>OY734946.1:2500-1205000 GCA_963457585.1 Spergularia bocconei | reverse complement strand
ATCATCATAATCTACATTCATTGTATCAGATAAACCAAGATTAAAACACTAATCTCAGAGTTTTAACAACATTAATTCCTCAATTATAAACAAATAAGGCCAAAACTATGAACAGTCAGAAAATCATGCTTCTGAAAACCAGGACATTATGGATAGAAATGCATTATTTTTACACAAGATGGTCAAATCAAAACCCCCCAAAACATAAACACCCAACATTTCCCACCAAATCCAGCGCACTTTATGGAGAAATGAAAGGGATGTTCACAATCAGCATTACAGTTGAGTAAATTCCAAAAACCTTAGAAAATTCCAAGATCAACAACAGTCAACAGATACAAGCAAACCCTTTAAAAATGATCAAAAATCACATGACACCAATCCCAAGTTTGTTCACTCAACAAATCTAATACTCCTATGAAAAAAAACAGCCAAATTACGCCACCCCTTCTTTTGACACGAGAGTATTTCAACAACCGTTAATAATTTAAGGGAAACGGAAGGAGTCATACGCAAATGATGTTTGAAACAACACTAATGTAACATCCAAAACAATTTTGACATATAGTTAACCAAACCAATGTACAAAGGCCAAAACCCGTCACAATAACTACAACAACAACAATTACGCCTTAGTCCCAAAATCATTAGGATTCCGTAACATGAACCGTCACATGAAACCCATCAATGAAACTACTCAAAAAGACCAAAAGCAATCTTTTTGAATTTTATAGCAGAATAGACTTAACAGTAACATGTAACCAGATGTTGATGTATCTCATAAAAGTCCCTCCAAATTATGACAAACATACCACATCAACACAAAACATGAGTACACTAAATAGATTAATTATTAAAAAGTTGTACCACATACAAAAAAGTAACAAAAGCACAAACCTTTAGGATGAGCCACCCCACTAAGATCATGCCCATATTCATTCCCACCACCACCACCGCCGCCACCGCCGCCACCAACACCACCACCAGCCGCGCCACCTCTAAACACATGAAGACCACCTTCTGACACCGGAGAAGCACTTGAACTCCACACAAACATATGAAGATCCTTCCCACCTTCACCACCACCACCACCACCACCATTACCACCTTTCTTCTTTGCCCCGGGCCCAGCAGCCGGTGAGAATATCCCAGCAGAAGGTGGGGCCGGATACCCACCACCACCACCCTGGACCCCACCAGCAGGTGCATTACTCACCCCTCTACCCCCAAACGGTGGTACCCCACCACCACCAGTTTCCTCATCAAAACCCAAGTTTCCAAAATTAGAAGTTCTAGGACTAACAGTACTCAAATTTTTACCATTAACAAAAGAGTAAAAATCAGTGTGGTTAAAACTAGAACCTCTAGGAGTCTGATTCCTAGAAGATTGCAGTGAATAAATCTCAGCATTGGTTAAATTAGAAGGTCTAGGTGTCATATTACTATGCCCACCAATCCCACCACCACCACCACCATGAGAATTCCTTGAGAAGATTTCTGACCTAGAACTAACTGATTTCCTCACTTTCACATGTAACTTCCCATCTTCACCAATCTCAGCTTGAGTTTCCAAAGGTTCTTTCCCATCCAATGAAATAATATCTGAATCAACCTTAAATGAAATGATTGAACCAGCAGTATCAGGAAACTGCTCAGATATCAGCAACTTTGCACCTCTATACTCAAACAAAAACAACATGATTGTGTACCAAATAACACTCTGTAACACAACAACTTGTACCATAAGTGTCCCTGAATCATCCCCATACATACCCTTAAGTAAAGGGATACCCATAACAAGTGTATTTGGTAAAGTTGACAGGGAGAAAAGTGTAATTGACCATTCTAAAGACCCTCTTGAACTAACCCTTGACCAAATTGAAAGGATTATTAAGACAATAACTTTTTGTAAGGAGTCAGCTGCAATAAACCTGTAGTTCATAGCATAAGGGTTGTTTGAGGAAATAAAGTGGAATGAAAGGAGTGGTACTGCAAATAATGCTACAAATCTGTTGATTCCTGAACATTGATCTGGTGTAAATATTTTCCACCATTTTACTGAACCATATGCTAATATCATAGCCACATATAAAGGTACAACCGCGGTTAAAACATGGTATAAATCAAGTAAAGTTATCATCTTTAGGTTGTTTTTGGGTAAATTAAAATGTGGGTTTTTCTGGGTTTTTTGAGTTTGTAACAAAGATTTCAACTTTGTAATAAATAGACCACAAAAATACAAAATTAAAGTAAAAAATTAAAAATACTCTGTTTTTTTTTTTTGGTGGCTTGTGGTAGAAGGGTTTTTGGTGGGTTTTGGGGAGAAAGGAGGTTAACCCATTTGAGGTCGCCGGAAAAGTGGTCGGAGAGGTGATTTTCCGGCGAGGTAGAGAGAGAAAGTTGGGAGCTTTGGGAGAGAGAAAGAGTGGGAAATGAAGAGTGAAGTGGAAGTGTTGTGAAGGGAAAAGGAAAAGTGATGAATGTTTGGGGGGAGTTTTATTTATGGCTTTGTTGTGTGATTATAAATGGCAGACAAGGGTCTGATGGAGTAAAAGCTTTGGGCTGCTTTTTAATTTATTTTTTTTTGGCTTTCCATTTCTTTGATAAATTTTTAAAAATATATAAAAAAAAATTAAAAGTTTGGGGAGGGTTTGATTTGATGATTTTTATATGGAAGCATGTGATGATGTGATGATGGGAATGTGGAGTTTCTTGTGGATAATATTTTATTAGTTTCATTTATTTACTAGTTTTATGAAAATAAAAATGAAATGAAAATTTATTTATCAAACTTACGGCGAACAGATTGGAGTATCCTACGTAGATTTTCCAACACAAAAGAATATATAAATTCGATATTTTATACTCTGTAGTTAGTTTCTTTCAGATTTCTACATATTATATCTAACAAGTTTTTTTCTACCTTATAAATTTTTTTTTTATTTCATTTTCTTACTAAAATTTCATTTACGGCGGGTTTGATCCCCTTCTTCAGTGTTGATCTTCATGTGCAACTGAATCACTCATGTGATTACCTATTCTTCACCTCGTTCATCGCTTTTTCCTCTCCTATCAGGTGTATTTCTCCATTATCATTCCTTAAGTTTCACCAGATTAGTTTTTGCCACTAAATGTTTCACCCACTACCCCAAAATCTCCCATTATTTTACCACTCTTTATTACTCTCATATTTTTTTACACCTCAAATATGGCTATCGAATATTTCCTTGATATTCCGTGCTCTTATTATTCACCATTTAGAAGCCACAAATATGGTGGGTAAGGTATGTTTAATGATCTTAAATCTTTGTTTGTGCTTTTGATTGTTTTACTTTACTAAAATGATCAATTGGAATCGAATGCACTTGTAATCAAACCCATCATTATTATAGACAAACTTAAATTAAATTGTTTGTTTTCAACTATGCGTCGATAAATATTGTAAACAAGTCAAATTTTGTGTTGCATATTGAGTAGGAATAATAAGTAATTGGGTTTTTATTGAATTAGGGTTTTGTTGATATGGTATATGTAGGTCATGATTAATACTACAAGTTTAGATTTAGGCTCAGGTTCATTATAGGGTAGATGGTGAGTAAAAGCAATCCAAAAATAAGAATATAAAATGAGGAAATAGAGAGTGGAAATATGCGAGAGAAAATGTCGAATTATTGAGTGAATTAGAAAGATTTGGGTAGAGCAGAAAAAAATTGGAATGAAATAAGATAAATTTTGGGAACTCATGAGAGAATGGGTGAATAGTTGAGGGGAAACAAAAATATAGGTGATCAATGATGGAGGAGAAGAGTAAACTCGGCAGAAATAAATTTTCGGTGGGAAAGGATAAAAAAACATACGGAGTAGTTTATAAGGTAGAAAAAAAAATTGTACATAATTGGTAGAAATTTGAAAGGTTGTGACTATAAAAGATAAGATTCGAAAGATTTCCCTAACTTTAAGTACAAAAGTAGGTGATTTTTATTTTATTTTATTTTTATTTCGAGATACTCAAGTGATATATTAATGACGAATTTGGTTTAATCAAACAAAACTCGGAATATGGAGATTTTAGTTTATTTGACAAAATTGCAATTATGGAGATTTTGTAAATTTTCATTTTTCATATATGAAATGAGTAAAAGCAACAAAATAATTCTTGTCAATGAGACAATGACGAAACAAACACTTCTTATTCTTGTACTAACTTCGCTATTACATGGGCCGATATCAGTGTCCCACCTTGGTAACCAAGTTAGTCAACCAATGGGCTTGCCCTTATAGAGAAATGGACCAACACATATTCAACAATTCCAACTTATTCAATAGTTTCAACTTAGAAATAATTGACAATTAGAATAGTGATCCTTTAACTTAAAACTCGTTTCATAAAACTTAAAATTCAATCTCTTGTATCAAATTCTTTTAGTGACTCACAATTACTCCTTACATTGAGCCATTGCTAAAACATATTACAATGCATATCACATATAACCATCCATACTCGCACATTTTGTACCAATTTCTCATCATGTTGTAGAATTATGTCTACATTTGCCCGTTTCAAAAAGTTCTAGAGTACTTGCTCACTAAAGTTGAAGTCTTCATCATCACAACCTATGACCACCAATGAACCGGGTCCTCACCAACTTCTATAGCTTCCAAACAGGCAAACAAACACCCTTCTTTTCAGCCTTATTGGCCAATTCAAGTGAGGTGACTCAACTCGAACAATTGCTATTTTTTTCGAGTACAAAAAATTGTTGGGGAAGGAAAAAGGAAGAAAAAAGCGGTTCACATTTTGTGGAATATGCTTTCTAGTTCAACATCAATCAGCACTCCTTTCGCATGAGAGGAATTTGATTTTTTTCAATTTTCGGACAAGAGTTATCAGAGAATCTTAAAAGCTTATTACTGCCAATCATTACCATAGATTGTTAAACAACAACTCGTGGATTCTGAAAATAATATGTTGGAATATGACAATGACAAACAAGCACTTGATTAAACTTATAGACTTTTGAGGATTAATATCTCATTTGGCAAACATTTTGAAGCATCGAAATTTTGCTCACTGTGATCGTTGAATAGTAACATCATAAAAATCGAATAATTAAGGGTTTGTTTATTCATATAATTTATAACGAGATTTAAATGTCTATATAATCAGAATATGTGTACGTATAACCAATATTACAATATGAAATACCCGGATGAATATGGACAAACAACTAGCATCACAATGTGTTGTTTGGCCATATTGACACATCTTTGCTCCATACTTCTAAACTAGCTATCTTTGCTTAAATCTAGACATGAAATCTTATCTTGGCAAAATCTAGACATTAGGCAATAAGTCCATTTCATGTGTGTTGTTTTATTTGCTCTATTCCAAGTACAAGTTTGGATCTCAAAATGTAGGCATCCAATAAACTAGTATAGTGGAAGGGAATGTAGGCCTCCAATAAAAGTTTGGATCTCGAAATGTATGCGTCCAATAAAGTATTGGCTACACAAATTTGATCAGCCACCAAATAGTTGAATACGGAGTACTTGAATAGGAACCTTAAGCAATTACTTGAGCTAGTACAATACTCGATCAACTTAGTCAGGACTATGAAGTCTCTATATAATCATATCTAACTCGAATAGAATATAAATTCGACGACATTCGCCAATTGTAAATTTAATATGGTTAAACTCGAAAGTAATATAAAAAAGTAGAGGGAAAATCAGCCACCAAATAGTTGAATAGGAGCCTTAAGCAATGACTTGAATTAGTACGATACCCGATCAATTTAGTTAGAAGTATCTATATGGTCATATCTAACTCGAATACGACTTAAATTCAATGACACTCGCCAATCGCCATAGTTGAAACTCGAAAGTAATATAAAAATGTAATAGAGGGAAAGAAGACAAAAGAAGTGATAGGGAAAGGGAATAAGAAAAAGTTTGGGAAACAAAGGCTGAGGGAAAAGCGGACATTGAAACTCTCAATTGTTGGAATGATTGCGGCCATTCCTGGGAATCTCAAACCCCTCCATGCGTACTACCATTCTACTGACAATGTCACATGCATATGCTCGTTCTCTATTTTGTGGGCTAGGCTCTTGGGCTTTTTCATATGGGCCGGACCTTATTTGGGAGGCCCATTTTATAGTAGACCCATAGTTTTTGGAGAAGTGGTTCGGATCCACCTCTCCATGCATCAGTCCAAAACACCACGAGTTTTAACCCCACTAAGGTTGGCCTAGTGGTTAGGAACTCAACCTGCCCGGGGGTTGTCGCGGGTTTAAATCCTCATACCCCCACCCCCGCAGCATTAGCTGCTCCATTGTACAAAAAAAAAAAAAACTATACTAACCAAAAGACTAAACTGATGGTTGAAGACCCGTCTTTAGTTCTACACATTAACGAGTTATGTTTTGTTGCTGCACCAATACACCCAAAGAGCTTTTCCATTTCTTTTTGCAGTTTTCAAGTGACCTATAGGAGCTATTTTTAGACCAAATGAATTATTAACTTGCTGCAAAAATTAGTACTCCCTCCATTTTTTTTGGTTCTTTACGTTTGGTTTGAATTCCTCTCACAGATTCAAACCAAACGTAAAGAACCAAAAAAAGTGGAGGGAGTAAAATATTTCATTGTGCATTGCACTCTACGAACTCTACTTGGTTTTAAGACAAACATATTTTTCATTTGATTTACAAGTAGTTCCTAACATGTCAACTCAAAAGTGCAAAAAAAAACCCAGAAAATCTCTTTGAATCGGGGTAGTATATAAGCCGTCTGAATACCTAAAACATGATGTATTGAACATTCAGAAATATCACATATTATGATTACAGAAGTTGTATACAAGAATTTTGTTGCTTTAATTACTTCTCAATCACTCATCCTACAGAGAAGAGAAAATAGGGACACCAGGTAAAGTGGCACCAGCATCAACAATGTAAATATTTCCTGTAATATACTCTGAGGAGTCATGGATAAGGTATCGAACCAGCGACGTCAAGGCAGGATCAGTTGACCCAAATGTTCTTAAAGGGACTGTTTTCATTGCAACTCTGTTCAACCAGTCTTTCTCCATAAGACTCTCTGTGATTTCTGACCTAAATAGTCCTGGTGATATCGAGTTTACTCGAATGTTGTACACACCCAATTCCAGTGCCATCATCTGCACATTATTAATGGAAATCATACACAAATCAGTTCACAGTCAATGACACATAATTCGAATGTTCTCATACACTAAAAAGTTTATACAAAGCATAATAATCACATATATTTTCGCAATCTTCAGAGAAAAACAACAACCCACTGTCAAAATTCTTACGTCTATGATCAATCTTTGCATTCTGTTAATTTAGTTTCATGTGTATCGTATACTGTATATCACAATTGCGGATACAATAAACATAACGTGGCTTCAAGGACAAGCAACTAAGCAAGCAGTGTTTGTTAGGAGCAATACCTTGGTGAGTACGTTGACACCGGCTTTGGAAGCAGAATAGGCTACAGAACCAGGCAAATGGCCTCTGTTGAGGCCAGCAATTGAAGAAATATTGATGATAGATCCTTTAATTTTCGCGTCACGCATACGTATACATACAGACTTTGATACTAGCCATACTCCTGTCAAATTTGTTTTGAAGGTAGTGTCCCATTCCTCTTCAGTTGTATCTAATGGTGATCTCACATTTCCTGCATTAATAGTACATCACAAAAGTTTGAAACTTTAGTCATCTGACTCATCTATTTCCATCTTCCTACATTTGTCACAACCAACACAACAACAAGACCATAATCCCGAAATGTTTTAAGATCGGCTAACATAAATTGTCATATGAAACCATTACAAAGTGACCATGTTAAATTACACACTTTGTGAGACGATAATTGGGAACGATTCTTTCACAAGGTACCGAAAAAATCCGTTTTAACTAGCATGTCATATCATATAGACATGGAGTTAGGCGGCCTAATTCAGTACCACTCTAAGACGCATCATTTCCCCTAGTATACGCAAAACATGACAAATCATATGCTTTCTAGCTCAAATCATATAATCTAATCATAATTCACAAATAATACGGAGTAGTATATAGCATCCCAAAAACCAATCAGTCAATAACATTGATTCGATCAGTGTCTTAATAACGCTAACTCGCTAGGACTCTCATCACGTAGAGACTAGAGAGTCGTTAAATATACGCTACCTGTTAATAATTCACCAGAAACACGATACAATTTCTACGAAATTGATAACTAACGGTCGTACAACTAGTTCATTGAAAGGTGTTGCGCATCACGTAATCAGATCCCAGTGCAATAAAAAACACTAAAAATTTGTAACAAATTTATTTGTCAAGTAATTAAAAAATAATAAAAAGTAGAAAAGAACAGTAAAAGACAAATTAAGAGTTAGTTAAAATTTTACCCCGAATGCCAGCATTATTAACAAGCGCATCAATCCGCCCAAACGCCTCCCAAGCAATCTTAACAGAAGCGTCAATCGTACGCCCGTCCGCCGTAACGTCCAACTCCACCGCCACGGCACGGACACTCGCGCCACCGTCACTACCACCCTCCGACGACGGAAGAGCGTTAATTTGATCGCATAACGATCTAAGACGGTCAGTCCTACGAGCAGCCGCGATGATCCGACACCCTGATTTCGCCAAGTCGAGGCAGAATTCTCGGCCTATTCCGGATGATGCTCCTGTTACCATCACTACTTTGTTTTCCAATTTTGAGAAACTCTTCGTTTGCGGCCGACACGGCGGCCGCGGCCGCTCTTGGTTGTTGTTGTTGTCATTGGTGGTGGTGGCCATTATTTGTGGATAGATGTAATGAGAGTGGTGGAAGTGTAACGTTTAAGTTTGGGGAAGCAGAGTATATATATAGTAAGTTAGGCAAAAGGGTGGTTGTTCGGTGTGAAATATGAATGAATGAATGCATGTTATTATGTGGAAATGAATGTGTATTGATCGCACTTAGTGACTGGTTGGTCCACCGTTTGGTCCTTGTACTATCACGAATGTAAAACGTAAATGTCTAGTTCGAGAATACGACAATGTTAAAATTGTACGCGGCGTAATTTTATAAGTGATTAGGTGATTGGATTTTAGATCGGATATAATTGTGCAAATTAAAAGAAGATTCGGAAATGAATGCGTATATATAGCTATCAGTAGTATTAAGTGAGAGTTTCGTAAATTTACGTAGTTTATTGGCTTGGAATTGTTAGGAAGATTTTAGGTTTCTTTTGTCCCATCATTTGATTAGGAAGATTGATTAGGCAAACATCTCACATTTTTACTATGGTTCTCTTGCTTCGTGCTTATTGTTTATTGGACTTTATTTTATGTCTTGTTCATTTCTATCGATATAGTGGTCCGTCGTAATCAGTTTCATTAGTCAAGCTCGGTGAGTAGTCATTCGAGTGTAACCGTGTATACGGGAAATCGATCGAAGACAGATCGGAGTAGCTAATCTAAATGCAATTTGCAGCCGAACTTCCGATTACCTTTCTTTGAAGTGAAGGGACAATTTCCATGCAAATTCGAGTCCATAAGAATATTGGACTGCAGTAATGTAACAACTATGAATAATAAACGGCCCAATGTAAACGGTCTACTAGTGGGACACTGGGACTAGACCAATTATAAAAATGAGACTTCCTCTTCAAGATTGACCTCAAAGACCTTCCGGCTTACTGTTGAAGGAAGTCAAACCCAAAGTCTGATTAGTAGGCATTTAGACTTTTAGTAACATGCAATTATGAAAAGCATTTGCATGGCAATTGAGGGGTTTCTTCTTCACTTAAAACAATCTTCGAAAGTTCCACCATAAACAATCGGAAACATTACAAAATTGGCTTCAAAGTTTGGTACAAGAGACTAAGAAAAACAAAATACTCCGTAGTTATATAGAATATCCAAGTTGAATGACAATATGATTAAAAAAAAGTTGTTTACTCCATATCTAAGCGCATTGAACAGAACAGACCAATACAAAAGTTGATTTAACTAAACAAAACGTCCTAATTTCGAAAAACTATCAAATAGAAATACACAATACTATCATTTTTAAACGCACATTGTGAATACTCGATCCTTTGTATAATTCTATACCACTGAAAAGTGCCGAAAAAAAAAAAGAAAGACACCTACATCATGGGCCTCAGTTGAATAATCTCAATACTTCCATCTAAAAATTATAGTCCATTCAAAATACTCCATATCCACACCCATAACAATAAAAAAATGGTCAAATATTCTCGCACGTACCAAACCTCTCAAAAATCACAACCTCCTCTCAAATTCGCACGTGCCATTCTCCCTTTCTTTTTTTTTTTGAACACTGCCGCTTTCTTCTTCATTCTTCAGAATCTTCACTTACACACCACCACCACCACTGGTGTTTCAAGCGACCAAGCGCCACCGTCCGCCTCCCTTCTCCGCCGTATTCGCCGGAATATTCCCTAACTTCCGCCGGCTTATGTTCATCCTAAATTCATCAGGTACTCCTTCCTTTCAATTTATTCTCCTCAATAATTTATCACGTAGCATATACTCGCATTATTCTCGGCATATTCCGATCGTTCGCCGGAATATTCGTTCATTGATTATAAGTTTTGCTTAATTCCAGCTTAATTTGATTGTAAGTTTATCGGAAGTATTCCTCTTTACGCTTCATGTAACTGAATACTGTGCAATTTGTGATAGAATTTGGTAGCTTGCGATTATTAGGTTAAATTTAGGATGAATATTTGAAATTGATTGGAAATTTATGCGGCAGGTGATAGTGAGTTACGTGAGAGTGAAGTTAGTGTGAATATGCCGAATTTAGTGAGAGAAAATCTGTTCATTGGAGACATTTCCGACGCCGCGGAAGTACTTGAGAAAGGTAGCTTCGACGTTAAGCACATGCTGTCTGCGGTGAGCTCGGCGTCGATATCGTTTTTTACGGAGTGGCGTAGTTCGTTAGTGATTCCGGCGAAGGAAATCCGGCGAGTGTTTGCCGGAGATTCTGAAGCCGGTGGAGAGGAGTGTTTGTCGAAAAGTGCGTTGTCGCCGGATAAGCTTTTGTATAATTTGGAGTATGCGGGGAAAGAGTTGAAGGTGGTGAGGATGGCAGTGGCTTTGAAGGATACTGATGATGAGAATTTGTTGGATTATTTGGAGGTTTGTTTGGATTTTATCGATCAGAGTCGAAAACAAGGGCGTGTTTTGGTGCATTGTTTTGCCGGTGTCTCTAGGAGGTAATGATAAGTTTTCGATATTTGTTGGATTGTTGAGAGTGTTTTGTTGTTGGTGTCAGTGTTGTCTCTTGAGTTTATAGGAACTAAAACTGTCTTATATTATTAGATTTATGTAAGGTAACATTATAAGTAAAACATTGTAGCAATGAAATGTATGCATTGGTAAAGATATGCTCGTTTAAGGTGATGGAGTTAATTTGCTTGAGCCATTAGGTCGTTTGCGATGATCTTTGGCAAATCTTATAGTTAATGGTACTTTGAGATGTTTAGCGTAGGGTGATAAGAATTGAGGTTTGTCATCTTATTAGATGATCTAAAGTACGGAGTAATTACATACGACATCAAAAGTAGATTTTTTTTAATGTATTTTATTGGTAAAGATGGACTCTTCCTATGATGAAATTATTTTGCTTGGAACATAAGGTTTCGAAAAGTAGATGCTGGATCATGTAAAATCGTAAATGGTACTTCAAGAAGATTGACATAGGGTGATATGAAATGAGGGTTGTCATTTGTCTGCTAAGTTTACGAGCAACTAAACATGAGTGGTAAGAGTGCTTGGAATAAGTCCTAGGGTTCTTGCTGTTTATGCAAAGAGCCACTGTGCAGTATCGACTTACAATTTGGGACACTGAAATTGTGTTTCTGACTTCTAGCTGAAGTGTCTCCTAGTTTAGACTAGATTTATGAAAGGAAAATGTATATCAGAGGCTGAATGGGCTTTTGGTGCTGTCTCTCTTGGAAGATGTGAGTTTTCTAGTGACTAGTAGCAATCTGTGATCTTTAGTCTAAAAGACTTTCAGAAGAGTGTCTTTTGTGTTGCAAGTTAAAAGTTATGTAATCACCAGGATAATCATTACTCTAGTATGGATCAGTAACACGACATTTTCTGTTATCGGTCTCTGTATATCTTTTTACTCTTTTGGACTGCTTTGTTTTCATCTTCTTGCTATCTGCTTTCTCAAGTCTTTTCTCATACAGGTCCACATTATATCTTTAAATGTTTTTGCTGCAGTGCATCGATCGTTACAGCATTTTTAATGAGATCTGAGCAACTATCTTTAGAAGGTGTGTGTATGTGTAACAGTGTTCTAACATTGTGATTTTTTAAACTGTCTTCAAACTATCAATTGCAGTTACCAATAATTTTTTTTGTTTGCCTAGAATAAACATCTGACACCGTTGTTTGTATGTTCTGTGACATATTGTGCAGCTGCGCTGGAATCCTTGCGTCAAAGTTCTGAGTGTGTTTCACCAAATGATAATTTTTTGGAACAGGTGAGAGAAGGCCCTTCTTGTGGTTTGTTGTCATGAGCCATGGTGGATATTTGCCAGTGTATTAGAATGTACTGAGACACAACTAAGTTTTTGTTCTCTGCTGCAGTTGAAAATGTTTGAGGAGATGGGTTTTAAAGTTGATCATGGAAGCTCCAAATACAAGCGTTTTCGTTTGAGAATGATGGGTGCGTTTTATTTCCTTTGCTTTCCGCAACATCCTAGTAGTAATTTCGGTTTGGTTTATCCTGCATATGAGAACCACATCCTTTCTATGGTATATTCTCTGGAAATCGCTGTATTTTCCCCGCTACAGACTTTGGCTATTGAAATGGTTATAGTTCTTTTGTTGGATAGATAACTGCTGTTTTTTAGTTATTTGTTGCAATCAAGAGGACCTAAATATTGACATGCTTTTGAACAGAGACAACAACCACCCCAATGTAGTTGGTTGCAGGACTTTTTGAGTTGTCCAACTTGTGCCCCCCCCCCTCCGATATATTTGAGTTGTGGTTACTTCTTATTCTTTTCTCTTTAAATGTTACATTTATCTTTCTAGCCTTGTCTTTTCATGGACATGTTGTGCCAAAATTGCTGCTATTAGGGAAAAAGTTAAGGTTCACTTCTAAAAAGTATTCTGTCTCATTCAGTCAATCTTTTGCTCTTAAATTGTGCTGTATTTTCGTGCACAGGCATTGAGATTTGGAGTTGTATATTAAGGGCATAGTTTGTTTTCGAAACTGAAGAAATAACTTATGCAAGATGATATAACTGTAACATACATCGTTTAGCTTGTCTTCAAGGTAAAATGCAATAAAGCACCAATCTGTTCCATAGCTGATAGCTCGCCATTTTAATCGAAAGCTGATTTCTAGTTTTCTACAGACCTGAGCATCTTTGGTCGATCAAGTTATCTCTTATGTAGTTATATAGTTTGTTTTGGTGTGGTAATCATGTGTGGTAGAAATAATTATTCATCATATGGGTTGGCTCTGACTGTTCTGTCTTTTGATTGGTTCAACCCTTCTGATCTTGAGCTTCACAAAACTGATTCGGAGCGTGAGAAGTTAGGAGGCTTCTGTAAAAGTGTGTGCAATATATGTCGATATGATGAATTTCAAGAGCTTATAGAGCATTAAGAGTGCAAAAATAGAAGCAGGTAACTAGCTTTGCCTTACAAACTTACAGAGTATTTCATGATTTCAGGTGATTCATATAATCGAGGTGAGAGGTTAGACAGCTCAAAGTTTGGAGTAGATCCTGGCTCGCCACAAGAAATAGCCTATAACAAGCCAGAAGCATCTTCCGTCAGTAATGTAAAGTCTAATGTAGCATATCGTTGCAAGAAATGCCGAAGAGTTGTCGCATTGCAACAGAATATTGTGGATCACATCCCGGGTGAAGGTATGTCAGCCTTCCAATGGCACAAGAGAAATGGTGGAAACAGCTTCAACAACCCTGACGATTTTGGTTGTACTTCAGTCTTTGTTGAGCCATTGAAGTGGATGAAAACAGGTATTTATCGAATTCTCTATGTTAGAAACTCAATTCCTTCCATATATTTGTTCCGTTGGGGAAGAGAAGGAGCGCTTCTGTTTCCTCTTGCAAGGGCAAGCATGTGAATTACCAATTGAATGGGTTATGCTTTACTCAGGTTTTTGTGGTGTAACATTACAGTTTAGATGAGTGTATATGTGGAAGGCTAAAATGTAGGTAATACGAGTATAGTTTTATGTCGAGACAGGGTGGGGGATTGAAGGTTTTCAGGTGAGCTCTCGGAGATTTAAACTCCCCCTACAGCCTTAAAAGCTTGACATATCCTCCGCACAATGTGACGATTGAAAACCTGTTCCTTCCCCCTCTTTACGCTCTTGCTGATTCTGCGTCACTTCATATGTTATTATGTTGTAAAGAAGTTCAATCTTTGATTTTAATTCAAGCCAGTGTTGTATTGTGTACAGTTGAAGAAGGGGGTATTGAGGGGAAGCTATCGTGTGCCCACTGTGATGCTCGCTTGGGCTATTTCAACTGGGCAGGTAGTCAATGCAACTGCGGGAGTTGGATCACCCCAGCGTTTCAGCTCCACAAGAGTCGGATGGATCTCAGCAGTATCTAGCCCACCACACTTGTAACGCTTTGCCTCCAGTCACGGGATTTTATAAAAAATTACGTAGCTCCGGCAATGAAATCCGAAGCTAGGACATCAAGTTATTTGAAAATGTTGCCAATAATTTATGTTTTGTTCCATTCTTGGCCTTTGTTTATCGATATAACCTTTTTACAGTTTTTAACGAGTCTACACCTGTGATAACCCTAGAATCTCTCATTTCAGGAATCACGAACGACTAAGTCTAAGTCTTTTTGAATTGTCCACATCATTTGAAATAAAAAAAGGAGGGGATTTACCCCTTAGTTAGAATTGATGTAAAACAAAGAGAAATGATGCAACGATCATAGCTAGTAAGAGGATGACGATGACGATTAATTATGTCGGGATATAGACTAAAGTTGTATCTAGAGTTTCAAAGATATTACCAAGATCTTTGTGTTTGTTTTTCTCCAAGTAAACTCATTAGACTTGAACGAGAGGTCAATCCCATTCACCACTATACTTATAGGCTAAAGCACTATCTAGGATTTCAAAAATATTACCAAAACCTCGGCGTTTTTTTTCTCCAAGTCAACTGTTTAGCCGTGAACGAGAGGTCAATCGCATTGATCACCACCGTACTCGTACACCAACTCGGCCAGTCTAACCAACATTTTCGAACGATATCAACCGCTTTTTTTAACATTTGACGAGTAAATAAAAATGATCAAAAACTCAGTTTTTTTATTTTTAATTGAGTAAATAAACAAAAAAACTCAGCTTTTTGAATTTTTATTAAGTAAATAAACAAAAAAAATCAGTTCTTTAGTTTTTGATGGAGTAAATAAACAAAAAACTCTCCGTTCTTTGGTTTTTTTTGGCAAATAAACAAAAAAACTAAATAAACAAAAAACTAAATAAACAAAAAAACTCAACTTTGTTTGATAAAAAAAGTAAAAAACTCATTTCTTTGCTTTTATTTATCGCATAAAAACCCTACTCCATCATAAATAGACAGACTCCAAATTACATTTTTTTGTTTCGATAATTCCAAATTACAATTACCACAGTACAAAAACAAAACACAACAAAATTCAATGGAGGAATAAGGGATTGGGAGTGCAGGCGGAGGAGTAAGTAATACGACACCTACCGTACAACAGGCTCCCTCAATCGATGATACGTTCGATTCGCGGATCTTGTTATCTGATGTTGAGCTACTGCAAGGATCACTTGATAAACTATTCTCAACCTTCAGCAGTCAAATTTTACTCGGTGTGATCTGGGAAAGAGCCATGGACGGAAACTACGACTTTATGAGTGTAACCAAACACACCATCGGAACTGATTTCCCTATACTTCATGAACCGGCGTTCCGGTGGGTTGCACATTTACCGATTGTCGTATTTCTTTTCACAGTTTAAGTTGTCATTTTTGAGACTACGTGTATCCATTTGTCGTAAAATCAAATGGAGTTGGTAGGCAGCATTGCAGAATAAAATATGTATCTTTGCAATAAGTGAATGATCCATTTGATATAAAAGATGCTCTCAACATGGCATCTCAAGTTACTACATGGCTGTTATTCTCTGAGATGGCCATGTTCGTGATCTCAATTTGGGACAGAGGAATAGGAGTAACGGGAGAAGATAGAGGGACTGATGTCGATTTTGTCGGTTTGCGTGACGGATCAGACCCCCCGCTTGATACTAGGAATGGTAATTATTTCAGTGCCATCAAATTTATTTCAATGCCATCAAATATATTATTTTGAGATTTATTACTATTTTACTACAATTGTTGTGGGTGGATAGATGTGTGTCTGCAAATTTTGTTTTGTTGCTGTTGTTTTTTATCAATCTAATTTTAGTTTCAATTCAATAATAAATTGATGTATCTGTTTTCCAGGCATTTGGTTTAACTTTTTCTTGCCCGTCACCCAATTAATGGAGGATGCAACAAGTAAAATAATGTCGCTTTCATTAGAAATCTCCCACTGGTCGTCATATGGCAACACAAGACCGAGGTCTTCCTCATGTCCGTGGGTATAAGGTCATTACGACTGAATTGGGTCATCTCTCTGAACCGGCAACGCGATTAATGCTGCATCGTCAGACCCGCGTACTTCTGGAAGGTGAGGACATCATGTTTATGCGTATTGAGGAATCACTCGTCACACTCCGATCTAAGAGGTCAATGGTTTTCGAAAACCAACATCTGATTTCGGAGTGCATTACGCAACAGTGCAACGCGCTCATTAGACAGAATGTTCACATTCACATGCCCTCTTTACCCTTTTCTCTCCACCTGGATTCGGTTTTCATCCCACTATTCAACGGGTCGCAAGAGATTGTCGGGGTTATTGAAGCGGTTTTCATAACCGGCATGGCCGATTTCACAGCGGTATTTAAGGAAATTGGGAAAATAGTTAATCTAGCAGCGGTATTTACCATCTCTCAAAAGTAACTTAATATTAACATAATCTTCAAAGGTCGTAAGTTAAAAAGTCAACTAATACTTCATCAACTACTGTAATACTTTTCAAAACAAATCTAATCCAAAAGTGTAACAAGTTTGAGTGGTGTCACACAATGAGATGATATCACACTAGAATAACTATTTTTGCTACGATATTATTATAATACTCTATAATATGCTTTCAATTTCATGGGATTCCCTCAAACTCATGACGTTAGTGTAACTTTTTCGTTGATTATCGGACATACCAATATACCATTACCATAGGTTGTTGGCTTTAATATTTGGTGAAAAAACTACCTCAAAAATGCAAGCCGCTTTTGTTTCGGGACCATTATGAATAAAGACCGTGGATTATAAATTTTTGAGGGCCCGTTCGGTATCACTGCCGTTTTCTGTTTTTGGTTTTTTTTTTTGGATTTTTTTTGTTAAATAAGTTGCAAAAATAAATTTTAATTATATGTATCTATAATAGTTATACTGAAAATGAAAACTGACAACTAAAAACTGAAAACCACTTTTTCTGGTTTTCAAAAACGGGACTTTGGTTTTCAAAAAAACTGAAAACTGGAAACAGAAAACGATACCAAACAGACCCTGAACTTTTTGAGCAATTAGCCGTCGATGTACGTTTTGTTTTAGTAATTTCCGCAATTTTTGATGGCTCACTATTTTTTCAGTTTTTGATAATAATAATCGGGGAGTAGTGGCATTCGGAGTGTTCCCCACTTATTCAAAGCAATAAACTGTTGTCAAAATGTTACTACTTACTAGTATTTTTTTTTTTTTTGAAAGCAAACGGGACTTCGTCATTCAATCAAATCGAGCGCAGACAGGGTCTGTACCCCTGGCGGAAAGTCACTTACAAGGATTACCTCTGGGTTGTCCCTCCCAGCCATTCTAGCTACGAAATGGGCAAGAGCATTGCCATTCCGTTTTACATGAGAGCATAAAAACGAGTCAAAGCTATTAATAAGCGTACATATGTCATCTAACACCAAATCTTCTGGGCTTCTTCCTGTTTTCGGTTTCTGCAAAGCTAAAATCAAATTTTGTGCATCACTCTCCATGATCACTCGCCTCACCCCTTGTGATATTGCAACTTGAAGGCCCCACTTTCCGGCTTCGACCTCCGACAAAGCCGGGCTCCAACTTCTCTGTAACCACCTCGAAGCAACCCACAACACCTTCTCGGCTGAATCTCGACATACCACCCCCAGACCAACGATACCATCTTTGCAAGCAGCATCCGTATTAATCTTGACCATCTCCGCTGGAGGGGGGAACCAGGCTGAGCTAGAAAGCGAGTTGTTCCCCGAATTGCTCACCGTCGTGGCCCTCTTATATTCTCGAAAATCTTGGATAAGACGAATGAAACCAGGAACAATAATCTCTAACTTTGGGACTTCGTTATTAAAAATTACGTCGTTCCTGCACTTCCATACTGCCCACGTAATAGCCAAAAATTCACAGAGTCTTTGCTCATCTAGGACCTCACTCGCGAAACCCAGCAGCTCACTAAAAGAGACCCATTTTCTACTCTGAATTAAGTCCAGAAAAGAGGAGTAAGTTACTACCATGGATTTCTTGGCAGCGAGCGCCTTTGATGAATTTAATGTGATTATTACTTTGATGGAGTATGATATTTTCATATTTAAATAGCTTTCCAAAACGAGGATGAAAGATTTGCGTGAAAGAGTACGAGTACATCGATTACTGCACATAGAAAATCTACATTCCCAGAATCTGTCATTTACATAAAATTGTGCTAGTCTACATCCTAAAATACTGCGAACAAAATGCATAAGCTTCTCGAATTAGAATATTTGTAAAGTTAGTCGCCTAATGGAAGCGAGCTACCTTCTGTTTCTTGTATCTCCTGGCACATCTGAGAAAGCATGGCTATCATGTTCATCACTTGCTTAACATTTGGATATCCAGATAACGAAATCATCACCTGGCTCAATGCAACTGAGCCTCAAGAAGA
Source organism: Spergularia bocconei (assembly GCA_963457585.1). Lineage (NCBI taxonomy): Eukaryota > Viridiplantae > Streptophyta > Magnoliopsida > Caryophyllales > Caryophyllaceae > Spergularia > Spergularia bocconei. The sequence continues at coordinate 1,185,905 of OY734946.1, read as the reverse complement.
ATATTAGTAGCGATGTTTATGTCGTTTCTAGCCTGCACAAGTGCTTGTCTAGCGTTGTCCCGGTCAAATCCCATGGAGACCAGCGTTGTAACAGAATCTTCTGATGGTTCCACTGAGCCAGCGATTGGAGAAGGATAATTTCTCTACAACAACAAAAAGATAGCCAACTTTCAATCAGTATAAACAGGTGCAAAAATATTGTTGAAGTGGGAAGCTTTGCACCGCTGATCACTGCCAGATTACTGCTTCATCTAAAACGAATTTCATGATAGCACAAATGTCAAAAGATATGTCTCTCACAAGCCACAACTCATAATACAACTCAAAAGATGTTCGCAGTTGGACTATGAAAGATTATAACCCTCAAGATGGTGAAACAATCAAGACTACATATACAACTAAAATCCAAGTAAACCACACAGAAAACAGTGAATCACCATGCAGCTTCCTACATTTCTATTAGTGTGGGTGAAAGATTGATAATTACTAGACACAATATCTCACTTCTCTTTTAAGCCCTCTATACCAGGAAACTCTATTTCAGCATCCAATCACGCTTCTACCTGGCATAGTCATTGGTATGAAGACTAGGAATACAAACCTCGTCATTATTGGTATCTCGGTTCTCGTTTTTTTACAAAAGACACATTCAAACAGTCACTTTGATCATTTGAAAATATATTGTAAGATTACAAAGGCAAGATTTTAGGAAACTATTTTTCCATGCGAATTAAATGATCATGTTTATAGTTTTACCAACATATGGCTTGTTAAATCTCAAGGTCACATACTGAGTATAAATGAATATTTGATAGAACACATATTGAGTTATAAGTTTCACGTTGATAACAATATCTTTGCTTAAGGGTGTAATATGAAGACTGAGAATTAAGAACAACCATTACCGGCTATCCGAGCTATAGCCTATGATACCAGATAACTTTAAAGCAAACAAGTATATTAGTATAGAGTAGGCTGTAACTGATTTGAACTCCCAAGGAATTAGGGTCAACTTGAAAGAGGAGTACAGCACGGGCAGAGAAAAGAAAAAGGTAGGGTGAGTAATGAAGCAGATATACTTGCCTCCACTTGTCGGCTTGCATAATGAGGCGCACTACCGGTGCCAGGGATGTTTCTAGTTCCAGCTACAGACGGTGGGCTGCCCATAGATGGCCAAGAGACTCGTGAAAATAATGAGGCGATGAAATCAGGTAGCTGCAAAATCAAAAATCACAACATCATGTCAAGGTCACAAGTTGGACTAAAGCACTGATTATACCAGGTGAAGAGAGACGAGGTCATTATATAAAAGGAGGATTCCAATCTCTGATTCTTGGGGAAAGAACTTCATCATATTCATTAGTCTGATTCAAAAGAACAATTATAATCTAACCTTTGCTTTGCGGATGTAGAAGATGTTCATACGATACAAGAAACCCGCAGTCACACCGCATATTCCAGGCAAAATAGATCTTTTCCAAGATGATAAAAGCAACTGCAGGGTAGCAAGCACATATTATCTGAGGATAAAACAGGGGTGAAACTTTGAAAAGGACAGAGAAGCTGAAGATCTGTCAATCAGGTGATAAACAAGAGAGTTGTTTGCCAAGCTGTCAACACAGACTGAGGGGTGAAGAGGGGGAAAATAGAAGCTAAAATTACCTGAAGGCCAGCTAGATATATAAAAGACTTGTCAGAGAAGTGCAGGCCAAACACACGAAATCGTGTTGACACCGGGATATCAAAAAAGAACGGTACAAATGAAGAAAAGATCAGGCTATATGGTCCGGCAGTGATTGAAGAGCTGGGATCTGCAGTATAACAATACACGCTCAAAATCAAGGTTAAAGAAAACAAGCAATGCCACATTGTTCCAAATAAATTTCACAAGCTGCTTGATTACCTATCACAATGCTTACAGTAAGTACAATTTGACATTTTAAATGTCCCATTTCAATTTCAAGCTCATTTACTAAAGTAACATATATAGAACTTTTCTAGCTACATACAACTAAACCAGTAGCACCATTCTCCAAACTCCAAATTGCTTCAGACCTTTACAGCTTAAACTCACAAGTCCCAAAAACACAGTCAAATTTCATCTCTCCCCTCCCCCCAACCCCACACAAAAAAAAAAAAAAAAAAAAAAATATCGGGTGCCTGACCCTCCCTCCCTACCTCGTCATAAACACTGGGGTAGCATTGCCGCTATTCTTTATCAATGTTTCAGACATTAGTAAAGGCATAGCCATATTGATGAATTTGGTATATGAAAAGACAATACATCCCTGCTTCCAAACTGCACCTTACCATCTAACCCTACGATTCTTCAGTAAGAGGCCAAAATTCGACATTACTCTTGCAACTAATATAGAAAGTTCCTTGTGTAATCAAGTTCACCTTTTATTAGAATTCATGAAGTAATAACTCGGGAGCCTGAATCCAGCAGAGAGTCAGAACCTAAAGAACGCAACTTGGTAAAAATGAACGCAACTTGGTCGAATTTACACTACAGCAGACTACCCTTGGGCGTAAGTTACACGCTTCATCTACCCCTCCCCCCTTAACATTATAACAAAACAATTCCACAAACCGTGTCACCAAAGAATGGTGACAGACAGGCTTGCAACTAATATTGTAGGAACACTCAGGCACCTTTTTCCGTATTCAATCACTTTCCTCACCAGCGAGTTTCTAATAATGCTTTAAGACAATTTTCACCTCTACAAGTGTGTTTTTTTTTTTTTTTTTTTTAAACAAACCACAAATCATAGAAAAGGTTTATCATTAAAGCTATCCAACTATCGTAGTTGGGCCTACAACAAGTTACTTCCTCCCTTTTTTCTGGAAACAAGAATAAGTTGTCCAAGCATAGAGAATCCGTAAGGTTAAAAAATTGGGAACAGTGTGAGTAAGTTAGACAAAGTGGAGAATCCAAAAGGTTGTTATAAGAACTAAGAAGCCAAAACATTTTAGTAAGCCATTGTAGTTTGTTTCATCATAGTCCAAAACCATGGAATAACAAGTCTTTGGCTCAACTAAAACGGAAAACTAGCAACACAACGAGGAATAAACTTCTGTACAGACTAAACCTAACTAATTCCACTAGAAGTTCCCCATAAAAACAGGTAGCTTTAACTGAGTAAGAGTAATCAAGCATAATGCATCATCAATTAGTAACATAAAGTACCTCTAAGCAGAGCCAAGGCACCACTCTCTAGAAGAAACGAAACTGCAAAAGAGAACAGAATAAACACCTGCAGATGGATAAAACCTAAAATTAGAGAAACTACAAGGAAAACTAGGAATAAATTACTGAAAAGCAATTTGATATCATATGGTGAGTTTTTGGTTTAAGGGATCCGCAAATGGGGGGAGAATGTGAATGGAAAGTTGAGTTCTTCCAAGACTAATTATTTTTCCCTTTTAAAAAGAAAAAAAATCGACCTTGGAAACGTATAGTCATGTGTGAGATGACACATTATGATCAAAGATATACAAGAGTCTACATTACAACCATGGTTGATAGGTTCTTTACAGTTTTTATTTTCCATTCCGTCCAGAAAATAGCCATTTCACGTTATATAAGCAAGAAGTGAATAACATAACTATCCCTAGAAATTTATGGTAGTTGGTTAACTTACCGAATACTTATTTGACCCAATTTGCCTTTCGAATACTCTGAAGTAATACAGCAGGAATAGTCCAAACATCAGTTCAGGAGTCGACATAAATGCATACATTGACACAATGATCTTCCATATCTTCGGCTTCAGGAAAACATCCTGCAGATGAACTAGGTCTTTAGTTAAAATTGTTGCAATGTCCAAGACCCATAACAGGAGATGCAAGATTAACACAATAAATTCTCATAAAGTGAAACAGAACAAAGATGATGTAAAAGGAGCACATAGCACAGGCAATATGACAAACTAATTTCTCACTTTTGCTCCCCCCCCCCAATAGAGCCAACAGCAGGAGCACAAATACAAACCAAAATGCAACAATGAAGTTACAATGCCACTACAAAAATCAATTTACATCAAAATGACGAGAGGAAAAAAAAAATCATGATCCAGACTCTATGGTCTCTATCACTATGGCTCTCTCCTGTCCTTGCCCGCTCCAAGTTGCATCCCTCCTGAGTTTGCTTCCCAGCCCTAAACCATGTCACATTGTTTTAGATCATTGGCATTCCCGTTAATTCTGTTTTCCGTAACTACCAATAGTTTCAAATTTCAATCTTTCAGAGAGGTGCAGGGTATGGTATTTAGCAAATTGCTATTTGTTGTCTGCCCATGCCCCAAGGTATTATTGGGTACAAATTCTGTACTCTCCAACTCTGAGCAATAACATTTAAGTACTTGAAGTGTGAAAGGGATGGGATGTACATGGAATTATACAGGGGCAAGATGTCTTCTCAGTTAATGAACAAAAACAACATTCAGTATCAGAGACCAGTAATCCAAGTCATTTTATCAAACCTCTTACTTAAGCACATAAAATGAGCAAGTTCCATCTGATCAAACTACTACTACTATAAGGCGCACGAAGTGACCCTACGAGCCCAATGTTACCCTAGACTAAATGACGAGATATACAACTTGTAAAGAGTGATTTTTCCAGAGTTCACATACAACTACCCCAAGAATTAATGCTCAAATACTAGAAGCAAACCGACAATATCAAGAAACACAAGACTTCTTTATGACTATAACTTCCTTGGTATGAAACGCTGCCTTAGCCGGCCCCAAATCATTTTGGGAATAAGGCTTGGTTGTGGCTACTGTTGTTGTTGTTGTGGTATGGAAGTAAACCTTCCAGCACATGTTTCCACTTCTCCCAAAGATATAAACAAACAGACAGCACAATATGGAAAACTTCAACGCTGCGATGGCAACTTGACAAGCACCTATGAAGACGAACTAAACACATAAACGAAGATGATAAGAGCTGTTTAAGATAACATTCCTAAAATCTTACTTTTCAAGTGTAATCATCCAGTAGATGAAATCTTCTCTTACTCATAAACACTCCATATAAACCTATATTGTTGTCTAGTCCTCTACTGTGTTAAAAACCTGAAATTGCTACTAGCTTTCTCCCATATTTTGTGTGAAGTACACAAATATGTCTCAGTTTTTGCAGAGATACCTAAGGCCCCTTTACCCTCTTCATTAAATTCATAAAATCCTAAACTTTGCATAAAAAAAGTCATAACCCTGATATTCCTTTTATCAGTACGGTGCCAAACTGTATTCCCATACAGTAACTTAGTAGAGTAGGTTATGTTTATATACATTGTATAAGTGGAATTGTAAACATCCCAATTTCAATAGTGGAAAAGATTGGCCTCGTTTCACCAAGGCATGCATTCATCTTATGCTCATGGTCAGACAAGCCTATTGCCTCAGTGCACACAGAGTCTAGAACCAACTTCACATAAACAAAACGATTGCAAGAAGCAACCTCAATTGTAATTGTAAAGGTAAGGCTGCGAACATCCAGCATCGCACTCTGGCCATTAAAAACCTCCACTAATGAATAGGATACAGGTTACTTAGAGGCCCGGCTAAACCCTTCAAGGCACAATAAAACTGAAAATAAAGTGTAAACTTTGTGCTCCTTTTAAAACAAGACCACAAGGAAATAATTAATCATCTCAGCTTCAATAACAAAGACGAAAATTTTCGATAAGCAAATTGAGATCCCCTTAAAGGCCCTCAGAAGTCACAACCTTAGCTCAAAGGGCAGCTAGATACACTATCCACTCCAATTATGATCTGATTAATGTCCGCGTACCACAAGAAGGTAGATTTCACTCCACCCAGATAATCAGTAACACAAACAATGCCCGATTGCCCACCAAAGTAAAAGATTGTAGATCACACAATTCATATCAGCTCATCAAAGATAAAACAAAGAAGGGCACCTGATATGTAAGACCAAGCTTGTGCGAACGGCCTTGAAATCCAAAGAAGATGGTGAAGAGGGCAGAGGAAATAACTATAGCTTTAGTAACAGGAGCATTATCTGTCACACAAACAAAAATCACAACTTTACACCATAATCTTGTCAAAATTGCCACAAAACCACATCAAAAAACCTCCCTTTGCCTAATCTATGAAGTAGGGATGCTCCGAAAATTCGACATGATTTCAATTACCCACTACATACATACCTAAAGATCATATCTTTACACCATAGTAGTGACCAACAAGCTACAAAATTGCACAATAACATCTCATCTCACTCTACGAATTCGCCACGCTCCGAAAATTCAACATAACTTCCACATATACTCATTATATACATCAAGATCATAACTTTCGAACATCAATAATTTTATGACCAATCTATGAAGTGGGCAATGCTCCAAAAATTCAACGAATTACCAATTTTCAGAAAAATTGAATTGAGATCATAGCATCCAAACATTATTCATCAAAATATGCACAAAATCATAAAAAGGGCACCTCAATTTTCACAATCTATGATATGGGTATGCTTCAAAATTCAACAAAAAAAAAGAATCAAATAATAGAAACTCACTGAATCCAGATGGACCACCGTTCATCTTCAAATGTAGAGTGAATTATACGCCTTTTCCTCTCCCTCTTCTTCTTTCTTATGGATTTTTGTGGTGTTTTTATTCGATTTTATTACTTTGTTGCCCAGAAAGTTAAAAATAAAGTAAAAACTTGGGGTTGTGTTTTTTTTTCGCTGGATTATTTTGTCTGAGGTTTGGTGAAAGTTGGAAACCTTGGAATTTGTTGAAACTTACTCAACACAACTCCTTGACTTTCTGGGTCTTTTTGGTCAACCCTCTACAATTTGATTCTTGTGTAGTTCTGGTTGTTGGGCTTTGGGCTTGTTCGTTTCGCGACGGAAAAAAAAGACGATGTACTTAACGATTCACGTGTTCTTGTTTGTTTTGGTTAAAATCGTAATCCACTAGAGTAGAAGGAATCGTTATACATTCTTTAGGGCGTTGCTTGGATTCGTTATGTACATTGTTTATTTGTTTCAAGTTCACTTGTGCAGTTTTTGGACTTTTGGCTGTTGGGCTTGTCCGTTTCGCGACAGAAAAAAAACCTGATGTATTTAACGATTCACGTGTTCTTGTTTTGTTAATTCGTAATCCTCTACGAAATGAGGATTTGTTACAAGTGATTTCACGTCTGGTGCGATCAACTAGTGCACAACTGCACAAGACACGCTGTTTATCGCTTTTTAAGGGATTGTTCATTAGGGAGCAGAGTTACGGGTGTCATATCTATTGAGTTTGGTCGAGTCAAAATATAGAAATGTAAGAAAATGGAAGAGCGTGTTATATGAATAGTGCTATACGCACAAAAGAGATTTTTGAATTAAGGTATAAGAATGAAGAATGGTTCTCATATGAACTTAATCTGTATAATACAATAACTCGGTACCAAAAAAATTGTATAATACAATATGATGTAATCTGTACAAGGCCTCTGCATTCTTGGTATAAAAACCGGAGGCAAAAATCGCTTTCTGATCTGAGCATCGCTGTTATGATGACGTCTTCGCGCTATTTACAGTTCTTGGACAGATGACAAGATCTCAGATTCTCAGGTCATCAGCTGGCATATGAAGTGTAGATGGTAGAAAGCCGAAAAAACTAGCTTAGGACCTTGGCTGGCCATAGGCCTTTCCATGTGGTTATCTCTGCTTGACTGTATATTTTTCTGATTCCTCCGTAGAATCCATCTGCCTCATTTCCCTCTTCGCGATGATTCTTCCTGCTCACTTTCTTCCTCCTCCATCGCGAATCAGGAGCGTACTGGTTGAACTCCAGGAACACCGAGTCTGTTAACATGACGAATTGTGTCAAATCATCAACTCAAAAACAAAATGTTGTCTTGCAGGTGAAAAGAAACTGAAAAAGGCCTGCACTGATTCATGAAATCGAAAAAGGCCATAGAATCGCAAATTGCTTTAAACTCTAAAGGCGGCATATGACAGGAACAATATTTCTTGTGCAGTTTCACCACAGTTGAACAAAGAACAACGACTAACATGGACTATCATTAGAAACCGTAATTAAGAGGCAATATAACATGGGTGGAACCACAAGATGAGATCAGTAACAAAGGCCACACATTATATACTAAAGCTGGCAAATCTGTACCAACAAGTTCAAGACTTCAAAGTCACAATCTTCATGTTGACTCTTTATTACTCCATATTTAACATGGTCACTCTTTCACTGACCCCAGCTAGACATTATTTGCGTTACCTTTCTCCAACTACATCAGCTGTATGCTCTATATGCACGAGACGCTGAAAGCTTGTCACCATATAGTTGAGTACCTCTCTTAAAGACATCAGGAACCAATTGTATGATGTGATCTCTTCATAGTTCATTGATTCCCTCAACATCAGGTTTATTGAAAGTAATAGATCAGATGGTCCCATAATCTTGACTAAATGAATGATTGTTAGCTATCAGTATTGCGACCGAGGACCACAAAAACTCATACCACGTACCTTCAATATCTATTGCCTACTCGTAACCTATTGTTCCAAAATCGACTGATGTGCAAGTATGGAATCAATACTTACGGCGAAAGCTATCATTCTACCACCCTTTCAAAAGTCGAAATCAAAGAAGAGTGAAGGGTGTAAAATCTTGGGTACATCAGTGGGAATTTCTATGCAACTAAATTACGTACAGTCAGTTCTGACTCTGATATTTCTAAAGATATTTCGTATTGCAATTCTGCGTATTTTGTTAATCTGTTATGCTCGATTAGTCGCTAGTCAACATAGATAGCAAAACATATTGCGTTAGAAGACTAACAAATTGCTATGAGCAAGTGCAATGTATTGAATAGATTATTCAGATGAAGTACAGCCAAAGCAATTATGCCTTGGAGTTTAAATGGTATGTTTTGACGTTTCCCCTTTCAGTGCCCCTAAGAAGTAAGAACATGCAATTGAGAAACCACAGTGTTCGACTTCTGTCTATTATTGAATGACAACAAGCACAAGTAATCATCTCATGGGAAAGTTCACCATTTAAGCAAATACAGCAACCGGTGTAACATGAATCCTCGTATGAAACCGTCAAATTGTGAAGCCATTATGCTAGGAATCAGCAAATACATTTCAAAGTTCAAACAATACTTTGATGCAAGCAAAGTATTAGTTAAGAAACTCACCACTATCATGACAGTTGCAGTGAAATTCATTCCCACTGCACGATTCCAGATGACCGATAACTCCATACCACCAACCTGCGGCACAGAAGAGAACAGCATAAGAATGTTGCAATCAGGAAGAGTTTACGAAAGGAAATTCAAATCTTTGAAAGTGCTTTCATAAGACAGTAGTCTACACACCATATGGATATGCTCTGTTTCGTCTCCACTGAATCTCAAAGTGATCTCCTGGCCTCAGATCATCGAGGTGATCAGAGGTATGAAGATTATATGGAGGCGTATCAATGGGAGGTGTTCTGAGCCTACTCCATGTTATGTTCTCCTCTATTGTGCGCCGACCATGTGGGGAGTACCTAAATCAAAATAAAATTGATTCAATTTCATATCCAAGCAACCATCACCTAAACCTAATTCTGAAGACTCCAAATATCTTAATGTCGTAAGCTCCATACTTCAATCACAACCACAAAAAAAAGGTGAGATGGCATATCCATGAGAACAGGAGTTTTAAGTTTTAAGGGTCTTGGTGATTCATTTAAATACGAAATCATAATAGCTAATTCGAAAACATCGAAAACTCACTCTATCCCACTAAAAGAAAACTTACACATTCAATGTCTTAATCAAGTTATCAATCACTAAACTATGATATATTAAACTTTTATACTCTTAGCCACCATAGGTTCATAACATGCATGCAGACTATACACCTACTAAAGTCGCAAAAACTTGGGTAAGACGGCATGAGTAACCACGAGGACAAGGCAACAAGCTCGAAACGTGAAACTTGAAACCATAAAACCTCATTCTACTCATTGTTAGGCTGTCTCACCCATGTTTAGGTCACGTGAGATACAAGATACCAAAATTAAACAAACCAGAGGCAGATAAAAATGTGAAGATTTTCGATTTACCTAGCCTGGAAGGTGTCTGTTTTAATGTTGTAGCTGAGTTCAGCATCATAACATGACAGCATGAATCCATCATGCCCATTCTGAATCAACCCAAAAAATATAGTGATTAGTGATTACCATTCAAATGTTCATAGTAAATCAGTAACATAGGTTAAAATGCATCAACAAAGCTTGTACCTCACGATTATAAACCTGGGCTGGGAACCAAAACTCGCCGCTTTCAAGGGAAAGGTACCAAGCCATGATAGAATCAGGAGGTAAATCCAACTTGATTTCACTTCTTTGTTCCAACTTCGGCCGAATCAATGAAAAAGGCCATAAACTACAAATGGACTCAATGATTCCTCCATTTTTACCACCACCTAAAGTGTATTTCCTCTTATTATTAGCCATGTACCAATGCCACTCTCTAAGAGCAGCATTACCAATCACTCTTCCCCATTTTTTCTCCATGTGTTTTTCCCACATATGATTGCTCCTACATTTACCTCTCAAGTAAGTACACACTCCTGCCAAACTACACAACTCAGCTGGTGAAAGCTGCTCCAAAATTAGATCCAATGCCAAATCATGCAAATCCAACAATGAATTTCCCATATCACCCAACATGCCATGCTCAAAACTTGCATGATTCTTCAACATTGGCCTTAAAACCCCAACTTCAAAAACTCCAAATACAAGACCCCTCTTTCTTATATAACACACAACTGAATTGGCCAGCTGAACCCAGAAATTTGGTGTCAATAATCTCACCATTTCAGGTAACTTTGGTGACTTAAAGAGAAAAATGAATGAGAAACAAGATATCAAGAACAAAAGCATTGGAATTGAATCAAAGATCAATATAATATAAATTATAAAGTATAGTACTATTACTTATATACTAGTCCTAGTTGGTCCAACTAGTAATAATATTAAAACAAAAATTGAAATATTGGTATTGTGGTACAACAAGATCCAAACTTTATTGCACCCAATTGATCTGCAGAGGAGAATCCTATCCTATAATACTTAAAGTGGCAGCAAAATCTATACAAAATGTTGAGTAAAGTTGAACAAAAAATGAAAGCAAAAGAGAGGTTCTTGCTTAGCTCAGCTAAATAACAGGAGAATCTATAGGAAAGAATTAATGAAAATTTGATTAAAATATAAAGGGACAATCATAGACAACCCAACCGACACCGTTTTAATGGTTGGTAGTTACTGGTTTAAAGAATATTAACACTGACCATACAATATACAACATACAACAACAAAACAGATGGGGGGTGCATAAATGCTGCTGTGCATCTAGATACAGTGAACTGCTACCACTATCAAAACAGAAAAACTGTATATTTTTGGGCTGAAAATTATTATTTTACATCAACATAGTAGAACTTAGTAGTAGTAAGATGAATTTAATGATTGTGTCTCACACAAGTGGAACACATAAAAATATCTGATGGAAAATAGACTGACAACCACTCAAAATTTTAATCCTTATTGTCCTAAAAATGCAGACCCCAGATGATCAAATATGCTGAAAAAGCAGGAATCATTGAGAAGGAAAGCTTGTAGTGGAAGTTTTGACATGAAAGTTTACCAAACTGCAGACCCAGACGATCAAATATGAAGTTTATGCTACCAAATTACCAAATATATGCTGAAAAAGCAGGAATCTTTAGAAATGAAGGAGAATTATGAAGAGGGTAATCAAGGAAAGTTTGCAACTTTGGAAGTAAATTGATATTCAAATTCACCAAAATGCAAGAAACCCAGAAAAACCCATGAAAGGAGGTTTAAAAGAATTGGTAAAGTTGAAGTGTGATTGTGCAATCTTTTTAACTTATAAGAGAAGTTTGTCACTATAATGCTTTCTAGGCCTTTTTTTCCAAAAAAAAAAAAAAGAAAAGAAAAAAAAAAGAGAGAGAGAAAGTGACAGTCTAAGAAATTTCAAAGGGCTGCAAGCCTGCAACTGGGTGTCAATGTTGAGGATTGGAGAAAAAATGGGAGGAAGGTCACCTGAATCTTGCCTAAATTCTACCAAACTTCTCCAACAAACTTCTTACTATTCATAGCCACCTTTGAGTCAATCATAAGGAATAAAGGCAATCACAAAAAAAAATTAGACGATTTCCAAAAAAAAAAAAAGAAAAATTAGTGGGATTTCTTTAGTATGGACATTTGTATCAAACTTCAACCATCCTTTCCCCATATAGAAGGAAATCATCACTCACTCTTATATTGCTTGTGGAAGTTGCAAGTCTATAAATATGAAAACCATGGTTCTAAAGTTTGACCCCTCTTATATTTTATGGTCCTAGTACAACATAATATATGGACGGCATTACGATATACAATACAGATAGTATTGGTATACCGTTTCGGCCCACATATCCAATGAATAATCGGAAAGTTTATCAACTTTTGAAGTCCGAAAATGGAGTAAGAGAAGAATGCACGGCAACAATTTCCTAGCATATGTGACATACAAGTTTCAAGCTGTAACAGAGAAATGGCAGTCAACAGGTTGGAGAAGATCCAATCATCAGCCACATTTCTCCTGTGCTTCCATAATTTTTCGCAGAACTTGGAAGTCGCTAACCGATATTTCACAGGCGCAGGAAGGCGCTATGGTTTCAGTCCCCAAAACCATATGATGACACATACAGTAATGAATACAGGCGCAGGAAACTCCTCTGCCCCTTTATTTGGGCAAAGATGGTCCTACAGTAAGACGGAGTAAGAATTCAAGATTTGGTGCGTTTTAAAAGTTTCATTATGGAAACTCACCCCCAAATCTTGAAAGATCAATACGTCTTATCATAGGACGGTCTTACAAAAATCTACTCATGATAACGACAGTCACATTAAAGGGAGAAATGAATGGGGTAACTGATTTATATCCATACCAACCCTGCAGGTCTGAAACACAACTGCAGCTAACCAAACATGCATCATGTGAAATGACAGAAAAGAGTACAAACTTCTCATACAAATGAACAAATATAAAACAGAGAGATGATGTCTGAGCTAAACTTCCCGAGCAAACCCTTACAGTCCTAAACCAACAGTGCGGCCATCCCTTCGTCGGAGCCCAGCAGTGTATTGCTTCTCCAAATCCACTTGCAAATCTCTCTGTTTCTCTGCATCTTGGCTGCTTGCGGGAACTGAGTTCACCTTCACTTCGCCCTTCACACCCTACAATTGGCCATATGTACCAAGGCAACCTCAGACTCTGAAAATGTGTTAGTAAAATATACTAATAAAGGTGAAGAATTGGATTAATTCATTTTTAGTAATCTTCTTTATCAGCAAATACTAACCTAGAGTTTGCATATTCTCTACAATAATATTGCCGAAAAACCAAAGCAATGCTATATGAAAGAGAATTACCATGAGTTTGTTAAACTTCTCTTGCCGTTCACGATCAGAAAATGTGGCAGAATCCCAACGGTGGCTAGGCTGTATATTAATCAGACATACAAAAATAAGAAAAAAAAAAAAAGCAGAAAAGATTGGTGCAAAGGAAAGATGTCTGCAGGGCTTGACAGAGAATACTAAGAAAGTAAGAAATCTCTATTAATTTGCCAACAATCTCGACTATGATGCAGGAGAAAAAGAAAACTCGACTATGACACAAAATGAAAGTTCTTGAGATGATCAGCAGTTGTTTACGAATGGGATTTGTTCATGGATCAACTGGGGCAGGATAATGAGAAGAAATCTAATTATACACTTATCGTGCCAGTACAACTAAAAAGAACTGCACAGAGAGAAGTCAATTATATCACCACGTATGACTGCTACCTAAAAATTAGGGCAAAGGGTCAATATTGAATGCCCAGTGAGGGAATAGATATTTCTTAGCCCTGACTTCACTTCATCGAGAGAGGACCAACTATAAAAGGAGCATAGTAAGTACCTCTTCCGTTGTGGTGCTCTTTTTGTTTCCCCATAACAGCTTTTTCTTCTGATCAGCAGTCATGAACCCCGTACTAGTAAGATTCTTATTAACTGCATCAAACACCAAAACATGTCACATCGCCGAAGTCATTCCTACACAGAAAGTGGTAATATGTGGCACAATACCAGGATCAAAAACACATGTAATTGCTACTCATCACTACATCCATATCTCATGTCCATAAACACCCTCATAGCAGATGCTTGATACAAATATAGTTTAGTTTTCTATGCTTCCATCGTCTGCACCATGTAAATTTACCCCACCAAAAGGGATGTCTCCAGAGAAGAACGGAGTACGATGTGAACATATGGACAGTTACACGCAACAGTGACATCTCACGACCTTCTCAGCATTTTAGATACCTAAGAAGTTAAGTTCTGTTGCAAAATTAAGTTTTGACACATCTTCTGGGTAAAAGATAGCACAGATAAGACTTTAGACAATCTAGACCTAGCAGACAAGGTATGCCGATGAAACTCAAATAAGAGATATAGGAACATAGCCCGCTATTTTCAATACATGGTCCCTTACACCAATTGCTAATAAATAAATAAATAACAGTAGACAGAGGTGCAGTAACACAAGCCCATTGAGAGACGCAAGAAGCAAAGTAGAAACTTAAAACACAAAGTGCCTATGCTTTGATAGTGGGTATCCATTACATACAACGGTAAGACAGAAAATTTAACAGGATTGTTAGTTACCTAACTCAGCTGCTTTCATCGCAGCAACTTTAGCAGCATCTACACTTGGGACAGAATCAGAGCCAGTAGAAGCAAGTTGGTCAGGCGAAAGTTTAGAACCATCTGTATCATACACTGCAATTACAATCTTGGCCAAAATGACTAAGTCTAGAGGAGAAAATACAGCAAAGCTAAAAAGAACGGCCGAATCTCACCTTTCCTTGCCTCAGTGTCTTTGGAGCTAAATAGCTTTGGTCTTTTGGCAGTAACATCTTCCCTCACAAAACCAGACTTATGTTCAGCGTTTCCTGCTATATCAAGTTTACCACCATGCCCGTCCAGCTTATCCTTTTTCAAGCTTAATTCACGTTCCGACTTTCCACCATTCACATCCTTCATATCATCAGTTTCCCATTTCGAGTTAGAATCACCTCGTTGCGGTAAAGAATCTTCACAGGAAGTTGTACGTTCAGCTCTATAATCCCTAGAACTCTTATAATCCCTCTTATCATCTCGGTGATCTTTGTCCCTAACATGTCTATCACGATTATCATACCTACTACCATGTCTCCCATCATACCCAATCCTACCCGAAGATGATTCTTTCTCTTCGTGTTTCTTAACTGCAGCATCAGATCGATCTCTCGAATACCTATCTGCATCTCTGTAGCGGTCCCTTGGCCTATAATGGTCACTCTCACGGTCCCTCGAATCAGAATGACCACCACCTCTCGATTCTCGATTTGTTCTATATGACGATTTCGCATTACCTCCATCATCTACATCAGCATGTTTACCATATCTAGAATGCTCGTCATGCCTACTACCTCTTGAAGAATGTTTGTAAGAGTCACTGCTGCGACCGTGTTGGCTCTTACTGGAACGCCTGTCATCCACTCTGTCTTCATTCCTTCTCTCATAATCAGTCACTTTGGAATCTCTTGTAGAGCCACGATCATATTTTAGGCTACCTGAAGAGAAAGCAGCCAGTGGATACTTCAGTTTACACTCCATAATGCAAATAAGATAGCAGTGGGAGCATGCTAGAAAAAACGTCATTTTGAACCACCTAAAAGTTCATGGCCCACGAAAAGATTCAACTTCTCTTCAGCATAATACCCATCAACAAGTAAATAGAACAAAGGACATTTCTATATATCGCGACACTAACACAGCCTAAATTACAAGACCCAACTTGCTTAACTTGAATATAAAGAAAATATACTCCCGTTTACTGTTTTAGAAGTAAGAATGTGTCTAATTCTTCAAGCTTCACAAAAGTGACAGTGCATCTTAAGATGGATAGAAGTTGCAACTTGACAGACGCTTAGAAAGACATCCATTATTGCTTTACACACCTAAAAATTACATACAGGAGCTTAAAAAAGAGATAGAGAAAACAGCAATATGGAACTGCCATCATCGTGCTTTAAACTACAAATACCATGGATCCAACCGATACACTTCAGTAATCACTCTCTCCGACCAACTTGATTCTTATCATTGGAAAGGCAGAAAGTTGTAGGAGATTTAAGGTTTACGGGGTAGGGGAAGTTTTGAGGTGAAAGAAAGGGTGGTGAACCACTTTAAAATGTGAACCAACTGGCCTAAAAAGAAAATGATAAGAATCAAGTGTTGAACGAAGTACAGGCGTAGCGAAATAGCAATACTCTAACATAGACTCTATCATGCACTAGCTAACAAAATCCTCTTTTCCCTCTGCTAAGAGTGCTTACCATATGCTCGTACAATGCAGCCAGTGTGATAGTTCAATAGCAGTAAGTAATTTCAAATAACTAGCTCTTCTTAGTACTAAGAAACCAGTACGATCAACTAACATCTAGCAACAACTCCCAACCGCAAACAACCAATCAGTAAGGTGCATATCACAGAAGAGGAGGGACTCACCGTCTTCATCAGACAGTCCAGCCACAGGAGAACGACGCCTATATTTTCGATGAGCTGCTTCATTTGTGAGCTTACAAAACTCAGCCTTCTGCTCATTACTTTCTTGGTTGGGGGAGATTAAATCAGAATCCATAATCAGAATTTAGACAATATCAGGCTACCAAATAGACCTGCAAAAACAAATAAAAGTTGAATACCACGAAACTTCCATCGTGAAAAATATGGAAGAGGAAAGTATAAACCAAAGGAATGGACACCTATTGCATCACCTTAGGTCTCCTACCCACAGTATAATTCAGATTTAGTTTAATGTAAATCCCCATGTATTTGTAATCAAATATCCCAATGTGCATGATTGATACCTAAAAAAATTGACAATCATGACACCTTGGCACGTCTATAAGCATCGATAGAAACGTCTCTAGCTTAACACACACAAGAAACCAATATATTCTCCAACTATATCTGTTCAACTCCAGAAGTTAAGAGAGGGGGAACATACGGATACCATTCAGCCACAGCAACTAACCTAAAGATCAAACATGGTGGAGGACCGTATGAAATAGCACATCCAATCCCCAAGATCAAGTAAATGTTTGTGTATACACAGTTGAATGAGAAATTCAAACTGAAAAAAGCGAGCAGTGACCTTGCTTCAGTGAAACAACTAAAAGTAAAGCAATAAGGTCCCTGACCCTCCCACCATTTCACCAAAATTCGATCTCACCAAGCTGAAAAGCTTTTTTCTTTCTCACCTAACATGTTTGAAATCCTTATTCTCAAACCATTCAGTTCCTAGATCCTACGTTCTTCCCATCATTTGACCATCTTATTGCTCTTACAGTAATGTACAGTCATTCAAGAATGTCGGATTTGGGACTGGAATCAAACAAGCACCACAACACCAAACTAGAACACAAACTATCATTCAAAAACCTTTCATAGATACAACATACACCATACCATTTCAATATCATTACTCATAAACCTCCAAGTAACGAACTTTCGTACTTTACAACCGAGAACAAGTCTCGCTAACCCAATAAAAACATTAACCTCACAAAAACCGCGCAATTACTCCACGTACACTCCTTCATCCTCCAACAGATGAACAAATCCAACCTAGCATAATAAATCCCCACAAAGCAGGAACTAGAGGTCTCCTAAATACGCAACCTTACCACCAGCTAATCGAAAGGCGGGTTCCGAATATCACAGCATATGGGTAATCTCAACACATTTCTCAGAATTCAAAATGCAGTAAATATATCAAAGTATATCACAGTAAAGCCAGAAACTTTATACTTGTCAATCCACAAAAACATGGCGAATAATCAACTAACTCTACCTCAATAATCAATTGAATTAGAAAAGTACTATAAAACCCTAAAAAGTTCATCCAAAAAGATGAGAAATTTCTACAAAAATTGGGGAAAATGAAACCCTAGAATCATACAATCCACAAAATCGAATTTTGTATTCTAAACATCTTACGAAAAGTCAATTAAATCAGGGATATAAAGAATATGGAGAATTAGAGCGCGAAAACTTACCCAAATGTTAGGGTTTACGAAAATTCGTCGTTTTTCTCTCTCCACCGCTACACGGTTGTTTTGCGTCGTAAATTGTCGCCTGAGGGTGTGGCCTTACACTTCTTTCTCACTACTTATTTTTGGGTCTTTTTGTTCTTCCCCTTGCTAGTGCGTTTTAGGTTCCCTTTAGATATTTTCGGCATTCGACATTTTTCGGTTTGCATCATTCGATTTAGATATTTAGTTCAAATTTAGTTGGACATAATAACGTAATTAAAACAATGTTCAGAAAGGAGCGTTTTTTCGGTGTCTCGATATCGTGTTTGGCGACACATAACACGTTGAAAGTCTTGTTAAAACTTAAAAGTTTTAGTTACTAATATAGTTGGTCAAGGCTAATGGGTGGTCAATCAATATCCTCGTCAATTAACACTTCATGACTTATCTTCAAGTGGACAAGGGTGGGATCACGGACTTGAGTGAGTATTTACCTATGAGAATGTGAAGTTTACTACTCCGTCCATATTTGTTATTCTTTACATTTGATTTGAAATCCTCCTACAAATTCAAACTAAACGTAAAGAATTAAAAGAAATGGAGAAAGTGTAACTTTAGCTAAAACGTATGCGCAATCATACCAAACTTGTACTCCATAAAGTTAATGCCCCATATTGACTCTACAAATCAGATAGAGTATGAGCTTCATAGTAAAGTAGTACTAGTAGCTAATTCAATCGATCAACTCATCAACGTATCCACAGGGGGAGGCTCGTAAGGACAGTGAGGGCGAGTGAAAGAACTAAAACAAAGCACAGTTGAGCTATTTCATTTACACGAATGGTGTATGTTGGTTCAGAATGAAGGAGCGATACAATTTTCATCAAGTACAAATGTAATTAACGATTAACGGCTACAAATGCGCAAGATCTATCCACGGTATACATAACTTATCTGATATTCCGACTGGTTAATTCCCGATCCTCCATATGGGCAAAATGGTAATCCAAAGGAACCAAAAATCCCATCTGATCATTTTTTAGTTGGGAAAGAGATCAATAAAGTAGGGTTTAAGAAAATCCCATTTCTCCAACTTCACTTCATTTCCTAGGGTTTATCTCTCTCTCTCTCTCTCTCGCTCTCGCTCCCGCTCCCGCTCCTTCACTTCAATTCAACTTGTTCGTGACGTTTCCCATCAATTATCAACTACAGAAAAATGTGGGCTCTTCGTCGAGCTTCATCTGCTTCTCTCAAGTATGATCTTCTCTCTCAATCTCTCTCTTCTCTCTTCATTGTTGTTATTATTGTTGTTGTTCTTTCAAATTTTTCATATTGGGAAGAAAAATTAGTAGAGAAAATGGGATTTTTACAGTGTTTATTTTTGTGGGTGTTAAATTAATTTGAAGGAAATGCATGAATTTCTTGTTTGTTTGATTTTTTTCCCAATTTGTTTTGGTGGGTTATTTTTGTTTTTATTGTTATGATTAGGAAAGAACATTTCTTTGAGGATAATTCTATGATAAATTAGGTTTTGCGAGTAAAATTCGATGTTTAATTGTTGCGATTTCGGGTTTTTTTTATTGTGTTGTGCTGTATTGTTATGTGTGAAGTTGATCAAGGAGCTGGCTTTACTCGTTGCCTGAGGGGACTCATGTGTTGGTTTGATAGAAAGGATTGTAATTTATATCGAGGGAGAAAACCCGTTTCGGATTTCTTAGGTCAACTGACCAATTTTGGGTACGATGTGAGGAAATGCACGAAAAAGGTAGACTTACCAGGGGAGGGGAAGGGGTCGAGGAGAGGGGTGTAGGCCTGTCGGGCTTTCGATTGGGGCTGATTGGTGGTAATGTAGGTACAATGTTTTTCGAGTTGCACATATAAACGTAATCAGCATGTACAAGGAATGTAAGACTTCCGCTAGAATCAAGATAAGGATATCTACGTTCTACAGAGTGTATTCTGAGTAATTGACCATGTATGCTGACATTGTAGGTAAGTAGACTTACATGCCTTTGCCTAGAGAGAGGGAAGTGTGATCTCATGATTTAGTATTTGTTGTGACCGTTTTGTTAATAGTAGTATTTGCTTGAGTGCTGGCTTGTCTTTCTTTCAATCACATTTAGGTAATGCTGTAGCATTTCTACGTATTTTCAGAGTTCCAGGCTTGAACATAGCAGCTTTTCGAGCCTGTGGAGTTGGATCATTCAGCAGCCATGCAGAGGACAAGTCATGTGCCTCTGAACTTCACTTTAAGACGTGTGGTAGATGGATAACATCTAAAACATCCCATGGCTCATTACCTGTTCCGAAACAATTCTCAATCAGGTGTCAAAGTCTATCTTCACAAGCTGGCACTAAGAGTGGTGGAGATGAAATTGACGATTTGGAAGATGGGTTTTCTGAGCTAGAAGCACCTGAAGCCTCTGAAACAGTTGAGGCAGATATTGTAGATGGTGAAAGTAGTTCCGATTCTACATCTGACTCTGAATCTGAATCTGACCTATCTACTCTTGATGGAAATTTGGAAGAGACATTGGAAACTCTGCTGGGAGAAGAGGATGTTGACAAAACAGCTTCAAAGAAGAAATATGCGCCTTCAGCTCTCTTCAAGTGTATAAATCAAGTGTCTGGTCCATCTATTTCTGGTGCTCTTGACAAATATTTTGAAGGCAAGGAGTTAAGTCGTTCTGAAATTTATCAAACTTTGATGAACCTACGCAAGCGCAAGCTCTTTATAAGGGCATTGCAGGTACGTTCGCTTGCATCTCCCGAGCAGGAGACTCTTGTGTTTTATTAAATGAGTAACATGTTATAATGCTTGATTCTTCAAATTTATCTTATTGCTATTTGAAATCCGTGGCTCCTTTTCTTAATGTATACCTAGTGTATTCCTTGCAAGGAGGGGGGCTGGGCAGGGGATTCTCACTCGCAAGGGTGCGATTTCAACTCCCAATGCCTAAGGGAGAAGGGTTACCTTTATTTATGTTTTAGACTTGCAATAATGTCATCATCCGAAACTCCGAAAGGATACTAAAAGTATTCAGTTTTGCTATTTACTGATTTTTTTAGTTCCATGCCCTTTTTTTAATCTTGCTTTTCATGTTGGAACCTAGAAGAGGTATCACTTGTGTTCTCAGCTTTCAATTACTGGACTGTTGCTCTGTTCTTGTTAGTTAAGAATCAAGATGCAGTATTGCGTTTTGGGACTTTTCATAGCTGAGGACTCTGGCCATATTTTTCGAGGAAGAGTGACTTCCATTTGATTCCTGATTAATTTTTCTTCATACGTTTCATAGCATGTGTTATTTTTATCCATATTGTGTTACCTTGCTGATTTTTTTTTCCGCAGCTGTCAGAATGGCTTGAGGGAAGAGAGGATTTTGATTTCACGGAGCGAGATTATGCATCTAAGGTTGATCTGATTGCTAAGGTACGTGGAGTTCTGAAAGCAGAGAGCTACATCAACATGATTCCTAAATCCTTCAGAGGAGAGGTGGTCTATAGAAGTTTACTCGCAAACTTTGCATCATCAACACTTGTGGTCAAAGCCGAAGAGCTCTTCAATAAAATGAAGGACCTAGGGTTTCCGATTTCAGTTTTTACTTGCAACCAGATGCTGCTTCTCTACAAGAGAACTGACAAGAAAAAAATTGCTGACGTGCTTTTGATGATGGAGAAAGAGAATCTCAAGCCATCTGTTTTTACTTACCAAGTTTTAATTGACACAAAAGGCCAATCAAATGACATCCAAGGAATGGAGCAAATTGTTGAGACAATGAAGGCTGAAGGTGTAGAACCCAACTTTCGTATTCAAGCCGTTTTGGCTAGACATTATGCTGCTGCTGGCTTAAAAGAAAAGTCCGAGGCAATTCTACAAAAGATGGAAGAGAATTTGAAGAGTAGCCGCTTTTTCTGCCCCATTGTGCTCCCTATTTATGCCGATCTTGGCAAGGCTGAGGAAGTTGAAAGAATATGGGAAATTGTGGAGTCAAGTCCTAGACAACCAGATTTTTTTGCTGCGATTAGCGCCTGGGGAAAACTTAAGAACATTGAACAGGCAGAAGCCATTTTTGAAAAAATGGCAAAAACATTCAAGAATCTCTCTACTAAGCATTATACCGTTATGCTAAAAGTTTATGCGGATAACAAGATGCTGAGCAAGGGAAAGGAGCTACTGAAGCGGATGGCAGACGCTGGCTGTTATATTGGACCAATGGCTTGGGATGCTCTTGTCAAGCTTTATGTGGATGTTGGGGAAGTGGAGAAAGCAGATTCAGTATTGCAGAAAGCAGCACAACAGAAACAGCAGCTGAGACCAATGTTTAGTTCTTATATGACCATCTTAGAGCAGTATTCTAGAAGAGGCGATGTTCACAATGCTGAGAAAATTTTCCAAAAGATGAGGCAGGCTGGCTATGTTGCTCGTGCTAAACCATTTCATGCTCTTCTCCAAACTTACATAAATGCCAAGGTTCCAGCATATGGGTTTAGAGAGAGGATGAAGGCAGATAATTTATTCCCTAACAAAGGATTGGCTAATCAATTGGCTCTTGTAGATGCGTTTAGGAAAAATGCTGCATCAGAACTACTCGAGTGAAGAGTTCCATTGTCTGATGATCTGGAAAGCATATTCTTGCTGAAGATTTGTGCCAGATATGGTTTGCTTCCGTTGAATCCTCTGAACTGGGTAATTCATATCTCTACGCTGCAGACTTTCATTGTTTAGTTTTCGTTTCTGTTTTGGTCTTACTACCATATATGTGGAGCATAGGTTGGACTAGAAATACTGCTCTTATAATGCATATTTCTCTTCCCTTATTGCTTTCTTTTAGCTCATAACTGTAGGTTTACAAGACATTTCCATTCACCTTTGTGTGCCAATGTGAATACTTGTCAATGCGTAGTAGCGCTAGTCACTAAAAACCTTTTTGCCTCAACATTTGTGATTTTGTGTACCGGATCATATATCTGGGAATTGGTTTATGGTCATCAGTCCTTGTGCTAATAATCCGCCGCACCATGATTCTGACCTCATGCACAGCTTTTTGATGGTAGCTGTTCTGATAGTGTATCAAGGTCATGTTGACTGTGTAAAAGCTGTGGAAAAATCTGCTTGTGTGTGTGGCTGTAGTTCAGTCGTAAGTCCGTAACTGGTAAGTGATGACTATGGTAGAGTTTCCCATGTCCGGATGTCCCCAAGAGGTATTTAGAAACTTGCCTGTTGAATTCCTTAAGAAGCGCCCAGGGGCAACCAAAAACTCCATATCAAATGATGTGTAACATCAAGATTTTTTGGTAGGATCGTCTTATGATTGAATTTTTTTTTTAAGGTTTTGGGTTTAGTTTTGAACTCGAAATTTTTTCAAGGTTGGTACATACTAGTAAACCTTTGAAATGTCACCGGTGATGTCAAATTGTCATATCGTGATGTGCCATAGGATTGTCCAACCCGACCCTTCTTTCGACATTTGTCATACACAACATGCACACGGACACGGTACTGCGTGGCAGAATGAACTACATGCTTATATGAAGGCCACATTCGTTCCTAGACTATGAAATGAATACGATGCAGGAAATTGTGTGAGGATTTCACAAATAATGAGTGATCTTTTGTCTGACTGTGAGTATCATTTTTGTCACTTTGTTTCCTTGTATGCAAGTGTGAAACAAATATTCGAACAATCCCTTGTTCAGTGGTAGATTCATATTCTCAAATTCATGGTGAATTTAGTCGTTTTATAGAGCCAAGTTCGAGTAATCATCACGTAAGTAGACACAGAACTTTGTTACTCAATTTTACCAATGATAAAGGGGTTTGATCACGTAGCAAGCGGCCTACTTTTGCTTGTGGAGGCCTCGACTCCTCGAGTACGAGTCTTACCGTAGTTTACTGGAACTAGTTTCGGGTCGAATATTGCGTTGTACATTGGCGATTGCCATCCTAGCACAGCTCGCAAACATGATAAGACATTATGGCACAAGCGCATGACTACGATATTCAGCTACCACATCAGTTACCACCATCTCATTGATTATGAGGGAGGTCTTTTTATTTACGGCAAATTCACGTGGTGCCCCCGAACTATGTCAGTATGCGTGTGGTGCCCGACACTTGAAACTTGTACATTCTGGTGCCTCCGAATTTAGGTACACCACGCTGTACAAGTTTTAAGTGTATGGACACCACGTGCATTTTAAAATAGTTTGGGGGTACCACGTGAATTTACCGTTTTATTTATTTACTACAATGCCAAATTTGAAAGAGAAATATGAGAAAGTCCAACCAAGTTTTATAAGGATGGCTACTTTCGTCTTCTGGATAGACATGTCGGTCAAATACGTCCATTTGCTAGAAAGCGTCAAAACTCCAAGAAATGATAACTTTTGTAGACTTTAGACTAATTTCATAAACCTGTCCAAATCTAACTTGACCTTATCGCTAAAACAACAAGTTACACACACATTTAGATGTATTAAAAAATCAGCATAAATTACGTTTTACATCCAATCTTTGATATAATAAAAAAACCTTGTTTGTGTAAAATAATTTCATGAACACATGAAATGCGATATCATATTAGAAATTGTGTATGATGCACTATACTCCGTATATGAATATACAAACAGAGTTCCTCTACATATATGCGCGTCATCTTCATTCCCCACATTTCCCAAGTTGGATGTATCCCTATTTACTACAACTAGTCAACAAGAATCTAAACAACATTCCCATTTCTTGAATCTCATAGGGTGGTCTAGATTCACCCATAAAACCCAAAATTTCCAAGTCTACAAATACCAACATGATTTAATAAAGAACAATCTCTTCTTAAAGAAGCTACCCTTAAATTTCTCTTTACATTTGATCTTTTGCTAAATATGTCAAACTTCAAGATCATCAAAAAACACCACAAACATCTTAACAACCCATTCCCTTCTCCCCCAAAATCCTTGCCTATTATCCAAGGAAACGTCTCCTACAATCCTCATACACTCCCTTCCAACCATGTTTACTCCATTGGTATCCATTTTCAAGCTTCTTGGAGCTCCTCTGAAGGTGGCTCCTTTACGATATCCCATGTCTCGAACCCGAAAAGATCAATTTGGTCTACCATCCCTGGCCAGGCATTTGTTTCAGCTGCATTGGCCGAGACCGAAATCGAAGAAAGTAGAGGATCATTTGCTGTTAAAGACAAGAAGATTCACCTAGTATGTAATCACCAAAGTATTGATGATATAAAAGTGATCAGCAATAAAGATCAAGACTTTCCACGTGGGTTTGATTTTAAACAAGTTTTAAATGCTGCAAAATCCCCTGTTTTGCTGATAACAGGTTGGGTTCTTAGCATGAAGAGTAGAAAAAGAAGGAAACTTGGGAAACTTGGTGTTGAAGAAAGACTGTTTTCTGAAAATGTTGTTGCACCACCATATTGTTCTGCTAAATATTGGGTTGTTTTCTATGAAAAAAACAATCATCAAGTTGGCTTCCAAGTGAAGCTTGGAAAGCCAAACTTTGAGTTCCACCATCCAAGTCCAAAACCAAAAGGGTTAGGCCGATTTCGACTACGAAAGCTGGGACTTTGGGGGCTCAGGAAAAGGCCTAAAGGGTTGGCAATGGTTGCAGCAACATCAGTAGTAGATGATGAGAAGGAAATGGACTGGTTTTCGAAATCGGAGGAGTTTAATAGGATATGCATTACTTATGCCAGTGATGAAAATGAGAGATTTTATGGTTTTGGAGAACAGTTTTCACACATGGATTTTAAAGGTAAAAGGGTTCCTATACTTGTGCAAGAACAAGGAATTGGAAGAGGTGATCAACCAATAACTCTAGCCATTAATCTGGTTAGCTATAGGTAAAAAAAATACTGATTGTGATTACTTACTTTTTTACTTTTTACTCTTATTCTTTTACATCCAACTGTTATCTACTAAAAATGTAACTAAGATTAGTAAGTTTTCGGTGTTTTGTTGCAGGGCAGCAGGCGACTGGAGTACGACCTATGCACCGTCTCCTTTCTATATGACATCGAAGATTAGGTCTGTTTATCTTCAAGGATACGATTATACAATATTCGACTTAACTCAGAAAGACAGGGTTCAGATTCAGATTCAGGTAAACTACTAAACAGTGCTGATTGTTGCATTTTCAACTGCAAACATTTTATACTTAGAAACTTGTGTCATGAACTAAAGAAGTCAGACTGGCTTATATTTGACAGGTACATGGGAATTCTGTGGAGGGGGTAATACTGCACGGGAACTCGCCTACTGAGCTCATTGAGAGCTTCACAGGTAGTATAGGCAGACCACCTGAGCTGCCTCAGTGGATTATATCAGGGGCTGTGGTCGGGATGCAGGGCGGTACTGAGGCTGTACGCAAGACATGGGACACGTTGAAGACGTATGATGTCCCCATATCATCATTCTGGTTACAGGTACCAAGTGACTGCAAAGTTGTTTATAACTTGATTATGACAATGCCATATAATAGAACCAATTGTGAATGACACTGATAAAAGAAATTATGCATTCAGGATTGGGTTGGCCAGAGAGAAACTGTAGTTGGTTCACAGCTATGGTGGAATTGGGAAGTAGACACAACGCGGTACAAAGGTTGGCGACAACTAGTTAAAGATCTCAGCAATCAGCATGTCAAAGTGATGAGTTACTGCAACCCTTGTCTAGCTCCAGTAAGATATAATTGTGTACATGATTTCGGCTTTTGAATTTTTTTTACTTCAGTCACCAAATAATTCATGTCCTCATTTTTCAGTTTCAAATTTGATGTTTTCACAGACTGATGAGAAATCAAACAGAAGGAGAAACCTATTTGAGGAAGCAAAGAAGCTGGACATCTTAGTCAAGGACCGAACTGGAGAGACGTACATGGTACCAAATACGGCTTTTGATGTAGGTATGTTAGACCTGACGCACCCTGAAACATCACCATGGTTCAAACTGGTCCTGAAAGAGATGGTAGATGATGGAGTCAGAGGATGGATGGCAGATTTCGGCGAAGGCTTACCAGTAGATGCTATGCTCTATTCAGGTACTCTTACACACCTGAACTTCCTGTAGTGTTTTACTTCCAAAATTGAGTGAGGTTACACCATTCAAAGTCTCTTAAACATCTTAAAACACTTTGAATCCTGGTTCTGGAACACTGATGTTGCGTAAATTGCACTAATTGTTCAGGTGAGGATCCTATAGCAGCACACAACAGGTACCCTGAGCTTTGGGCTCAGATAAATAGGGAGTTTGTGGACGAGTGGAAAGAATCTTGTGTAGGCAAGGAGAGGGAAGATCCTGAAGAGGCTCTCGTGTTCTTTATGAGGGCCGGTTTCAGGGACAGTCCGAAATGGGCAATGCTGTTCTGGGAAGGGGATCAAATGGTCAGTTGGCAAACAAATGATGGGATTAAAAGTGCTGTGGTTGGCTTGCTCAGTAGCGGAATTTCTGGTTATGCTCTTAATCACAGTGACATTGGAGGATACTGTGCAGTAAACTTACCTCTGATTAAGTATCTAAGGAGCGAGGAGCTGCTTATCCGATGGATGGAGCTCAGTTCCTTCACCACTGTATTCCGAACCCATGAAGTAAGTTCTTACATACCTAACAATTTATCATGATTTCTGTTAATATCATTTCCTGAGACAATGACTGTCAATTAGCTCGAGTAATTCAGTCGATAATTTCATCAAGTATGCTGTTATTATAATCTAATTACAACTTTTGACAGGGAAATAAACCATCTTGCAACTCTCAATTCTACTCAAATCACAACACATTATCACATTTTGCGCGATTTGCAAAGGTGTACAAGGCCTGGAAGTTCTACAGAATTCAGCTTGTAAAGGTGAGCATTCATTTTTACAATACTGTAAGAGATTTAGTTCAGAATCAGACAGAAGAATTTAACATTCTTGTACTCTACACTGTTTGTTCAAACCAGGAAGCTTCAGTGAAGGGCCTTCCTGTTTGCCGGCACCTATTTCTTCACTATCCAGAAGACGAGTATGTGCAGACCCTGACATACCAGCAGTTCTTGGTAGGATCAGAGATCTTAGTTGCACCAGTCGTCGATAAAGGCAAAAGGGAAGCAAAGGTCTATTTTCCTCTTGGAGAAGGTTCTTCCTGGATACATGTTTGGACTGGCAAAGAATATACAAACATGGGCACAGAAGTCAAGGTAGAAGCTCGTTTAGGTTTTCCTGCAGTATTTGTGAAGTCTGAATCTGTAATTCGCGAAACTTTCCTAAAAAACTTGAGAGATCTGCAAGTCCTATGATATGTACATCGATTCCTCAAATTGGCATACAAAAAGTAGCGGCTCTGTGCTGCAACCTGATCCTCAGGTAGTATGTCCACCATGCTCAGCATTCAACCCGAAAGTACCATCAATAAGACAGACCATGAAAGTGTATGATATATAAGAGCATCTAATGATGCGTACATGATAAGCTATCAATGTTGCAGCCTTGCAGGGTAAAATTATAGTTGTAGACATTCTAAATTCGAGCAGAGCTGAACTAGTCTGAAACTGCAGAACGAGAACAAACATGTTTACTGTTGATTACTGTAAATAATGATCAGGCATTGTCTAACTCGCAACACTGTAAGATCTCCTCACACTTTGCTCGGACTTCTGCAGCTCGGCTTGCACGTAGCTTGGTCATTCTTTTAACACACTTTTGCAGCCTGTCTATCTCGGTTTGCAGACAATTCTCACGATCTCGAGACCTATTCAGCTCTTCTCGTAGCTCTTCAGCTTCTTTTTCCCCTGCTTTCAAAAAATCAGATTAGTAAAAAGAATGCATAGGAGTGCAAAGTTGAAACATACGTAAGCCAAAACGCAAATTTGTTACGACCTCGTCTCATTTTCAGCCTGTCTATCTCTAGTTGCAAACACTTCTCATGTTCTCGAGACCTCTTAAGCTTCTTCTTCAGTTTTTCCTCTGCTTTCAGAATTTCATATCAGAAAAACATGCATATAAAATCGAAACACCGTAAACCAAAAAAATAAAACAATGTACTACGTACGTACCTTGTTTCCTCTTCTTGTATGCTTTCATCAACTTTTGTTCATCAACATCGTGAAGGCTTACAAGTGACTCTACATAAGGTTGCATAGAATAAAAACGATCAGTACCCGTATACTTGTAACAAGCACCTCGTTCACCACTACGTAAATTCTTTAAGTAGAACCCGTGAGTAACATCCCCGGTACCATCCAAAGTCGTGTACCCAGCATACGACATTAAAAATTGATCGTGACTTTTCGAGTAGCTGATCACCGGTGAACAACTAAGGGGTCGATTATACGAAGGGAAATCAAAGGGAACAACGATCTTACCCAATCGACACCATGCCTCTCTCGTCTTAATCGAGCAATCCTTAATCATCCATATATCGGCTACAGATTTCAACATATTATCATATGTCTTCAGGCTATGTAAATGTTCGATGACCATAAAATGTAGACATCCATTAATATCCACCAACAATCGAGTCGCGTCTTCATATATGTTATAATCAACCGGCAATGGCAATGGCATAGACTCGGGATCAAATCTTCGAGTGCAAAGATCGAATCTAGTGATAACAAGTTGCGGCTGCTGCCCTGTCTTTTGCCTGGCTAACCAATGTAGGGCATTGTTGAAAGAAACACCTCTTGTGGGAACATAATGATCATCAGGAACAAGTCCATCAATTTTATCTTCAATCATGTCACCCCAATTCTTATTTCGCCAACTATAGACCACGGTCTTAGTGTCGTACACCAAATTATCATCATGCTCTACTCTCCTACCAAATTGATCAATCTTTACGACAATGTAATCATCGTCTACTCGATTATACCCAAACCCATACCACATAAACATACATGCATTCGGTCGAGGGGCAGAACTTATACGACGTTTATCGTCTTTGAGACTTGGAAGCTTGAGATGGGTTCGAGTAGACGGGTTCACTAACATAAACTCCCAACCATGATAATTGCGAAGACATACAATGCCATTGCAGGATCCAACAACCTTATAACGAAGGGATCCAGGGAGGGGAATACGGACACGTTCAGCACTTATCTCGCGAACATTATCATTATTGTCACCAACACCGTGATTATCGACTGTGCTAAGGTCTAGGGTCATACACCTAGCCTTGGCGTAGGGTGAAGACGAGAAAAACATTCGAAGGCGTTCATCGTTTTGTAGTAAATCACCCCGTTTTGAGTGAAGGTTGATGAAGGGCTTACTGTTGATAAGAGTGTACCATTCCGGTGAAACGCTCTTGAAGCGTATCAAAGGCTTTACTGGAAGCCATGAAAGAATGTTCTCAATTACATCCATGGGGATTATCAATTGTTTAGTAATACCACTACTCTTTTTCCTCTTCATCTTAACATTTTTTTTTTCTTCTCTTCTCACATTCATGCAAAACCTACAGGCTACAGCAACTTACTAGCTAATTCTCAAAAGCCAACTTATTATCATTTTGGAATATTATTATATACAAATTTAACAATGAACCAAACTCTTCTCAATATGTAATACTAGCGGTTTATTCTGCTGTATCTATTATGAACTAAGATGAAAGCCAGTGCGCACGAATCTATTTTTATTTATGAACAAATTTACATTATTGCTTCAGTTGAGGCCGATCAATTTGATCTTAGAGACTGACCGATCTTCATCCACAACCAGCTCCAACAATGATTAGCTTAGCTCTACACACACATGCTATTAGAAACTTTGGTTTTTTAAGCCACTTTCCAACAATAGATTTCGCCATGCCTCTGAATTTCCTAGCAAAAGTCTGGCCGACAAAGGCAGAAGGTTCGGCAAGCTTAGTCTCGAAGATTCGTGGTAAACCGCAACACATGTTGGGCAACTCCGCTAGCATGCATCTTCTATGTCACGATGCCCATGATATTGTTTTTCTGCATCGTCAGAGAGGTAAAATCGAATGAAGCAGCCATGTCGATTCCGCTCAGAGGTAGAAAATGAAA
The DNA here is from genome assembly GCA_963457585.1 of Spergularia bocconei. Lineage (NCBI taxonomy): Eukaryota > Viridiplantae > Streptophyta > Magnoliopsida > Caryophyllales > Caryophyllaceae > Spergularia > Spergularia bocconei. The sequence continues at coordinate 1,154,713 of OY734946.1, read as the reverse complement.
TAGTATAACGGGTGATGTGATAGTGGTAGAAAAATGAAATAGTATTACGAGTGACATAATAGTGGAATGAAAACGCAATAAAACAAACGGGTGATCGAATAGTACAATGGAAAAGAAATAAATGTATGATGAGTGAGTAGAAATAAACAAATAATAATATCATATAACGGGTGACAAAAGTAGAAAAAATTATGTAAAATATCGTTGCTGATAATATTATAACAAAAATAAAGTTACACTTTCATCAAACGTGTATAAACAATATAATAGTTAGCCCGGGCAAGGGTCGGTCGGTCGGACATGCAAATTAGTTACTACTATAATAAACAATCGATTATCCTATACCTTTATGCTCATTATGTCATTATAGTAAAAAAAGAATCTGAACAAGATCATATTCTATAATGTGAGAAGAGGTTCATATATATAAACTTTTTTTTTTCCAGTTAAGAACCTAAAGAATAACGTGGTTACACTTTTACTCACCTACTAGTTTGCATGCCCCTGCCACGCCCGTGCTATCTAATATATCTATGTAATCCTGAACCCGCTCAATTCCCATGCGGACACTTGGCCATCTATGATTGGTTAATACAAAATATAATAAAACATGTGAAAATAAATAAATATAAAAACTTCATTATAGAAATTGTCATATAATAATATATTAATATAATATTATGGTTCATACTATATGGTAATATTACTCTAATAAAATAATATTATTACTTGATTTATAGACAATAGTTACAGAGTATGTAATATAATACGAAATAATTTACAATTTGATCAAATATCTCACGGGTGTTTCAAAATGGGACTTTGGCTTTTGAAAGGTGACTTTTCCTCTAATTACATAAAAAATACGGCAAATTCGCATGGTGCCCACGAACTATGTCAGAATGCTCGTGGTGCCCCTATGTTTGAAACTTGTACACTGTGGTGCCCCCGAACTTTACCCCAACCAGCACATGGTGCCCTTCTCACCCTTAACCGTTAACTCCGTTAGTCCTTTGACCGTTAAGTGATGACATGGCAGTGATTAGCGGTTGGCGGGAAAGTTAATTAAGGATTAACTATTATTTAATTAGAAAATTTAAAAAAAAAAATTAAAAAACTAAAATTTATTTTTTTCTTCAGAAACTCGAAAATTTTTCATAAAAAAATTCAAATTTACAAAAATTAGTGCCCATGGTGCCCCTGAACTTTACCCCCAAGTGCACATGGTGCCCCCTAACTTTACCTCCTAGTAGGGGTGAGCAAAAAAAACGGGTACCCGGAACCGGACCCGTACCCGTTTAGGACCCGGCGGGTCCGAAACCGGAACCGTTGTCAACGGGTCCGGGTCCGGTTCCAAAATTTTGGGACCCGTTGTCAACGGGTCCGGGTCCGGGTCCTGAAATTTTAGACCCGTTACCCGGCGGGTACCCGCTATACAACGGGTTCCAACGGGTACCCGTTATTCGACGGGTCCTTACGGGTACCCGGAACCGAAGAAGTCATAAATATATTAATAAATTAAATCATAAAGTAAATTTCTGTTCTAAAAAAAATACATAATAAATAAAATTATTGTACAAGGAATGCGAAGCCTTATTGGGCAAGCTTCACTTGTAAGATTAAGTGGCCAAGTGTGAAACAAGCGGCCCATAAGCAAGATGAAAAGCAAGACTTTGCCTTTTATAAGAAAATTTCTCCACACGCCATTCTCTTTGGTCCGATGTGGGACGTTACCTTGCTAAGATATTTTTTTTCTTTTTGTGTAATTTGTTTGCTTGTACTAGCCTAGTAGCGTACATTTGTGTTAGTAATTTTATTTTAATTAGTTCTTAATCAATAATGATACTATATTAAATGTAGTTAGTAATTTTTAACTAAGTAGTGTTTCATTATGTTAGCTTAGTATCAATTTAGCACAAGTCATTGTGTAATTAGTGATTAAGTTACCAATTACGTTTAGGAAGGAAGAAAGCCAACGGTACTATACTTGAAGTATTGGTGTAAGTACTATTGTACAAGTATATCGTGGTATTACTAATGTTGCGTTTCCATATGTGACTTAACTCGAGAGATCCTATTAGGTTAAGAAACCGACCTCGAAGCATCATGAGCAGTATAGAATTGTCTCTTGACTCGATCGTCATGTATGTCTACATTTCGATTATATATATATATATATATATGGATGGATATGGATAGTTGACATGCCTAACTAATTGGGAAGTTCTTTCTTTGTCAATTGGAAGCAAAAGAACACTTCACTTAGATTGGGAGCAAAAGAAATTTCAAGGGTTTTGAAATTGAAGTAAACCAAAGTGTAAACTTTTGTAATCGAAATATCTCAAACTAGAATTAAACAAAAATAACCTTAGATTGAGGTTTAATGCTTTGTTAAAGTTGCAACTCACTAAATCAAACATCACAAATTAAGCCCACAATCGATCACTTGAAGCGTGAACAAGTTATAATCAATTCAATGAAGTCAAAATCAAAATTCACTAATCATAGCATCATATATACAACACAAGATACAAACTTCATTGACAACACAAGTCAACTCATTGTCATCTTCCTCTAACATCATAGTAATCCAGGTTTGCCATAAACAAGCTTGCCATGCATGAGGTGCCGTATTACCATCTCCATTCGACATCATCCATGGCTTATTCCCTTTAACAAACTCCTCTTAAATGAGCAATACCTCCACAATGCCTTTATTTTTGACCTCGGCCGCGATATGCAGATGAGTTTGATCCTCGCAATCATTGTGTGTAATTGGGGTAGTCGGTGTAGTTGATGGGGTAGTTATCGGGAGGAGTTGTTTTTGTTGCAGAAATATTGTCCCACATCGACCTGATAAAGAAGATGTGGGGATAATCTTTTCTATATAACGAGGGAGAAGCATAGTGTGCAGGGCAGGTTGTTGGTGGGCTTTGTGCTACGTCCAGCGTAAGACCTCTTGGGCCTTCTAATGCATGGCCTACACGCTTGAAGGGCAAAGCATTGGATAATTTTTAATTTAGCTTTTGACTGAACGGGTACCCGGGACCCGTTGTGCTTATGACGGGTCCGGTTCCGGTTCTCAATTATCAGGACCCGTTGACAACGGGTCCTAGAACCCGTTGCCAACGGGTCCGGGTCCATGATATACAAGCGAGTACCCGCTCATGCTCACCCCTACCTCCTAGTGCACATGGTGCCCTTCTAACTCTTGTGTAACGGTTAGTTTGAGAAATACCCGTTGTTAACTTCACTATTGTGTGTATTTAAACAACATTATACCCCCAATGAGCTTATAAAACAATCACTACCTTCTCAAAAACACTAATAAGCTTCCCCAAACACATATTGAAATTAAATAAATTACATGAATTCTAGTTCATGTTATAAGAAGGGCACCACGTGCAGTGGAAAGTAAAGTTAGGGGGCACCATGTGCACTTAGGGGTAAAGTTCAGGGGCACCATGGGCACTAATATTTGTAAATTTGAATTTTTTTGTGAAAATTTTTCGAGTTTCTGAGAAAAAAAAATTTAAAAATTTAAAAATTAAAAATTTAATTTTTTTTAATTGAATAATAGTTAATCCTTAATTAACTTTCCCGCCAATCGCTAATCACTGCCATGTCATCACTTAACGGTCAAAGGACTAACGGAGTTAACGGTCAAGGGTAGGAAGGGCACCATGTGCTGGCTGGGGTAAAGTTCGGGGGCAACACAGTGTACAAGTTTAAAATATAGGGGCACCACGAGCATTCTGACATAGTTCGGGGGCACCACGGGAATTTGCCGTAAAAGATATCCTACGGGTGTTCGAAATGGGATTTTATGTTTTGAAATGTGATTTTCCATGTAATTACATTACGAATATCCTACGGGTGTCCAAAATGAGATCCTAGATTTTGAAATGTAACTTTCCATCTAATTACATTACAAATATATCACGGGTGTATGTTCGAAACGGTATTTAAGGTTTTGAAATGCGACTTTCCATCTAATTACATTACAAATATTCCAAGGGTGTTCGAAACATGATTTTAGGTTTTTCAAGGTGACTTTCCATCTAATTACATTACAAATATCACACGGGTGTTTGAAATATGACTTTAGGTTTTTAAAGGTGACTTTCCATCTAATTACATTACAAATATCCCAAGGGTGTTTGAAATGAGATTTTAGGTTTTAGATAAAAATTTCGTTTACATAAGTTTAACATTTAAACATAAATAGCCCGGGCGTTGCACGAGCCATCAAACTAGTATATTTTTATTGTTTATACACGTTTTATGAAATAAAAATGTTGTCTTATCTTTGTTCTAATAACTTACCATAATGATTATTTTCCATAAATGAGCTAATACTATATTACTCTATAATAATTTATTACCATATCCTAACCGATAATTGTATTTAATGCTATTTTTATGTTTTATCCAATTAATGTATGATAAATTATTTCCATATCATAACCGATATTTGTATTTAATGCTATTTTTATGTTCAATACAATTAATATATACCAAGTGTCGACTTAGTTTCACGTTTTAATATATAGTATTAGACTATTTGTATTTGTAAGGAACTAACTTTTAATCGCGCCAGAGCCTAACAACTTGACCATTTGAACATTTGTATCTCTTGTGTATGATAAAAGAAATGGTAAAGGTGACTCTTGTATATTGAGGTGATGTGGTGGTTTTACTTTTAGCTGACTGGCCTCAACGGTCATAAGCCAAGCCAACTGTCGCAACCAACCTTAGTGCTGCGTTTTGAGCCTATCCGCAGCAACCATGGTTCATAACCTATGCAATAATACGTGCTAAAAAACTAAGAACAATTGAGTTTATGTACGATGTTCGACCTCAATCTTGGAGTGTAAGCTTGAACCTTCAGGGATCCCCAATGGCGCGTTGTAACACGAGCAATTATCGACAGTAAATAGTTCCCATTTCTTGATACCACATTTGTCTAAAGCACTGATTAATCTAGGAGTTTCGGTTTCACTAGGGTAGTTTCCGTCTGGACTAACAAGAACACCACCAGTGTAGGACTGCCCTGCAGCTTGAGCAGCACCATGGTAATGAAACAGACCCCAACTAAGATCATCTGCGACATCCACAATCGTCCAAGACTCGTTCGAGACAACACCATTGTCTAACACACTGAAGAAGAATGTCCCTGGTGTCTTACCCCTCTTCACTCGATATCTTCTCCTCCTCCACACGATTTCTCCGTCTAGAGTTTTCACTTGAAATACAGGTTCGTACCAAAATGAGCCTTTGGCCTTTCCCCTGTAAAAGAGCTGGTACTGGCAAGGGAATTGATCATAAGCCGGGTTTTGACCTGCAACAACGCGCCAGCTCCAGTCTAAATTCCCCAACCAACCAACAAAGAGATCTTCAGCAGTTTCATGACACAGCTCTGAGCCACGAAACGAGGTCATAGGAGGTACATAAGGCTTCTCAGGGATTTTCGCCTCCAGTTGGAGACAATTGTGCTTTTGTAATACACAAAGGGAGAATGCTTCAAGATACGGACTTTCATAAGAAGCAATGCAGCGATAGTTGCACACCTGATCCACAGGACTGCACCTGTTTAAGCATTGAAGCGCCTTCCTACAGTTCGGATCCAACAAACAATTGAGAATCTGAGGGCCGCAATTCTTCACCATACAGCTTAATGTCGAAAACCCTTTTGCTCTCAAGTTCTGCAAAACGGGGACAGGCCTGATATAAGCATTGATTATAACCAACAGCGAAAATCTGATATCATCTGAGTTATTTCGTTCCCAAGCCTCAGTAACAGTCTGCACAACTTCAGTTTTCTCTTTGCCTTCCTTGGTTACTAGAAATCCTGTTAATTTGCTGAACAGATCTGCTTCCACTTCAGTGTCAATGGAAGACCCTCCTAGTTTATTTACAAGAGCAGAGGAGGACTCGAAGCATATGACATTACGGATGTTCTGACCACGTTTCCTGATCCACTCCACGGATTCTTGTCTAGTAACAGCAACCACCAGCAGTATATCTGTATCTGCAATCTCGTTCTCGAGGCTGGTTTGGCTCAGACTGTCAGAGAAGACACTCATTTCGAATCCCTCATCAATCCATTTCAGTCTTTTCGCCTGCTCAAAAATCAGATGGCTAGAAACTCTCATTAACTGTATAACAGTGTTTTAAGAAACCGCATTCACCAGAATAGAGAAAACTCGAAAAACTTACAGTGTGAAGCAGAACATCTTGCCAAGGAGCAGATTGAAGAGGACTTAAGCTGCCTTCTCCAAAGATGCTCAGAATTTTCACAGGTGTTGGGGATATAGCTGCAGACTGTATCTCAGAATCACAAGCACAAGCATTGTCTGCTCGAGTTTGGGCTCTAGAAGTCGAAAAGTTGGACTTATGACCACTAATTCCGCAAAGTTGTTGGATTGAGAAAAGATTTAATGGAGAAACAACACGAAGTCGAGATGCATTGCCAACACTGAGCCTTAATGACATATTTGCTGATGGATAAGAAGCTGAAACTCCAGGAACTAGGAATGGCTTGGGACTTGTTTGCGGAAGCAAGCCTAAACCTCCGGCGTCCATTATAAGTTTCTTCTTGTAGGTGATCAGGAGCCAATTTCTCCAGTTTTTTCAGCTTCAATATTGATCGTCTCCCTAGCTCTGTACAACAAGAGCAACAATAACAACAAAGCCTTAGTCTCGACATGTGGCAATGTCTCAGAGACTAATAACATAATTGTGGTCATGATCATGCAAGCAAAACATAAACTGCACTATAATACTATACCTCATGGACATACATACTAGAGTATAACCCCATTTTTCAATTACGGGTCATGTGAAAATCGCCTCTCTATTATTGGAAGGCGGCAAATAATGTCACACCAAACTAGAGCCTCTTTTTGAGACATTGAGGTAATGATGATGAGTTGATCGTGATCAACAAAATCTTAAGCTATAAAATAAATGTCGACTAACATAAATCATCACGAGAAACCATCACTAGTAAGTAATGACAAGATTAAAATTTGACGACTAAACACAAAAAACAAAAAGTAAAAGAAAAAAGAAAAGTACGTACCTTTGTGATGGAGGAAGAACAAGGTAGCAGAAGAGAAAATGGCCAAAAAAAGTTCCAAAGTTGGTGAAGTTTCTTATACTATACGCATTGAGATTTGAGCGGATGAAAAACACACAGCGTGGTGCAACAGTAACACCAGTGGATAATGTTTTCTAGTGCTGTGCCAACAACTTCCCGAATTTTCATTCCCTGTACAAACTAGTACTCGTATCTTCCTTTTGTCTTTGAATGGTCATAAATCATAATTGAGAAGATGTAGAGCCACCTACAAATCACAAATTTAGTTTCGAAGGAGTCGATTTTTATTAGAATTTTGAAGGCTAGTATTCGGTTTGTTATAAGTATACAAAATGCAACTAGTGCAATCGATAAGGTACATAAATGAAGTGGACTCATTAAGTTGAGTATTAACGTGTTGTATGCTAAAGAATCGAGTATGAGTGTATGACATTTGAACATATTCAGTACCTCCTCTATCTTATCTAGAATCTATGCATTATTCCATTTGTAATATTATATACTATCTTGTATGCATATTATACACGCGAATAAATTCACAAAGAATAATACTTTACAGATATAATTACAACAATAGCCTAAGTTGTCTGCCTCTATATGTATGAATTGAACAATCTCTTGAGTGCAGCACACAACATTTCAGGAAGAGTCTAGTCGTGCTTCTTTACTAAGGTAATGTAACGTTTTCTCATGCTTTCTATAAACACAATCATAATCACAATCGTAAACTAGTGGTTGAGACGATTCTGTCACTATTCGTATTATCAATGGATTAGTTTGTTACGACGAAAAACAGTAATTAAGCTCTATGGTCTCTTTGATCAACAAAACCAATTAACTGATCACAAAAATGTAATTAATTAACGACTTCTGCTTGTGACTAACAGAGTCTGAAGTAAGCCATGGCATCACTACAAGCACAGTTCAACGAAGAAGACAGAGCTATCGTTAAAAAGATGACCGAGGCTATGGAAGCTGCAGCTTCGTTGGGAGCTCAACTTGGTGGTTCGAATGAGAACGGACCAAAGATACGAGGTTTCATGTGGAATGGTCATAAGATTCCCAACACTACCTTGGGACTTTATGACCATCACAACTGGTCGGGACAGCCCACCGAACCACCCTTCCCCAAGGTCTTGGATTGGTCGAACCCAATCCATCAGCAATTTGTGCATCAAGGACCACTCCCTGGAGGCTCCAAAGCGGGTTTGGTGTACACCGATGCTGAGCACTCTCCTGCTCGCAGGTGGGTGGTCGCTTTCGATGCTGTGAACAACAAGGTAGCTTTAATTTTCCTTATTATTCTCCGATAGAATCACTCATACACTACAATCCGGCCAGATGAAAATGAGAAACCCAAATAACATCAAAGTAATTTATTTCAGGTGTTCGTGGATGCGGGGGTAATCGGGCCAACGGATTGGAATGTAGTTAAGGTCCGATTAGATAGGGATGGAGCGGATTATTACGAATTCGTGGATCCGGATTCAGGTGGGAGGGCATATGCTACGATCCGCCCAGATAAAGAGATAGGGTATGCAAGCAGGCTGCTTGTGCTCTTCTTTAATTAGATAGCTGAGTAGCACTGTGTTCTTGATGATAAACTACTAAATACGGAGTATGCAATATTAATACTTGACAGTTCTATTATTATTGCAAAATAATTACATGCAATAATGCCCCTCGTCACATTGTAATGCATATGGCAACAGCTATAGCCGAGGCGATTTTCATATACTCCATCTGTTTTATTAGATTCTTTACTTTTCATTTACACAAAAATACAAAAATGTATCGCCCATCAATAATTCAGGGGAATAAATGTCTTAAACATAGTATCTTTGACACATTGACTATGACTTTTCTATCAACATTGTCGTATAAAATGTGCATCCGAAACTATGGTCCACAATAGTGACGCTCTCTCTAGGGATAACCTTGCCAATTTCATCCCGTCATAGAAAGTGATCATAAGGCTGCACCAAATAAGCAATGAAGGTTTTGTTATTCTTCAAAACACGGACACGATATCGACAAGAGGATACATAAGGTTAGAAGAGTTTTTGACATACGACATGGTGTGTGTGAGGAAAAAAAAAGGCGGACAAGATTATTACAAACCCTACACTATATACTTCATAATGCTTCTAAAGGCGGACTTTACAAATGTGTCTAACGGGCGTGAGATCCCCCTCCTACGGATCCACAATGATATGACATCACACAAATAAGAGAACAAACTATCATAGATAGTTAGATACGAAGTAACAACGCTTCTAACTCTGAAAAGTTCAAATCTCTCATCCTTATGTTCTCCTATCAGAAATGCAGCTAGCTCAACAAAAACTACAGTATCCACTTGCAAGGCAACCCCATTTAGAAAGATGTTTCTATCTCAAACAGAGAAGGATAAACAGGAACAAGGCTGAGTATTATTGACCCTAGCTGATCAACTCTCAAATGGTCAGTTTGGAGGGAAATATTACAATAAGGGAACGGTAACGAATTTTGTGTTGCTTTTCAAGGATCACCTGAAGTGAATAAAGTAATGGGTTGGCTAAGGCTTTATATTACATTTTTATTCATACATTCTTATAACCACCTACCAAGGTGGTACACTGGATAAAGAGAAATTCGTAACTTCTTAACGACCTTCCACCCTCATCAATAGAATCCCCTTTTTAGTTCATCTAATTTAACTTCGAAGACAATGGAAACTAGGATACAAAATTACGAACGATAAATTGAAAGTTCCAGAAGTAGTACCTTATTTGTGGTTAGCCACTTTACATAGTACAAAAATCCATCAGCGGGTTCAGCGTATAAGGTTCATGGTGTACATTCTTCCCGGGGTCTCCAGCCTTTCTACAAGCATTAGTAGGCTGCATGCAGCTGGGAATTCGGATCAGCAATGCTGAGAAAAAGTGAAGTAGAAATTACAATATTAATCAAACCTCTCTTGTGGGCGTTGTGGCATATATAAAAGAACACGAGAAGCCAGACAAGAAATGTTTAAATTTGTTTTATACTGCAATTTTGCTCATGGGTTTATTACCAATAATTCACTATCCAGAAGCATGCAATTGAATAAAAGATGCAACCAAATTCCAGGGTATTCAGAGATTTGGCCATTTGCTCAACTTAGGATAGACACAGAAAGCTAGTTCCCTAAATAGTAATCAAACTAACTTAAAGTGGCAAATACCACAGCAGAGTTGACAAAAAGGAAGTACAATTCAGTAGCAAAAGGTACGAATACCGAGAACGGAAGGCATCATACCAACACGTGCTGCTTGTGACTCACCTTCTTAATCAGGCCAAGACTTGATACATTACTACAGATTCCTCAGGACAAAGCACATCAGGCTTTCCAACATATTCACCTTGCACAGCTGCACTCCATCCCATCTCATAACTTGTGACTTCCAGGGCAACACAAATCACAAGCTGTCAAAACACAAAACCACTTCTTGTTAGAAACCCTTCCCTAAGATAGCACTCACATTGCTGAGATTCTAATGGCTGGCAAATAGAGAGAACAATATACGGATTCATACACAAATACTCAAGAGTAAACAAAGAGGCAATTAAATACAATGCACAGACTCCTCAGCCAATGTTCGTAAATAACAATCCAATTAAGGAAACATAATGAAGAATAATCATTTGAAGGACTTTACCCTAGCCAGGATCCAAAACAGGGTTCTATTTTTACAGTAAGCTAACCCTAGCAAGAAACTAGGCCCGTAATGACCGGCATGGCAGTATCTAGCGAAAACCTTTACTTCAAACTTTTCAATGGTCAAGCTTTATGTAAACTTAGGACATTTATCTACCTCAGATAGTGCAATGAGAACTCTTAGACCAGCACCATTCCATCCTCCAGATACGAGAGCCCCCACTGGGACCACCAATCGCACCCTGCATGCAAGACCTGCATCATCAAACAGCACCATATAACAAATACTGTCTGCCTCAAAAACTACATCTTTTGATGAACTAGCAAGAAAGAGTCTTATAGACGCTTAGCCACAGGCATTACCATTATGACAGTCTTTGCAGATACATTCTTTGTTGCGGGGTGCGCTTCAATAGGATCAGCAAGATACAAACTGTAAATTCACAAAACAACCACCTTTTTCAGAGTTTGAGCAAAACACCAGAGGAGCGGCTGCCCCTATGTTAAGATCACTAGACATGCTCTTATGCAAATACAACTAAACTTGAACAATGCAGAATCCTTGACTATAAGAGCTAGTGAAAGTCATAGGTCCAAAAACCAGATCAACTGAGATGATGATACATAAACTGGTTGACATTATATGTAGTTGCCGTTCAATAAATCATAGAGCAGTTACAGTAAGAAAGACATTACTGCCAAGATTCTAAAGTTTAGGAGCCTAAACTCAAACTTATCCACGATTACTCCTAACGTTATTCGTTGGTTCCACATACCTCTCTATTAGGCGCATCAATAGCACATTGCCACATTCTTTTCAGATGTATTACCTTCACCCCCACACTACCGAGGCGAATGAAAACACCATATCATAAATTTTATAACAGCATTGTGGTTTGTGAGGGACTCGTTTCGTTCAAGAAAAAAAGTGTCATTGTTGTAATACATGAAAAATAACATTATTGTTAGAAGACCACTCAAGGTTGGTTTTTTTGCCAATATTTCCAAAAAACAATTTGGCAGTAAAACCCTGCTAAATGATAGTGGCAATACATTAGAACAATTTCTAAACTGCCATGGTAATGGAGCCATAGGTCATTTGCACCCTATAAGCCTCTATCCGTATGGTCAAAGAAGGAAGTAAGAGCAGCCAGTATCACTTGCTCTAAACAACTTCTCTATCATGACATTCAAGACATGCCAGTAATAACAATCAGAAGGGCTTAATTGTGATAGTGTCGATTAATCAGAATAAACTGTAGAAAATGCACTTATCCCACTTTTTTAAAAGTAATTCTGACATATACTACACTAAAATAGTAACGAACAGAAAGGCTGAACACGGAGAGCAGGACATTCGAAATGGATTGTTAAGGGGGGCAGGGAGTGACAAAAATCAAGTACCTTGACACCATATAGCAGGAACGTGATTTTCATCCCATCAAATTCGTACATTGCTGCATCTGCTTCTCGGAAACCTGTCTCAGAGCAGCAATATCTAAGACAAAGAACATGTTAGCTGGGAAGCCACAAAGAGAACATGAATCAACTCCCCTCCGAAACACCTAGAAAAGCCTCAATCAACACTGAATAAGTGTGTCGACTGGGGTGGCAGTCGTTCCTCTCCATGATTTTCACCAACTCAGAGCAACTGTCAGAGAGACCCCTCTTTAACAGACCGTCTATTAAAATCTTCCAAACTATCTCGTCATTATTATACCCACAACCAAGTAGACTTGAAAATGCTGCTTTTGCTTGCTCCGAGTTCCCCTTGTCACAGAGTCCAGAAATAAGCATGTTGAAAGACTCCAGATGTGGTAATTCACCCACTTCTACCATGTCATTAATCAATTTCAATGCTTTGTCAAACGATCCTAACTCACAGCAGCATTTGACGACAGCATTATTGATACGCTCATTAGAAGAAATTCCTTGCTGTTTCATGTTTTCAATAAGCGTCTCAGCTACATCAAGTCTGGCTTGCTTGCAAAGTTCACCAACAAGGATGGTATAGCAGCTAACGTTCGGTGTACAATCATGCTCAATCATCATGTTGACAAGTTCCATAACAGTTTCAAATTTCACTACCTTCCAAACATCATCGATATTTAAAGAGAAGGAATTCAGGGGTAAACCAGTTTCAGTGATTGTGCTGGTCTCCTTTAACAGATGCTTGATCATAATAGAATAAGTAAACCGAGAAGGCTCACAACCAGCATCTATCATACACTTGAGGACACCAAAAGCTTGCTTTACTAATCCTAGGCGACCAAACCCATCAATTAGGACAGTATAAGTGACAACATCTGGTGGAATGCCCCCGTCTTTCATCTTCTTCATGCATTGTTCAGCTGCCTCCAAATTTCCTTCCTTACAATACGCCTGAATAAATGCTGTGTGAGTGCAGACATCAGGCCTATACCCTGCAGCAAGCATCTGCTCAAGAACATTATGCGCATGATCAAAAGAACCATCTTTAAGCAATCCATTGATAATTATAGAGTAGGTACAAACATCTGGCTTTAATTTTGTGCTTTCCACCATCTTTTCCAACAGCATCACAGCCTCTTGCATTTTCTTCTCTCTGCATAAGCCATCAATTAGCACATTGTACACATAAGAGTTTGGCGAGCACTTCTCCTCTATCATCTTCTGAAACAAGACATTAGCATGATCAATCTGTCCCGTTTTGCAATAACCATCAATAAGCGCACAGAAAGTTACTTCATTTGCCTTCACCCCTTTTTCCGTAAGAGTATCAAACAGACCTTGTGCCTCTTTGACCTTTCCCTTCTTGCAAAGCGAGTCTATAATCATACTATACGACCACTCATCAGGCTGCAACCCATTATCCTTCATCAAAGCCAACAATCGAAATGCAATATCTACATGCCCATCCTCACACTGCCCATGAATTAACGAGTTATAAGTAACCAAACTAGGAGTTAGCTTCCTCTCAACCATCTTATCAAGCAATGTCATAGCAATCGGCACCTTCTTAACACTACAAAGACCGCATATCAATTCATTGTAAGTTTGAACATTAGGACAACAATCATTCTCCTCCATGATGTTCAAAATCTCAAATGCCGCCTCAACCTTCCCTCCCTTACAATACCCATCAATCAAAGCATTATAAGTAACCACACTACGAACCACCCTCTTCTCCACCATCTCATCAAACAACCTCCTCGCCTCCTCCAATCTCTTCTCCTTACACATATACCCAATCAACACCGTATAAGTATGCCCATTCGGCATACACCCTTTCTCATTCATCTCATCAAACAACCTCATCCCCTCGTCCCCCCTCCTTTGACCACACAACCCCGATATCAAAACCGTGTAAGTCCTAACATTAGGCAAGCAATGATCCCCAGCCATCAAACTAAACAACCTCAACCCCTCATCAACCCTACCATCCTCACAAAATCCATGAATCAAGCAATTATAAGAAACCTCATTCCTCCTACATTTTTTCTTCGGCATTTCCTCGAAAACCCTAACCGCATTCCCTAAATCCTTCCTCCTACAAAACCCTAGAATAAACGACGAATACGTAAACGTGTCCGGCCGCATCCCGGCCTGAAATATCTTACTCAAATACAACTCAGCAGTCACAACATCTCCCAACTTACAATAACAATTAATCATAGTATTAAAAGTATACACATTTGGACTAACCATCTCATCTAACATCATATTATAAACTAATTTCATCTCATCAATCAGACTAAACTTACACAACGCCATTAACAAGTAATTATAACTCCTCACTTTCATCTTAACAAACTGCATTTCACGACAATCAACAACAACATTATCATTATCATTATCATTATCATTAACATTAATTAAATCGGATTTATTATTATGATTTCTGAGCGAGTGTAGGACGAACTTTGCGGCGTCGGCGGATGCGGCGGCGCAGGAGTGGATCATCGACGACCGGACGCGGTCAGCGAGGGCGAACGCGCGGCAACGGCGGAGGAACGAGTATAAAGAAGCGTGTGCGGCGGCGTCGCGGCGGAAGTTAGGGCGGCGGTGGGAGAGGTAAGTGAAGAAAGCGAGAGCGGTTTGAGGAGAGAGATAGTGCGGCGGAGAGAGGAGCGCGGCGAGGTGGTGGGAGGAGAGAGAAGGTACGAGGTTGTTGAGGGAGGGGTGTTTATGCCAATTTGGTTGAGAGAGGATTGAAGTCAACTCGCCGGCGATGAAGTCATCGGACGACGAGGCGGCGGCGGTGGAGGCGGTGGCGGTTACGGTGGAGGTGCGGCGGAGGAAGGAGAGGAGGTAGGGAGGAGATTTTATCATTGTGGTGGTGCATTGCATTTGAGTGAGATTGGATTGGATCGAATCGCCGCCGTGAGAGTGGTGGTGGCGCCGCCGGGGGATGAAATGACGAGAGAATAAAAGAGAGGAGTGGAAATTTGGAAGTTCATTTTCTTTTTGTTTTGTTTTTTTGGGGTGAAATGATGCAAGTGTGACGAATACGATTTGGGCTTTTTAGAGAGACTACTGATTCGGAGCCCATGGTTAATACGGAAAGAGTAGTGCGCAACCAATCTCGTATGATACCGTTTCACCAATTCATATACAGAGTAGTATGTATTTTTCGCGGTCTGAATCTCATATGAGACCGTTCCACCAAACTGTCATATGAATTTTTACATAGGATCCGCCCATGTCACAAGACGGTTACTGGATGACGATTCAGGTTAGCCGACCCCAAATCATTTTGGGAATAAGCCTTGGTTGTTATTGTTGTTGTTGTTGTTGTTGTAGTATCCGCCCATGTCATGTACCAACTTCTACGCAAAGAAAACTCCCGTATAGAATATTGCCCTTTTTTTTTTTGTTTGACCATATTGAGTTGATTTAACGTCTTGTTTTGACTGGCTATGTTGAGTAATTGTTTTAACGTCTTGTTTTGTTGTTTTTTTTTTTTTTTTTTTGTAAGCGGGGCCCCTCGGCGTGGGCTTCCTACTGTCAGGAATAAGCCCACCCGAGGATCAGGCCCAACCCATGGGAGAGAGGGGGGAAAGGTAAGGGGATCCCTCTTTTCCCATGGAGGCGAGAATCGAACCCTGGTTGCTTGGGTGGAAGGGCGATGCCCTCACCACTAGAGCACCAGGGGGATCCTCGTCTTGTTTTGTTGTTTAGACTGGCAATGTTAGAGTTGTTTTAACATCTTGTTTTATGTGGCTTTGTTGAGCTGCGACATGGCCAGTTATAACCAAAAAAAAAAAAAAAAAAACGGGCAAACTCTAATTTTAGAGGGGTTATAAAACATTTGATATGAGTATATGACGTTAGTCATTGGATTAATTCGTGAATTGTGATGCCAAATTGCCAATGATATATCGAATAATTGGTCGGTTTATATCAAACAATTGGAAATTGCAAACGAAACAGTGATAGCGAACAAGTTCTTCGTTAACGATTTTTCTTTTTCCAGGAATTTGAACCTGTGATTGCACAAATACTGAATGCATCTGTTGTTACCTTTTTTTTTTTTTTTTTTGAAATCAAACTGGGGGGTTTATTCATTCATGTCAAGCTCCGCAAGGGTTAAAACACCCTCCGGAAAATCGTGTACAATAAAAAGATCTGGCTCACCCAAAGGAACAAGTCTAGCAGCTAAGTGAGCGACAGTATTACCCACCCTCCTAACATGAGAAACATCAAAAGAAGTAAAACTACTACCAAGATCATCAATGTCATCTAGAATCAGGTCTTCCGAACTGTAGCCCATTCTTGACTTTCGAAGGGATTGAACCAAGGAGAGAGCGTCACTCTCGAGCACGAGTTGTTACCTACATATGCCTAAATATAGGTTTATATGTAACCAAAACTATACACATCTAATCAAGGTGTTCCCAGTATGGATCCAATCATCTTCTACATCTCCTAAGCAAGGCAGCAAAAACCTACAGCTCGTGGACTATCGTATACATTTTGACAAAACCAGGGAATACATATTTCCGAAGCACCAAAACCCTGCCGGAAACGAGACAGATGAAGAGCATCAAGTGTTGCAAGAAGCGTTCATGATCAGAGTTGTTGCATGTTCCCCTACCAAGTATTCTTCATATAGCACTGGCAGTCCCGCTCTCTAGTCTCTACACACTGCTATCTTCCTATATATCTAACTGCTCTAGGTCGATAATATTTGCTGCGTTCTTTATCAGATCCTTGCGCATATCCACCTGGAATCATTGAGCAAGAGATATATACCCAACGGCTTTTCTATATAGAAAGAATGGACAAGTATTCACAAATGCAAAAGGCTTACCCGAGCCCCCATCAGCGAGGACAAAACAAAATTCGCCTGAGCTGCATCTTCTACTGTCATTTGTTTGAGCAATCGACTCTCGGGATTTAGAGTAGTCTCCCAAAGTTGCACAGGCATCATCTCACCCAACCCTGTATTAAGAAATATGAGGCATTTACATTAATGAAAAAAAAATCTCAGTGGACATCTACATTGATTCTAACATGTAATAGTGTAAGCACAATTCTTTCTTCACCTTTAAATCTTTGAATATTGTATGAAGCATTTGAAGGAAAGGTGCCCAGGACCTTTTTCAGTTCAGCTTCGTCAAAACAATAATGAGCTTGTTTGCCCCTTTCAACCTATGACAAAGCCAAGGGAAAATCATATAAACATCGGTAAGCTTTGACAACTTCAGACAAACAAAATACTGTGCCGAGGGTAAAAGAAACTGCACCTTGTACAGGGGTGGCACTCCAACATAGATGCAGCCCGCATCGAACAAAGCTCTCTACATACAAACAGGCAACTTCAATGTCACACTTGATACTAGCATTACAGAATGCTCAAATGAACAACTTTAACATACCTGATATCTGTAGAAGAATGTCAACAGCAAAGTTCGAATATGGGCACCATCAACGTCAGCATCTGTCAGAATAATAATCTTGTGATAGCGCAGATCATCCTTCTTGAACTCCTCACCCTGTCAAAACCAGAAACTTGTCAGAACTAAGTTGGTTGATGATAAGAGGGTAACGAAATAAACATTGTTTACCTTCACCCCAAGTCCAAGAGCGAGAATCAGATTTTGGATTTCTTCATTCTTATACATAGCTGCATCATCCTTCCTCTCAACATTGAGAATTTTACCCCTCAAAGGGAGGATGGCCTGCAAGAAAAGAGCATCACGTGTTACATATCCTGATAATATCATGAAACAGATTTGGCAGATCAGACAACCAATGATAAAATGCGATTGGAAAATAATTTTGTGGCTCGAGGAATCATCATGATTTCCCTGTAGGTAAATGTCCAAAATGCACTGTTACACCAACTGAAAGAATCAAAGCTGTGCTGTATCCAAAAATTTGCCGCCAAAGGATAGGATTAAAGGATGACCATGTGAGCTACTCTGAAACAGTAAAGGCATTACACTAAGCCACGCTTGACCAGTAACCCAAAACATATGTTGCCAAGTTTTAGTGATATATAACACCTCAATCCAGAAATGGAACCAAAATTTTGAGATCAATTCCCCATAAGACGGAAAGCCCGCATCACCACAAGATAAGGTTACAACTTTACAAGCTCCTTCTGGTTTTACTTTTGACTACCAGAAGTGGGGAAAACTATACTTTTTTTCCGGAAGCAAGATTGTCAAAAGTGCTGCCAAAGCTACTCTCCAGAAGGAAAACAATCATTAAAGTTGAGCTGAACAAATTGGTGCATGACTATTCAAATTATTAGAACAAGCACAGCTCTCAAGTAAATACCAACCTGAAAACGTCTGTCTCGACCTTGTTTTGCACTTCCACCTGCTGAATCCCCCTCGACAATAAAGATCTCTGTGAACATTGACCAAAATCAAAGATTTGGGTTAAAATAAATCTCTGTCAACAGACATATATTCTGTTAAGTAGATTCAGAATTAAATCTTTGCCAAGCTCGAGAATTCAGAAATAACCACTTTCTATTCACCAAAAAAGTATCTCTAGAATATTAACATTCATGATCCTAATATTACTGATTAGATATCTAAATCTAGGGGTCTTGAAACAAAACAAAAACCTCAATATTAGGGTTCAGGATATCTTGCTGCCCATTCCCATAGACTTTCTTAAACATATCAGGGTCATGTACTAGTACTACCATTTTGAACCCATAAATACTCAAAAATACCCAACACAGAATACCATTTAACCATTGACCACTCCAATGAGTGGATTATATTTAGAAAGACAAAATAAAGGCCAGTTCGAAGAAGATGTAAACAATCAGTAAGAAAAATATAACCACATGTCTCAAAACTTCAAAAGTTCTTTCGTTGCAACTTATCACTCGTCATTTAAGGGGTCAGCTTCGTTGGTATCAAAAACGATTCGAGCTATTTTTATTTCGGAGCCATTTTTGGCCAAAAAAAAACTGGATTCTAACCATCTGTCTTATGTCAATTTGACCAGTTCTTGGAAAGTAGAAAAATGTTCACAAAATTTTGCCTATGGACATGTTGTGATGTGAAGGTCGGTTCCCCGGTTTGAAAAGTTTTTAAACCCATTACAATACACTATGGGTCAAGGCCACCAAATAAATTTCGCAAATTTAGGTACCTAGATTTCGTTTTTACCTCTCATATTTTGTAAATCTTCATAACATGGAACCAAGGAACTATTGGAAGAATTTGAGCTATTTTGATTTCGGACCATATTTCGCCCAAAAAACGTGGATTATAACCTTCTGTTTTAGGTAATTTTGACAAGTTTTCTGAAAGTAGAAGAATATTCTCAAAATTTGTCCCTGGACATGTTTCGAGTTCCTACCATGGAAGTGAGGGTCGGTTCCCATGTTTGAAAATTTATTAAACCCATTTTAGTCCACTTTATCCATCAAAAGCAAACACATAAATTTCGTCGATTTAGGTACCTAAAATTGGGGTTTACCCTCATAATTTATACATCTTCATTATTTGACATCAAGAAACTATTGGAAGAATTTCAGCAATTTTTATTTCGGGATCTTTTTTGGCAAAAACCTTCGGTTTTAGGTAATTTTGACCAGTTTTCTGAAAGTAGAAAAATGTTCTCAAAATTCTTTCTTGGACATGGTTTGAATTCCGATTATGGATCAGAAGGTCGTTTCCCATGTTTGAAAACTTTTTAAACCCATTTTGGTACACTTAATTTGTGAAAGGAAAACAAATAAATTTCGCGAATTTAGGATACTAGAATTGCCTTTACCCCCTCATCTTTTGTAAAACCTCATTATATGACCCCACATAACTATTGAAAAATTTTGAGCTATTTTTATTTCGCAGCCATTTTTGGCCCAAAAAATGTGGATTATAACCTTCTATTTTCGTTGATTTTGACCAGTTTTCTGAAAGTAGAAAAATGTTCTCAAAATTTGTCCCTGGACATATTTTCAGTTCTCATTATGGATGTGAGGGTCGGTTCCCATGTTTGAAAAGTTTTAAAAACCATTTCGGTACACTTTATCCGTAAAAGGCAAACAAATAAATTTCGCCAGATTTAGGTACCTAAACTTGGTTTTTAACTTTTTACCCTTCATATTTTTTTAAATCTTCATTATATGATACCACAAACTTATTGAAAGAATTTGAGCATTTTTTATGTCGGGGCCATTTTTGGCCAAAAAACGTGGATTATAACCTTCTTTTTTGGATAATTTTGACCAGTTTTCTAAAAGTAGAAGAACATTCTCAAAATTTGGCCCTAGACATGTTTTGAATTCTTATTACAAATGCGGGGGTCACTACCGCTGTTTGAAGAGTTTTTAAGCCCATAACAGCACACTTTATCCGTCTAAGGCTACCAAATACATTTCGCCAATTTAGGTTACCTAGAATTGAATTTCACCCCTCATAATTTGTAAATCCTCATTATATGACACCAAATAACTATTGGAAGAATTTGAGCTATTTTTATTTCAGTGCCATTTTTGGCCCAAAAAACGTGAATTATAACCTTCTGTTTTAGGTAATTTTGACCACTTTTCGGAAAGTAAAGAATTTCTCAATAGTTGTCCCTAAGCAAGTTTTGAGTTCCCATTATGGATGTGAGGGTCGGTTCCCATGTTTGAAAGGTTTTAAACCCATTTCGTACACCTTATCCGTCAACGGCAAACAGATAAATTTCGCCGATTCAGGTACCTAAAATTGGTTTTTACCACTCATATTTTGTAAATCTTCATTATTTGAGACCACGGAACTATTCGAAAATTTTGAGCAGTTTTCATTTCGGGACAATTTTTGGCCAAAAAAACGTGGATTATTACCTTTAGTATTAGGTAATTTTGACCACTTTTTTGAAATTAGAAAAATGTTGTCAAAATTCTTTCTTGGACATGGTTTGAATTCCGATTATGGATCAGAAGGTCGTTTCCCATGTTTGAAAACTTTTTAACCCATTTTGGTACACTTAATTTGTGAAAGGAAAACAAATAAATTTCGCGAATTTAGGTAACTAGAATTGCCTTTTACCCCTCATCTTTTGTAAAACCTCATTATATGACCCCACAGAACTATAGGAAAAAATTTAGCTATTTTTATTTCGGAACCATTTTTGGCCCAAAAACCGCGGATTATAACCTTCTATTTTCGTTGATTTTGACCAGTTTTCTGAAAGTAGAAAAATGTTCTCAAAATTTGTCCCTCGACATGTTTTCAGTTCCCATTATGGATGTGAGGGTCGGTTCCCATGTTTGAAAAGTTTTTAAACCCATTTCGGTACACATTATCCCTAAAAGGCAAACAAATAAATTTCGCTGATTTAGGTACCTAAACTTGGTTTTTACCCTTCATATTTTTTAAATCTTCATTATATGATACCACAAACTTATTGAAAGAATTTGAGCATTTTTTATGTCTAGCCATTTTTAGCGGAAAAAACGTGGATTATAACCTTCTTTTTTGGATAATTTTGACCAGTTTTCTAAAAGTAGAAAAACATTCTCAAAATTTGGCCCTAGACATGTTTTGAATTCCCATTACAAATGTGGGGGTCAGTACCCCTGTTTGAAGAGTTTTTAAGCCCATAAGAGCACACTTTATTGTCTAAGGCAACCAAATACATTTCGCCAATATAGGTACCTAGTATTGAATTTCACCCCTCATAATTTGTAAATCCTTATTATATGACACCACATAACTATTGGAAGAATTTGAGCTAGTTTTGTTTCAGTGCCATTTTTGGCCCAAAAAACATGAATTATAACCTTTTGTTTTAGGTAATTTTGACCACTTTTGGGGAAGTAGAAGAATGTTCTCAAAAGTTGTCCCTAAGCAAGTTTTGAGTTCCCAATATGGATGTGAGGGTAAAGTTTTTAAACCCATTTCGTACACATTATCCGTCAAAGGCAAACCGATAAATTTCGCCGATTTAGGTACCTAAAATTGGTTTTTACCCCTCATATTTTGTAAATCTTCATTATTTGACACCACGGAACTATTCGAAAAATTTGAGCAGTTTTTATTTCCGGACCATTTTTGGCCCAAAAAACGTGGATTATAACCTTTAGTTTTAGGTAATTTTGAACAATTTCCTGAAAGTAGAAAAATGTTCTCAAAATTCTTTCTTGGACATGGTTTGAATTCCGACTATGGATCAGAGGGTCGTTTCCCATGTTTGAAAACTTTTTAAACCCATTTTGTTACACTTTATTTGTGAAAGGAAAACAAATAAATTTCGCAAATTTAGGGTACTAGAATTGCCTTTTACCCCCTCATCTTTTGTAAAACCTCATTATATGACCCCACATAACTATTGAAAGAATTTGAGCTATTTTTATTTCGCAGCCATTTTTGGCCCAAAAAATGTGGATTATAACCTTCTATTTTCGTTGATTTTGACCAGTTTTCTGAAAGTAGAAAAATGTTCTCAAAATTTGTCCCTGGACATATTTTCAGTTCTCATTATGGATGTGAGGGTCGGTTCCCATGTTTGATAAGTTTTAAAAACCATTTCGGTACACTTTATCCGTAAAAGGCAAACAAATAAATTTCGCCAGATTTAGGTACCTAAACTTGGTTTTTACCCTTCATATTTTTTTAAATCTTCATTATATGATACCACAGACTTATTGAAAGAATGTGAGCATTTTTTATGTCGGGGCCATTTTTGGCCAAAAAACGTGGATTATAACCTTCTTTTTTGGATAATTTTGACCAGTTTTGTAAAAGTAGAAGAACATTTTCAAAATTTGGCCCTAGACATGTTTTGAATTCCCATTACAAATGTGGGGGTCACTACCCCTGTTTGAAGAGTTTTTAAGCCCATAACAGCACACTTTATCCGTCTAAGGCAACCAAATACATTTCGCCAATTTAGGTACCTAGAATTGAATTTCACCCCTCATAATTTGTAAATCCTCATTATATGACACCACATAACTATTGGAAGAATTTGAGCTATTTTTTTTTTAGTGCCATTTTTGGCCCAAAAAACGTGAATTATAACCTTCTGTTTTAGGTAATTTTGACCAGTTTTCTGAAAGTAAAAGAATGTTCTCAATAGTTGTCCCTAAGCAAGTTTTGAGTTCCCATTATGGATGTGAGGGTCGGTTCCCCTGTTTGAAAAGTTTTTAAACCCAGAAGATTATCCTATTGCTCCTTTTTAAAAAAGAAGGGGAAACAAAGGCTTTTGTGAAGACCACAGGCTAAATATGAGAAAAAAGTTAAAAGAGTTACCAGCTTCCTCAGGATTAGTGGCAGAGCAATCAGCAAGTTTTCCAGGAAGAGAAGATGATTTGAGGACGCTCTTCTGCCTCACTAGTTCCCTTGCCCTTTTTGCTGCAAGAGCAGCCTAATAAAAACAAGAGAGCCTTTGGCATAAGTAACGCATACATCAAAATGCGGTTGCACCAAATAGAAAAGATTGTGGAATAGTTACCTTCAGAGCATTCAAAGCCTTCGAAAGGATGTTATCTAGTACATCAGGATGCAACTCCAAATATTCTGTGATATATTCTTGTACACATTGATCAACAGCCTTTCGCACCTCAGGATTCCCTAATCTTGTCTTTGGTCATAAATTAATACAAGATCAGTAATCTAAATCCGAAATCGTAATTGCTAAGCCAAACTGCACTTGGCTAAACTAGAAGGGTAAAAAGAGAACCTTTGTTTGGCCTTCAAACTCTGGATTGGGTACTTTAACAGAAATGACACAAGTCAAACCTTCCCTAATATGGTCACCACTTAAAGCCAAATCCTTGTCCTGGAAGCAGAATCAGACTTTTAGAAGATCTGTCAAAAATGGTTCTCACTTCCAAAAACAGAGTATTTATTCCTATCTCCGTCCAACATGAAAATGGCAAAAGCATATGTACATTGGAAAACCCAACAAAATGAGAAGTCTGAAGAGGGAGGGTTAGCGCAATTCCGCAAAATGATTGCTAGGTTCCCAACTCTAAACAACAGGATATAAAAATAGTTTTTTTTTTTTTTTTGGGGGGGGGGGGGGTGGGGGACAGAATGCACCTTGTTAGCTTTCGATTTCTTTGCCAAATTGTTCAACGTTCTAGTCAAGGAAGCCTTGAAACCATCAATATGTGTACCACCATCAACAGTCCGTATGCTATTGGCATATCCCAATATTGTGTCTGAATAAGCATCTGAGCTCCTGAAATTGAATTAACAAGTTAAACCAAATAAGTGGAAACCAAGTCCACAATTCCACATTAATCCAATGTCCCACATCAGCCACAGTTGCATATTTGAGATTGTAGAGGACTAACTCATCAGAAAACGAGAAGAGACAATTTAACCCCTCACCACAAGCAACAGACCAAGTTCAACCTGACAGGCTGATAGTGTACCGGAAGGAATATATTCCCTTCTTTGATTTCTAACACAAAGAAGATAAAAAGTAGGGTGTAGGGATGATATACAGTATTACGCACGTCACACACCACTAGCAGAGTGATTTAAGAAGGTACAACCATTAAACATTGAGAAGTGGCTGATGACATATTCAGATAAGTATGGAAGAGACATACCATTGCAAAGCTGCATCAATTGTAATATCATCAAGTGACTTTTGAAACCCAACAACCTCATGAATTGGTTTCTGGAAAATTATACGTCTCAATTTAGTATGTGAGATTAAATAAAATGCATGATAGATCCCAAAAGATAAACTAATGTCTAGCAGAAAACTGTACCTTATCAGTGTTTAGCCATTTCACATATTCAACCAGACCACCAGCATAATAGAATTCATTGGATACATTCTTCTCTGGGTCTTCAGCCACCTTACTAAGAGCAATTGTAAGCTGCCAACAATATGGAAAAACAAAAGACCAATGATGAGCAACAGTAAAAAAAAAACTCCTAGGAATACAATCCCCTTAGCCACCAGCACTCACCCACTCACACGCGACACCCAAAAAAAGGCTCAAGTTCAACTAGTTGCCAAATTTTAATTTCATGTTCTGAATCTATTGCATAAGTCTATTTGTAATAAAATCTCAGTCTTCAGCTGCAAATGCAAAATAAAATAAAAAAGAAGAAAAAAAAGAAACCATACAAAAATACATGGCCAGTTTCTCACCTTAGGATTTAAAAACGCGAGCTCCCTGATCCTTCCAGCAATTGTGTCGTAGTCAAACTCAATCGCAGTAGTAAAGACTGCGACATAATTAATAGGGAAAAAAGACAGATTAGAATTCAAAAATAGACAAAAGATTTAAGAAAGACCTCAAAGAAACAAATCGTGATATACACAGAAGGGGCAAACTAACTGTCACGTACCTTCTTTATCAGGCCAAAACCTGATACATGTCCCCTGTCGATCTTCGTTTTCAGTAGGAAGCACATGACATGACAGGTCTGATACAGCCTTTCCACGAGCATATTTTTGCTTGTACTCCATTCCATCTCGCCAAACTGTGACTTCGAGGGTCTGCAACATAAAACCAAATCATCAAACAATGAAAGCACAAGCACCTGTTCATGGTGGGAGCCCTTCTCAACTAAGATACCACTTAAGTCAGTAAGGTGCTGAACTTTTGAGTTTTGAGGGCTGGCAACTACAGAGGGTTCAGCTAGAATCACCCAAAGCCGCAATCACATATGCTCACAAAATGAAGTGGCAATTGAAACAACATGGAGTCTCTGCAGCCACTGTTCATAAGAATAGTCCAATTGTGAAACATCATATAGACAAACTATAGTACTATACAAAACAAAGCTAGGACCCAGCAAGATACTAGTCCCATAATGGCTGGTATCTGGGACAATTTATCAATGTCAAACTACAGTTTCCCCATTTCAATGGTCAACAAATCAAGGTACAACTCTTTATCCCTTTTGCGTAACCAACTACCACGTAAAGCTCATTGTAAAACCAAATTTCCATTAACAGCTAACAGAAACAGCTTTCTAGATACGTAATAGTATATTAATGATCAGAAAGAGGTATGTCAGTGGATGATAAGGTATCCTCGAAAATTTAGAATTAGCAACTACAGTAAACTGTCCAAGCTTTTAAACTTAGATGAGTACCTACCTCGGATAATGCATTAACAACTGATAGACCAACACCATGCAACCCTCCAGATACATTGTACCCACTACTTGAACCCCCAAACTTTCCACCTGCATGCAACACCTGCATCATTCAACAACCGCATTTAACAATTATTGTCGGTATATAATGGCACATGATCACCAGAAGTTTGATGAACTTTAACCAAGAGTGTTCAGTAGATGTCAAATCCAAGGGTTTACCGTTAAAACAGTCTCCAGGGAAGATTTCTTTGTTGCAGGATGAATATCTGTCGGAATCTGGAAGATAAAGTGAAAAACAGAAAACAAGATTTATACTATTCTGAAATTTGAGCGAACATCAGAAAAGAAAAGAAAAAATGTTATGGCACTACACAAAAACTTGAACAGCACAGGTTCTGAACTATGTTAAACAGATAATTTGTATGAGCTAGTCAAGCTCATAGTTTTAAATGAAGAGCAATGGCAACTATGATACATACACTAGTAGGTCATCATATGTGAAATACAAAATAAAAAAGAATGTGGTACATAAAGAAAGATACTGGCAGGAGAGACTCAAGCTATGCATTCTCCTAACGTCAACTTCAAGCCAGATATGGAAAATCGAACTAACTATTTAGCAGCAAATGATGGTGCCAATAGCACTGGGAAGTATTCCAAAACGTCTGAACAATGAGCCCACCCTCACTTGTGTATGGGTATTGAAAAAAGTGGAAGCACCCAGTCTTACTAAACATTAAAAAGCATGGCAATTCAATTTCCGGGGGCAGCATATTTAGCACAAAGTAGCAAAGCAACTTATTTAAGAGGCTGGCTAGGGCTTCCAACAGAGATTACATAATATCAAATGAAAAACTGTAAAGAAATGCACGCTCAATGTTACTTACCCCACGTCCGTTGTCAGTAATGCTGACCGAATTATCAGGCAGCAGGACAACATCTATCTTCGATGCAAATCCTCCTTGAGCCTCATCAACAGCATTATCCAGTATTTCATAGACCTGGAACATCACATGGTAATCTTTTTGAGCATCACTACGTCACCTCCCCATTCACTTAACTCATACTAAAAGTTAACAGTTCAACACAAAATAGCTCTAAATAAAATAGAAGTAAATACCAGATGATGCAAGCCACGAGGACCTGTGCTACCAATGTACATCCCCGGCCGTTTTCTAACTGGATCTAAGCCCTCCAACACCTGTGTTAGAAAGACACAAGTAAGCATTACCCAGTCTTTACAAGAATATCACTCCATAGAGCAACCAAAATAACCAATGCAGCTGCATACACGCCGCTTTAATTAAAATATCGGATTCAATTCACATAATGAACAAACGGTACACAGGTCAGAATTATCAAACCCTCTCCTATCATATCGACACGAGACTAACGCACGCAAGAACCCCACGAATACACAGCTCCACAAAGCATTACCTGAATTTGCTCTGACCCATAAGCCTTGCTTTCCTTAGAAGACTCAGTGGCAGTGCTGAATGACATAAATGCACACGGAGATGCAACATTTCGAAGCAACGGTCCACTCGAAACCCTCTTCGATGTATAATTTACTCTGTAAACCACATTTTTAGCAAATTAATCAAACAATCTTTCCAAATAAATACTATACAAACAACCCATACAACAACAAATCACTCCCAACATAAATTCAACTAACCAAACATCTACTACTCCACAAAACCTAAAAAATTAGCTCTGAAACTTCAATAATACACAGAAATAAAGGGCCTTCTGAGACACGCAACACCATGCAAAACCCTAAATACCCAGCTCATAAAAACAACCACAAATTGCAAAAAAATCCCTAAATAATCCAAAAGATTCAAACTTTTCACAAATATAACAATTCTAAAGATTACCCACCACATTAAATCACTTCATAAGGTAAAAAACCACAGTAATTTCAACTTCTACACAACAAAACCAACAAATTAAAAAAAAATTACAGTGAGAGTAAAAAAAAAGTACCTGGGAGAAAAGGGGAGGAGAGAGAAAGAGGAGGAGAGAGAAGGAGGAGGGGGAGGAAGAGGAGAAGGGTATGAGTGGAAGGTAGAAGAAGAAGAAGAAAAGAGGCGTAAAGAAGAAGAAGAAGAAGAAGGAGAGGCCATTAAAAGTTTGAGAGGAAAATAGCGAGGTTGTCTTAGTAAGAGCGCCATCCTTTTCATATGTCTGCTCTCTCCTGCTTCTGGTTATAACCTTTCATTCTCTGTCGAGTAAATTTTTCAAAATATTTACTGTCTTTTTTTTTTTATATAAAACCCTTGAAAAAAAATTTACAGCATAAAATAAATAAATAAATGAATTTGACCTATCAGTTAAATTTCATCGCAGTAATATGGTGTGATTGATTGGTGATAAATCGTGAGTTTAAAATGGTTTATTTATGTCGGGATAATAAGATATTGTTTGGATAACGGAAATAAACGAAAGAAAAATGAGGAGTTCGGGATGTTATGGATGCTCGTATAATCTTTCCAATGGATAGATTGATTGGGCGCAAATACTATCCTACCCCCGGGGTACCAAGAGAAAGGTACCCCTGGGCCTTCTCTTGATAAAATCCAATTGTTATTGTAAAAGCACAGTCCAATTTTGAGAAAGACCCAATATCAAGTCAATACCAAACCAACAAATCAGAAATCCATTAATAAAAAAATAAAAACTCAATCACCATTTTCTCTCTCCTCCCCTTCACCCTTCACGCACCACCTGACCACCGCCGCCCCTATGCGCCGAACACCACCCCAATCGACGGCAACCCCACCATTGGACGGGCGCCACTCCGGCGACCCCACGGAGGCCGCCTTCTCCCCGCGCCACCTCCTCTAACGTCCTCCACGTCCTCTTTTCCTCATTTTCTCTCTCCTCTTTAACTCCCTTTCCCAGCCCCGTTACTCGACTGACGCCGCCCATAAACCCTCCCCCGGCCCTCGCCCTACCCCGCCGACCACACGCACCACCATCATCCCCTCAAATAGAAAGATCGAAACGTGGGTGATGGGGAAAATGGGGGAGAAGGACGGAGCGGCGGTGTGTGGTAGCGGCGTAGGGGAGGTCGCGGTAAGGAGGCGATCAGGGCGGACCGGTCCGGGACGTCTGTGGTGGTGGTCGGCGACAGACTCCGGCGGGGTGGGTGGCCGGGTGGGGTAAGGGGGGGTTGGGGGAGGAGAGAGAAAAAGGAAGGGGAGGGGGTGTTTTTTTTGTTTTTTGTTTTTTATTTGATTTAATCTTGACTATTAATCTAAATTATTCATTTTAAAACAAAATCGTTCATTTTAACACAAATATCGTTCATTTTAGAACAGAAACTATCTATTTTAAATTAAATAAATCAAGACAAAAAAGATTTATTCTAAAACAAATATAATTCATTTTAAAACAATAATCATTCATTTTATAACAAAAAATCATTCATTACATAACAATTCATTTAAAAACAAATACCATTCATTTTAGAACAAAATGTCATTCATTACATAACCATTCATTTTGTTTCGCAATGAACGGCTTTTGTTTCGGGATGGTTAGATTTTGTTCTAAGATGAACGGATTTTATTTCGGAATGGTTAGGTTTTGTTTTGAGATGAATGGATTTTGTTTCGGGATGGTTAGGTTTTGTTCTGAGATGGTTGGTTTTTGTCCTAGGATGGTTGGTTTTTGTTTCACTATGGTTGGTTTTGTCCTAGGATGATTACCTTTTGTCCTGTAATGGTTACTTTTTGTCATAAAATGGTTACTTTTTGTTCTGTAATGAATGGTTTTTGTCTTAAGATGATTAGTTTTAGTTCTGAAATGAACGACTTCTGTTTCATGATGGTTAGTTTTTGTTCTGTGATGAATGATTTTTGTTTTAGGATGATTAGTTTTGTTCTGGAATGAACGACTTTTGTTTCACGATGATTAATTTTTCTTTTGAACAAAAACAAATATCATTCATTTTATAACAAAACTCATCCATTCTAGAACAAAACTAACCATCCTAGGACAAAACCAACCATCGTAGGACAAAAATCATTCATCCTAGAACAAAAATCATTCATCCTAAAACAAAAACTAATCATCCTAAGACAAAACTAACCATTCCTAAACAAAAATCATTCATCCCAAAACAAAAACTAACCATTTTATTAGAACAAAATCAAATCATCCTAGTACAAAA
This sequence comes from Spergularia bocconei, assembly GCA_963457585.1. Classification (NCBI taxonomy): domain Eukaryota; kingdom Viridiplantae; phylum Streptophyta; class Magnoliopsida; order Caryophyllales; family Caryophyllaceae; genus Spergularia; species Spergularia bocconei. The sequence goes on along the minus strand of OY734946.1, from coordinate 1,124,234 downwards.
ACATTATATTATTTTTATAAAACAAAATTAAACAAAAAAGATTATTATAAAACAAAATTAGATCATTATAAAACAAAAATATATTATTTTTGAACAAAAATAAATCATTACCAAATAAACAAAGAATAGTTATTGTTTTTGTCTATAATGGTTAATTTTTGTTCTGGGATGATTAGTTTTTGTCCTAGGATGATTAGTTTTTGTTATAAAATGGTTAGTTTTTGTTTTGGGATGAATGATTAATTTTTGTTTAGGAATGATTAGTTTTTGTTATGAGATGGTTGTTTTTTGTCCTAGGATGGTTAGTTTTTGTTCTGGGATGAATGGTTTTTGTTCTATGATGGTTAGTTTTTGTTTTGGGATGAATGGTTTTTGTCCTACGATGGTTGGTTATTGTCATAGGATGGTTAGTTTTTGTTCTGGAATTGTTAGTTTTTGTTCAAGAATAGATGGTTTTTGTCCTACAATGGTTGACTGGAATGATTAGTTTTTGTTTTGAAATGATTAATTTTTTTCCTAGGATGATTAGTTTTTGTTCTAGAATTGTTAGTTTTTGTTTTGGGATGAATGATTTTTGTCTAGGAATGATTAGTTTTTGTTAGACTCAATTTGCGTGGTCTGATGCACATTGGAAGTTTCTGCAGAAGAAGATTCAATTTGCACAGTCTCGTCCGTGGAGGTAGACGATGCCTCGCCCGTAGAAGTAGACGGTGCTATTGGATCAGACGGGCCATCAGAGAGGGTAGGATGCTCTTGTTGAAGAGGGCTTGCAGCATCATCAATGTCAATACTATCATCAGGAAAAAGATCCACTGAAGCATCCGTAAAAAACAGAGGGTCATGTGCAGTAATATCAAAACTTGATAATGACGTGAACATCTTATGTTCCCAAAATACCACATGACGAGAAATGCGGAGACGCTTTGAAATAGGATCCCAACATCTGTACCCCTTGTGCTCGGTGCCATAACCAAGAAAACAACATAAGCGAGCTCTAGGCTCCAACTTGGTATGCTCATGAGGGTGAAGAAGTACAAAGCAAACACAACCAAAGACTCGCAAAAAACTGTAATCAGGAACAGAATGGTAAAGTCTTTCATGTGGTGACTTACCCTCGATAACAGGAGAAGGAATGCGATTGATATTATATACGGCAGTGAGAGCAGCCTCTCCCCAAAAATTTTCCGGACAAGATGCAGAGATAAGAGATGCACGGACTAGATCAAGAATATGTCGAAGTTTCCTTTCGGCACGCCCATTCTGCTGAGAAGTGCCGGGACAAGAGTATTGATGCAAGGTGCCATTGTCTGACAGGAACTTCAAGAAATTGGACTCCTTATACTCCATCGCATGACAAGGGAAGGCTTGCCCTCATTACACCCTTGTGGTGGGACCCTTCCCCGGACCCTCGCTTGTCGGGGACGCCAATGTGCGCCGGGCTGCCCTTTAATGATTAGTTTTTGTTATGAGATGGTTGTTTTTTGTCCTAGGATGGTTAGTTTTTGTTCTGAGATGAATGGTTTTTGTCCTAGGATGATTAGTTTTTGTTAAGAAATGAATATTCTTTGTCCTAGAATGGTTATTTTTTGTTCAAGAATGGTCAGTTTTTGTCATAGGATGATTACTTTATGTTCTGGAATGGATGGTTTTTGTCTTACAATGATACGGCTAGCTACATGGGCATCATGGTCTCCGATCGCCGACTATTCTATTGAGCCGTCGATGCCCTCCGGCGTAGCTTCGCCTCCCCTCCTCGACTTCTTCTCTTTCCTTCTCCATCTCCACTCTCATTCACACACCCTCTCACCTCATTTCCGTCGCTACCACTCGATTACCATCGACGCCGCCCTATATACATCGCCGTCAGCGGTCGGTTTGTTATGAAAGTATGTGAGGAGAGAGAAAAGAGGGACGACTTAGGTGATTTCGGTGGTTCGGGGGTTTATGAGGTGGTGGTGTGTGCGGTGGTTGGGTCTGGGTCGTGGACTCGTGGGTGGGGGGAGAGGGGAGGAGAGAGAAAGTCAGATTATGTTGTATTTGTTTCTTTTTTTCAATTTTGGGTGGGCTGGGTTGATGTTTATGCATTGAGTATTGGGCTTGGTTGGTGTGTTTCTTTATTTACATGGCTTTTTCAGTTTGGGTGGGCTTCGTTGAGTATTTGGGCCGGGGGGTACCAAGAGAATCGTACCCCCGGTGTACCATAGACGGATTGGTCTAGTCTAGTGTTAAAAAGGGAGGAAAATTGGATACCTCTGATTCTCTGAAAGTTTCGTGTTTTCTCGTATCACAAACAAGTCTCGAAACGGGTCATGAGTCATCTCTCTCAATAACAAAGAAGGGGAAGACTGATGTTACTCCTTATTGTAATTCATGCATGAATGGTGCCATAGTGCCATTGAAAATTAGCTTCATTGTAATCGTAAGTTTTAAGTTTCCTACAGGTTTTGTGACCAGTGAGCAAATGTTGAAAGGACAACTTCGCCTCCCATCTTAGTTCAGAAATAGAACCCTTAATTAAATTCATACAGATTTACACATTGACACGAAAAACAGTTAAGTCGATATGGTGAACAACATAATCAAATTTTCATTATGGTCGCCATGTAAAGGCGATAAAAGTACGACATTTACACACCAAGTGTTTACTGATCTTTTTCTACCACACCATTCTGAAAAATATAGGCGCGGGAAAGAGATACAAACTGAGGATGCCCTCGCTAGATCCACCCGAATCTAGGCATCATCATAATACCCCTCAGAACTGGAGAAGAAAGCCCTTGGTGACGGCTGAGGCTTGATGTCCAGAAAATCAGACAGGAACTGTTGTCACAATGCGAGCATGCACCAGTGTACTTCAACAGTTTTAGCGGACCTTCAATGGCAAGGGACCGAAAACCACACTAGCACGAGAATGAACACTACTAAGCTACAAAAACACTAGTATTTCCTCGTCAATTGACAATCATGTTAAAGAAAAAGCATATACAAGAACTTTCCCAGGATCAATAAACTAGTCAGCTCTTTACAAAATAATCGTGATACTGTCAAGCCTAGAGGAAGAAGAAACACTAAAGTCAGGAAACGGCCAGAGAAGGGCTGGTTGGACCAGAGATGCAGAACATACTAAGCCTATCACTGAAGAGATTTAAGGACTGAAGCCTTTCTGTGCAAGCATATCATGGCAAGGATCACCCTTACATATTTCGAATGTTCCTGAATAGAAATGGCAGCCGTCAAAAACCAAATCCTCCAAGCAAACAAAAATGGGAAGAAAATCGGGGGAAAGAGAAGTCAAAACCAATAAACATCTACATTCACCAATTTTGCCTTTGCAAGAAAAGCAAAAAAAAAGATATGTTACCTTGCAGAAGAATGTGGCTGAGAACCATTTACAACCCCTCTGCCAGCAATACTCATTCTCCTAGATCGTTGATCACTCTCCTTGTTGGTGGTGCGCATAGCAGAAACTTCTTTTTCCATTAATGCTACTTCCCTTCTCATTTTCTTGGCTTCAACCTCCATCGCCTTGTTCAGGGTCTCCACCTTCTTCGATAACATCTAGGGTATTTACAAAAATAGACAAAATTGGTTCATAAACAGTGGATTTGAAGCGGGGTGGGAGGTTGTAAAACAGTGTCCGGAGGAGTTTCTAACCTCAATAGCATCATCCTTGTCCTTGAGGCTCTGAGCTTTCTCATGACAAGCTTTCCTCAGAATAACAACTTCCTTTTGCAACATATCATACAATGCCCCAGACACAGTATCATCACCGTCTGTGTTAGTTTTGCCAACTGAGTTATTATCCTCAGCTTCTCTTAGTGCTCCATTATGCTCCTTGTTAATGCCATTTGAAGTTGCATTGGTTCTCCCTGCCGTTGCACATGGTACTTCTCCCTCTTCAGCTTTATTGCCACCATCAAACGACCGCGATGAGGTCTTGGCATGCTTAAGTAATGCAGCTGAAGCATTGGATCGCAGCGTTGCAGAAGGCGTGATTTTCTTAGATAAATACCCATTAGAAGCCAACTTAGAGAAATTCTCAGCTCCTCCCAACGATTGACGTCGAGCTCGGCCATTGCTCGTGCTCCTCATCTGAGCACGACCATTGCTCACGCTTCTTCCATCTGAGGGAGCACGGATGGAGTTAGCACTAGGGGTTCCTCTTAGCTTTTCTTCTAAGACCTTGAACCTTAGTTGGTATTTTTCCTACACAAAATTAACATAAGCATTAGCCAGGAGTCAAAGACAAGATACTACAAACCCTCGAAAGAAAAAGAAAAGGAGATACTACAGTGAAACAAAGAAGAAGAACCCTCACTTTTAATTGTGCTTCTGCTTTTGCGGTGCGTTCCGCTACTGCAAGCTTATCACGCAGTTGCTGCATTTCTCCCTACATCGTTACAGCAAACAAAAACAAGACTTTAAGACAGCTGAAGTAGGTTTAGAAGTTCAATTTAAAAAACGATCTAATAATCTGTATGCACTATCTTCTAATACAATTACAACAGTAACGCCTCAGCCCCAAAATGAGTTAGGATCAACTAACAGTAATTATCACTGAAATGGTCATGTGTGACAAGTAAAAGGTTGGAAGTAATTAAAAGAAGCTGGTGAAACGAATGCTCGTGCAGATAACAGATACAGGGTCAGAGGGGTTTTTTTTGGCCAAATGGATAAACCTTAAAAGAAACTAGAAAAAAAATGTAGCAGCCTGAAGTTCGAACATGCCTGATAATATTTTCTCTCCTCAAGCCATTGCTTTACAGGCATTACTTTGTCGTTGCCATCTTTCCACTCATTAGCAACCACGGTAGCAACCCTATTTGCAGTGACCTTTGCACGAGCTAGCTCCCGGTCCAGAACTTTTTTCTCATCCTACACAAATAATAAGAAAACCGATACTAGAAATCAGACAAGGCAAACGCAACAACACAAACCGGCTCATTTTTAACAAGTGAAATCACATATTTCAAGAACTTGGAATTACATTTATCTCCTGCATTTTACGCTGGTAATCTCGAACAGCATTTGCAGCAGCACCACCTGCCAAGACGGCTTCCTCAAGTTCCCTAACAGTTTGTGTAAGCTTTTCAACCTCTGCAACCTTTTGACGATGCATCTTGTCCATAATTTTGTTTTCTTCCTGATCGAGTCACAAATTTCAGTAAAGAGATAACAGAAGCACCATAGCTATAAGTCAAATAGGTGAGGACTTGCAAAAGAGATTTATACCTGGCAAATCTCAATTTGCTTCATCAATTCCTGGTTCTTATTTTGTAGATCATCAACCAAAGAAGCCTTTGTCATAGCTATCTGAACAGTTTTCTCAGCCTCCAATAATGCAGCCTCCTTGGATTTTGTGAGACGATCCAGAGCTTTATTGTCATCCTGCAATTTTGCAATCTGGAGAGAGAAAAGAAGACAACAAGATCATTTTTGGATAAAGCAAGATGAATTGTCCATTCGTTAAAAGAGAGAGAAAAAAGCAAGCATGTATCAGCCATCCATCCAGCAACTCATGCCTCGCACCTAAACATTTTGCACTTGATCATGGAAAGTTAGAATGCATACCTCCTGTCTGGCTAGCTTTAGCTCTGCTTCTAGTGGAGCGATAATGGCCTCAATTGGAGGCATGTCATCATCCTTCTGCGCAGCATGAACTCGTCTAAGCGTAGCTTCAGCAGCAAATTGTGCAGCGAGAGCCGCTTTCTTCTCTTCATTGATTTTTTTGATTTCAAGAGTCTAGAGAATTAGAATAAAATGCAATGGTCAACTTCCAAGTTTCAAAAGTGACGCAACCAAAGTGATTTTTATGTACCAAAAACTTGAACGAAACACCAAAGCTTGATACCTTGCCATCAAGAACAGCCTCAGTTGCTTTAAGTTTCCCATCCACTTTGTGAAGCTCTTCATTAAGCTAAAATCCAGAATACAATAACTTTGTATCAGTAACCTGCTACTCTTTATCCATTTCTCATTACACAAAAACACACAAAACTCCAGCATTGTGTAGAGTACTCAGCTCTTTTTCTACAAGAGCAGGGGTATAAAGGGTTTACGGAGATCATTAAAGGTCCATCAGCAACAAAAATCAACAAGCTGACAATACTTGCATACACCACAATGCAGTGTACAAAAAATTCGAATGGGGGGAGCGATACCTCTTCAACTGCCCTTTCTCTGAGACGGTCTGACTGCCTTAGTGCCTTAATTTCCGCATGAGCTTCTCCCAATTCCCTATCCTTCTCTGCATAAACATGAAAGACTAGATGAGCTCTCCACATCAAAAGAACATATTACATGCATAACAAAAACATCTTTCAAAGCACACATCAGTCTATCAAAAACAAAACCTCAGTTAGAAGTCGAAAAACAACCTTGAGGCCACACAATGATCAGTTATGATTTAATTGACAGATCTACATACCCAATTCCCATCAATATTGTTACTAGGAGGAAACATACATGAATTACCATTTCCCCCAAGCAAACAAGGACATTCTCGAAGCATCATGTATAATTCTTATGTAAAGCTTCAATGGGCTAAATTCACCATCCGCCATCTATATTGCTCTTAGGAAGTAGATGTTGTGATTTATTCATGTGAAGGTAAAAACATCATCCAGCTACAGTACACAAGTTTTACTCAGTAAACAAAGCATATGGCCTTCAATTCAACATATCCCGAATCACCATCATATTAAACCACATACGGAGTAGTTCAATGTTGTAACTACATTGATGGTTTGACACAACAGAGTCCTGTTATTTAATTTTGTCAGTGTCTTGACTTCATAGGATATGAATGTATAACATGAACAACTTCCTTATCGCCCACGAAAGCTCGCAAAAGAGAAAAAAGATAAACAAGCCAATGGAATGGGGTCTCAAAATTACTGAAGAGCTGCCAAAAACTTTATACTACATATGAATATGACCAATAAATGTTGACACCTCAGAGTCTTCAATTGAGTAATGAAAACAGCACCAAAATTGCTCAAAATCGCCAAAATTAGTGGCAGCGACAATACTCAAAATACCACCTTTCAGGTTGTTTTAGCTTGCAAGTTACTGCCACAGGGTTCACTCATACAACTACAACTACAACTACAACAAATAATTGCAATGAACTAGGACAAAAATACAAATCCCTTTCTATCAAGATAAGACACTGTTTCCCTCCGCGAAAAGAGGACAAATACTTCAATTTCTAACTAACAATGGATATCACACAAAACAAAACTATTTAACTTTCAAATAGAAAAACATTCACAGAATTAAAACAAAGGCAGATACTCAGATAGCATGAAGAAAATATCAATTTCTAATAATAAACTGAAAAAAATTAAAACACAGGAGTACAAATTTATTAAACAAATAATTATAAGTACTCTTTTTGAAAAAATAATCCCATTTTACCAAATTAATTAATCATAACTTTTACCCCAATAAACCTAACTAAATAACATTGTCTGATGAAATTTTCTCAATATATACACCCAAAATCTTAATCTTATTGGATAAATAATTGCAACGGATTAAGACAAAACAAAATTAAATAACTTTCTATGCTACCAATAAAAGACAATACTTTCCACCAGGAAAACAGGACAAAAGCTTCGATTTCAAACTAAAATGGATGAAAATCATACAAAACAAATTAGAAAAATAAAAAACATTTCATTTTATTCAAACAAAGACAAATTTCATGAATAAAAAAAAAACCAAACATTTTTCTAATACTCATAATCTTAAAAATGAGCAATTAAAATATTCTGAAGATTTCAGTAGAAACTCAAACTTGCCCAAGTTTAGTTTTATTTTTCTCTGAACACCCTCCAACTTTATTTTAAATCAATCAAAAACATATATAATTTACAAATTAAATACTTCATTTCTACCATAAAAATCAAATCTTTTCCCCCAAAAAACTTCCCCAAATAATACCATTTGTCAGCATTTTTCCAATATACCACCACAATTATTAAAATTCATGAATAAATCAAAATCCACTATTAATTACAAAAAAAATCACAATTTACTCCAATATAAACAGTACCCATATTTTAATCAATCAACTCCATAATAATCCAAAGATCAAGACTTTATACCCCATTTTCACATAATAATTCAGTCATAAATACACAAAAAAATACAGATCTTTTTTTACACCAAAAGTCAAAAAAAATCACAAGAACAAAAAAAAAACAGAATAAAAAAAGAATCAAATTATAGTAAATAATCATAATAATAATAATAATAATAAACATAGTATTTGATGAAATGACAAACTGGGAAATGTGAAGAGGAAGAAACCTCGGACTTCATTTTCAAGGCGGGTAAGTTCGACCCGAACAGGATCCGACCCGTGTAACATATACATAACATCTTCAACTTCAGAATTAACCCGTGAATGTCCTCCACTCATACTATTCTTCCTTCTACCCTTTAACGACGCCGACGCCGTTAATCTCGCCGGCGCCGGCGTTACTTCTCCGTTACCGTAATGATTACTCGACATTTTTAAGAGATCTGAATTTTGGGGAGATTATATTTGTATATAAAATTAAAAACCCTTATTGTTGTTGTTGTTGTTGTTCAAATTAAAGTGGTGAAGAGGAGAGAGAGAGAGGGAAGAGTGAAGAAGAAGACTAAGGAAAAGAAGAAGAGTGCTTGAATGTTTGGTTTACGAGAGAGAGAAAGAAAGCGTGAAAGAGAATTTTTAAAAGAATTGATTTTATTTTATTTTTTTGTTGCCTTTTTGGTTTGTTATTGGAATTGGAATGGAGAGATTCTAAATTGATCTTTGTTTTATTTTGTTGGGTCTTTTTTTGAATTTCTCAAACATTCAAAATCATTGTTCTTGTTCTTGTTCTTGTGTGTGTTCGAGATTGTAACTGTTGCGTATAAATTTATTCGATACGATATGTATTTTGAATTTGAAATTGTAAGTGTTGCATATCATATCATGGTTCAAAATGATCATTAATAAGCTTACTAGAATTTGTTATGAACGAGATAAAAATTATCCAGCATTTCTTAGGATATTACGTAGTAGTAGTTGATCTTGTTTTATTTTGTGTCTTTTTTTTAATTTCTCAAACATTCAAAATCATTGTTATTGTTCTTGTTCTTGTGTGTGTTTGAGATTCTTAACTGTTACGTATAAATTTATTTGAGAGAAGGAGTGCGAGTATTTAATACGAGAGATACGATATGCATTTTGAATTCGAAATTGTAAGTGTGGCATATCATATCATGGTTCAAAATGATTCTCAATAAGTTTACTAGAATTTGTTATGAACGAGATAAAAATTATCGAGCATTTCTTAGGATATTACGTAGTAGTAGTAGTTGATCTTGTTTTATTTTGTGTCTTTTTTTGAATTTTCTCAAACATTCAAAATCATTGTTATTGTTCTTGTTCTTGTGTAGTTGTGTGTGTTCAAGATTGTAACTGTTGCGTATAAATTTATCTGAGAGAAGGAGTATCGAAGAACCTAATGGATCGAACTCATCCTTGGCTGCTACGAAACATATCGGCCTTAGTGCGAGTATTTAATACGAGAGATACGATATGCATTTTGAATTCGAAATTGTAAGTGTGGCATATCATATCATGGTTCAAAATGATCATTAATATGCTTACTAGAATTTTTTATGAACAAGTTAAGAAAAATGTCTTGCGTTTCTTAGTATATTACGTTGTACTGTAGTAGTAGTAGTAGTAGTAGTAGTAGTTTTTCTCTTCGTGAGCACCATTTCAAATGGTAAAATTTGATAGAATCACATAGAACGACAAATCTCTCCTATAAACTATCAAAACGACACTGTAGGCCTAAAATCTAAAGTTTATGCTTGGAAACTCTAGCTCCGTCGGATGATTTACGTGTTGGATCACATAATAAAACTACGTTTTGATGATAGATTTTGACATATTGTTAAATTACTCATTTTATGTGCGCGCGCTTACCACATGGATGAGCATTGAGGATTGAAATCTGAAACAACCTCTTGATTTTTTAATTACTACACTAACCTTATCGGCACATTGGTAAATGGTAAACTACATTGTGCTAACAGACTGCAACCTAGAGCTCGATGTTTACAATATGATTAAAATAAGTAGAGGTAATTAGCTAGCTAGTGAATATGATAGGAGAGACTTAAGGGCGGGCAATTTTGTTTTAATTTAAAAGAAGGTCAGAGGGAGTTTAATGTGTTGATTGGATGATTAAATAGTTTAATAAAGTTTGATTAATGAATGATGGTGGGAATTGATAGTTGGTCCACGTTTACAGAATGTGAATGAAGAACAGTATGCTATGATGGTGCAGTTGATGCTACTGCACTTTCTGACATGTGATGGATGTTTTTTTTTTTTTTTTTTCTCCTTTTCCTTCTCTTCTGCTACAATCTTACCTTGGAATTTATTCTGTTTATCCACACCCTAGGCTAGGGCAGGAGGTTGCCAATGGTTCGGATTCGAAAAATGTTTGGTTCCGATATAATGAGTTTGAAATTTAACGTTAGTGTTTTTAGATTTAAAGTCGGATTATTACTTCCTGAATATTGGTTCTTTCATCGTAATTCACGGGTAAAATGAAGTTAAGGTCGGAGATTAAATAGGTGTTAATGACAAGATTGGCAATTCAACCAACGCTAAGAAAATGGGCGTGGCCGAAACTCGTAAACAAACAATCGTGTCGAACTCAAAAGCAAACTATTTCACATGTATTTCAGTATTTGTATCTAAATCTAGTATCTGGTGTTACATATCTTGTACAATTTCATGTCTTTTTCCTATAGAAAATGAAAGAGTAGTAGTTTAACTTTAGAAGACTTCGTTTTGGCAATGTAATCACGGGAGTGAACGAGAGAGACAAAGTTATGGACGTTGGAGGGGTCATGTGATTCAATGGTTGATAAACTCATCAATTAGTAAACTATTTCAATTCAAACTTGCACTTTTCTCATAAGCACGCTCGTCTACGTATTAATCATATTTCCCTTTCTAGTTCCTTTCATCCAAATACCAAGATCACACTAATGATGTACATACATACCAATTGATCAAACTCCTGTAATCTTTTAATAATCAAAATTGTAATACCCTAGATTAAGATAAGATGGATCACTAAAAAGTACATAACCACAAAAGGAAGATGAGAAAAAAGGTAAAGCCATAAATGAAAAGGTATTAAAAGCTCAAGAAGAAGATTAACATGGGACACAAAGCACATGCAAAGAGTTAAGCACATGGTGTGTGTGTGTGAGAGGGGAAGATTGTGTAGTGAGAAGAAAAAGATGTGTGCACTCATTCTCCTTCCTCCGTACTCATCACAAGATTCTATTCACGCACCCACCACAGGTCCACAAACCCCCGGCTTCTTACTTGTCTTCAACAACTATCGATATTCATATAAGTTGCCTCGACTTTTTATCGCAATATGTCGTACCTTTATAGTGTTGTTGTGCGTTTTTTGTTGGAACGGGTATGTTCCGGCCCAGGAGACCTTAGTCCGGAAAGTCTTGCCTTATGCTAGGTGTCAGTCTTCCATTGCTCAAGTTAGTGGTGGGTCGTCAATTTAGAATACAAGGAAAAACCATCAAGATGACGGTGAATGTTGAGATGATTTTTGCAGAGTGACAGTATGAAAATTTATGGCAAAATATATTCAATATCCGAGTATCACATCATATTGGGTCGATAAGAATCATTGTGGCTGAGTAATGAATAAGTCATCTACTAAAGCAATCGTTATTAAAGAAATGTATTATACTATAAATATCCATATTGAGTTCGACTCCCATCATTAGATCGAACTCGAAACAAGTTCTTAATAGTGATGTAAGTATCACTCATTAACTGATTTTTCAAAAATAAAGTGGGGGAAATCGTCACCAAAAATTTCAATATAACAGAAAGTTGTCTTGTTCTAAAATGGGTATTGTTGATAGTCCTTTTATTAAGGTACGTACGACATCAAAGTGTCCCCTATGGAATAATGCCAGAACATAACCCACATAAAAACAGCCTGCACTTTTTTAACTTAGCTTCTACTCTAGGTATATTGTCAGTTCCACTACTCTTATCTTCCATTTCAATTCTCCTGCGTCATCCTTAAATTCTACTCCCCCCTGGCTTCGATTTTCGCAAAATGTAACACTTACCATTTTCATCCCGTCCAAATAAAATGTTATCGAGTACTACATACGGAGTTGGAGTAATGATCTATCGCTTTGCTCTTCTTTATGAAGAGAGTTTTGGGGCTTCGAGTTTGAGCCAATAATGGATAAATTTTAGATTGTTTCACTATTATCGAAACGAAATGTCACATTTGATGGTTTATTACACTATTGTACATAAATTTTACTACTATGTTTTTATTAAACCATGACGTGATGACGTTACATTTGGACATGATAATCTAATAGAATTTCACTAGAATGGCAAACACTGTGACAAGGTCTTGAAAATGTGTAAAAGCAACAAGGAAAGCATGTGCGCATGCTCTTGTGTAACAACGAAGCATGTGGGAATTTTCAGTTGTAATCATATGCATGGGAGCCCAGGGAATGAGGTGACTGACATACACACTCACTGACTCACGGTATGGCCGGGGGGCGAATTCGCGGGAGTTTGGGGTTTACGAGTTATCCTAGAACCGGATTCCCTACTTTCCGGAACTGACAGTGAAAAAGCGAATACTAACAATGATTTTAAGGGGTTAGATTCGCCCTGGTCACAGAGTTCGAAAGATTTTACAGTAGTAATCAGTGTGACTCATCAGTAGGCTACATTCAGATGAGTGAAGACTGGCAAAATCTGAAAATTCACGCTCAAGTTACATGGAAGGAAAGGGAATGATGCTACATATAAAACTGGGATTCATAGTGAAAGTTAACAATGTGACACTCCACAGAAGCTAATATACCAGAACATCAACTAAAAGCCTTTGATGAAGTCGAGGGATAAGGCATGGATGTACATGCTTCTTTACTCGGCGATACATTAGGCCAAACTTCAACTGCTCTCGACAATAAACACTACAAATCTACAATACTAGTACTCCCATCATAAGTTCAGAATTACGTCGATGGAAAAACATTTACAAGAACTCTACCTGGGGACTGGGGTGATAAACTAGTCAGCTCTTTACAAAATAATTGTGATACTATCGAGCCTAAAGAAAGAAGAGAATCAAAAGTCAGGACACGTACAGAGAAGCGGTGTTGGAGCTGAGTGGCGTGCAAAACATAGTGAGCCTATCATTATATAGAAGGACTGAAGCCTTTCTGTGCAAGCATATCGTGTCAGGGTCATCCTTACAGATTTCGGGTGTTCCTGATAGAAATGACAACCATTATAAGCCAAATCCTCCAAGCAAAAGAAAAATGGGAAGAAAGAGTCAAAGAGAACATGAAAAGAAACAAACATCTACATTCACCAAAATATTACCTTGGGTGAGAACCATTAGCAATCCCTCTGCCAGCAATACTCATTCTCCGAGCTCGTTGTTCCTCTTCCTTGTTGATGCGCATGGCAGCAACTTCTTTTTCCATCAATGCTACTTCTCTTCTCATTCTCTTTGCTTCAACCTCCATCGCCTTGTTTAGAGTTTCTACCTTATTTGACAACATCTGGAGATTTCACGAAAATAGACATACTTATTGCATAAATAGTGGGAGTGAAGCAGGTGAGGGGGTGTACAACGGTGTAGGAGCAGTATCTAACCTCAATAGCATCATCTTTGTCCTTGAGACTCTGAGCTTTCTCATGACAAGCTTTCCTCAGAATTACAACCTCCTTTTGCAACATATCGTACAATGCGCCAGACACAGTATCATCACCGTCTGTGATAGTCTTGCCAACTGAGTTATTATCCTCAGCTTCTCTTATAGAACCATTATGATCCTTGTCTATCCCATCTGATATTGCATTGGTTGTTCCCCCTACTGTCGGACCTGGTATGTCTCCCACTTCAGCTTTATTGCCACCATCAAACGACCACGATGAGGTCTTGCCGTGCTTAAGTAATGCAGCTGCACCATTAGATCGCAGGGTACCAGAGGGTGAACTTGTGGTTCTCTTAGGTAAGTAACCATTTGAAGCCAACTTAGAGACATTGCCACCATCAAACGACCATGACGAGGTTTTGCCGTGCTTAAGTAATGCGGCTGCACCATTAGATCGTAGGGTACCAGATGACGAACCTGTCGTTCTGGCTCGACCAATGCTCATGCTTCTCACCAGAGAAGGACCACTGCTCACACTTCTTCCTTCTGAGGGACCACGAAAGGAATTAACACTAGGAGTTCCTCTTAGCCTTTCTTCTAAAACCTTGAACCTAAGTTGGTATTTCTCCTACACAGATGTGGACTAAGGATCAGAAAGGAGTGAAAGAGAAGATATTACATTGAAACAGAGAAGAAACCCTCACTTTTAACTGTGCTTCTGCTTTTGATGTGCGCTCTGCAATGACAAGCTTATCACGCAGTTGCTGCATTTCTCCCTGCAATATAACACAGCACGAAACAACGCTTTAGATTACAGCACACAAAACAAAAGTTTCAGCTAAAGGACAAGTTTAGCAATCTACTGGTTTAGAAAAGACTCTAATAACCATAATCACTACCTCCTTCTATATACTACGTTAAATAATGAAAAGCTTTACAAGAGGGTGGCGACAGTTGCACTGTAATGTTTGTGTAATTATTATACCAAGTGTCAAAGCTCAGAAGAGGCCATCATGTAATCGACATGATTCACCACAGGAGTGAGCATCGGGAAATGTAATTTCAGGGTCCAGTTTCATAATTCATGCTGCATTCCCTAAACTATCTCTATAAAATTCACCTTGTAATTCAGTGTCCTTCTATCCTTGTAGAAGAGCCAAAAAACTTGAAACCAAAACCAGTGTTTGTCCCCAGTACCCACAGCAATTACACATGATCAGAGTGACAATGCATTCGTGCGAACAACATATACATGATCCAAGGATTAAAAGAACTGTAAAAGTGATGTGTTTTGCCAAATGCTCATCGGATAGAAAATAAACTATCATAAAGATGTAACTTAAAGTTCAAACATATAGTAACATGCCTGATAATATTTTCTCTCTTCAAGCCATTGCTTTACAGGCATAACTTTGTCATTGCCGTCTTTCCACTCGTTAGCAACCACGGTAGCAACCCTATTTGCAGTGACTTTTGCACGAGATAACTCCCGGTCAAGAACTTTCTTCTCATCCTGTACAAATCATGAAAAGAAAGAAACACTAAATTCAGAACAAGGCAAACGCACCAACAAGAACAGGCTGTCCCGCAGCCATCCAAAACAAATATTTCAGGTACTTGGATTTACATTTATCTCCTGCATTTTACGCTGGTAATCTCGAACAGCATTTGCAGCAGCTCCACCTGCCAAGACTGCTTCCTCAAGCTCTCTAACAGTTTGTGTTAGCTTTTCAACCTCTGCAACCTTTTGACGGTGCATCTTGTCCAGAATTTTGTTTTCTTCCTGATAGAGTTACAATATCTGTAAATGATGTTGAAAAGCACCATAGCCAAAAGCGAAATTAACTTGAAAACTTGCACGTGATGTAAACCTGACAAATTTCAATTTGCTTCATCAATTCCTGGTTCTTGTTTTGAAGATCATCAACCAAAGATGCCTTTGCCATAGCCATCTGAACAGTTTTCTCAGCCTCCAATAATGCAGCCTCCTTGGATTTAGTGAGACGATCCAGAGCTCTATTGTCATCCTGCAACTTTAGAATCTGGAAAAAGAGACATAGACCAGCAATCAGCAATTCATTTATCATGAATAAAGCAAGACAAATTTCCCCTTCCTTAAGACCCAAATCAAGCAAGAACGTAGCCACCATCAAGTAAACCATGCACAGCACATGAACATTTGTTATTTGATCACGCGAAATAAAAAGTGTCATATTTATAGTATACCATTGATTAAGGAACCTTAAAGCTTTCCAAGTTGTTCTAGGAGTAAATCATGCCCAACACCTGAACACGTGTTATTTGATCATGAAAATTAGAAGGCATACCTCCAGCCTGGCCAGCTTTAGCTCTGCTTCTAGTGGAGCGATAATGGCCTCAATGGGAGGCATATCGTCATCCTTCTGCGCAGCATGAACTCGTCTAAGTGTAGCTTCTGCAGCAAATTGCGCAGCGAGAGCCGCTTTCTTTTCTTCATTGATTTTTTTGATTTCAAGAGTCTGGAGTATTAAAATCGATCCATTGAACAATTAGTTGCAAATCTTAGCTTCCAAGTCTCAAAAGCGACGTAACCAAAGTGATTTTCATCTGCCCAAAACTCCAAGGTAACATTAAAGCATGATACCTTGCCATCAACAACGGCTTCAGTCGCTTTAAGCTTTCCGTCCACTTTGTGAAGTTCTTCATTAAGCTAAAACCAAGAACACAATAACTTTGCATCAATAACCTGCTACACTTAATCCCGTTCTTATCACACAAAAAAATAGACTATGAAACCGCTTTGCGCTAAGTACAAAGCTGCTTTCCTAGAAGTCCCATGAGGGACTAGAGTGTAAGGTTTACTTGACAGAGATCATTCAAGGTCCATCAGCAGCAAAACAGCAAGCTGTCTCGCATACATACTAGCACTGTAGCATATATGCAACCTTTATGGTTATTGTACAAAGCAGCTCTACCAGTTTTTATGCAGAAGAGGTAGCTTGGAATGAACGAAAAGAATCACATGACAACTTGATTACTGAATCATGACCTAACAGCATGTTCTGGATTCATTCATATAACAAAGATCTGATTCTAGATTAGTATTTTACAAAGAAACAGAGTTTTACATAGATCCTAGGAGGCAAACATATAACTTCCAGGCTTTCTTATTATATTGGTCATTTCTTGTATTTTTGCCACCAGCCAGAAACCAGCCCTTCTTGTCCTGGATCAAATGGTAACCACCCTTTGGAATTTCAGGGGAAAATATCCGCATCTTCCAAATCATAACTCTATGGTGCACAAGTGGAAAAAAAAAGGGAGCTTTATTAGAGGCACTTCATAAAACTATGCCTATCACTATAGTAGTGAAAGATGCCCTTTGAGTTGTTTTTCATGGTTGCCAAAACTCTTTGTTCTCAGAAATTACACGCCGATTTAACCAGCATGTTGCCTAAGATTTCCTCTCAGTATAATACCCTTATTCAGTTCCCATGAAGAGTGTATCAACAACAAGACTCCCAATACAGACATACAGTATAAAAATTAAAGCGACCCTCCCCCCTCCGCGGTCACATTATGGAAATCAAAGCTGAGAGGGTGTAGCTCTCCACAATCTCATGTGACACAGATTCATTTGTGATAACAAAACCTCAGAACAACCATATCCATATCACCACATGTAACACCTCTTTTGATATTAATACATTTCTTATCACTGAAGATTACCTAATTGGAGAATGGAGACACTTGAATACAACAGAATGCAGTGTACAAAAAAGGGGGGAAGATACCTCTTCAACTGCCCTCTCTTTTAGGCGGTCTGACTGCCTTAGTGCCTTTATTTCAGCATGAGCTTCTCCCAGTTCCCTATCCTTCTCTGCATATACATGGAAGACTAGATGAGTTTTTCACATAGATAAAGTATGGCATGCATAACAAAATATCTGTCACATCACACATCTGCCTACCCAAATCTCAAATCTGGGGGTAAAATTTTAAAACCCAACAACTTGAAGGGGGCACCATGATCGATCATAAACTTATAACTGAATTGCCAAAAGGAAGCTAGCTATTACTATTAGCATAAAAACCTAAACTTTGCAAGAAGAAAAAAAATTTAGATTCCACGGCAAAGATGAAGATGGCGAAATGTTGCTGTACGTAGTACGCTAGTTACGTAGGATTATTTTACTTGTGTTACCTGCAAATGCAACGCTTAAATCAAGCATGTCTATGTAACAATGAGGGGTTGGTAATCCCGTTACCACAATAAGCACACTCACAGAAAGGAATAGAGAATGGATTCGGAGGTGATGAAGTTAACATTGTCAACAAAGTTTCAGATTTTCTAGAGCTTATGCCTTCAGAATTTATCTCAATATGCACACAAATATTGATATATGATTTCATGAGTGTTGGCCATTCAGAATGGGTAATTGGATGTTCAGAATTGCAGTGTACAATTCGGTATCATATGTTTGGATATCTTGGCATTAACCAACTTCCACTCTGATCATGAAATTGTCATTGTTCCTCACTACTTCCATATAAGGCATTGTCATCATGACGACATGACATACTTCTGAACCTCATACACACACTGATAAGTGCTTAGAATTCCATCCATATATCACAGCTCTTCTTAACGCTTTTAACCTTGTCATGGGGGGTGGGAAGTGAAGTGTCCCAGTATATTCGAGCATCTTGGCCCTAAGGAAAAGCTAATATTAACAGCTCGAAGGACAAGATTGGTTGTCTTACATGAAAATGCCTTAGATCGCTAATGTCACCAAACTAGGTGAGTATATCCACATTTGAAACCTAGAAAGAGCTCACAATAATACCCTCATCATTTTCTCCAGCTCCTCTTCCACTGCAACTAAGCCAAACACGACAAATCGAAATTAATTACCATTAAGGTATTAACCCAAATCATTCTTGGCGTACACAAGACGGTTACTGGATGACGATTCATGTTAGCCGACCCCAAATCATTTTGGGAATAAGGCTTGATTGTTGTTGTTGTTGTTGTTGTTGTAAGGTATTAACCCAAAGCAAATCACGGACATTGTCGAAGTATCATGAACTTTCTCATGTAAAGCCCTGAAGCTTCCAAGGCTCAACACAAACTGCCAATAAATTACCATTCACCCTAAGCAAATCAAAGATATCGTATAATTTTCTAACATAAATCTCCTAAAGGTTTCAACGATCAAAATTTATCGTTATCATTCAAAGACAAAAAAAAAACACTATTTATAACAAAGATCACAATTTTCCTCAATATTCAATACACCCCATGTATTTACTTACAATTCGTAAAGCCATGAGCTTTCAAGGCTCCACCAACTGCTTATAAATTATAAATTACCATTCACCCTAAGCAAACCAAAGATATTGTCGAAAATCCGTGTACTTTTCTTAAATAAGCCTCCTGAAGCTTCCAAGGTTCAAAATTTGATATTATAATTTATCACTAGTTCACTACTTATACTGTAACAAAGATCACACCTTTCCTCAAAATCCGATACACCGCAATTCTAAACTCATCATTTCAGCTCCACAGTATTCAGTCAAACAACACACGAATACTTCAAAAACACGAAACACCCAAAGAAATGTGAGTATATATCTACATTCGAAACCTATCAAAGAGCTCAATAATAGCCTCATCATTTTAAGTGGCTCTTCTTTCATAACAACTAAACCAAACACGACAAATGAAATTGATAACCATTCCACCAAAGCAAATCACAGACATTGTCGAACATTCATGCATTTTCTCCATGTACAGCCTGAAGCTTCCAAGGCTCCACGCGGTCACACCAACTGCTTATGTCTTATCATTCACCCTAAGTAATTCGAAGATATTATCGAAAATCCGTATATGTTTCCTTATATAAGCCTCCTAAATCTTCCAAGGCTCAAAATTTGTTCTTATCACTCAACAACAAATAAAAAAATCACTACTTTATAACAACAAAGATCACAACTTTCCTCAAAATTCGATACACCCCAATTCTAAACTAATCATTTCAGCTCCACATTACTCAGTCGAACAACATACGGAAACTTCTAAAACACGAAACACCCCAAATATAGCAACAATTGAATGAAAATTGAAAAACTGACAATGTGAATAATACTAAAAGTAGGAGGAAAGAGATAAAAGGGGGGCAACCTCGGACTTCATTTTCAAGGCGGGTAAGCTCAACCCGAACAGGATCCGACCCGTGTAACATATGCATAACATCATCAACATCTGAATTGACCCGTGAATTCCCACTGAAGCTATTCTTCCTCCTTCCTTTAAACGACGCCGACGCCGGCGTTACTTCGCCGTTAGCGTAATGATTACTCGACATTTTGCGGGGGTTTTGCCGGCAAGATCTAAATTTGGGGGGGAATTTTGAGTCAATTTGACAGATTGTTGGGGAAATCAAACCCTAATTACAGTGTTGCAGAGGAGAGAGACACAGAGAGCGACAGTGCTTCAGTGTTTCGGAGAGTGTGATAAAGAAAGTGAGAGAGTGAGTTTAGAAATTTTGATTTTTTTTTCAAAATGATTTGTTTTTTTTGTTTTGTTAAGAGATCATAGATCGGTATACTCTGTGTTATTATTATCACTAAAAATCAATAATAATTTACAAGAAATTGGTGGGGAGTCGAGATACGATCTGAGCCCCCACACCCTTTGCTATGGAAAAACCAATCCTAGTAAATACTAGTTTTAAGCCCGTGCGTTGCACGGTTCAAACACCATTTTCATTTTATGATTTTTAAACTTAATTTACGCCATTAATTACACCATTACAAAAATTCCGCATTATCAAAATAAAATAAAGTTGTATTTTGTGTAATTTGTTCAAACGTATCAATGTTTAATTGAATTACAAATGATAAACTTGTCAATGCTATTGTAGTAGTAAATGGACTTTTAACATGATAGACTTGTGGCAAATACTATTAGTAATGGACTCTCTTAGTATTTTACCTTGAGTGGACTCTCCGTTCCGGTAATTTCTTGCCTAACTATTTAGGTCAATAAATCAGAGTGTCTATACCGTAGTTGATGAATGGTGGGTTGGGAGAGACTCTCAATAATGCTAATTAATCTAAAATTAAATTATAGCATTCATGGAGGCAATGGATAAGAGCCGTGCATGTGTTCATTAATTGTATGTGGACTATCTAATTTTGTAACTCAATGTAGGAGATTGATTCAATTTCATGCATGTTAGGATTTTGATTATGTACGTGGAATATGACTCTAAGAGACTTTTACTATTGTTGACAACTAAACTTTAATAATAAAATAATGCCAAGACTCTCTAAAAAAGCTCGGTCATTGTGAGAGCTAGAAAAAAGCCTCCTTTAATAGTATAGAAGGATATGAGCTGCAGCCTGCGCACCGATATCCTGCGTCCTAGAGAACTGCTGGATCCGCTTAAGCAGAGCAACAACTGTGGGCTCCAACTCCCCCAAAGAGGAGAAAGAGAAAGGAATGAAGCCATAGCCCAAAGCAGCGCACCTAGCCTCATACTTAGCACGCTTACGATCGGCCGCCTCCCGCACCACCTTACCTGGTTCGAAATTGGTCAATCCCTGTCTGAGTCAAGGGCGACGACCCAGTCAAATCGACGCAAACGTCGCGCCCTCTGTCCCAAGAATGAAGCAGCATGTCTGCTGGACGAAGAGGTTGGCCATGAGAACCAATCATACCAATGTCAACCTCCTTTCCAGCTGAGATCCCTGACCGATAACAGATATCAACTAGCGTGTCACGAACAGCATTATGTCGATGCTTGACGCCAACCAATCCTGTACACGAAACAGCATGATCCCCGAATATATCACCCACAAAAACCCGCGAGCAAGCAGAGCACGGGCGATCCATGGTGAATAAAGGCACCCCCAAACGGTAACACAACACACAACGATAAGTGCGACCATTCATAGTCTGACCCAACCCCGAAATAGGGACCACTCTAAGCCAATCAGAACTGTGTGCACCCTGCTGAGAACTCCACAAAGCCAACTGACACAAAGCCAATAGATCGGTTAACCTCGTGTTTAGAAAACTTTCGAAAAAGGATTCTCGAAGGACAAGAATGATAACGTTTCATGCAATATTTAGACTTTTTCTTGACTTCCAAATTCCAATTGAGAGTCGAGCTCCGCGTAGACTTGTGTTTGTTAATAAAAATGGTGAAAGTTATGACTCGGTGTCAGTTTAACTTTGTCGATGAATAATCGATTCCGATATTGAGACCTTATGAAAAATACCTATGATGATGTATGTATACCGATATCGATCTTGCAAGTTAGGGGAAAAAAAGTTGTCGAGGAGTGCTTTGTGTACTAGACACGGATTACGGAAACATTAATCAACGCTCTCGATATATCTATTTACTCAAAGGCATAGCATGTCATCAGTTCATTATATATTTTGACGACTTTGTTATATATCGGCTAAAAGTCACTCATACGGAAATCGCCTATAATATCGAACACACTCCATTCCTCGATCGAAACCGGCACGCAAGTCCATACTCGAAAGTCCGTCCATCCCATCCCAACAAATGAACAAAACGTGAATGTACCCTAAACCCCGTAACCCCATCAGCCGCTTAAGCTAGTCTGATAGACGACAGCACAAAAAAATTGAAGAGAATTTGATTAATTTGGGATTTTGGGGAAGAAAGTAATCACTGATAACTCTCTAGAAAACCCCCAAATCAATCTTCAAGCTTACGCTTTAATCTACAACATGACACCCACGATGGGTGCTACTGAAGAAGTTCAGAAGAGCAAGAAGAGGAAGAGAGGAGAAAAAACTAGCGAAAAACCCCATGAAAATACACTCACTTCTTCTGAACCTTCTTCTCTTGACAACAATGGACCCCAACCCTCCGTACCCACTAATGTTCTTGACGAGGTAGCGTGTTTCTCACTCTTTTCCTATTATTTTTTGCATTATGTATGCTTAATTTTGTATTAGGGGTCTTCAGAAGGAAGCTTTATGTTATATGTTTTCTTCGACATAGGGGTAAGGTTTGCGTATATCCGAGTATCGGGTTTTTTAAGTTATTGGGGTAAGGTAATGTTGTTGTAGACTTGTGTAGTTGTATAGATGATGACTAGTTGTATAGATGATTTGCTGAGTGTTTTGGAACTGATTTTGTGAAATTGTAGTTGTTGGATTGGGAAATAGCTGGAAATGAAGAGAAAGTTCGTAAATTTCTGAGTGTTTTAGAGCTGTTTCGTGAAATCGTAGCTATTGGATTGGGGAACAGCTGAAAAGTAAGAGAAAGTTTGTAAATTTGTGAGTGTTTTGGAGCTGATTTCGTGATATTGTAGTTGTTGGATTGGGAAACAGCTGAAAATTAAGCGAAAGTTTGTAAATTTGTGAGTGTTTTGGAGCTGATTTCGTGAAATCGTAGATATTGGATTGGGGAACAGCTGAAAAATAAGAGAAAGTTTGTAATTTTGAAGCTAATTTCGTGATATTGTGGTTATTGGACTGGGAACCAGCTGAAAAATTAGCGAAAGTTCGTAATTTTCTGAGTGTTTTGGAGCTGATTTCATGAAACTGTAGTTATTGGATTGGAAACAGCTGAAAAGTAAGAGAAAGTTTGCATTTTTATCAATTAGAAATTTAGTTTCACGCCCAAATTTTTTGATTTTGCAGGGGGCTACAAAAAAGCGCCGGTTGACCAAAAGCCAGAGGAGGAGAAAAAAGCGCGAAAGTACCACTGACACCTCTTCGAATTCTGAACTCTCTTCTCATAACAACGAAATTAATCCCTCCAAAACCCTTGGTGTTCTTGAGAAGGTACAATATTTCTCAGTTATTTACCTTTTTCCCCCATAGTAGAGCCTAATTTTGCAATATAGATTGTCTGAAACAACATATATATGTTTTCGACAAAGAGATGAACCCCCCCCCCCTCTCACCTCACTAAGTATTAGTTGCCTAGGGAATTGGACAAAAAGTTGTGGAAATATGTTGTGAAGTGGCCAATTTTCTGAGTTTTTGAAACTGCTTACATAGCTATTTGATTGGGAAACAGTCAGGAAAAAAAGATAGGAAATTTGCATTTTTGTGAATTTGAATTGTATTTACATCCAAATTTCCGTTTCTCAGGGGCTTGTTAGTGGAGCAGCAGCTACAGAAGAGCCCCAGAAGAGCAAAAAGAAGAAGAAGAAAAAAAATCGTAAAAGTACCAATGTCACCTTTTCGAACCCTGAACCTTCTGCCCATGACAATGGAATCAATCCCTCCAAACCCTCTTTTCATAATGAGGAAACTAAACCCTCTAAACCCCTTACTTTTCTCGAGAAGGTACAATACTTCTCATCACAGGGATTGCATCTTTATATAATGTATTTGGTTTTCTGTTTTGTTCATTTTAGTTTGTGTTGTTCTCGTAGATGAAAGCCAGATTATCAGCAGGGCATTTCAGGATGCTTAATGAAAGGCTCTATACTTGCACGTAAACTTTCTGGTCTTTTTCAATATGTCTATGATTATTCTTATATCAGATTGTATTTTAGTGTATCGTTTGGAATAATTCGCGTAATTTCATGTGTTAAGTAGACTAAGTACATGTACCGTGCAAACTTACTTTTAGTTCATATTTTAAGAAATGATCGAAGATTTAAGGTTAGAGACATTTGCATCTGAAAGAGTGCTTCTTGACAAGATGATGTAAACAAAGATTCTTTTGCCCCCAAGTATATCTCAGTATAGGAAGCCTTTTCTTATTTTTGGGGATGCCTTGACATAAGCGGGTACAATGAGCCTGTACAGCTGTACTGTACTGGTAAAATGAGATGATCTCTGACTTCTAAGGCAACTGTGAGGGTTCTATATGCTGGATATAACTGAAGAGCGTTCAGCCTAGCGGTGTGTAATCACTCCCAAGAAGGCAAATTTATTTGTTGAACTTTATGAAGTTGGGAAATGTGTACCTCTTTTCTTCATATGATAATGGTTTTTTTTTTCTTTTTTCTTTTGCCCATGAAATTTACTTCCCCCCCCCCCTTGCAGTGTAAGCCAACCTGCTCTGTCGCTCTTTGTCAGAAGCAAGTGTAGAAAATTTTCTGCTTTATTCCTTTTTTTTTTTAAATCATACGATTTACTATATTTATCTTGCAGTGGGACTGAAGCATTGAATTATTTCAAAGAGAATCCTGAGTTATTTAACAAGGTGATGTTCTGCTATAATAATTGTAATTCATAGGCTGAAATTAAGTGGTGTGCATCTGTTTTGTTGTGTATGGCTAGATTACAATGTTATTAATGTAATTTTATTACTGGAACTCTGACACCGTTGAGCAACTGTCTTAATGACCCCATTTATGAAGTTATGTGATACTGCTATTATTTTGCTCAACCAGAGTCTGTGCACTGGTGAGTTGGTAGTTCTTGTATGAGGGAGTCTATGCGTTTGACAATAAGACGATGACAACTGCACAATGTGGGTCTACCTCTTATCTGTTGCCCTCCTTTCTATTATAGCTTAGAAAGGCCATTTGAATTAGTGTTGTCTACTTCCTGGTCAGGATGTAAGTTGTAGAAAAGTGGCTCGACAAATTGTATGTGCTTGTTATACCGTGAAGTTGTCCTATCAAAAAAAAAAAAAAAAAAATACCGTGAAGTTGTAGTCCGTTGAGCTAAATTTTTGACGTTATCATTTTACGTCATTCGAAAACACATTAAATTCTGTGTTTTTAACATAGGGATTATATTTTTTACATCCTACCCCTCTTACCTTTCTGTAGTGGGTTGCCTTTGAGTCTCTGAGAGTATGTTGTGATTGTTGACGGAGTTCTGAATTTTGACACTATCTTACTTACATGCCAGTATCATGAAGGCTATCAAGAGCAAATGTCCCATTGGCCTGAGCTTCCTGTCAACAGTGTCGTAAAATGGTTGAAGGATCGTGACTCTTCTCTTGTTGTGGCCGATTTTGGTTGTGGTGAGACCCTCTGCATTTTCAATCTCATATCAAACTCTACAGCTTGTCTGGTATCTAGCAGAAATTTGTGGTAGTGATCATGGAAATTGGTCACAAATCTAGAAGAACTATATATACACTGGGGTGGAACATTTTAGTGGAGCTGTGTGATTTTACTTTGTTTCTAATACCTCCTTGTTAAGTGAAAATGGGTGAAAATGGGTGAAAATGAAAATATATGGAGAAAAGTGGATGACACCCCATGATGCCATGCCAGTTTGTATTTCTCATTGGTACACATCTCGGTAAAATGTTAGAAAATCCACGGCAATCACCATAACTCACTACTCTGTGACCAAATGGCTCGTCAACCTATATCTTTTCTTTTCACAAGCTAGAAATATAACTGTTGTTTGAGAGCTATTGCTTCAGTCTTATGCTCGTATAAAACTTTCCAAGTTATGCGGTTTCATGTGTTTCAGGTGATGCTCGCTTGGCAAAGAATGTAAAGAACAAAGTCTATTCTATTGATCTTGTTGCCAGTGATCCTTCAGTGATCGCATGTGATATGTCCAAAGTATGTTCCTTTGCAACGTTATTCATTTCTCCACTGTCCTCTCAGCTATCTGTGAATATTAGTAGATGATTTTTGTATCGCTCAGTACATCTGGCATTCATCGCAATGTTTCTTATGTGTGCCTTATCAATGCTTTTGAATTTGAATGTTAGTGTTGTTATGGATTATTGCCTGTTATGTTTGACTCCTTTGGAGATATGACGTGTGTACATTCTGTTTGGATGTCAGATAAATCAGTCGAGAAATTATTATTTAGATGTGGAATGTACACTGAAACCACACCCTGAAAGTGTAGTGTGAAAATGTAGATACTAAATGCTTCCTGAACACAGTGCCCCTCATTATTAGCGATTATATTCTCTAAAACTCGTTTCAGAACACTTGACTTGCGTGCACATATTCATTAATGCATTCAGCAGTTCATCATATGCATGTCAGCATGTGCAGCTAATTGGAGGATCCAGACTTTGATTATTCATGGCAGTAACTTTTTGTTACTTTGCCACGAATGAAGCTTCTATTGTAACCAAAAAAAAAAAAAAAAAGAATGAAGCTTCTATTCTATATCATCTCATCTTATTCTATTTCAGAGAGGTCATTTTTGAGGGTTAGTTTCAGTTAACTTAGGAAATGGACCTTTTATGGAAGATGTTGAATGACCTTATTCTTTGTGGGAGACTCAAGAGTTAAGAGCTTAAGACACCGTTGCTGAACTTCTATGTAAGACTAGTGGCTAGAACTTACTTTCTAAGCATCACCGATAGTGGGCGATAATCATTTCAATGAGCTCTCGAGGAGTAAAAATTGAACTTTTTTTCTTCAGACTATATACATCCATACTTCTATACTAACATATAGTGTACGGTAATTATATCCCAAGGCTTTGCAGAATCCAAAATGTTGATGTCATCGTATTTTGTTATACTCGTGAAGTCTGATTATGTCCTATAGATAAGCTATTGGCTTTTGGATGGTTTGGAATCTCAGTAGTTTAAGAGTTGAGTTCTTCTTGCAGACACCCCTTGATTCGTCATCTGTTGATGTTGCTGTGTTCTGCCTTTCTCTGATGGGAACTGATTTCCCTAGTTATCTCTTGGAAGCTCATCGGGTTCTCAAGCCAAGGTAATGCCTTATCTGATGTTTATCAGGTTCTAAAATTGTTTAGGTTACTCCATATGTTTGATCAAAGCTTGTTTGTTTCTTAGCGGATGGCTCCTGATAGCAGAAGTGAAGAGTAGATTTGATACTAACACAGGAGGAGCAGATCCCGATAAATTTGAAAGGGCTATTTGTCAACTTGGATTCTCAACAAGTGCAAAGGTTTTTGATACTTTCTTTCGTTTTACTTCATTTTTCCTTGTATCTGATTCATCTTTCGTACTCATGCCCGCGAGGCCATGACTACTTGAAATCATACCTATCTTACCCTACGATGCTTCGTTGATCATCCTCTAAAATGATACATTATTGTCGTTTGTAGGATTTCTCTAATAAAATGTTCATCATGCTGTATTTCAAGAAAAAGGTTTGTACAGCTTCAACCCTCTTTCCTTCCTACTGGTTAATATTGTGCTTAATATTACTCGTGCATGGGCTTTCGAGTTCCAACAAATCTACTTCTTTTTACTCCTGCATTCATTCGTGTGTTAGTTTGCTCCATCAACCTTTGATTTTTGGTCTTTTTTTCTTTTTAAAACCAGGACGAACCCACAAGCCAGAAGGAGATTAAATGGCCCGAATTGAAGCCTTGTCTCTATAAACGACGATGAGAACGTTAAGAATATGTCTTTGCTAGTTTTGCTTTGTAGAGAAGTAGCGCCAAGACTCGTCTTTCTACTATGTTTTATAGTAACACAGGCTACTGGAAATTTTGTACGTGTTTCTCTTATTAGTAGTTTTAGCAAGGTTTAATATCTTTCCTTAATAAGTGTGCCGAATGACCTTACACACTCTGCAGCCGAATAGAGGGAGTACTTCATTTTGTGCAGACTTGATGTTCACACCGAACTCTGTATTTAAGTTACATTAGCCAAGTAAAAAGCTCTTACAAATGAACGAGCAGTTACACTAGTATGGACTTTTTGAAGGGCAACAAGGGAACTCAAGATCGCTATAGTCGAGTTTTGTCTCGTTTCCACAACCTTTGTCCAAGCGTGTTGATCAATCTTCCACGAAGAGCCCTCGTTCAGGCATAGACGAATCTCATGAAGCCAAAAAGTTCCTCCTAATTCCATTCAACTTATGATGGAGTACCTACCATGTATGGGAAAAAAACATTAAAATTAGCATAGAAAAGGTAATGTTCAAACCCAACTATGACAGTTTGGTAGCCGTATAAAACTTGTTCGAAATTATCTCCATCTAGTCTAGAAAAGGCGACCTTTGACATTGGTTAATGTCCTAAAATACACTTTATTTAAATTAATAACACAAAAAAATATGGTTTAGACCCGCTTCTTGACAAGCCGCGCTAGCAGTTGAACATAATGCCTGTGACCACTGTAGGGCCAATATACTTAGCACTAGAGTGGCCGAAGACAATATGTTCTTCCTGGCGCCAGATGGACGGGAGATAATGAAGATATGCAAGTAATAATACAGGGAAATATGTTTGATGCTACGACAATAACATCGTATATATAGGTGAAAACGATGCTAATTTCTTCTTAGCTACATAGTATACGGCATTGTATGTGTGACTAACCTAGAAATAGAACTGGTGGAAAGTAGTTGTAGACTTGTAGTAATGCATGTATTAATTTGTGATGATGAAGGCACAACTTGCTTCGGCCAACCTTATTCTTCTTTATTGTCGCGATATTTTGGTTTATCATAGAAACTTGCTTCTATGTATTACAAGCGGATTGAGATTTCCTGGAGATTTCGCCTTGCCTCATACTCACTAAGAGTGTTAAGTATAGTCTACGAAAATGTCAAGGAGCATCTGGTTGTATGCATGATTATGTGTAACACAAAAGGCAAGAAAAAATTTAGTGAGAAATGTGTGCTCGTTATTGCTTCAACTATCAAATGTATTTACAAGAGTATTCAGTAAGCGAAATGCTGAGTTAAAAACCCGGGAATTCAAGCTTAAGTTACATGGAGAAGGGAATGATGCTACATGTAATGCAGGGCTACACAAGGGCAGTTAACAATGTGACACACCACTACTCCACACATAAGTTGATATTCCAGACCAAACTGCAACGATTTCACGAAGTGGAGAAAAAAGCCGAGGATGTACATGCTTCATTGCTTGCGATACATCAGGCCAAATTTTCAACTGTTCTTGGCTTGGAACATCCTCATGAATCCTTTGTGGAGGGTATTCGACTACTCAAATGGTGATGAAGTCATGAAACTGTAACTAGGACATAGACCCTTTTCTCATGGAAGCTTCACGTTCCAGACGGCGCTGTTCTCTCTACAACTCAATAGAAAGGAATCCATTCAGATTAATTGTGTACATTATATAAAATTAAAAAAACAAACAACAAGAGGGTGGTAATATAAGTAGCTTATGATGTAAGTGTTTAAAGGAGAACAATCAAGCAATTCATTTAGATTCAACGAGTGTTTCACCGGCTGTAATACAAGTGGTAATATAGATAGCGTATGATGGAAGTAATTACCCTTCTTTCCCAGTACGGGTGGAAGCAGACGTAATCATAGACAGGTGTGATTGTAGACACAAGAGCAAAGTTTAATCCAGTAAACAAAAGAAGTGCTGTCATTGGACGTGTCCTATGTGGCATCGTTCAAGTTCAGCTTCTGCCCCTGGAATAACAGTGGCCAAAAGTTATGAGATTTGTTCAATCAGAACTTCTAGAAACGAATGAACATTTACTAGTACTTCAACATTACAACTGTGACAAAGAAGCAACCCAAATGCCACACACAGCAAGGGATGCGATTGTTCAATTTACTTGGTAAGCAAATTGTCCACCAGATTGGCTACTTGGCTACAGCAAAGAGCCAGCCAGAGTACTGAAAGCTGCACCGGAGGCACAGATGAAGCGTGAGGTGCACCTCTACACTATTGAATTTCGGTCTTTGCATCTGATGAGATGAAGTAATAAAACTAGCTATTCCTTTACAAGAATCGGTGTCATGATGCATTATCATGCCTATAATTTAGTAAAAGCTTGTATGTATATTCTATTTAGCTTTTACAAGACTTGTGGTTAGGCATCAACTCATCTAAGTTCCAAGTCTTCTAACATAGAGATTGTAGGTTTAACTCTCATAACCCTTATGTGGAGATTCACCTCAAGTACCTCTCCACTTACCTATTAAGATTGCAAGAATATTTAATTGAGCCGTGAGACCTCTGGTTAGCCATTACATAATCTATGATAAAAAATACAGATTGTGGGTTCAAGTCTCATAACCCTAATGTGGAGATTCACTTGAGCCCCCTGATAATCACTAAGCCATTCAATTCGTTAAAACATACAGGATTACGATTACCTGATAAGAACACTAAGTTATAAGAACACTAAGTTATTAGACATGAATGGCACACCAAGGCTTTCCATGTAAAGTATTGATAAAATTTGGGTCCTTAAGAAAATGTGGTCAACATTGGCCAAAAACCAAAGTATAATACACGGATTTTGACCCAAAATGGCACGGGAACAAAAATGGCTCAAATTTTAGTGGGAGCTCCTAGGGTTGATATTATATGTTTTGGCAAAATATTATAGCCATAATCCTATATCAATAGCCTAAAATCTGCCAAAAACTCATGCCAGCCTCAAGGGTTGATGTGTGCCATAGGGGCTTCAAAAACTACCTAAACGTGGGAACTGACCCCTCATATTCGTCAAGGAAACTTTTATGGTGTTGATAGTGAAGTTTTGAAACCATTTGACTACTTTCAAAATTTGACCAAAATTAGCCATAATCGAAGGCTATAATCAACGACTATGACCCAAAAATGGCCCCGGAAAAAAAACGGCTCAAATCTTTGTGGGAGTTCTTGGGTGTAATTTTATAGGTTTTGGCAAAATATTATAGCCAAAAACCATTGGTAGGTTCTCCAAACTGGCCAGAGACACACCTTACGCTCATTGGATGATGTGTTCTTGAAGGACCCATAGGGAGTCATATCATGAGTTTTGGCAAGATATCGGAGTTGAAGACCTCTCCTAGGTTCCCCAATCAGCCAAAAACGCACGTTGCGCTCAATGGGTGTCAGGAGACACAGGGGCTTAAAGGAGCCACCAAATAGGGGAACCGGCCCTTCATTTTCATAAAGGTACTCAAAAAGACACCTTAGGTCTACCAGTAGGGCTGTCAAGGGCACCCAAAATTTCAAGACCTGCTGGTTTGATACCACTATTCAACTTCTGCAACTGATCTATGAACACCATAATTGTCGCCAGTTCGAACAACTTTGCATTTTTCCAAATACCATCTCAAGGTATCAGACATCAGTGGTAGTTGCCTTCCCTGAAGGTAGTTGTTTTAAGGTAGATTGTTATTTCCTTACAACAACTACCTTCAGAACACAACAAACAATAAAGCCTTAGTCCCAATATGATTTGGGGTCGACTAACATATTGTAGTGTTCAAACCATCTTTCCCGAACTTTCTCAGCTTTAAATACTGCTAAAATACCCCCTAGATCAACTACAAATAATATGAAAAGGAATTTGCAAACTTGACCAAAAAATTGAAAATAAACCCCAATCAACCTAAAACTTGCAAAAAGGCCAAAGCTTTACACCTAAATGAGTGATTACAACACAGCTCTAAAGAATCATGCTTGTTAAATCATAAGAGTACCAACTAACAAGCAAAGAGATGTCGAAAAACCGAATTAGTTCACCAAAAATAACCGAAAAATTGAAAGTAAACCCCAATAAACCTAAAACTTACAAAAAGGCCAAACCTTTACACCTAAATGAGAGTTAACAACACATTTCTGAAGAATCAAACTTGTTAAATCATAAGGGTAACAACCAACAAGCAAAGATATCTCGAAAAGCCGGAATTAACCCACCAAACATAACCCTCAAACCAAAATTAATATATGTAAACCCTCTAATTTCATAAAATTCCTCACACATTATATCAACCCTAAAACTTCCAATCTCAGTCTAAAATGATCAAATCAAAGAAATAATCTTTGCCCACTGTCCAATTGTGCAGTATCAATAAAACTAACAACCACCCAATTTGAACATCCAACATTCTAAGCGTATAATACAAGTTTTATCGAGCAACAAGTCATAGACAACATCAAATGAACTAAAAACATATAACAAAGATATGAATTCAACAGATAAAAGTATACTTAAACTCAAATGTTCGAGTTCAATCGATAAAAGATGGGAATACTTACAGAAAATTGAAATTGAAGGCTCTGCTGATTTTGATCCTTCACTATTACGCACAAACTCAGATCACCTACCACCAATTTTTCCCCCAAAATCAACACAACCTCAAAAAGTCACCATTAAATTAACCCAGCTGCCAAAACACGCCCAAGATTCGAACTTGATCCAAACCCTTTTCTCCAAATGAAAAATAAACCAAATTCAAACTACACCCACAAAAAATAATCGATCAAATTCTGGTTTATCAACTAATTGGGGGGGAAATTAGGGTTTATCGCCGTTTTGTCGTCGGCAAAGGTGATAATCAAAAGGGTGTCTGGAAAATTAAGAGAGGTAAAAGTGGGGTAGCAGTAAAAATCACACTTAACTCGGAGTTCAGTTACTAATCGGGTGTTTTTCGAGTTCGGGTTTGAGTTTATAGGGTAACAACTAACAAGTCTAACAACGTAACATTCGTACCAAAGAAGTTTTTATTAACCACCAAAGTGGGGAGGGTGGGATCTAAAAAACACCAAAGTCGTATTTGGGATTTATTAAACACCAAAGTTGAAAAACTTGTTTTTAAATCACACCTTAAGCTATTTGGGTATTTATTAAACACCAAAACAAATAAAAAAATGTTTAATTTATTTTACCTCATAAATTATTTTTGTGCGTTTAAAAAAAATTTACTCATCTTCTTCTCCTCCAGTTCTCCATCATCGATTTTCTCTACGAAGGCAAGACGCAAGCTTAAGTCATATCTACCAAACTTCACAATTAGAACCTACGATTATGGGAAATCTAAATGAGAGCCGTCCTAGACCTGATGGAGCGAGAGCGCAAGGAATTTAGCACTTCTAAACAATTTTATGCTACATTTTGAACTTCTCGGTACCGTTCAATCATGTTCGAAATTTTTTTTTGACATTTGCTGAATTATGTGATCTATTTTTTTTTTTTAGATCAATGAACTGGATTTACTCCATATCTTTACCTATTGTGAAACGAGTCTAGTATTTCTTAATTTCGGTAAGCAAGAACATAATTTTATTTTATTTTTTAATGTTTTTATTTGTTTTGGTGTTTAATAAATACCCAAATAGCTTAAAGTGTGTTTTAAAAACCAGATTTTCAAGTTTGGTGTTTAACTAGTTTGCATGCCCGTGCCACGCACGGCTATATATTTATATTGTTTTTACACGTTTCATAAGAAAATGTTGCCTTATCTTTGCTGTAATAAATTACCATAATGATTAATTTACATAAATTAACTAATACTATATTACTCTATAATAATTTATTACCATATCCAAACCGATAATTGTATTTAATGCTATTTTTATGTTCTATCCAATTAATGTATGATAATTTATTATCATATCCTAACCGAAAATTGTATTTTAATGCTATTTTTATGTTCTATCCAATTAATGTATGCCAAGTGTCCTCCTAGGAAAGACTTGGTTTCAGGTTTTAATATATAGTATTAGATAAATACCAAATACAACTTTGGTGTTTTTTACATCCCACCCTCATCACTTTGGTGGCTAAAAAATACTTCTTTGACATTCGTACATGCTTATCGGGTTTATGTGTGTTCAATTTTATGTTGTGTCGGGTTAAGTTAGTTGGGAAGTGCGTGTGTGTTCGATGTGTTGTTGAGTGCTGCTGCAGTTGAGTTATATGAGCTTGATTGTTCGACATAATCGGATGTTTTTCGGATTCGGATTTGAGTGTATCGAATAACAACCGTAAATACTTATTACTACTCGATTTTAAGTGTATTCAATTTTATGTGTGTCGGGTCAAGACAATTGTGTTGCACGAGTACGGACACCGACACCGACACCGGGAGGACGCGGACACCGGGACACCTCAATCTCAAAATCTAGGACACCGACACCGCCATTATTTTTTAATATAAATATATTAAAATAAATTAAATAGTATTATTTTAATAAAATAATGAGAATTTTTAATTTTCAAACTTAAAACCATTTCAAAATGAAGAATTACACACATGATTATTGAATATGTCAAGGGAAACGCTAAGGAACTCGAGATTAACAATGTCTATTTCGCCCAAATTCTTGCTTAATGTTTGTTTTTTGTGTCCTAGAGGTGTCCGAGAGGTGTCCAACCGGTGTCCTAGGTGTAAAAAACCGGGTTTTGTGTCCGAGTTCAAAAAGAATAAACCGGACACCGGTCCGACGTGTCCGACTCGTGTCCTCCCGGTGTCCTCTTGGTGTCCGTGTCCGACACTGTATTGGACACGGACACGTCACTTGGGAGAGGTGTCCGTGCTTCATAGGGTCAAGTTAGTTGGTAAACGCTTGCATTTTAATCATTTTTTGAATCCCTTAAAAACAAAGTTATCGAGTCTTTTTCTTTCTTCCCAAAAGTATGAAAAAAGAGGTACTTAACTTAATTGTTAGTTCGTTACTAAAAACAAAAATAATAAGTTTCACTTCTATTTATATGCTGTTGAGATTCTCTAGAGTTGAAAATGAACTCATATTAATCGAATTTGACCATTAAAGATGCGGCTTAATCTATACTTGAAAGTTGAAATTATCGTCGTACTTTTGGATTAGTAGCTATATTTCCGCTATTGATGCATACATTGGTCTCATGCTCTCATGTATACTTCAAAAATATGCTCAATATGGAGCATAAATGTGTCAAGAAAAAAAAATGAAGACTATAAATCACATTTATTATGGAGAAGTGAATTTCTTACATAAGTTTGTAGAAACTCAAAAGAAGCTCTTAATAATATAGTTGAGCATATACTACACTACTACTTTGAGCTGTTTATAGCATATATATTTCCCTTTGTAGTAATTACTATTGCATCAACCTAACAACACCTTTAAATTACATCAGCCTCAACAGCAATTATACAAACCCAGAGTGGGGAAACATCAACACTTGGTGTCTACATCGTCGCCACGGCCAGGAGCAAAGGTTTTTATAGCACATAAACACCTCAAAGACGGCCAAGGGGGCGTGATCCAAATTGGAAAACGGAGAACCTAATCTCTGCAATCTTATTGCCTCGAACTGCTGCTTAAAAGCTTCTAATCACGAGGTCTGGCTAGCCAGAGAGAGCTGAGTGCCCGCAGTCGTGAGAAATAGTCGTTTATAGCTAGAAGGGCTCGTGCAGATTGTCGGGTTGTTAATACACGGTGCATCTGTTGTAACGTTTGTTGACGTAGATTATCAGCCTGTTCATAAGCAAAGGTCACAGTAACGCAAACAGGTCAAAAACCAAAATTCAGTTAAAACCACAGTACCACAGTTAATTAAACAGTGGCGTATTTTTTCAAGAACATACCTGGCGAAGGAATCCTTCAAGAGTACCCAATTTTCCCATGGCCATGGCCATCTGCCCCATGTAGTTTGCCACATTGCCAGAAGTGCCAGATGCACCTGGGGTACCGTTAGCCAATGTTTCAGCTAGAGATTGCTGCAGCGCCTCCATACCTTGTGACAACGCTTCTTCAGCCTGCTGAGATGATTGCTGCAAATTGTAGATGCCTACCACCTGCTGTTCTGTCAAGGGCTCCAATTGACTAACCAGAAGCTGCGTATACATATATGACAGTGAGCAAGTTTCTAAAATTTTTCCCTTTATAAGACATGCATGTACAGTAGTTTCTAAATTGGAGAGCCCATAGGGATAAGCATGAATGAGTGGGGAGATTAAGGTAACAGGACTGAACAATCAAATCCCTTAAATCAAATGATCCGCAAAGGGTTTAATCTCTAATATAAGGGAATGTCATAGCCTTTGTTCCCAAGCTGGTAACTTGCCCTATTGAATGGCCTTAATCTACACACATCATCGGTACCCATTGAATTCAATGAGGCTCCCATTCCAAGCAAGGTAATAGCGGTAAGGTATCACATTGGCGCCATGGTAAAATTGTTAACGCGTCAATGATACCATCCATCAGCCACAAACAAGTAAGTACCTTTACTATATAGCAGTCAAGATGTTTCTAGTCACCACTGTTACTAGGAGTCTTTTTGGGGTGTAAGCATGTAGTGGATGGTTAATTTGGTTGGTCAGAGATAATGCTAATAACAAATAAAGAGGATCTGTTTCCTAGTTAAATTATGGATCTCACCTTCAGGAGTTCTGATGAACGAAAGCCACCGATCCACATAAAGCAACGTTCTGCAGGTGTTTTCCACATTCCGGACAAAATGTGAAAGACATCCGCCTTTGCGGCAACACCTTTAAGCCTGAAAATATCATCGAAGTGCGTTGCCACATTATCGACAACAGTGCGCAGTTCTGCATCACCGGCATGTGAATTAACTGCAGCCCTCAATTCATTAACCAGTCTGTTTTGTTCTTCAAGCCAGCGAGCATACTCTGCATCAAATGCCAAAGCTCCTGCTGCAAGGAGATCAAAAAAATACTTTTACGGCACTGCTTTTGAAAGAAAGATCATTATTCAAGAAGTCTCTAGATTGTTCAAGTATACTTCATTTTTGAAGCCTGAAGAAAGTTCGGGAAGGATACAATACATATGGAACACAGACTACAGAAACAAACAGTACCATTTCCACCCATTGAATGTGATTGATCACCAGAACTTGAAATGAAGACTCCCTACAACATGCAGACATATGAAGAGCTTGAAGCATTAACATCTGCAGTTTTAATGAACTGACAATAGTACAGAAAACCTTTAGAAAGTTAGAAGCGTCAGAAAGTAAACCTGCTGGCGGGCTCGTTGCAGCTCTTGCTCAAGCTGGGTCAGCTTAAGTCGACTGTTCTCCAGCTGTTGTACATATGCCTAAATAATGAGAGAGGAAAACAGAACTCGAATCAGTTAATGTTCTATATAATGCATACTTTGCCCATGATCAGGCTTCTCATCTGAATTTCTTGTTACTCATTTTAACCTTGATTGCAGGATTTTGGTTTTATCAACCTAACTACACATGTGTACAAGACAGCTTAGTCAGCATTTCATATGGCTTTGCTTCTTAAAGAAAATATCACAACCCAGCATCTACAAATTTTTAACTTGCCTTCTTCCGCAACCGACTTTTACGGGCAGCTTCACGGTTTTGAGCTAGCCGGCGTAGTGTCTGCAAAGTTACAGAAACGAGTGTAAGAGATCAGTGACAAGACTTGGAGTATGTCTGGGCACAATTAGAGAGCTCAAAAAGCACATAACATAAAGAATACCCTGCATTACCTTTTGATCCGTACTTTTTTCTTTCGATCTCTCACTAGAATCAGACGCAGCCTTAGCACTGGACTGACCAGCGTCAAACTGCACATCGTACCAAGAATAACAAACATACACTTATTTTAGAGAGCATGTCAAAGATCCGAAATTACATAACCAACATCCTCTCCTGCACACATGCTAGATATTTCAGAGAGAAGGTTTCAAGTAAAAGAACCTGTGGATTCTTATCCTCAGACTCGTCTGAGGAGGAATCTGATCTCGGACTGGCATCAGCCATATTGGACTCTCCCCAATTCTCGTGACGACCAACAGTTACAGAAGCTAAGTTGGGATGTGATTCTCTTTCCACTGGTAAAACCTGAAAAAGGTTTTTTTCCAAACAATTGAACACGCATCAGAGTTCAAACTTTTAAGAGGTAGCAAATCTACAAGAAATAACAGCTAAAGTAAATAGTCGCACCACTGTATGAAGGAACAAAAATCATCACCTTATCAAATGATCCAAATTGAAGATCAGGGCCTGCGGTCAGACCAGACGACTTGAACGAACTGAATAACGGGTCTAGAACAAAATATAAAGCCAGTACAACATAAGATTCAGATATTAAAGTTTCTGCAAATGTACCACAAGTGATCACGAAAACAAGCCCAAGCCAGCAGGTAATAACATGAAGGGTTGCTATTAGGCACTATCACACAATTCTGAGTGAATGTACCAATATGCTTATTCAAACTTTAATGTTAAGAGATTATTAGTTCATTACTATCAATACTTGATTTTATATTCTGTTCGTATCTTACACTCATACCCCATACAGGATATCAGTTTCAGATGGTCACATCCAATAGAAATGGCAGATATAAACTTTGCTCTTCTGAGTGTCTTCACGATATTCGGTATTAATTTATATACTCCTGACGCCATGTCCAAAGTGATTTGGCACTAGGGCTTTATAGCAGTTGTTGCATTCATGACCACAGATGGTCAAACATTTTCCAGAGTAACAAATATTATAGAACAGCAAGCAACAAGCCATGGCAACTAGACTGAGCGCGGAATGATTAAAATGCTAGCAGGACAACACTATAACGACAATGAGATCTAGGAATACTCACTTCTGCTGAGGTCAACAGCATCTTCTATACGAAAATCAAGAGATTGATCAAGAGCACCAAAGTCAGAAGTCCTGGATGAATTGGTGTTGTTACCCTCTGTGCCACTGTGAAATTATGACATGAGTGCTGGAAGATAACACGATCACACTCCAAAGTTGCTAAATAGTTTGAAGAGAATGGAAATCCTAACATAACTAAAGCCACAGAATCCTCTACATCTTGATTGTTATACGACAAAAAATACTACACATGCAACAGGTCCTCGATGCAAATAAGAAAAATACACTGCTCCCTGATGCAGAGACAATAGAATTACCAAAAACCGTAGATGGATTAATGTCCTGTCAACAGTTGTTCATAAAATGGGTATGACTATGACTCAGAGGAGTAACATTAGTTGTATATGAGAGATTCAGAGTCAAGATTCTACCTTCTCTGTGACAAGGACATTAATCGTCGGTTAAGTTTGATGTGACTCAACCTAAACCCAGAATGACACGATGGAAGAGCTACATAGGAACAAGATTTTCAGAAATTGAGGATCCCAGGCAATGTACATATTCAATTTATAGTGCCACATGTGCACTGGAACTCCAGCACAGAGTTTCCAGCATTACTGGATTCTCCTTGTATAGCTTTATGTGTAGTACATTAAGTACAGAATAGTTCCTCATAATGTACAAATTTGTTGATAGACACATTCTCGTAGAAGCAAGTAGCGACTATTGAGTTTGTATTCTAAAATCTGCCCTAAGAATACTTTCAACCCCCCACCCCCCCTTTAGCCAAACAACTCTTTGAGAAATGTCATTGGCTCATTGCTAATCACTTTAATCGACTAAGATGAAAATCCAGGACGTATACAAAATATAGTATACCTCACCCTGGGCCCGTGGTCTCAAAAGTGATACATCAGAAATGCAAGTTTTTCCCAGGACAATGAGCTCTTCCAATCATAAATACTTGGCTGTAATTCCACCCTTTTTACTTGTGGCCTAGAAAGAGGATCCAAATTCATGATTCCACCAGGTCTAAGTAAAGCTATTCGCTTCAGAGTACTGAATTGCCTGACAGCTACTATAAATACTAATATGAACTTCAGTAGTCCAGTTTTTGGATTGCGACAGATTCCGG
This sequence comes from Spergularia bocconei, assembly GCA_963457585.1. NCBI lineage: Eukaryota > Viridiplantae > Streptophyta > Magnoliopsida > Caryophyllales > Caryophyllaceae > Spergularia > Spergularia bocconei. The sequence continues at coordinate 1,084,180 of OY734946.1, read as the reverse complement.
GAATCAGCATCCTGTCCCTGCTCATTCAAGAGCTCAACTAAAATGCCACAAATGGGACCAAAATAGTGGCTGAGAGTGCCTATAGGCCCTCTTCTAAAAGCCGCCAATGTCAGGAAGTGTGTCACAGTTATGCATCAGAGAATCTTGAAAGAAGCAACAGCCACATAGCCTTATAATCCTTATCAGCCCTTTCTATCCTTAAAATGACCCAAATGAAAAGTACTCTCCTGAGCATCCAGTCAAAATCCCGGTCCAGAGATAGGTTGCAGGCTGCTGCTATGCCCTTAAAACGCCACCGAAAAAGTTTAACCTTTCCACTAAAACAAGAAGATTCCTAACTCATATATCAAACCCCTTCCCCCCTTTACACATATCTTAGAATTGTGCTGAGCTAGACTTAAATTTCCTCGGGAACTCAGGACCCAATAGAAAACAGCTTATAGTCTAAACAGCTTATAGGTTACTCTTACTATATGCATCATACAATCATTGTTCCTAACAACCAGAGGCACAGCTAGGATTTGACATTCGAGGTTGCGAACATATACCAAATTTTCAAAAATTAACTATTCATTTCAGTTTGACATCATTTCTGAGGTAATTTAAGGTCGAAAAATCGGAATTCATTTACAAGCTTACAACTAACAAACAATTCAACATGTCATAAAACTGCCACTGATAAATAATCACTGTTAACTGTTTACACTGACAAAGATATCATCTTTACCACAACAAACTTTTTGAATTCTCATAGAAAGTTACTGTGCAATACAAGCTCATAAAAACTGTCAAAATATTAACAAAGTTGGATAGAAAAAGAAGCTTACATAGGATTGGAGACAGGGAAAACAGGAATAAAGCTAGGCATGCCTGATGTTAAGCTTGTACCATTTTCAGCACCAACTTTTACTCCTCTACTACCCATATAAATCTCATAATCACCTCAAATTCAAGTTCAACCCCACAAAACCAAAAATCCCAATAAAAAAAACACCACTTCCAAAATTTCAAAAGTCCACCCAAATCAAATCTCCCCAAAAATTGATTAACAGCTCTTTTCTCAGCAAAAATGAAACTTCTAATTCAAAACAAAAAAACACAGAAACTTTTCAGTACCCAGATATCAAAATACACAGATTAGAAAGAAAATGAATTTATCATCATATAAATATACACAAAAAGTATACTACAAGATACTGAAATTTCTTTAACAACAATTATAAAAAACCAGTATGTATAACATAAGTATATAAATAAAACTAACAAAACCCTATAAACCCTTTTGAAAAGAGAAAATTAAAAAGAACACCCCTTTTTATTATTTGATTTGCATAAGCTGGGAATCCCCAAAAACCGTCAAAATTGAAAAAGTTTTTGTGTGTATGAAGAAGAGCAAGCAAAAAAACATAAAGCTATGAACAGAAAGTCAACAAGTTGAAGTAGTGTTTGAATAAGCAACAAAATTAATATAATTAAAATAAAAAATAACAAAAAAAAAGAGCAAATATTAGCAAGAACAAGGAAATTGCTCCAAGAAAAATAAAAGGAAGAGAAAACTCAAAGAAATGATTTTTATGATTAGAAATTATTATTATGAAAGTTTAAAACTTTATTCAAAAGATCCCAAAAAACTTTGATCACTTTGACTTTATATTATGGGTATCTTATGTCACTTACTCAATTTATACTACTGTACTAGTCTTCTTTATACTCCTCTCCTCTACTTACTACAACTACAAATATTTTTTGTGTCTATCAATTTAATTACGGAAAATTCACGTGGTGTCCCCGAGGTTTACCAGTTTGCGCGTGGTGTCCCTATGTTTGAAACTTGTACATTGTGGTGTCCCTGAGATTTGCAAAACGCGGTACGTGGTGTCCCTCAAGTTAACGGTGTTAACTTTTTTCCGTTAAGTGATGACGTGGCGGCCATTTATAATTTTAATTTGGTATTAATTCAATTTTGTAATTTCTGAAAATATTAATAAAATTCAAAAATTCAAAAAAAAAAAAAAAAAAAGTTCCAAAATCAATTTTAATAATTATTGGGAAAAAAAATTCGCAAAAAAAATCAAGTTATATAATTTTAAACGTAATTTTAGTGAAAATTTTTCGAAAAAATTCTCTAATATCTGTAAACTTCAGTGCACATGGTGTCCCTAAACTATACACACTAGTGTACATGGTGTCCCTCAGGTTTGCATTACACTGCACATGGTGACCCTCTGTTTTTGTTTTTTTTATTGCAACCGCTAGTTACAAAAGTGAAATAGCCTTGAAGGATTTGAAGGTGTTTCGGAGGACCTAATGTAAGTGTTCGTTTTGCATCGAGGGCATAGACCGTTTTCCACGAAAAAAACTTACGAAAATGAAGATTCATGGGATGAAATGGAATCCATGAATATGATTTGATTTAATAATAATGTTTGCTTTGGAAAGAAGGAGATTTTTACATATATATGCAGCTACAACGGTTACTTTTGTAACTAGCCGTTGCAATAAAAAACAGAAACATGGGGTCATCATGTGCAGTGTAATGCAAACCTAAGGGACACCATGTACACTAGTGTGTATAGTTCAGGGACACCATGTGCACCGAATTTTATAGATATTAGAGAATATTCGGAAAAATTTCACTAAAATTACGTTTAAAATTATATAAATTGATTTTTTTTGCGAAATTTTTTTTCCAATAATTATTAAAATTGATTTTGGAACTTTTTTTTTTATTTTAATTTTTTTACTTATTTTAATTTTTTAAATATTTTCAGAAATTACAAAAATTAATTTTTAATTTTTTTCTTTTTTTTCAGAAATTACAAAAATGAATTAAAGCCAAGTTAAATTTATAAATGGCCGCCACGTCATCACTTAACGGAAAAAAGTTAACACCGTTAGCTTGAGGGACACCACGTACCGCGTTTTGCAAATCTCAGGGACACCACAATGTACAAGTTTCAAACATAGGGACACCACGCGCAAACTAGTAAATCTCGGGGACATCACGTGAATTTTCCGATTTAATTATTTACTTCTATTCTTGTTTGCATTCCATGTAGCAAACAAAACGCGATTTGTATTTTCCGCTTGTCTATTCTGAATGCATCAGGCTCATGTTAAAAGTTTATTACATGTCTTTTAAAGTTCTAATCTTATATAGATAAAACGTAATGGACACGTAATATTCTGAACGGCGCATAATATAAAAACCGATAATTACTGACAGTGTTATATTGTTTAATGCATTGGGGGTGTATAACAGAACTCGATTTGTATTTTCCGCTTGTCCATTTTGAGCGCATCAGCTCATGTTAAAAGTTTATTACATGTCTTCTACATTTCTAATCTTGCATACTCCGTTTATAAAACGTAATGGCCATGTAATATTGTGAGCAGCGCGCAATAGAAAAACCGATAATTACTAACAGTGTTATAATTGTTTAATGCATTGGGGGTGTATATTTGTGTCCACTTTTCATGAAATTCAACAGACCCACATTGGTTTTTGGACCTTATTAAAAGAGTAGGAGAGAGAAAGGAGGGAAATTGAGAGAGGGGGAGATGATGATGTCCAATTTGTTTGTTCTTCAGATCATTCCAATCTCTTCCCCTCTAAAATGTCCTTTTCTTCTGAGACTTCTAATTTTTCCCATTTTTCAATGTCTCCCAAATTTTATAGATTTCAGTTTCTCAGTACCCTTGGATAGAAATAAATTCAGTATTCTTCTCATCATGTCATGTAATTTGAACCCAATTGTTTTCTTCCTATTTAATAATTTTATTCGATTACTAATGTTGCCGTGCTTTTCGTAGATTCTATGCGACTAATTATGAAGTCTAGATTCACAAATTAGTTTTATCGTGGAGTTTTATCTGATTCAGTGATGATCAAATTTGGTGCAGGCCAGGTGCTCGTTGATTCCTGAATGACATGAGATTACAATTATTTGTTACCTGGTTATGAGGTTAAACGGCGGCTACTAGATAAACCATCAATTCTCCAAATTTGTCAGTAGCATAGAAACGAGCATCGTTCTCTAGCATATAATAGATTATTAAAACAAAGCCGAAACTCGCAACTCATACTAAAAGGAAAATGAGCATTTCGTTACCCAACTATCCCACAAAGGGTGGTTGGTAAAATTGAGAGATGGAATCATTACCCAATCACTGCTATACAAGGCATTCAGACATGAAACAATAACAAGGACTGAACTTTTGCCACAAATTGACCTAAGAAAAACAAACAAAAAAATGCCACAAATTAAACTAACCAACGCTTAGAAACTTCCATTTCGGTAGGCGGCGCTAGGCCGCTAGCCTGTAAAGAATCATAGACAAAAGGGCTGTGGCCTGTGGGTCCATTCAGATTCATTTTGCTTGGTGATCCGTTGCGGCATGTATGAAAGTCGGATAGAATCACAGACTACGTAATTACTAATGAGACTGGTTTTTCTCCAGTCTAAAGTATTGATGATCAGTGGCGGAACTAGGATTTGGGGAGTGGGGGTACACAAAATTGGTAGCCCAATAGTGGTGGCAGGGTTTGAACCTGCGTCTTTTTCTGCACACATATACTCACCTCACCACTACTCCAACTTATCACATGTGCATATTTGGGGATTGCTTAAATACATATCTTTGTTTATTCAGATTAAAGGGGGTGCACCTGTCCCCCTATGCACCCCCCTGGGTCCGCCCATGTTGATGTATCATCACCTCATGCCCGTCATTGTAATACACCCCGAGTATAGGTAATGCACAATAAACACTAAATGATCATACGCGTTTCACTTGACCATGCAAGATCATCAAAGTGAGAAGTACATCATGAGAATAAAGAATAATGCATGGCTATACATGCATCTGAATGCTTGATTAATGTTAAATTTTCGTTAATTGAGTAGGCGGCAACTCACAATAAGTTGTCCTTATATAACAACAGTTTATTATTTATCGATTTTTAATCAAAATTCCAACTTAAGGAGATAAAACTCTAATAAAATATTAGAGGAGCATCAAAATGACGAAAATGTGTATGCATCCCCTCTACTAATAATACTCGGATAAATGTTGGTAAGTCGTTTTTTTCTTTCAAAATTCTCCACACGTACATTTGATGGATAACGCTGCAACATATTTTGGACCAACAAAGTTGCGTAATAAAGCAGTAAGATGATGAAAGCGTGACGAATGCATCAAATATTAACAAATTTTGAGAAAATGTCTTCAATTTCATTCACGAAAATGAGAAATCTTGATGGTGACGTTGGTCAAATGTCAACCTCCAAAGAAGAAGAAAGTACGTATAAAATTGTTGGTGGCTGCTGCTTAACAACACTGCCGTGGAAGTGGGACCCCTTTAATCATGTTCTCATTAATACAATAATAGATGATACGTAAATCGTAATGAAATGATCGAATGATTAAAATCTCAAAATCATTCAATAATATTGTTTTTGAATCTATCTTCGTTAAACAAGTCAATTACTCAGTACTACTACTCGATCGTATTAGCTAATAGCTAGGCAAGAGCAGATCAGACACAATTGTGAGCTAGTTTAATTTGGCAATAAGTCGTGTGTGTGGTTGGTGTTTGCCACTTCGGTGTTTTGATATGTCTCGCCAACTATATTCTTGATATCGATAAATAATAGAGTCGATCATTTGAGATGTTATAGTAATCGTTTAGTATGACTCCCTCAGTACTAATCATGATATAGGAACATTGATCTCAACTCTCAAGCAAGGAGCCAAGGAGTTATATGAGCTTCATTAGACTACACCATTATAAAATTCAAATCTTGTTAGATTTGTTGTTTAGAGAGGTACTCCACTACTCTTAGATTCTTAGTTCTCATAATTAAGCAATTAATCATTTGTTAGATCTGTATAAATCACTTAGACATGTACCGTACGTGTCTCATATACTTTATTTATTTATTTATTTATTGGTAATACGTTAAAACTTAAGAGACTTACAAGGGAGAGTACTTTTGGTGCTCATTTAACATATTTTAATCCATGTCATGAGTATAACAATTCGATGATTTTATCATATACCAACCTAGCTAATTGAATTTTGTCATCGGTAACCATTACTCATATATCTTTTTTTTTTTTTTTTGAAAGGACATTACTCATATATCTTTCGACAAGGTAATAGAGCATCACTTTCTCTTGTGATTTTTTTCGAACTTTTGATTAACCGATTTGTCTGTGTGAAAAGACACATTGTATAAATTGTAAAGCTACACAAGAAAACCACATTTTTGTTCCATCCTTTTCCGTATAAACATGCATATGGAAAGTTTCCAAATCCATGAATTTCAGCAAAAATTGTTCTTTGGCTTACAACCAACATGTTCTAAAAATGATAACCAACATGGTGACATGGGCATTTATTTGATGATGAAATAATGACAAATGCGATGACTCTGAAATTGTTCTTTTTATTTTTTATTTTACTTCATTTGTTCTTTGACTGTTAAAAATAAGTTTAATCGGTCCATATGATCAAATGAGCATGTCTGAAATTTTTTTTTATTTTATTTTATTTTTTTTTTAGGTAAAAAGGAAGATGGTAACATAACATAGAATTGTAAAGAGTAATTCATGAGACCATGGGCAAAAAGAGGAGTTTATAAACCTATGGGCCGAAAATGAGTTCATGAATTTAGAAATTATGGGCCGGCTTGCTGCATCACTTCATACGGCCCAAAATTGTAGACATAAACATTAGCTCCAAACATGACTACATGAGCATTTTTTTTTCGAGGCAAGATCATACTTTAATGTAAGTTCAAGCTAAGTTAAGGTTTTCGAGGTTGGTTCGAGCCTTCGAGGGTTACGAGATCAACTTGTTTGAAAGTAATCCCTTAGTTGGATTTCATGTCTTCTTGTTTGTTGAAGAACAAATAGTGCTCACATTTTATGTTACACTACTCCGTTAAAATCCTGATAGTAAATCTAGGTTAATAGGTTATTAATCAAGATGATTAGGCTTGTTGTCAAATTTTTTTAATGGGGTGTGAGTGTGTGACATGAAGTAGAACAGAAGATCAATTGGTCTTTGTACAACTTAAAATTGGCAATTTTTGTTCAATTTGTTCAAATCAAACTCATACAGAACAAATTTTTGAAATAATGCTCAAAAAACAAATGTTAAACAAAATGGGTCGAAAAAAGACTTGTTCAATATAATGGGGTGCACGTCACTAATTTGTAAAACCGCCAATGACTATGGCGGTTGTAGGTTTTGTGAACAGTAAAACAAAAATCTCAAATTTTGTGAACAATAAAACCGCCACTGGCACTGGCGGTTTTACACTATGTAAAACCGCCAGTGCCAGTGGCGGTTTTACTATTCACAAAAAAAAAAAAAAGAAATTTTACTCTTAAAATCTCAATTTTTTTTTTACTCTTAAAATCTCAAATTTTTACAAAAATCTCAATTTTTTTTTTTTACTCTTAATTAAAACCGCCAGCGGTTTTACATATGGGTGACGTGCACCCCATATGGTTGAACAAGTTTGTTTTCCACCCCTTTTTTTTTCGAGCACTATTTCGTTAAAAAGTTCACTCATACACTATATATGGAGTCCATAGTATTCACTATAGTCTATGGTATTGTAGTCTGCTGATTTCAAGATATAAATGAAAACAGTAACATGGTGATGAATACTGATGATAAGTTGATAACATCAGGTAGGACTTGCACAATAGACACCACATAATGAGTGAAGTCCTCTTACAAGGAATATATTCCTATAGGACATTTATTAGGAAACAGTTGTGTAACTTGTGACTTTGTGAGTGATGACAAAACTACTTCTCCGCGCATTACTCACTTCATTTCTCTCGATTTTTATGTTTGTAAGGAGAATCCAAATTCGACGTAAATAAATAACAAAATGAAAAAAGTACAAAAATATTGAAAATTGAGTAGACAACGACCAAACGAGTTAAATCATTGAGTTCAAGATTTAATCTTATAATAATAGTTCAATCATTGTCCTTTCTTGACTATACATAAATCACCAGGAATTAATCGACAAAATTACACATACGTGATACGGAAGGATAAAATAATCAAAATTCTTCATTTTCGAAACAGTGGCCGAACCATATGGGGGGGGGGGGATCGGAGTGGGGGGGGGGGGGGGTTCTCTGACTCTCGATCTGGACACTAGCTACCTTTTTTGAAATGCAATTTTTTGTACTACAAATTAATAAAGTTGTAAAAAACATCATTGTTGTGACATCGGAAAATATTATAAGTCGTGAGACATACACACAAAGAAATGGTAGGGGTGGACTTAGAAGTTAATTTTGAGGCCTACCATAAATTAAAATCACCCAAACAAATACGGAGTATGATGGTACGTGTAATTGCAAGTTGTGGAAGCAAATTGGCACGATTGATAATGCCGATGTTCCGGCGGCTGCCACTGCTCATATTATCAACCTTTCTTATTCAATGAACCCACTTCTTTAACCATCTTCTAAAGACTGATCACGATCGACGACACAGAAGCAGATCAGTTTGACCGTAGGGTTGAATTCAATAACGCAATGGTAGTGCTTAGCTTGGAGTGTACGTATATATCTATCGATATTTTCATATTTTCAATAGTCTTTTACAAATATTTGAAAATCGGGGATGTTTGAAGTGAAGCGGAGGGAGTATATGTATCGATTAAGGTTAGATTCCGCCCGTCTTGATTATTAAGCGATTTTTCTTGTCGATTTACTATAACAAAAATGGTTTATATAAAAAGAATACTAAAAATACAAATTATGTTGGTAAAAGAGAAAATGTTAACAACACAATCTTGAAAGTTGAAACCATAATGTTAAACTAGTACGGTGTATATCACACATTCACATGAGAGAGATGCAGTACTCTTAGGTTGACGAAAACAATAAATTAAAGCTTGTCGAACTCTATTATTGAAAAGTAAATTCAGTCATATATAAATGACCGTACGAGAGTGAGTTTACATTTCATATTCAATAGTAGTCGGCATTGTATCAAATTTCCGCCTTTCTGAAGTAAGTGACAAGAGCAAACTTAAGCTGAAGGAGGCCACGTAGATAAGTGACGTCAGTATTTGGCCGCCTTAGTGCGTCAGCAAACAAACCGTTGCGAATCTTTGAGCTCCACGTTGCAGGCGTTGAGCATCCGAAATAGGGCATCTTTGTTATTGGATCAACTTGAAAAGTGGGCCCTAATATTTACGTCTATTTATTCAAAAAGCCCACCACACATGTTGATAGGGCGTGAAATTTCCACACCCCCTTTGACCTACACAATATGTCAAAACTCTAGGGTAAAGTCAAATAGTCAATTTCATTGTTGCAACTTGCAAATGTATTATTGGAAAATTCATCGAAAATATACATTTACGTTTGATATAGTATCATACAGTGGTATCAAAATAAAGTATCACTATACTAGTATCAGATGGATTGGTTTTTGAAAGACATTTCGTAGATTACGATTGATATAAGTTTGACCAACAATTTTAAGGAAAGTACTGGAAGTTTGCAAATTATGAGTGATGTATCTAGGTACAATGTTGTTTCTATTATGTGTTTGAATAATATACCGTAAATATTATCTTTTCGGGAACCACAAAACGAAGCATACGTTGATATCGTATCATACGGTGGTATCAAAATGAAGCATCACTATATTAGTATCAGAGCGGATTAATTTTTGAAAGACATTTCGTAGATTGGGATTGATATAAGTTTGACCAACAAGTTTAAGGAAAGTGCTGGAAGTTTGCAAATTATGAGTGATGTATCTAGGCACAATGTTGTTTTTATTATGTGTTTGAATAATATACCGTGTATATTATCTTTTCAGAAACCGCAAAGCATATATACCATGACATCAAGTGCCGCATGGTTTCACGAATCAGCAAATTTAGCCAAAATTCTTCGTATTGGTCACTAACATAATTACTTGAAATCGTAAAGGGTAGTGATGCTTGAGCTTTATGAATGAACCATATACTAGTATATGCAGGGGCGAAGCCAGGATTGAAAACTTGGGGTGGCGGATTATAACTATATACGCGGTATCTCTAACGGACAAAATAGGAATCGTTCATTTTTTCTAATAAAAACTGATACTATACGATCCTATTTATTAATAAGAAACATAACAGAGGAAAGGGAGAATTTAACCCCAGAAACTTGGGGTAATCTATTAGTACAAGCTATTTATTAAGTTTTTCCTAATTTTTTTGAATTTTTAAGGCAATAGTTAGGTGTTTTCGGGGAATTTGTGGTAGACGTGCACCATTGGCTACCTCGTAAATTCGATCTTGAATAAAGCGTACATGCTCAACAAATTATGCAATAAGAAAGAAAAAATATATTGTAAAACAAAACATAAGTGGCAAAGGAAAAATGAACAATGTAAATGAGAATATATATCAAAGACATGCATTTGGTTGCATGAAATGTTTGTAGCCTACTGGTTGGTATGAACAATGCTCCGTCCTATGTCAAGGGTTCGATCCTCTCATTGTCCAAGTCCTGCTTATTTTTAAAAATTATAGGAATAATTTAAAAAATCATGAAACTTGCTATTAAGAAGATTTGAACCCGCAGGTTATAATAATAGCACTCTAACCATTGTGCTAACAATATGTTATGCTAATTTGGGTGCTTTAAAATATATATATATATATATATATCGAAATTCTTCCTATAAAACTTCAAAAAAAAAAATTCCCCGCCGGGGTGGCGGCCGCCACCCCTCGCCACCAGCTGGCTTCGCCGCTGAGTATATGTCCTTATTAACGAGCTACAAAAGTGTCGAAAAGAGACGAGCATGTATGAGATCATGAATAAATCAAAGATTCAAAATCTAATGGAATAAATAATCATGAATCAAAAAGAGAACATATATATAGACAGTTCCACAAACAAGTTGAGATAATTAAATCGTATTTTTGGGAAAAAAAAAACACAAGCCATAAACTTAGAAGAGTTTCATTTATTCAGATGAGAGAGTCCTCAACTTTTTGTATAAGTGAAGGGGGTGTGAGTAGCTCTAGCTAGTGGGTCTTCAATTGTCACTTCTACCTAATTAATTAGGTTAGGCCATCCTACCTGGCTACCTTCATCAGGTTCTTCATCTTTTTCTTCTTTTGAAGAACAAATTTAATTTTCACCTTTCTAACAGTGAGTGACATCCAGTTAATTTATACTGATTTGTTATTGTCTCGGATTATTCGAACGTATCTACTCCACGGCTATATGCCTACATATTTGTGAGATTAGAGTTATCGAGATCGTGAACATTTAGATTTCAACGTTCTATATATCACCATTGATAAAAAACGAAAATGATGTATGTATAGTATATTGAACCAAACCAACAAACAGATTTCAAGAAACGCATCACGCCATACACGCGCTCTAAAGAAACGGGTGGTGGCGTGTCCTTACATGTCCAATTGAAGGAGGAGGATGTGGGATCAAAATATGTCCTATCTGAGTTTATTTCCCTTCATTATCCGTCATTACTCTCCTTTCATTTTCTTCTGTTAACATCGTCCTTCCTCTTTTCTCCATTATTTTCTACTTTTCTTATCTCTTGGTTTTTTCCAGTAATAGTAATAATCTTATGCAAAATCTCACCGACACTATATAAATATCCTCACTCTCCCTTCTTATTTCCTCCACATAATTCACATTTCTCATTTTATTTCCAAATATCACAGAAAAAATCCAACCTACCAAACCCATTTTTTAAATTTTTTTTTTTTTTGAAAAAAAAAACATGTCTTCAGAATTTGGGCAAAACCCTAGTATAACCCACTCAAATTATCCACCAAAAGTGACCAAAAATGGTGTTTCTAAGAGCAAGTCATCCAAAAGATCTGGAATAACAAAAGCTAACAACAACAACAACAACAACAACATTAAGGTGGTCCATATCTCGAATCCAATGAAGTTCGAGGTTAATGCAGACGAGTTTCAAGCCTTGGTTCAGGGTCTTACTGGTCGTGATGCGGCCGACTGGCCCTATGATAATATTAACAATAATACTCGCTTTTGGGGTAGTAGTGATGTTGCATCAGCTGGTGGTGGGGTTGTTAGTAATGATGAGGTGGCTGATGATGAGGTTCAACAGGAGCCGTTGATGGAGGATGATCTTCATCAAGTGGTGCAAATGGACGGCTATGATGGGTCGTCGTCTGATATTAGTAGTCTTGATTATTATGGGGCGTTTGAGGGTGAAGTTGTTGGTGGTAAAAATAATGGTCATTTGGTTAATATGGAGTATTTCCAAGCTTATATTAATGGTCATAATTTGTAGTAGGATAGATCGATAGAAGATCTATTTAATTAATTCGAGAATATGCACAGCCGTCATGGAAGCGCCAGTAGGATGAAACCACGACAAAATGACTCATAATATGAGTCTTGATAATGAAGCATTAAGCATTATCATGGGTTCAAGACTTCAAAGTCATGTAAATTTTGGTAAGTGAAGAAATAAGATCCATGATATTTAATTTCTAGGGTACTATACATAAAGCTGGCCTAGCTAAGCAATTTGTAGGATTTTATTTGTACGAATATATTAATTAAGTTGTTTATTTGTTAATCTGAGATAACATTTTGCATAGTAGTGGAAATCAGGAAATGGTAGTATGTACTCCCTCCGTTTCTTTTGTTTCTTTACGTTTCGTTTGAATTCCTCTCACATATTCAAACGAAACGTAAAGAAACAAAAGAAACGGAGGGAGTATTTGATAATTAATCATCACATACTCTTCAAAAGTTCAAGGAAACACTCATGTGCAAATTATCTTAGTGAACTGTACTATTGCTTAATATGTGGATTCAATTGATTATGGGGGGTTTTAATTGAAAACGTCAGATTTTGGTTTGCAACATCTCTTAAGACTCTTATATATCAAATTAGCTAGGTCATAATCAGATTTGTTGTACGATTGTGTACAAAAACTTGTTAACCTTGGCAGGATCATCGAGTTTATGTTGAGATCGCATAATTCAACGTTTCGTGGTTAAATTACATGTACATATATGCACCACTGTCCACTAAGGCCAGAAAGATAACATATATGGCTACACACTTATCTAATTGTATGTAGCTAGCTTAGCTTGATATACCATGCTTTGATTAAAAAATTTAGAGTTGGAGCTGTCACTTATAATTAGGGTTTCAATGTATCTGATCAATTGAAAGCATTATTTACATAAGTTCCATGAACATTAGCCTATAAAGACCAATCTAGATTAGGGGAAACTGGAATTATGATCCAAACTTAGTATAATACTCACTGAGTAGTGAGAAATTGCTAGGAATACAGTAGTTTCTGTCATTTTTGCTTGTTGATCGACATTAAGAAATTTGAGAAGTAAGTAGATTTCTAGCTATTTTGTTGTGATGGAAAACCTACATGAAACGAAACTGGTATATTGACAATAACCTGCTTAAGATTACTCTTCTCTTTGAATGAGTGCTCATATATGTATATAAGTGCCATATGTAATTAGTAGAGATTCGAACGGTAATCTACACTTGGGTAGTTACTCACGAACCTTTAGATGAACTTGTTTTCAAATAAAGTAATCGAGTTACTTGTATTAACCTAGAAATAAATGTCACCTCGTTGTAGTAGCTCATTTTATTTCCATGCTTTGTTGTAATTGTTTGTTGTAACTCTTTGGTTAATTTTCTTGTTGGTTTGTATTTGTTGGGGGTGCAAACCAAGTCCTACATCGGAGAAATAAGGAGCGAAATACTGCCTTATAAGGGACTACCAAATTGATTAGTATGAGGCCTTTTGGGAAGGAGCCCAAAAACAAATCCGTGAGGGCTACGCCCAAAGCGGACAATACCATACTAATTAGACTGATAGTCGCCGAATGCATGGCCCCAACAAGTGGTATCAGAGGCCAAGGTTCGACCTGGGTCAGACGCACAATGTGTGGATAATGGATTTGCGGAAGGTCCACTTATGACACGTTGGGAAAGCATTGATCGAGACTTGAAGGTGGCGTACATGCACCTAGAAAATCCCGAAGCCTAGAAGGAAGAGTGATGAGCGAGGAGCCAGCCCCGTGGGACGACGGGTACGAAGACTCTTCGGATGCAGTGTAGCCAAGTCCCCGAGAGTGACATGGGCTTGCAAGACCTGGAGTGGGAACATGTGGTGCAGACATAGCTCAGGAGCTCATGGCTCGGTAGTATGTGGTGCAGACGTAGCGACTCAGGTTGCATGGTGTGTCGGATAAAGGGAGGCGATCAAGACTCGAGAATGCTCTTGGCCAGCCTGGTTAGGGACTAGGAGTGCCCTAGTTCGTGGGAATTGCGCGCGATGTGGGTGTATCCTCTAGCATGGATGTGCGCTGCTAGCAGATTGTCACTTGAGGGAAGGTTATAAAATCGAGGTCTTGGTTTGAGGGGAGGATTGTTGGGGTGCAAACCCAAGTCCCAAATCGGAGAAATAAGGAGTGAAATACTGCCTTATAAGGGACTACCAAACTAATATCTATGAGGCCTTTATGGAAGGAGTCCAAAAACAAATCCGAGAGGGGTAGGATTAAACCGGACAATATCATACTAATTAGATTTCACCGAATGCAGGGGCGGCCAACAGTATTAACTTTGCAATTTCAATTTATTTCTATCTATTGGCGCCGAAATTCCAGAAAAAAAAAAGTGCAAACTTTGTCACCAAATCTTTTTGGCTCTAATTTGATAATGTCAACGTTGATCTCATTAATGAACCCGTACTTTTCAGTGGTATGTAGTATTGCACAATTGTTTTCATGAAATAGAGCAGGGGCGGAGCCAAGGGGGGGCTTACCCTGGCTACGGCCCGCCCCAGGTTTGCGGAAAGTCGATTTTTTTTTTGTGTATTTTTACTATAAAACTAGTTAAAAATTAGGAAATCGTAGTATTTGGCCCACGCCAACTCCAATAAATAAGTTTCAGCCCAGTGCAACATTCGATCCTGGCTCCGCCACTGAAATAGAGCCAGTGAAAATTTTTTGTTGCTTGCTTCCGGTTATTTTCACTGGACATGTTGATCTTATTACCCATGGATTAAACTTCATAAGAGTCAGCAACTTTCCTATGTGCAAACAAATTGCAATCAATCAATTCAGATCAACACACCTAAATTGAGTTTTCTGTACTGTCACTATACTTTCGCGATTCCGCGGAAGTGGCTTACTGGAGGCCGGTCGGGACCGAGAGAGATTAGCTTGTTCTCTTCAACTGATCGAACACATTTGATCTGCTCTATATTGGAGTTGTACGTATATATACACAAAAGTCAGGATACTAATTGTATTCCTTGACTATGAATATATAGGCCTAATCATTTTTTAAGGTGAAGAAAACAAAAGAAGATCCACGCACTCGTCATACGTAAGTACTCCGTAGTTTTGTATAACTATTTCCGTCAAACAAGTTTACCCGAAAGTTTGTGTTACATCTTCCTATCATTGTCATGGAAACATGTCGAACTTATCATGTCATGGATCTCTACTGTAGATCGTGTGAAATCGTATTTCTATAGTTCTACGTGAAAAGATTTTAGCAATCAGTCCATCAATTCAAGAAAATAATATAGTCGACTTAATTATCTGCTACATGCTTCTGAATAATTCAACTATACTCTTTATTACTTTACAATCTAGTAATGTGTACACGAGACATTAAGACATGACACCACAAAGATGATGGTACACATAATCATTTTCTCAAGCTAATAATTAAAACAAAATTTGACTTAATTATTATTAGATGATGGACTGATCCATGAAATGAGATGCTTAGAAAAACCTTGAAAGATACATATGTTGGATTTTTGTAAACAAAAAGTATATCATGTGATTCATAAAGTCGAATTCCCTTACACTTTATATGTATACTCTTACATGCTAACTACAAAGACTTCCGCATTTTCTATCGATGGAATAATTGAAAAGCTCCATGTCGATTTGTAACTTCACAAACAATAGACAAATAAAAATAGAAAACTATTCAACAAGTTATTTTGTCTGATCTATACTGTGTCATAGAGTCTCCTTGAATCGAACTTATTCAATAAGTCATTTAGATCCTTAGATAAATTATTACTCTATTATACTTGCCTCTTTATAGATTTTGAAAATTTCATGTCGGATCGATTTGTAACTTCACGTATAATAGACAAATAAAAAATCGAAAACTATGCAATACGTTATTTTGTCTATAGAGTAATAATTTATCTAAGGAGTTAAAGGACTTAGGCTCTATTTGATAGGACTGCATCTTTTTGAACTGATCTGATCTGATTTGAATGACTATGAACGAATCTGATCTGAATTATTTGAAAAGTTGATTGAATTTCAACGAATTAGGCCCTGTATGATAGGACTTAATAAACGAAATATTCAGATCAGATCATATTTATTAAATTCAGATCAGAAGTATTCAAATCAAATTTGGTCAGATCAAAGACTTTCAAATCAGATCAGAGGCATTCAAATCAGATCAGATTTAACTAATTTGACCATAGCATAATTAACACTAATCCCGAGTTTTATTCAGATCAGATCAGAGTCATTCAAATCAGATCAGAGTCATTCAAATCAGATTTCATCTGATCAGAGTCAATAAAATCAGATCAGATTCATTAAAATCAAATCAAATCAAATCAGAAAGATGCAGTCCTATCATATAGGGCCTTAGTATCAATAATAAACCAAATTCATTGATCGTTATTTGAGCAATTCTGATCTGGTCTGATCTGATTTGAATGACTCTGATCAGATCTGATTTGATGACTCTGAACTGATCTGAGAACTACTTAAATAATTAAGTCCTATCAAACAGAACCTTATTGAATAAATTCGACTTAAGGAGACTCCAACACATGTATCTTTCACGAATTTTTTAAGCATCTCATTTAATTTCATGGATCAGTCCATCATTTAATAATAATTAAGTCAAAATTTGTCGTAATTATTAGCTTGAGAAAAATGATTTTGTGTACCATCATCTTTGCGGTGTCATGTCTCATTTACACATTACTAGATTGTAAAGTAAAGAGTTGAATTATTAAGAAGCATATAGTATGTGTCTGATGATTAAGTCGACTATATTGTCTCGAATTGATGGACTGATTGCTAAATGTTTTCACATAGAACTATAGAAGTACGATTTCAGTATTTCACACGAAATACTGTAGAGATCCATGACCTGATAAGTTCGACATGTTTCCATGACAATGATAGGAAGAAGTAACACAAACTTTTGGGTGAATTTGTTTGACGGAAATAGCTAGTTATACAGAACTACTTAAATTACATATGACGAGTGGGTGGATGTTCTTTTGTTTTCTTCAACTTAAAAAAATGATTATGTCTATATATTCTTTTTTTTTTTTTTGGTTCAAAGGTGAAAACAACAAAACTAAATATATATTCATAGTCAAGGAATATAACTAGTAACCTGACTTTTGTGTCTATACGTACAGCTCCAATATAGAGCAGATCAAACGTACAAGCTAATCTCCCTCGGTCCAGGCCAGACCGGCCTCCGGTAAGCCACTTTTGCGGAATCGCGAAAGTATAGTGACAGAAAACTCAATTTAAGTGTCTTGATCTGAATTGATTGATTGCAATTTGTTTTCACATAGGAAAGTTGTTGACTCTCATAAAGTTTAATCCATGGTAATAAGATCAACATGTTCAGTGAAAATAACCGGAAGCAATTAAGCAACACAAAATTTTCAATGATTCTATTTCACGAAAACAACTGTGCAATACTACATACCAGTGAAAAGTTCGGGTTCATTAATGAGATCAACGTCGACATTATCAAATTAGAGCCAAAAAGATTTGGCGACAAAGTTTGCACTTATGCCCTATAGGTGATAACATTTATTTTTAGGTTAATACAAGTAACCCGATTACTTATTTATGATCGAAAACAAGTTCATCTAAAGGTTCATGAGTAACTACCTAAGTATAGATTACCGTTCGAATCTCTACTAATTACATATGGCACTTATATATATGAGCACTCATTCAAAGAGAAGAGCAATCTTAAGTAGGTTATTGTCAATATACCAGTTTCATTTCATGCAGCTTAGGTTTTTCACCACAACAAAATAGCTGGAAATCTACTTACTTCTCAAATTTCTAAAATCAACAAGCAAAATGACAGGAATTACTGTGTATTCCTAGCAATTTCTCACTACTCAGTGAGTATTATACTAAGTTTGGATCATAATTCGAGTACCCCCTAATCTAGGTTGGTCTTTATAGACTAAATAAAGTTCATGGAATTTATGTAAATAATGCTTTCAATTGAGATACATTGAAACCCTAATTATAAGCGACAACTCCAACTCTAAATCTTTTAATCAAAGCATGTTATATCAAGTTAGCCACATACAGTTAGATAAGTGTGTAACCGTATATGTTATCTTTCTGGCCTTAGTGGTGCATATTTGTACATGTAATTTAACCACGAAACGTTGAATTATGCGATCTCAACATAAACTCAATGATCCTGCCAAGGTTAACGAGTTTTTGTACACAATCGTACAACAAATCTGAGTATGACCTAGCTAATTTGATATATATAAGAGATGTTGCAAACCAAAATATGACGTTTTCAATTAAAACCCCCCATAATCAATTGAATCCACATAGTAAGCAATAGTTCACTAAGATAATTTGCAATGCAAATGAGTGTTTCCTTGAACATTTGAAGAGTATGTGATGATTAATTATCAAATACATACCACTATTTCCATTACTATGCAAAAAGTTATCTCAAATTAACAAATAAACAACTTAATTAATATATTCATACCAATAATCCTACAATTGTTGCTTAGCTAGGCCCGCTTTATATATACTAGTATACTACCCTAGAAGTTAAATATCATGGTTCTTTTTTCTTCACTTACCAAAATTTACATGACTTTGAAGTTTTGAACAGTTGAACCCCTGATAATGCTTCATTATCAAGACTTATGTTATGCTTCCTTTTGTCGTGGTTTCATCATACTGGCCCTTCCTTGACAAGTGTGCATATCCTCGCATGTTATAATTAAACTAAATTAAGGTTGTAAACAAGCTTTTATACCTTAATCGAAAAAGAATTTTGCCCACTTCTTTCAAAAGAAGGTCTTGAGCTGCTATTAAATAACGGGGATCCTCCTCCTTTCCTTAAGTTCCGATGCAAGGAACCCTTCTCCAAAATTGGACCAAAGAACCCCTCCAAAACTCACTGAAACGAACTAGATTTTTTTGGTGAGAAAAACCCTCTAAACATGCACATGTATAAGTAGCTGACTATTTGCTAGATATACAATACGATTGTGTTGGACATGAAAAATAAACACACTCCTTAGTTATGGAGTACTCCGTATTATCTATGGCCGAATGGACCGCCCATAGGAACAAGCAAGGAAACATATTTTCTTCGATTTCTTTCGGTAATATTCGTTGCCAACTATTTTTACCACACTATATGTAGTGGTAAATGATGGTTAATTACACGAGAGACATATATACTTAATTAGAAGGAAATGCATACTTTAAGCATTGTAAGTGAGGATAATATTAATTAGAAGCCATATTGCATGGTTATGGACTTATGGTCCTTTTTCTCGTTAAAGATCATGTCAAGATAATTTGGTTTTTTTTTTTAATTAAATGTACGTAAGTACGTTCCAATAATACTCGCTCGCAAGTAGCCAATTTGAATCTAGATATTTTTATCATGTTTAATGTCCAATTTCAGTACTTTGTATCAAGTTCATTTTACAGAATTCAGAACTTATTATGTGAAGAAAAAAGTCTGGCCCTTAAAATGCGAACCATCACAAAAGCTAGGTGCATGCACATTGAAAAAATAAGGGTTGTAAACGAGCGGATCAGAGTCCGAGCTCAGGTGCGCTCATGATTGGCTCGGGACGTTTCGACTCGAGCCTAAAAGATTTGAGCTCGATATCGGCTCGGGAAATATGAAGCTTGGCTCGAGACAACAATTGTTCTATATACTACCTTAATTAAACAAATTCGTAAAATAACATAGTGTATTTTTAATATAAATGAAAAACTCAGTTAATATTAGAAATAAAGTAAACACATAAAACGGTCTCAAACGAGCCAATCTGAACTAAGAAAAGCTTGGGGTAGGCTCAGGCTCGAATGCGGTTTTTTAGAACTCGAGCCGAGTTTTGACCGATCCAATTTCTAGGGCTGAACATGAATGCTATATACTCTTCCCGTTTATTCAAGTTGTTAGCATACAGTTTGAATATATGATTGGAAATCGAGCCATTATATAAACCCGCGTCTAAAACAACAGAGGAGCTACTTGATTTCCTTCAACTTGCTGAGATGTGACAAACTTCAATCAGAAATGGGTGCATGAATCAAACTTAAATGCTCACTCAGCGCAACTAGCAAAGTAGTAGTAACTACTAGATTAGTATCAACTTTCTAGTCCAGTTCCAAAAACGGGGGGCAGCTACCTGTATTTAGGACAAAGTTGTAGTCCTTGGTCTTTGAATTTGGACCTAACCTACCACTAATACTTGCCAACTTGAGAGCTACATATGAGATATGATCATATCTTCATATGACTAACAATATTTATCTGTTGATTGAACCTTTTTTTTTCGGAAATTATTTTGTCAAGTCCGTTTTTCTCGTTTGTTAGCGTCGGTGTGGATAAGTGATAAATTCGAACTAAACGTTAACGGCTAAGGGTTTGTTTGACCAACTCCAAGTTCTCCAGAAGTACTACTCAAAAAAACAGTTTTTGGAAATTTACACTAGAATTGCTTCTCTTCTCAGAAGCTAGAAACTGTTTCTCAGTTTTGTGTGTTTAGCCAGTTTTCAGTTTCTACGACCCAAAACAGTTTGGAAACATTTCAGGAGCTCGGCCAAACACACCCTAAAAAAATTCAGGCTAGCTTAAAAAAGAAGGGGTCTGACCATTTTTCTGGCCTTTTGCAAGACTTTTGTTGGGCCAACGTACTGGGCTTCAATTTTTAAAACGTTCTCAATATTAGGTTCTGATTGCACAAATGCAGACTACCCATCAATGTTGGCTTCTGATCTCATGTCGATAAACCACGTTCAAAACCCGTTTGCGTCAATAGTACCCTTGTAACTCTCTTTGCGTGGGTTCTAATCTTGTGAGTAGATAAACCATGTTCAAAATCAAAATCCATTTGCGTCAATATCACAAAACAAATTTTCTACAAAAGAACATCGTAATACTCCAGACGACAGTCCAGATTCTCAGGAAGAAAAAAATATGCTGCAACGTCGCTTCATTTCCGGCAGCTTTGAAGAAATCAGTAGGTGATCAGATAAGAAAAAGGATATCAAGAACACCCTTTCCATAGAGAGGGAAGGAAAACAGTAAAAGTTAGAAAGAGAGACCGTAAGAAGGGTAAAAAAAATGTCCATAAACCTAAGAGATGCACATCATTTTTACTGCCTTCTTGACTCCAGACCCAATAGTATAGGACCAAAATGAGGAAACAAGAGGGTTAAATAAGTATGTAACTCAGCTAACATTAAATCTCTCTTCAACCAAAGCATTCTCTATTCAGATCGCGAACCTGGTGAGGTGATGCTTCCATTTTCCTCGTCAGCACCACTAGACTCCACCCTATCAGCGTGCCATTTCATGAAACCTTCTTCAAGGGCCTGTCGCATCCATGGGTGCCGGCAACACTCCACAGCTTCAGGTATAGATAACCAGCTCCTTTGCCGAGTACTTTGCTCCGGCCAATGCAGGAGTTCTTCCTTGACAAGCAATGCAAACATAGCAGCCTTACATAGACCTTCTGGGCTGAATTCGTCTTGCAGGGTTTTGCTCTTGAAATCGTAGTACCCCAGATGACCCTGGAAGACGGAAATGCATTTTAAGAACAGGGCTACAAGAGCATCACATTTATTCAGAAATGCATAGCACACTATTAAAGATGTAACATGCAATTCCACAGGGCCACACAGCTACACCAACTACAAAAAACCATTTTTTTTCGAGGTCAATCACATTGCGATGTCTTAACAACTCCAACAAGAGAAAAGCACATTAATTGTACAAACCAAAGGTCACCCCAGTGAATACATTAAAGGTAGGAAAAGAAGCTACAGAAAGAAGTTTAAAGGGACTAAGGGTGTATTGAGACAAAGCCAAGATAGAGCACGGGCTACTCGAGCATAAACAGAATCAACATATGCATCCAAGCAGGTAAGAACCAAGTACATAATCATAAATCCTAACAGCTTAAAGAACACACAGAAGTTCAATTTCCTTACCAAAAGGTCCCCTTTAACACCAGCTTCTTCTATCGCTTCACGCCTTGCGGCTTCCTCGACAGTTTCATCATTTTCCCAGCCACCCTGATATAAGAAATGAACTCAATTATAAACCTCAGGACATATAAACTGGTAAACAAGTTCAACAGATGGCACAAATCCAACAATAAATGAGCCTACAAACTGATGAAACTTTCACAAAAGATCCTTAAAAGCACCACGTCAGGGTGATTTCAAAGATCACCCGACTTCAATACCAGTGTTTATATAAAAAAAAACGTGAGGGTGACTGAGGCACTGAGGCAATGGTTTTTGGAGCCGTAACAAACAAGCACTTACGACTTCACCTTAACAGACGAGAAGGGGTACAGTTCTTTAATCACTACCAAAGAATCATCCATCTCCAATCTAATGAAACCAGAGGACAATTAAAACCCTTTCCAATCTTAGATTTTGAACCCAATAATTATTTACCCACAGCATCTACCAGCTATGACCATCTCTAAAAAACTTGGTCTAATCTAACAGAAAACGATGAGTTCAATCTGGCTTCTTGTCCTCTTAACTATCAATAAGATAGTTCGCTTTGACAGGCTCTCCAGTCTCCCCGTTCAGCTTCACATATAGAATAGATAGATTTAATATTCACGCAGCCACCTCTCCCTTGGTCATCTCAGGAATCCACCACCTCTATTTCTCCCTTACTCACCCAATCATGTGGCCCTGTATCTGCAGCATGGCTCTATCTTTGCCAACCCCGAACTTAAAAGTCCAACTCCTTGGCACTGCAGAATCGTCAAAAGGACCCAAACTGACCCCAGGGCTAAAATTCACACTTGTTGCGAATGCTCATCACAAGTCTGATTCTTGATCACTTTATAAGATAGGTAGTTTTACAATCTGATGACAGCCACTACTTTTGATTCTTCCTTTCCTCGCACCCTTTTGCCAAAGTAAAACTTGTTCTGGACTTCCCACTGGTTCTTAACCAATCTTTGGCACTAACTAGACATAATAAGCCACAGGGAAGCCCTCACGCCAGACATAACCTGCTTTAGATGCGATTACACAAGCAGGCCCCAAGCTGTTTTTCTTCCCCCAACCCTCCCTCCCTCAAGAGAAGGTTTAATATATACTTGAAAAGTGTGGCTCCCTGCATTATATAGTCTCACTCTCACATGCTCCCTCACCCATAATTTGCTTTAAAATCCCACTCTCTCTCCTTTCAAACCCAAATGAATACCAAGATTTCGTTCATTAAGTACTACTTAATATCCCTACGTACCACAAAAGTAGATGTTTCATAAATACTTATTAAAGAGAAATGCCAAAATCAAGGTAAGAGGCCAAGAAATCTCGGACATGCCCAAATTAGATTTTTTGATCCCTAATCTCTGTCCACCCAAAGCAACTACACCAGCCGCCAGTCTCCGTGCAGTACAATTCATTCTTTTCCCTAGGGCTTGGCCAATTTCGGGAGCAAAAAAAACCAATCAGAGCTCAGGAAGATCGTGCAAATATATCTGAGTACAAGTACCTCAAGTGCACACTGACAAATAGAAAGTATAGACGAGCAATTAATTTACCAGTAACCATGTACGTTACCACCAATTAGATAGTCAGAATCTCGAAAACAGAGAGCCCAATCATCTAATCTGTAGGGGGCAACAAAAAGTGCCTAGTTGACTAAGATGGATCCAATAGCAAACTAAAAGAGAATCAAAGCAAGAGTTTCCTGCACAGCCTACAAGTAACAGATAACTCCTACAAGACCACAAATGCACCAACAACTAAAATCTAATCTACTACCATGAAGTGTAACAACTCATCTGTCTGAAAGTCACTATTTCCGTCACAGGCAATGATGAGTGATGTGATAGTGAATTAGTCTCTACTCTCTAAGAAACCCCTTGTGTCCATACGTTTGCAGCATTCGCTGCCATAACAACCATAAGGTAGCAAGATCAACAACAACTAAGCCTTAGTCACAAAATGATTTGAGGTCGGCTTACATGAATTGTCCTCTGAGATCGACTCATGAATGCAGTAAAAAGTTAAAGATAAAGAGTGAACAAATGTAAAAAGTAATGAAAAACAGATGCAGATCATGCACAAGACAAGAACGTCATATGAAAAGAAAAAAAAAAAAACCTGGCTAACCCTAACCCAGACTCACGACCTGAGACATGGGTAACAATATGCAGTGCTTTACTCGTCAGGAAAGAAACCTAATACTTAACATAATATTTTCCTGTTTACAAGATATAAATGTCATAAAGAGAAAGAAGCAATAGAGAACAAGGAATCCTCACTCCTTACAGCTATAAAAAAGACTTCTTAGTGTCTAGCTGTGGGATTGTAAGATTGTTTGTGATGAGCAGTCACGCTAGTTAAGTAGTTAATAAATCAAAGTCCTCAGGCATATCTCCATAAATGTGTATACCCCCATTCCCCATTCCCTGAGAACATCTAACCTCTATTGAACTGGAAGTACTTCAGACGAGTCATAGATATGACGTTAATTCTCCCCTCCCCTCAACCACCAGAATGAATTTTGAGATATCAACATATCTTTGGAGATTGATTGAAAACTAAGTAACAAAAGGACACTACGATGATGATTGATTGAAATAATTAAGTAACACGAGGACACTACGATGATGATTGATGGGTCCAGCATAACAAAATGGGGTCAAATACCGATGGTGCATCTTAGTTTTACCTGTTGCTAAACAGAAAAAGTTTGGCACCTGCTCCAAGTTCAAGAAGTGGTGTAAAAAATGACTACCTTAGGAAACAGGAGACCTGGTCCACTTGCTGAATTGATCATAAGCACTTCGACAGTCTTCTCAGATTCTGCTCCATCATCTTCAGAGGAAATTTTATATCTAAAGGGAATACACCTGCCAATGCAGTCTAAATTAGAAACACAAAATCCCTCAAATACGTCAATCCAATGAGTTCAAACGCAATTCAGCTTTGTATATGAAATGAGTCAAATGACACTTAGCTGTCAATTCAACTTTTACAAGATGGAACTTAACATATAGCCATCACACTTATCTGTCAATTCAACTTTTAAGAATGGAACTTATGGACAAAGCATTACTCTTTCTAGACTAGATAATCCATTTCATGGAAAAACAGAAACTAAGCATGTCAGTGAGTGCCAAAGTGAGAAGGAAGCAACCCCCGCCAGCCAGAAGTGTCCGAACTACAGTCTCAATATGATCGCAAAACTGACCTCAACCAAAACCACTCACTATTCACAGACAATTGATTCCTCCAAAAAACGCGATGAGGTAGAAGCTTGATTATTTCTGAGCACATTGCATCATATAGTACATCATCGAGAAGAAAAAGGCTAAAACGAAGTAGTGGTTGTTCAAAACTTCCCACACACCATTGATGACCACAAAAGTTTGACCTATTCCAGCAACCTTAATAACATACTCCGTATCAGACTAAACTCTCTTCCTTGTAAAAAAAAAAAATACTCCTACAGTCCTACACGTTTCGCCCACAAGGTTTCAACCTCAGAACAGACCACAAGCAATGAGCCAATCATTTCTCATTCGACTCAACATCATACCCTAGAACGAATTACCAAATCGACAATGCCCACAATCTATCAGCCCAACCAACGTACTCCTACAAAATCGAAATGTACAATTGGATTCTCTCTCCACAACCTACACCCCCCAATAACAATGGGAAAATATTGACTTATGGATATCATTTAAATACGAAACGAGGTATACTCCCATTGAACCCTTGACCAAAACAACAAACACAATCATATTATATCTCATCATTTCAACAGCTACCAAAGAAAACAACCATTATAATTCAAGCAACATGAAAACAAACAATATAATTTAAAGTTCACTGCAACTAAAAATAACAACAATAATAATTCAAGGGTAAAACAACATTATAATTCAAATTTAACCAACCGCAATATAATAAAAACTAATTAAAATCCAATAAAAATCGAAATTAACAAAATAAAACAATGATGATTACCCAGCAACAAGGCGACAACCGTGTTCATAACGCTGCTGATGGCGACCAGTACGGGCAACCAGTTCAGACATTTCCTGGTGTTCACCTTCTTCTTCAAGCTCACCAATTACCCCCATTTCTTACCAATCTCATATCCTTCCTTTTTCCCCCCCCAAAAAAAAAAACAATTAAATTCCCAAAAAGATTCGATCTTTGCAATCAAAATTCAATCTTGATCAACAAATCAACCAATCCAACGAAAACCCAGAAATACCCACTAATTAATTTCCCCAAATTTTGATCTTGTACACCCAACATTCATCAAAACTTCACCATATTAATCAAATTAATTATTATCAATATAATAATGTAAAAATAGCATGGGATTTCCTCGATTTCTGTGTATAATAGGGGAGAGAGAGATGATGTGATTGTCGGTTAAGATTGAAACGACATTACATTGCGGAAAGAGGGAAGAAAATGGAGAGAGAAAATGAGAAAATGAGAAAATTCGAAAAGAAAAGAAAAGAGAAAGAGGGGAGGAAGGTGTATGTTGTTGTTGTTTGTTCTAAAAAAAATGTAGAGTGAATAACACACAACACAAAAACAACAAAAGTGGTGGATTTTGTACAGCCTGTTGGTTTGTTTGGGGTTTGCAATTTTATCCAAACCCTCCAAATAGGGTAAGATATGAGGTATTATTACGAAACTTGGGATATAATCACGTATGTTGATTTAACTCGTTAGGACGATAAAAGGGTCGATAGATTAGGTGAAATATGTTATGGCTATGTTTGGTATGCCAAATAAGCTAGCTTATTTGGCCAAAGTAGCTTATTTGACTAGATTTTTAAGCTCTTTGACCAAATAAGTGTGTTTGGTGACACCACTAGCTTAAATAATAAGCTAGCTTATTTAAGCTAGCTTATTTAAGATGTTACCCTGGGTAGCATATTAAAAAATAAGCTAGCTTATCATAATTTTATTCCTAATTTACCCTCATTTATTACTAAAATAAAATGACATCAAAAATATTTAATACATTTTTATGTAATTTTATATATATCAGCTCCTGTATCAGCTAATTTTGCCAAGCACTCCTATTACTATCAGCTAAAAACTTTCAGCTAATATTGCGGCTATTAATTCAGCTTTCAGCTACTATTTCAGTATCAGCTACTATTTCAGCTAGTTTTACCAAACATAGCCTATGTACGTACGAGCTGTTTGAGTGAGCATGAACGGACTGTATGTTATGAGAAAGTTAGACTTGTTTTGGAGTCTTTATGTAGGTTCTAATCGAGTTTGAGCCGTATTTAAGTGTTTTTGTTGTTACTTTGTGTGTTTAGTAGATTCACTTAGACTTATCATGCAAATGATTAAGAAAGGTTATCAGTGATGTATTTGGTGATTAAGGTCGTACCGACGTGTGTATATACAAAATACCGTGCATGGTTTCAATATATTATTGAGAGATGGGTCTTTATCAACAGCGATGAGCCGATGACCGTGTTAATTAAACTAATTACAATTTCATTGCCCTTGTTAAAAGAAAAAAACAATAACAATTTCATTGCAAAATGTTTGACCATAATCGTCATCTAGAAATTTGTTCATGCCTGGATGATGTCAGATCGTCTACAATATCACGCTTGCCTTCCACAACCGTCGAAACTAACTCATAATTTTGCTTAGGTATTTGTTCACTTTGTCCACAATTATTTTTATCTGATATGACATGAATTTGTTTGAACTTACATAAACTAACAACATTATCGTTAATTGAAGATGCTCGAGTAGTAGAACAATCCTATACGGTTGAAAGCACATTAACGTCTATGATGGAAAACGATGAAAACGACAAGTACAACATAAACACTACACTCTTCTGAGTATGCACTGCAGGGTAAAACCTCTCTTTCTTTACTAATGTGTATAGAATCAAGTTCAGAAGATACATACAATCAATACCCCTACACTGAGGGGTGACAGGCTACAATTGCCATATCAATATGATCAGTAATTGTCCGCAATCTTCATCACCGAAGAATACGTCCCCACAGCTGCAGTGAAAACGCCCAGTACAACAATCGCACTGCTAATTGTAACCTGCAAAGAAACTCGGTAAAGTGAAACATACGAAGACGCTAACACTAGTGTTAAACATTGGAAAGCAAAGTGCTGCAGTTAGGCTTGTGAACGTTGTGGTAAATAAATACGATAGGACATTTGATCCTCTGAGCCGATTGAAGCTTTCACTTATACAACCCTGGACAGGCCTCTCTATAATGTCTACATTTCCCTCCAATTCTCCTGATTTCACTCCCTTTTCAAACTTTTCGCACTGCTACATATACACTTGGCTAATCCCCATATACACTTGACTGTAACTATTCAGATATCATCAGTCTCCAGCTATGGCACATGTAGTTGCAATAAGACATGCATATGTTGCTACTAAAGTAGGGGAGAAGGATGTTTAAGCAAGGTAGGCTATAGAAGACGCGTACCTGCATGTTTGTGGCCTTCTTCCCCACGATTCTTAAGAAGCATAAAGCTGGAAAGATCATAGCCTGCACCACAACAGGATTTATGAACAAACTGGTGTGAACATAGCAAATACAATTCCAACATTTGTGAAGTCATTTCTTCCATTACGAGGCACTTAACGTAGTGCAATTCACAGAACTGAAATTTTACGGAAAGAAACCAGCCAATCAATGCCAACCATCCAGGTTGCTTTTTGATATATACGTCGTAAGATGGGAGAAAAGGGAGCAAAGAAGAAAGTATAAGTGAATCACTACATTACAACACAACAGCAACGAAGTACTGAGTTAAATTATGGAGTGGATGGAAATGTTTACCACAAGTATGCTAAGAAGAGATCCTATCAGAGCCATCACGAGACCTGCAGCCAGTGGGAAAAGCGTATTAGGGGACATCATTTGTCAATGTGATCATTAAGTTGTAACACGGTAAAAGGACACATCTTTAGAGTTGCAGTGCATAGTTCTTACCAAAGAATGGCACCAGGAAAGCCACACAGAGGGAGGAAACGACGAGCAATGTTCTCAGAAGGAAAAAACACCAATTGGAATTAGCAATATGGGGTGGCAACGCCTCCTCTATACCTCGAGCAAGAGGGTTCAGGAGTAAAGCATACGTGTTCAAAGTCAAGGAAGCAAATAGTCTCAAATCAAAAAGAAAATGAACGCATTGAAATTTGATTTTGAGAGGTAATTAGAATATGCTATAGGAAAGGATATTTTGTAAATGGGTTGATCACCTGCATTAAAGCCAGACAATTTGCATCAGATGGATGTCTACGCAGACATACAGTGGGAAGATATTGTAAATGAAATTACAGTACTTATTACTTACAGTCGTCCAGAGTGCAACTTTAGATGCAACAGCGTGATTTGGCATGTTTAGAGTGATCTGGGACGCTGTATCCTGCCCAAACATGAGAAATCCCATGACAGCAACACTCCCATAGATTATAACACACAGAATAAAACTGCAATGTAAGAAGATTTCGAATTACACACGTGAAAACGCTTTATAAGAACCACAAAAATCTAAAACGTCAGACAAAAAATTCAGGGTTATGAACCTAGTAATTAGTGCTGCTGTAAATTGTTTCTTGTTAGCCATCGACTGATATATGTTGGGGAAAACTGAATGCCCTGAGTAGCAGAATCCATATATACCAATGGCAAAAGGTATACCGCTCCAATTCACAAGCTTTCCTGCATGATTGAAACCTAGTCCATCCACCGTCCCAAGAAACAAAAGGCAGAACACGATCAACACTGTCGCAATGACCCCACCAGCTGCAGAGTGGAAATCCGTAAGGATCATGGACAATGTTTAATTAAGAATATACGTAAACAAACTCAGGAAACTAGATAGCTATACCCACCTGAAAGGTAAGAAATTATACGTAGATCCTTCAACCAGACAGTTGGTAGAACAATCAGGACAGTGAGCAATGCAAAACAATGCATGGAATCAAGGTGAAAACCACCCCAATTCAAACTCGTTCCAGGGAATAGACTGGTAAGATTGTCACCCTCTAATATAATGAATTCCACACAGAACGACTACAGGAAATGCGAAATATTAGTAAAATGTTATGATATTTATTATTCTTCATGAAATCAGAAACAGCAACTTCACTTACATATAGCTCCACATATAAAGCAACCTGCACATTGTAGGATCAAAAGAATGAAAACAAGTTAGTTAATGTGTCTACTTTTCTCAAGAATAGATACAGGAAAACTGATGAAAGATTTGAGAATCTAGGGACACACATTCGAGTCATGAGTTATCAAAAGACAACTGCTAACAGGCATTGATATTTGATTTAGTATTTACCACAGTGATCTGACAGTATCTAAACACTATCCATGGAGAAGAAGCCACCAGGGGATAAGAAAGATAAGACGGGGTTATGAGAGCAATTTCATGTTTAGAAGAACTTACAGATAGAAAAACACGTCCATATTTCCCAAAGGCAGCTTCACCTATGTCAGGGTAAGTTAAAATCCCAGGTCTACTCTCGAAACAATATCTCATAAGAGAAGCAGTATAGCAACATATTATAGCGAACAAGATTAAAAACGTCAAGCTTAGCCAACCGCCTTCTCTGATTGTATAAGGAGTAGACAAGAGCCCAACTCCAGCCATAACATTTACGCCTGCAGAAATTCAAAAAGCTTTAAACTGAATACAAGGGGTCATAGAGAATTTCAACTAGCAGAGACTAAACATTAGTTTGGTTAGAATTCTCAAGGAGTGTAGAGCAAAATGATTTTACAAAAGTCACAACTCACACTATACTTGCACTACAAAGCTTATTAGAGATATCTTACCATTGAACACGGTTTGTGTTAAGTTGCAACCTTGACCAATTGGTAACTCTCCCGCAAGATGTTCATGCAGTGACCCCAATGCAGAAATTCTCGATGGTGATTTAGCTAATTTATCATATTCTACTTTTTGATAATTGCTCTCATAATCGGAAAGCAAAGGAGCGTTTGCATCAATTTCTATGTTACTTCTACTACACATGCTCGGTGTTCGACCAAGCAATGCAAAACCTGGTGATGCAGCAATTGTATACGAGTCCGTTGTCTCCCTATCATCATCAAGGAAACACATTCATAAATAAAGTTAGTACGTGAACTCTTTTCCGTCTACAAAACTTCATAGGTTCAGCTATGCATTTCCATCTATAGAACTTCCTAGGTTCAGCTTGTCACAATTATACTTTAATAAGACTCGATCTGAGATCAAATCATAATCATAGATATACGTTTGTAGAAAAAGTAGAAAAAGCAGAAACATTGCTTGTTCTTAAACAAAATAAAACTATCTTCAATCAAATTGTGGTAAACAATAAGGCAGTAAAGATTACACTATTGAGTTTAACTTGTTTGTAGCAATTAATTTTCATATTACTTTTATCCTGCTCTCTTAAACGGAAGCCAATACAACTTTCATTCTTCAAAAGAAACACGTGATCAAATCAATTACTTATATGCTCGGTACTTAACTGAGATTGATGACGAAGTATGTCCTATGAAAAATCGAAAGTATTGTATTTATACACTATGAATCAACATTTCTCATTACCAACAATAATCATTACACCCCTTTACTAACGACGGTATGCTACTAACTCGAAAATGGAGAAATCAACATAACAGAAATCAGTCACATTCTATTAGTGAAAGACCTCAACCCCCGTAATCATCCTAAACTAGAGTTCTTTGTGTAACTCTATCCCTTCATCGTCCATGCAATGCTCAACCCACAAACAAACAAATCTTTTAACCCACATCTTCAAATTAAAGTATGCAATTGAACTGCTCAAAGAATGGATAACAAAAGCAGCCACCTAAAGTCCGTTCAATTAATTCATTCATTTAAAAAATGGCATAGAAAACTTGAATTGGAACTACTACCTTAGTGCGAACTTTACCTGCCTACAATAGCCTACAAGCCACACGATTCTTCCTAGCTAGGTTAGCCACACTGTTACACTAACACTCGCTAAAAGTTGCACTTTATTGTACTACTACTATTGCATCTATCAATTTCCCAATTTCCATACAAAACATTATAAAGGTAACACTTTTGGTTTATGTGATACTAGTACTAGTATCAAAATTTCAACTTTTACAATCCAAATGATTCCAATTCCCAAATACTCAACAGAATTAATACTTGTTTACATCACTTTGCAACAAACAAACAACAATTAAGCAAAAAAAAAAAAACAAATTACCAGGGTTTAAGAATACTTAATTAAACAAAATCATACCTGAAACTTTGTGGCCAATTTTGTGATATGAATGTCCCAGTTTCATCCTCATCATCACCAACATCATCATCAGCATCATCACCATCATCATCATCATCAACATCAACATAATTTTCAGCATCATCAACCTTATTATTATTATTTTTCTCTAAATCATTATCATTTTCCTCCATATCAAACTGTGTATCTTTCTCGTTTCCCGCCATTCGCGACATACCCACAAAAAATTCTCAACGACCCACCAAAGAAACTTCAATAATAACCTTAAATTCCAATCAAAGTTCCAAACTTTCTACCCAATTTATGCAATGTGGATAGAGGGAAGTGTATAATATAAGGTTTTATAACTTTATGATAAAAAGCGGTGTGATTTAGAAGATACAGAAAATACCAACGAAAGGGGATGGAGGGGGACAAATGGACAAATTAGGAGGAGAGAGAGAGAAAGAGGAAGAGAGGAGTCTAGAGAAGCGGAGAAGTGTGACAGTCACGCTTTTGTTTGATGTTTTCTTGTTTGGACCGTTGCTGCCATTGTTTTGCTCTGTTTTTATTTTTTTTTTATAAAGACGGCAGGTAACCTTAAACTTTCGGAAAATAGAAAAGAAAATAAATTAATTGGAGATTGGTATAAATTAATTATTTTGGGAAATATTAGGGTTGAGTATTCAACAAATGATGATGATTCATGATCCTTATCAAAGGTGAGGTAAAGCTTGATTTCTTTCCATTTATATGTGTGTAACATAATTTACTTACTTAAAATAGACTAATAGTGCAAACATTAATTATAGACCGTCCAGGGCACGTGAATGATATGAGTGCGTATTCCGCGGTCATAACAGTTAAGTCTGATTTTTCGGTAATATTGAGTCGTATTGGGTTATCATCATGCAAATACGAACTCAAATAATGGATTTTTTTTTTAGTGACTACAAAAATTAGTGTGAAATTCGATATTATAGAGCTGAATCATCATTATTCGATCTTGAATTGGAAAATAATTGTGTTTTTCTATCTCTATGTATCATATGAATATACTTCTTTCTTTAATTCGGCAAGTATTATCATGTGAGTTTCGTACCCACACAAGTAATGACGGTGCGAAGAAGGTGGCTTACTATGAGAAAAGGAGGCGGCAGCCATGAATGGCAATCAAACAAGGGCGACAACCCAGAAATTTCTTCACTCAAAACATCAAATCACACAAAAAACAGCTCCTCCTGCAAAAATCTCTCTTATAAATACTTCAATCGTCATCGTCAGGGATTTTCTTTAGTTGTTTCAAGCTCTATCTTCGACAAGCTTCTACAAGGTTCAATTGTGTCCTTTTCTGGCGGCTATGGGTCTTCTATCCTTGCTATCCGTGCTATACAATCAATCAATCATCATTCGGAACCGGATCCAGTTGATGCCCCGTTCAATCAACAATCAGATGATAGTTACGACACATCTCCAATGGACGAATCACCGATTTCAGGGCAAAAGAGGAAGGCTGCCGAATTGGGTGAAATCTGCCCCAATAATCACAAACGGAGTCGTGAGGTTGTTACACGATCTTCGAATTCCAGTCCTGCTCAACGGAAGAGGAAAAGAAAGGCGACTTACTCTGGGGTTTCTTGCGGGAGTGTGGGAGAACATGTTACTCCTGCTCCTTTCCAAACCAATCAGTTGTCGGAACAGGTTAGTGTCTGTCTCTTGCATCAATTAGATACAGGCATCAATTTCAATGATCAAAACCCTAATTTTGGCAAATCTTCGATTTTGGGGGAAAAGAGAAAATCGACTGAATTGGATATTGCCTTTACCATTAACCCTAAGAGGCATTGTGGGGGGGTTTCGGATCGCTTCAATTTTATTTGTGCTCAGCGTAAAAGGCGCTGGGTTCCTGGTTCTGATGATGCTTTCAATAGTCATAAGAAACGAAGATATGAATTGCCTGTTTGTTCCCCAGCTCCTGTTGGTTCGTATTGTTCTGTACTTCCACGCAAGCGAAAAGTTTTTATCAGCCTTTATTCTAAGAGGCGGAAGAGACAACGAATTCTGGTTGATGCTGACGGTGCTTCCGTCATTTTTTCTGCTGCTGGATCTTTTTCAGGTGTGGTGACTCCCTGTTTTGAGTCACCCACGGGTCAATGAGCATAATCTCTTGGAACTGTAGGGGTATGCATTCGGTGGACAAACCTACAGTTCCTTACATCCGATGGATGGTCCACAAGTTTCATCCTGCGTTTTTGTTTCTCATGGAAACTAAGTCCTCTGTCTCAGAGGCTTTTTTGCTCTCTGGTTTAGTTAATGTCTCTTGTTGTACTGGTGTTGATGCGGTTGGGTCTAGTGGTGGTCTCCTCTTAGTTGCTTTTCATCCTTGGTGTTTGGAAGTCTTGTTAGTCTCGCCTAACATCATTCTCTGTAAGGTGTTGTCTGATATTCATAGCTGGGTTGTAATGTTCCTGTATGGTGCTCCGGCTCTTTCGGATCAAGCCTCTGTTTGGAGTATTATTTCTACCCTGCTTGAAGAGCATCCATCCTGCCTTGTTATTGGAGACTTCAATCAAGTAGAATTTTTTGGTGATAAATTGGGTGGGTCACCAGATATAGCGGGTTGGATGGATTTTGTTACTTGGCGTTTATCTTGGGCACTTTCAGAAATACCTTTTCAAGGTCCAAGATTTACATGGACTAATAACCGAGAAGAAGTTGATCTTATTATGGAAAGACTGGATCGGGCCTATGCAACAGAGCCTTTGTTGAATTTATTTCCAGATGCTGTTCTTCATCACCAACCCATTATGTGCTCAGATCATTCCGCTATTATTCTCCATTTACATCCGACAACTAATGCTAAGCGAAGACCATACAAGATTGAGAATTGGTGTCTAGTAGCTTCAGAGGTTGGTTTTATTGTTCGTGAAGAATGGTCTAGATGGGTTGTAGGATCTCCGGCTTTTGGAGTGTCCAGAAAATTGTGCTCGATTAGACATAGACTCTTATGCTGGTGTGTATCACATAAGAAGATGTGGGGTATTAATTGGACTGCCTCAGTACAAGAACTACAGGAATCGGCCTTACACATTAGAGACTTACAATCAGCGGCTATTTTCCGGACTGATCAACAAACCTGGATCTCCAGAGCTGAAATGGCTCTCTCATATTGGCAGCAGCGGGCTAAGATAAAAAGTTTGGCCACTGGAGACTTGTGCACAAAAGCTTTCTTTAATAAAGCACGCAGTAATCGTCATAGAATCTCAATCTCGGCACTCAAAGACGAAACCGATACCTGGATATATGAAGCACAACAAGTGGAAGCGCTTATTCTTAATCATTTTTCTGCTTTGTATACCAGCAATATGGCGACTGCTTCATCCTCCTCCTCGGCTGAGCTCTTGGATACTTTTATTCCACGGAGACTTAGTTCAGATGATGTACAGGTTCTTTCTTCTCCTTTTACTGGTGCGGATGTCCGTGAGGCTTTGTTCAGTATAGCCAATGGGAAATCGCCTGGCCCTGATGGTATTACGGCTGACTTTTTGCAATATTACTGGGATGTTGTTGGTGATAGTGTCTCTCAAGCTGTACTTCACTTCTTCAAGCATGGTTTTCTGTTGAAAGAGTGGAACCAGACCTTCATTGCTCTTATTCCAAAGGTGGATCGCCCTGAGTTTGTTACTCAATTCCGGCCAATCGGCTTGTGCAATGTCCTGTATAAGTGTATTTCTAAGTGTTTGTCTAAGCGTCTTCAGACCTTGATGCCTCATTTAGTTGGGGAGTTTCAGAATGCATTTATTCGTGGACGACTACTCGGCGATAATTGTCTCCTGGCCAATGAACTTCTATCGACAATTAACAGCAAGAAACGAGGTAAAACTGCATTGGGGGTTCTCAAATTAGACATGAACAAGGCCTTTGATCGGGTTGACTGGTCATTTCTACTTCGGGTCCTCCGTGCATATGGTTTCCCTACTAAGTGGCTGAACTGGATTCAGCAATGCGTCACAACCGTCTCCTATAAGGTGTTAATTAATGGTGTTCCCTCAGTCTCTTTCAAGCCATCATGCGGGTTGAGGCAAGGGGATCCTTTATCTCCGTACCTCTTTATTCTTTGTATGGAAGTTTTCTCATATATGCTCCAGGTTGCAGAGAGTCAGGGTTTGTTCAGTGGTATCAAAGTTTCTCGAAGAGCGCCTTCGATTTCCCATTTATTTTTTGCGGATGATGCGCTTCTTTTCTTCAGAGCCACTCCGCGTGACTGTACGAATCTGACCTCGATAATCTCCAAATTCTGCCAAGTTTCAGGTCAGATGCTTAATTTGCAGAAGTCCTTCTTTAAACTGTCTCCTAATGCAAGTCAGGACCTTCATCAGTCACTTATTCGGACTTTAAATGTTCCTTTGGTCTCTCAGTTAGATCATTATTTAGGGCTTCCAGTGGACATTGGCTCCTCTAAAACTGCAGTGTTTCGATTTGTTTTGGATAAAATTCTATGCAAGCTTGCTCTGTGGAGTACGGTTCCCTTTTCACAGGAAGGGAAGTTGCTTCTAATTAATTCGGTTTTGTTTGGTATTTTCTCCCATGCAAGCTCTGTCTTCAAAATTCCGACTTCCATTTGTGCGAAGATTGACAGCATCGTTACTGTTTTCTGGTGGAAGTGCTCTCAGTCTTCTTCTTCTGGTATTCACTGGCTTCCTCGGGAAAAGCTACAACTGCCTAAGGGTCTGGGTGGACTTGGTCTTCGTAGTGCCCAGGTTGTTAATAATGTCTTTCTCATGAAGAGCGCCTACCGTATCCTCAATAATCCACAGCTTTTAATCTCTCGGGTTTTCACAGCACGGTATGGTGAGTTTCCGACTCTCTCTCCGACGCCCTTTTACCGTAAGCATGCGTCCTGGGCTTGGAGGGGTCTCCACCACGGCTACTCTAATCTGTGGCCAAATCTTGCGTGGAAGGTTGGAAATGGTCGATCTCTCTCTGTACTAGGCTCAAATTGGTTACCTGATCACTCTCTTCAAATCAAAGATACGGCTCCCCTTGGAGACTTTCTCCATTTGCGTGTGAGCGATTTGCTTCGGCCGATCACCCATGATTGGGATGGCCGGAAAATCAGGCGTTTATTTATGCCTGAAACTTGTCGTCGAATATTTTCTATGGAGTTGCCAAGCAGTGACAAGGAAGATTTTTGTTTTTGGATGCCTTCTAAATCTGGAGAATTTAGTAACAAGTCTACCTATGCTTTCCTACTCCGTAATTCCTCCTCGGGCTTGGTTGTTCCAGAGAATGCCCAACGTTTTTGGAAACGGTTCTGGGCCTTTGATTTGTTACCAAAATGGAAGGTGTTTATCTGGAAATTGGCTCACAACTCCTTGGCTGTGATCGATAATCTACAGCATCGAGGTTTGAATGTTCAGGGTAATTGTTGTTTTTGCCATCAAGAAGCCGAAACTGTAGAACATATCTTCCGCACCTGTGGTTGTTCCCAACACATATGGCGGGCTTGTCCCTTGGGGCTTCATATTGGAATGAATCAGGCACTACCTTTTTCGGACTGGCTTATGGAAACATTGTTGTTTCTATCTAAGCTATCGACGCGTTTCCCGATTACTATTTTTTGTGCCATTTTGTGGAGTATTTGGGTACACCGTAATGCTGTTATCTTTACAGGTGTTGCTTGTTCCCCAATGTTAGTTCTAACTATGGCAACCAAGCTGGCTAGCCAAGCTTTTGCAGCTAATAATCAGGCTTCATCTCAGACGATGATGTCTTCTCCTGCTTCACCTCCGGGATATCTGGCTGTGTACCTTGGAGTATCTAGAACAATAGCTACTTATGAGGCTGTTTTCCAAACTGACGGTGCTTGGTGCATAGGGCAGAATTGGGGTGCATCAGCGTGGGTCGCTTTTCATCCGGTGACGGGAAGGCAGCTGGGAAGTGGATGTGATTGCCGTTATATGGGATCTGCTCTTCATGCTGAAATGTGGGCCGTCAGATGTGCTTTGGAGTGGGCGTCTACTATTGGAGTTACTTCCGTTAGTATCTTCACCGACTGTAGTGTTTTGGTGAGCTTGTTAAGGGGTGACAGTAAACCGGATGTGAGTGTGCATTGGCTTCTTCAACACCTTCAGAGGCTCGGGGGTGCAATGCGGTGCTGCAATCTTTTCAAGGTTGATCGGGAATTTGTTAGCATTGCTGACAAACTTGCGACTGACTGTCGGAAAGGAGTGATATGTCCCTACTCAACCTCTTATCTCCCTCCCCCTTCAACTTAGAGTAGCTTAGATTTTAATTAGCTTGGTTTTTAATTTTCTTTCTTGTATTCATGTTCTTTACTATCTGTCAAAAAAAAAAAAAAAAAAATCATGTGAGTTTCTATGTCTATCTTAAGGTTTCCAACGAGAACATGACGTGGAGGATCACAAGATCATCGCAATGGGTTGCAAACCATGACTTGTTACTTACATCAGCCCAAGCCCAAATCATGTGAGGTGCTCCAAGCTGGCAAATCTCGTATTTGACTTCCGAGGTTAAAAAAAGGCCGAAAATTATAAGAGTCGCGACTATTTCACTGTGAAGATCTGAATTTCGAGCTTTGAGAATTGTAGCAATGAAAAACTCTTAAAGAAATGGTTATATTTATCGTCCTACATAAATTATGATAATGATCATGCACGATCTAAAGCGGGACTCAACCGAATGTAAAGTAAATCATGCACAAATCATAGTATGAAACGAAAATGAAAATGTATGTACTAATTAATTTGCAGGGCCTTCATCAGTAAGCTGGCTTTAGCTTACGTCCTATTGAAGCCCCTTAGCACCTACGTTATGCATTAACAAGTCAAAACTTGTACAACCTTGCTGTCTTTCCTTGGGGAAATTTCTGCTAAAATATCTTTGTAACATTCATGTTAAGTGACAAATTGATCTATTGGGGCCTTTAGAAAATAAAGTTAGTAAAATCGACTTATATAAGTTCGTTCTTATTGATAATAAGTCGCACAATCTAACCTATAATCGGATTAAGCCTGGTGGTCGCTTTGGTTTGAGATCAGACCATTTCATGTAAGGTTTCAGAGCGATATGTTACAAAACGAACTTGAATTGAACAATGTGTATGTCGTGAATTAGTAACGAAAATGGCAAATGTGAGAGAACAAAGTAAACGAATGAGTTGCCTTGATTAATCCATACCGTACCCTTTAGTTTACTTCATATGGGGGAAATGAATTATACTCTTCCCAACTCACAAGTCACAAACACTAAAGACTCCTGCATTTTTATATTCTTATCAAATACATATATCAACGCACACGTTACTTTCAATCTAAGTTCTAACACCATTTACTACAAATTTTCTGAGGTAAAGTAAAATTGAAGCAAGCTAAGATTAGAGATGGGTCAATCTTTGCAGAAACTTACTCCTGGCAATGGTAATTTATCATCTCTTACTCCTCTTTAGTCTTTAACTTGCTTGTAGTAGAGTATATATGTCAACAATGCTAGTTTTGTGTAAGATAAAGATGTTAGTTTAAGGTATTATTGTTGGGGCGAAATTCGAACATGGAGTCACTCGAAAAAGAGTCACCTCGACTCCTCGAGTCCTGTTTCATAATAGAAGAACGTCTTATCCAAATTTTTGGTGAATCTATATAATTGGACATTTGTCTTTTGTAAATGTTCGTCTAGATTAACAATGGGTATATTATAAACAGGAACGGAGACAAAACGGGTGAAAATGATGGGTGAAATCGCGAGCCGATACTACGAGGAAAATTTCTCAGACACTGCTAAGGATTGGACGACAACTGACTTCTACAGAGCAGTTTGTGAAGTAGTAGAGTATGATCCTCTGGCCCTCCTCTCCTCCCTGTTTTATCTTAAACATTTACCAAAATAGTTGTCTCTACATATGTTTGTAACTTGTTTTACGTAGAATTTACGTAGAATTTCTACATATGTTTTAGTCCAAAATGACTTGGAGTCGACTAATATATCATGAACTTTGTAATGTACTCATCACTAATGTAGCAGCAGCACGACATTAGGTTTTCATCAGGGTGTCTTACTGTCTTTTCTTATTTTTTCGGGTTTTCACTGACATTCATTATTGTTGATAACTGTTGGGGCAGAGAAATAAACAGAAATCTTGGCAACACCCAATTCCGGGTACCAAAGACTGAAACTCTTCAACAAGCTTATGTTGTGAGTCTGCTCTTCCTATAATATAGTATATATGCATGTATGACATCCATGATTATACATTTATACATGTGCAGACTTGTAAACTTAATGTTGTCGAGGAATCATGCTCTAATTGCTTTTACAATGATGCACATTAAGGTGTAGTAACGTTAAGGTCGTGTTCTATTCAATATCATAACGGTTAGTTCAGTTCAGTTCAGTTCGGAGACAATGAATTTGGTCGTGCATGCGGTAATTTTAAGTAAAAAAAGCATTAAGATTGAAAAAGGTCGTTCTCTCATGATAAAGTAGTGTTATAGACCTTATGGTAGTCCACATATGTGATGTTGTTATGTATATGCAGAAACATCACAAGGGAAAAGGAAAATCACTGTCAAAAGAAGAATTTCAGAGAATTCTCCAAGATGTAATAATGGAAACAGGATTTACAGGCATCGGTGCAAAGGACATCATAATGTACATCTTTGGAGTTCCTGTCACAACATTAATCATCAAGAAAGGGGTGCTTCCTGCTGCAATTCCTGACGGGTTTTTCATTCCTGCGGTCACCTCGGCTACTGTCTTTTTCCTTGCCAAATCTAACAAGATTTGAAAACATTTGTTCAAGCTTACTAACTTAGCCAATCAATAATGTGTCGAATAACTTAAAATCGATCTTCATACGTACTTTATCTGCTTATTCAATGTATAAGACGTGTATTGGTTTAAATATAATTCAAGTATCTAAGAGAAATGTAGTCAAAAAAATGCTGGTTTTGGACTCATGGTCTTATTCCATATGAAAACATGCGCGAAGTATGTGCTAAGAGCAAACTTAACAGTCTGAAAGTTGTACAGATAAAAAAAACGACGACCTGTCAACACTAAAACTTGAATATCTCATGATCCGCAAGTAATTTGTGACTGTGTCTTTTACTGGATGGAAACTAAGACCTGTAGCTGTAAACTGATGTATGATGTCATTGGTATAATTGTTTTCAAGTTAAGAGCTTTGAACTCTGCAAGTCAGTATCAGGGCATGCAGGAAGAGAATAATAATGAGTTGCAGTAGAATTTCTGCATCTTTTTTTGCATTTTCTGAAGTTCTTTTTTTTTTTTTGAAATAAAATGGAATTTCATTAATATCGTTGCCAAAAGGAACTTACATCAAGAATTGTAACGATACATAAACCTTTGGCATTTAACATTGTTTCAAATTTTGTTTGGGGTATGAAATATTGGTGTTATATTAAATCTACGAAACCGGTCTCGATTCCGTCAAGATTAAAGAGTCGTTTGCACGAATTTTGCGTTAGTTATTCACCAAGATACGGGTACCAATTCCGCAAGCTGAGAATCGAATTTCTTCATGCACAATTGAAGCCTGAAACTATTAGCACCAAAACATTTAGGGGGTCTCTCTTGCACAACCCAGCATATTTGACCACTCTCGTAAGGTGCAGTGACGTGATGAACACCAAGAGCGAGACTTTTAGGGCAGAAGTCGCATAATAGAATATTAATCGACACAGTACAGATGCAAGACCAACAAGTGAACAACCGCATGCCAAGTGTTAAAAGTTACTACTGGGAGGGGTAAATTAGCCATGAGCGAAATAGTTGGACCATAAAATGTTTGTAAACGATTCCTTGAGAAAAATTCCATGTAGGATTATGAAATACTCTAATAATCGATGTTTCATTATTGAAGAGGCAAGTCTCATTATATAGTACAATAGGAACCCTAACCCTAGTTCTAGAATGTTATATTCTAAACTAGTCTTACTCATCCTCTATCATTCCACCTTATGGATTATTGTAAATTCGTAATGCAATATATTTTAGAGGATCTACAGTGATTAAATGTAGCACTTGGAATTGAAGTTAAAATAATAGGAAATATGGAAGGTGACAATATTACGAGATAATATCGAGAGATATTATGGAGTAATATGGTCAAGCAATATTACCATATACGAAGTTATGGTAATATCGTATATATCGTAGATATACATATCTTGTCACCTTCCATATTTCCTATTATAAAACAACCAAAGATTCAAAAATAGGTACAAAGGTCCCTTCACAGCACGTACGTATTTTGAGAAGGGCCAACATAATTGTCGTGGAAGGGTTGAATCCTTGCGTGGATTTATATATGTTTATTGGCCGTAATAATTTCATAACCGAGCCTGTAGTCACGTAATCGCAATGAGGTACACATCCCCATCAATCCATCGTATTGATGAGAAACTCATTTGTTTCTGTTGAAGGATTGTCCATGTACGTGTTTTAGAATTCACGGGGCAAAAAGCTAGCCAATATTATCATTTACTGTTAGCTACTACCGACACTAATTAATCAAATGAATGTTTATTATTAACTAAGTATGACATTGATTAATCAATTACAGTATGTATCTTTTTCACAAATCTTCAGCAAAAATTTTGAAAATAAAATCTCGAAATCGTTTGGAGTAGAGTTTTGGATCTACGGCTGATATTGAGGTAGCATCATACTGCATGGCTTTGTAAGCATGCTCAAGCTTTTTACTAATGTCGTAATCTTGAAGTATGTCAATGATGCCGAAAAACATCACAACCTCATAGAACTCTCCTGTTGGCTCCATTATCTGCATTTCTCCTTCCATCCTTCTAATGGCTCTCTCGACTCGAGCTGGCATGTTTGTCCCTAACCTAACACTCGCCCACCTAGACAACGAAAACACACATGCAGTCTACGTTAATCATCATATTTTATCGATACAGGAATTAAACGAAGTTTAATACGTCAAAAATAAACATCGACTTAGAGATGGAAGCTCACCAAGCTGGGTCGACTAAGAGCTGATCCATGTCTACTCTTGATAGACGAGGGCCACTATGATCGCTTTCGGATTCATCACCTGATAACAAGTTTAATTAGAGTCATGTTAATGATTGTATACGTGAAGATTACGTAACAATTGTTGTTGAAGAAACAAACCAGTAGGAGTACGAGCTCCAGAAGGAATCAAGTCCCCTGCTTTTGATGCTTCCCTAAAATGAATTCCTACGGGCATGCTGTAATCCATGATTCTCTCTTGTTCCAAGAACTCGCAATCTCTATCTACTTGTCTGTGTATCGATACAAACACGAAACAAAACATCGTTAAACAACTCTTATGTAAGTTGTGTGTATACATATACTACATTCGGCCAAAATTTAATAAAAGGAGTCTCGTTTATATGCTAGTGGGCTACTCCATTATATTCGTAGAAATATGAAAAAGTTCGGATTTGCAAGAAATGGAAGTACCTGCAAAGTTCTTGGAACCATGACTTTTGCAATCTAAAGATGAAGTTAAGATCAAGATCTTTGAGTATAGTACTTGCATCTAACTCTTCCTCTGGTTTATCAGTGGATCGACCAAGCGAAGAGCCTTTCAAATCGAAACGTCTATGGATAGTGTACTCGGTACAGAACAGGTTCCCCATTATAATGAAGCGCACCTGATGATCAACTCGAGAGCGTCATTAACTGTCCATCGACGAGAACATGTCTTCTATCGGACAGGAAATACACAAACTTTTGGATGAACCCGTTTCACAGAAAATGTTTTGTAAAACGAGAAAGCAACAAAACAAGATTTAGTTAACTATAGTGAAACGGTTTCATCCAAAAGTTCATGTAATACCAAATTTAGAGCAAGAATTATCTGATCTTACTTTCTTTTGAATTGGACCTGTCAATTTTACACAATGAAGGCCAAAGAATTTCGTAACAAGCGTGTTTTCGAATGCTCGAACGTGATTGTAGTATGCTGATAACATCCTCAGAAGTACCTGACAACATAAAATTGCAGGATCATAACCTGAAATTATCAGTAAACAGCAAAAAGAAGGAAACAATAAAAATTTTAAAAATCAGACTGATAAGTTGTTAGAAGCATTACTTTGACTTCTGCTTTCTTCATAGTCTTGATCATGTAACGATCATCACTACTCAAGTAAAAGAAGCTCCCACTCTTCCCTGGAGACGACAACTCTCGAAGAGCTTCGTTCCCACAAATCGACAACATGTAATCTGC
The DNA here is from genome assembly GCA_963457585.1 of Spergularia bocconei. NCBI lineage: Eukaryota > Viridiplantae > Streptophyta > Magnoliopsida > Caryophyllales > Caryophyllaceae > Spergularia > Spergularia bocconei. The sequence continues at coordinate 1,039,250 of OY734946.1, read as the reverse complement.
TGCATCCACCTTGAAAAGTTTCCTTAGTGCTCTGTTAACATTTTAACTGATTAGACCTTTTTACGGAATTTTTTTCGTGAAATGAGTTCATCCAAAAGTTTGCGATGTTAAAGAAGCTGACCTGAAAACTAAAGGACAGTAATCTTTCCATTTGAATTCGCAAGAGCTATGTGGAGGAGTATACTTGGACCCTTCTGATGGAAATTTGGTCCAAACTTTTTCTTTAGGATCAAAAGCTGATGACTTCAAGTCTAATGATGTAGGGGGAGCAGGTCTTCCAACAGCATGCCTGAAATAGTAATTTTCACGTCATTTTTGAGCTAAAAAAACACGTATAGAGCTGACAAAACGTCGTGTTTGTGTTATATATATGAGAGTGTTAGTACCTGATTCCGAGTTGGAGATTGAGCATAAGCTCATAATTTTTGTGACCTTTAGTAATAATCTCCCCTTGTTTCTTGCCAGCTTTGGGTATTCTAAGAGGTCTCCCTGAAGATGGAGGCATATTCTTAGTATAAGTAACGTAATTCTCAAGATTTAGACCATCCAAATCCGCATTACTATCTCTGCTCCCTCCACCAACAGAGATTCTATTCTGATGAGCTTGTTGATCAACTCCGACCTCAGCGTCCCACACATGGCCGCCTCCATTGTTACTCGTGGTAGCTGTAGGTATCCTCGAGTCTACAGACATTCGGCCTGGCCTCATCGAGGGTTTGGGTGACTTCCATGTCGCGAGCTTCTTCTGCGATGGAAAAACAGTAATCTTTTCAGTTGAACAAACCTTACACCCACTCAAAATATCATTATACAACTCTTGAGGATCCCAATCACTGCACGAGCTAGGAGGAGTAACTTCTTCGTCTTCTGATACTTGTCGTAGATCTGGATCTATGCTCCAAAATCCGTCAATGTTTCTCCCATCACTCGACTTATACACTCCTTGGCCATTTGGAAGGCCGTCCTCCCAATTGCCCTCAAATCTATTCCCTTGGGCCGGCCACACCATTGTGCCCGGCCCATAAAACACCCCATTTCTCCACTCTCCAGAGTATAAATTCCCACTCATCCATTGGTACTTCCCTTGGCCTTCTTGCACCCCGTGACGCCATTCGCCCTCGTACCAATCCCCATTCTCATAGCTTATGACACCATGTCCATGCTTCATATTCATCACCCAAAATCCTCGATACGTCTCCCCATTTGCACCATTATATGTCCCCTTCCCGTCCATATACCCGCTTTTGAACTCGCCCTCGTACACGCTCCCTGAAGGCCAACTAAACCTACCTTTCCCAATGGCTTGCCCTCGAAACCACTCCCCTACGTACATACACCCGTCGGTCCACAAATATTTCCCGTGCCCGTGTGGGCAACTTTCGAACCACTGACCCGTATAGTAGTCCCCATTTCCGAGGAATCTTTCGACTTGTTCCAACTCACGAATCTCATTTCTGTCGCTATTTCTATCGTCCATATCTTCCAATTCCTCGTTCATATGACCCATCGACATCGACCCGAATATGCTGTGCGCCCGTTTCTTTGCGGCCGCTTGCGTTTTCCGCAGCGTTGCTTCCCATGCTTTTGCCATTCCACACGCACGGAAAGTCGTCTCTGCTCATGCTGGGTTAGATAGATGATCATCTACACAATCTACGTCTACTACTACTACCTCCACTTTTCGTTTCGTTCTTTTTGATCTATTGTCGTTCTCACCTATCGAGGTTCACACAAACGCCTTCCTTTTTACCATCGGCATTACGAGAAAACACATAGGGTTTATAATTTTCATAATTTCTATACGTGTACTTTTTCATAGATTAAAAGTTAATGTTAATTTCCTCGATAAGTGAGAGCGACAATAATCTATCAATGTTTTGTTTTCCTAAGCGTTCATAATACAAGTACCTAATAAACAACACGAAAATGTGATCGACATGTACCTGCATCAATCATAGATCTTTCCTCCAGGAACTTCAAATGCCCATATGCAAGAAATCATCAAAACTTCAATTTTTCTCATCACAACAAACCATTTACTCTAATTTTCGCGGTATTTTCCTTTTGGAATTATGTAATAACTATGATATAGCTCCTGATTACGAAATCAACCAAATCAAATCAACAAGTAAATTTTGTGTTTTGTTAACAGTATTCAATAATTATGTTCAATTTTGCCAAGAATTTTTTGTTAAAGGTTATTTTGTTTAATTTGCATGAGTGAAAAGAAAATTTCATGGGAAAAAAGAGAGTCGAGAAAATAGGAGGAAATTACTAATCTACAAAAGACATGAGAAAAAGAGCCTTTCTTAGAGTGCTAATGCCCACAAACTAGTAAGAAATGAACGGACACTCATCAGTAATATGTATTTGCCATTTTTAGACCTTTCTTCCTTATTTCCCCTACAAATTAGAGGATGTAATTAATTATATAACTTCTCAGGTGACAAAAAAAAAATTAACTATAAATTAAATGGAAAAAAATTTGTTGCATGTTTTGCAAGATTTCGCCTCTCTGTTGCACTGCCCATGAGAAAAGATTTGGATCTTAAGCACCATGATTGTGTACATTTGATCGTCTTTTATTTTGTCATGAAAGCGGGACCCTAGCTAGGAGAGTAACGTTGTTGTTGCATACACGGATTTTAACCATGCCGATTACCAATTTTGCTTCAGTATGAAGGCAAAATTGTAAAAATGAACTCAAAGTCGTGTTATGGCGGAAATTCTACTCTTATTCAGGTAGAAATGCATTTTGAACCTACGCTCAAAGTTCTCACCCAATTAATTGGTTACGCATTTGTTTGGCTAAACACATCGTCAATGTAATGTTCAATGTATATATACAATTGAGAATTGCCATTTATGCAAGCTAAAAGAAGAGAAATAGGTTGTTTTCTTATTTCAAAAAAAAAAAAAAAAAAAAAAAAAAAAAAAAAAGGCTGCTTCCTATGAGCCGCTCGCTTTGAAAATTACTCGAGCGCCGACTTGTGCATGAACCCAGTTCACAAAAACAGTTGCTCAAAAGGTGGAATATATGCCACAGGAAACCGAAAACGCCACAAGAAAACAACAGCAAGGGGCTGGGGGGAACCAAAGGGCCTTGAAACTTAAGAGAGTCAAATACAGTAGTAGTAATATCATACACCCTTATTTTCTGCTCTCAGAAGAGAACAGAAGGGAGAAACAGAAACATAACAAGAAAGCATGAAAACGTCTGGAGTAAGGTACACAACACCAATCACCAGTCATTATTAAACACACAGCATCACAACGCCATAATGCAATTGCTTATTTCTAACATAACCATTTGGCTTCATAAACAACAACACTCGTACGTAGAGTTTCAGGCTGCGCGAAAGCAGTGCCTTGATTATAACACCACATAAATCAGCTTCCTCGTTGCTGATTATAGATGCGGCTATGCAATGCCTACTGACAATCCTGTTCTTTCATGTCGTCTTCTCAACGTCTAGTAGACTACAATAATAATACCTTTTCCAGCATCAAAAGCCAACCCAGCCACAACCGAACCTTACAAGGACTAGCCCAACTGATTCAGCCAGACTAGTACCAACGCTTCGAATGTCCAATGCGAACCAACTACTTGTCCACCAACTCCATCCTTCGTGTTCGGATATAACGGCACCTGTTCAGCAAATACAACAAAGCAGATAAATACAGGGCACAATATGATGGACAGTAGCAAATAATTTCAAAAAACCATGTGAGCTCTGCCTGTGAGTCTGTGACATATGAAGGGAAAAACGATGAGAATGAGCATGCTCAAACCTTTGGGCCTTCTCAGATAAAACCAAACATCGAATTAGGCAATAAACCTAGAACTCGTCGGGGTTTGTTAATACTAACACCCCCCTTCCTCCAACCGGAAGAAAAAAACAAGTCGCTAGCTAGTAAGAGGTACAGTCTTATAAATTGTACGAGTACTCCAAATCAGCCAACACCATTCAGTTGATCAGTGGTATGACAACTGATGAACGATATGCATAAAAAAAACCAAAGCTATTCTTGCAACATAGAAAAACCAATGCCCATTGGGCTCCCGTAATCCAATCAATAAATTGAGGACCAGTTACTGTCCAAGCACCACGAATTTACTAAACGAAGCAGCTAATATTCTTTTTCTATTCACACGCAAGAGAACAGATTCCATTGAGACTTTGAATCAAAGAGTCTCTGCCAATATGCAGCACAGCAGCAGCTAGGTGTTTATTATCTATTGATACATGGAAACCAATACGTGGCATAAAGGTCAATGCTATCAGAGCAACAACGAAAGGGTTACTAAATCAAATTGGGCACAATAGAACTCGACTACTGGTATTTCACAACCCAACCCTACAAGTAAACTATTGGTTAATTCTCCTCATCATACGATATTCAGGTTTACCTTTTCCCTATCCAGATGCAGCTAAGGGAGGAGGACCAGGCAAGGAATCAGAAAGCAGCTAGAGACACAACAAAAACGAACAATACATTATGCTAGCTGAGAAGTACAAGTCCTCGTCAATGAAATTGCCCACTGTATTTGCTACAAAACTACCAAGGTTTGAATTCAGATTGCTTCTAAATGTTTCATACACGGCACAGGGTATTCTGAAAAATGCACATGATTCATGTTTCACAAGTTTCATATATATTTTTCAAATTTCCGACTTGCTAATCGGCCCAAGGCCCCCAAAGAGTAAAGCTGATGAGTGACGAAAAAGATAGCTAGTACCAAAATAAGCAACCAAAGAAACCTACTAAAGAAACCAAAACAACTAGATCCTTAGGCATGCCAAACAAAAACTCGACTCCTAGATACTGCGTTGCACTCTGCATCACAAAACAGCGAGTGTACATACCCGTTTCAAAACAGGGGCCTGCTAAACTCCCAAGGTCACTCAAGCTTCAACAAAAACTTTATATCAATCCTGGAATGAAGCACAGTGCAGAAACGGTAGCATCTGCCTCCAGATATTCACCTCAGTATATTCCTGACGATGGAAGCAAGTAAATGACCAAGTGACAAAACGGATACTTTTAGCTATTTAGGGCAATTAAGTCAAATAGTGTCGCATACCTTTAGACTTCAACACAGACTTCACACCAGAAAACGACCCTCCCACAGTGATTGCCCCTGAAACTGCTGAGGTAATGACATTGGCTGGCTGACTTTCTTCTGTTGCTGCTCATAGAGTTTCAAGTGATCTGGATAGCCCTGCCAGAGTTTATGGTTCTCAACTGGAATTTGAAATGCCGAAGACTGTTTCCCCGGAAAAGGAAAGCTAACTGGCATCCCATAACTGTTGTCCAAATGGTTAAACAAAGATCCATTGTGGTTGTTGTCATTGATGAAACCAGTGCCATTCTTTGCGGACGATGGTTTCTGGTATCCATCTAGCCAACTATAATCATCCATTATAGGGTTATCATCCTTCATACTTGACCAACCGCGAAAATCTTCAGGACCTTTAGGAGCAGGAGTAAAACCAGGTGGAGGGCCAATATGTCTGACGGGCCTACTGACTGGATTCTTTCTAGAACTAACAGGGGATATTGACTGAGACTTGACAGTGCACATGTTCAGGTCAGTTGTAGAAGACATATTGAAGTCAACATTGGATGGAATGGCTTCGGACAGCTGCATACGATAACCATTACCAGCATTGACATTGACAGATTGTGAAAAAGGTAGTGAAAGGGCAGCAGATCGCAAGGTTGAAAAATGCTCAGAAGGTTTATGATTCATCGAGATGCCATCATCCATCAGAGCAATATTCTCGAATCCATTCACCATAGAAGCCTGCTGCTCCACCGGCCAACCAGAAGCATTGAGATGGCCATGTTGCAGCTGCTGTGGGGTAGCATTAGCGACAGAAGCAGGAGGTCTAGCAATAGTATCGAAACTTTCCTGTGGGAGGTATTCAATGGATGGGGCCGAAACAGAAGGGGTATATACTCCCGAAACTGTAGCAGTCAAGTTGGAAACCAAGCCAAAATCCTCATATGATGTACATATTGCATCCACATGCTTATCTGCAGTTGATGGCTTGAAAACAATAACCTCTTCCTCATCATCAACCTCAACGATTTGCGCTGCAGGCAAAACTTCCACATTTGGATTCTTGTCAACTGGTATTTCCTGGACAGTGCCATTCAGCATAAGCAATTCAGGGTCACTGCTGAGGGGAGAATCAATAGAGAATTCCGGCTCAGCACCTATGATGAATCTCTTTGTACTAGGATCAAAGAAGATACCCTGGTCCCCAACCCAAACAACATTGGAAAAGGTCTTGCCAGCCGCTATGATCCGCTGAATACGAGTCTTCTTCCCCTTCAGTCCACCATCATTATCAAAAGAATGTTTCCTGGAGAAGTTCAAGATTTGCTGCGCGGGATGTAGAGGGAGAAATCCCCTCAACTCAAAGTCCTCCCACAAAGCAAGTCGATTGGCTGTTTCCCCTTCTTCATACTTGCCCATATTAAAAAAACAAGATTCATCTTCATCATCCGACGAGAAACCACTTAACAAAAGCTTGTTGAAAAAGGAAACACAAGAAGTCCAGAAGAACAGTCTCGCATCGGTTTGTTTGTCTCCAGGTTCACTGACAGTGACAACATCTGGATGAGAAGCTAACCATTCTACAAACACCAAAACGCCAGGCAAAAGATAACTTGACAAAGAATCATGCAACTGTGAGCATCTCTCCACAACATGTCCCATCAACTCAAAGATTGCAGTGTACGCATTCTGGAGCAAAACCGAACGCTGTAAAATCTCAGCATATGATTGATTCTCAGAGTCTCTGTTAACATTGTGTACAGTAAAAATGAGAATGGACACCAGCCTGACGATGAAAAGTCCACATTCAGTAGCATCTGACCCAAAATTGTAATGCTCCCCGGATCCTGGCGAAAGAAGTGTCATAAAATCACTCTTGGTCATAGCAAGCACATCTGCAAAGGTTTCCAAGCTGGAAACACAAGGAACAGAGGGTTAATGCACGATGCCACTATGCCAGTATGAATTTCAAACAAAAAACAACAAAAGCAACTACTAAACAAAATACCTTGTGCGTGTGAACAATATGCCATTTACTCTGATAAACTTTACAGTGAATGCTTTTAAAGTTTCGGGAATACTGAGAGCCTTTTCTTTACTTGGATTGGGTTGAGTTCTACTATCTTTTGGAAACGACTTAGCGTCACCTCTTCCTCTCATTTTCCCATTCATCCGAGGAGCAGCCTTGGCTTTTGAAGTTTTCATATCCTCAAGCAGCAGCGAAAAGTTTTGACGATTCTGCCATACAGTTTCACAACATTCATCAAAAATATTAATGACCCCTAAAAACCTTAAGAAAAAGGTATACAACAGACCAACAGATATGTTGCTAACTCCTACTGCTAGCTCCCCACAAACCCACCCTCCAAAAAAGGCCACCCCACACATGAAACTAAAAGAAAAAAAAAAGATATGTTAGACACAATGAGAAATATAAATCCCAAATCATAATAATTACCCTCTCAAATGCAATGATTAGATTGTCCCTCGCTGTTGAAAATGGGCTTTCAACCGCCAAGCTTCGGAAATAGCGGTAAATTGCCACAAATTCATCACCATGGTAAGCAGACACTATAGCCAGCTGTAGGGAACAACAACAACAGAAAGTGTTAAAAACATATCAGTTCAGGAGAAGGCAGGCAAAACCACACAGCAAAACATAAAGAGGAAGCATTTAGCCTATGGTACCTGATGATGAGGGTTACCACTCGATGGCCAAAGAGAAGACGCCTGCATATAATAACTGGAAGCAGCTGCAAAATCTCGAGATTTGGACTCACCATCACCGTAAACAGCTTTATAACGGGCGAGATCACCCAGGTAAATTAAGCAACGGTGACAAGAAATCAAGCCCTTCTTTATATCAGAGGTTTTATGTCCATCCTTGCACAAAAAAATCTGACTTTCTGGATCATCTGAGAAATAACCAAGAGGCAGGCCATATTTTGCTCTAATTTTCAGCATCAGCTCATGGTAGAACCCAGTCGCCTCTGAAAGGAATGTTTTAAACTGAGACCTCACTTTTGCAAGTCGATCGGGACGTGCAGGGCCACCTTTTCCATTTTGTGTCACTTGAGCAGTACTTGACGGCACAGCGGCATTAAAGAGTACTCGCAACTCTTCTATTCGCCTATAATGCAGCTGCCACAGAGCAAGCTCTACCCCATGCTGTTCAGAAAAGGTATGATCTTCGAGAATTATGGCTTCATAGTTCTCTCTAATTTGTTGCCATACATTAGGATCGTAAGGAACCCTGGAATGTGCTGACTTACATCGGGTGTTTTCCAACTCAACATTCTGCACAGTAGAAAAAATTAGGTGGAATAGAGGCATTATTAAATTTCTTGATCAAATGAAACTTGAAGTCAAAGCCACAAATCCACAAATCAAAACAAAATAACTTCTACGTGTATCAAGTTTCTAGCCTAAGAATCTTTTTAATCAATAACAGTCCTGGACCTACAGTCTCATGGCCCTTCTTTGAAATATATGTCTCCACAAAGATAGTAAAATAGATGTTCAAGCGGTAAACCAAAATGCGTACAAATTAGCAAGGTAGGAGACCAGTAGGAACCAGCAGTTCACACAACACTCGGGCTTTAATAATTTACCAAACAAGAACAAAGCCAATACGTAATTTAGGTGAAAAAGTAAGAGCTCCAAGCTACGAAGTCTAAGTAAATGCTTGTAATGATCAATTTCAGCAAAGCAAAAATCTAACACTACAATCAGACAAGCTTTCACAACCAGGCAACCAGCAAGATATCACATACACCAGACAAAAAGAGCTGAGCCAAGAAGTTTAAATAAAAAAAGACCATGCCTTGTTGTAAAGGTGCTGGGCACGCTCCCTAGTAGAAACCGCTGAAGGTTTATCCATCTGAACAGCCATTATCCATCAATTGCAAGTAAGAACACGACGCTCGAACTATATAGTCAGGAACAATCCAAAACATTTAATCTGCAAGAAACTGCGACCAACCAAACAAACCATTAGATTCTAGTAGCCACAATACCCATCTCCATTCTTTAACAACGTGAACACAACAGACCTGCCTAATCACGAATTGTTCATCCCATCAGTACCAACATACCAAAAAAATGTATAAGCACTACAAACTTTCTGTTTATTCCCCCGCACTTCAACGAGATCACACTTAGTACTAAAAAAATCACCTTGTTGCCACAAAGTCGCACTCACTCGCAGATAGAAAATAAAGATTCAAGCACATAACCCCCCCCCCCCGCACCTAAATCAATTATGAAGTAAATCTAATCAACGTTGTCATGCTACTACCGAGTCTAAAGCCCAAACAAATCACTAAAACTGGGATTATACGACGAGAATCATCACAATACTTGTCCATATTTACAGCTACAACAAACACAACAGCAACACGCCACGGGTAACTCCACGAACCCGCCATCTCGTGACAGACCGGCCATGCGGGCACTATACAAACCCGACGACAAAGTCCCGTAGACACGAAAATGCGGCCAATGCCGTCTCAAACCACAAACAAGATCAAACCAACATCAAATAACATCCCATAACACCCTTCTCCTCCCAATAATCAATCCACAAACACGATTACGAAAACCGCAACAGCTTCCGTATTACATAAGATACAACAATTCCCAATACGATCATACTTTGTCAATACCTAATTAATTTCTTCCAAAAAAAAAAATCAAATTATACAAATTCAACCAATTACCAAACCAAGAAAAAATCAAACGTCAAGTTCAAGATTATTCCATAATAATCATGCGGCAATGTCGAATTCATGCGATTTCGAGCTCCAATTGAAGAAAATTACCAAAAACGGAAACCATGAAAAAAATTGGGGGAAATAAAAATAGAAAGGGAGAGAATAATACCTTGGTAGACGAAAAATCGGCAGATCTAGAAAGATCATGAAGCATGTGATGAAACTATGAATAATTTTGATTGAGGAAATTTTGGGGGAAGAAAAAAAAAGTTAGGGTTTGTTGAATTATGTTCTGGTGAAATTTGATTGTTTTTGGGGGAAAGCTTCTTGGGGAAGCTTTTTGGGGAAGAATGTACAGAATTCGTGTCACGATCAAAAAAAAAAATATTAGGGAAAAAGGAAAATAAAGTGTTTGCTAATTATATTTTCTTCGCCATTTTTCTTTTTTAATTCTTTTTGATAAAAGAAAAAAAAAAATTTGTTATCTATAGTCGGCTTGGAGTTGTGGACTTGGAAGTCCAATTGGAGTCTTCATGTTTTCTTTTCTTTACCGATCAAAAAATGAAAAAAATTAAGGGTCCGCTCGGTATCACTGCCGTTTTCAGTTTTTGGTTTTTTTGTGTAAAAAAATAATTTAAATAAATGGCAAAAATAAATTTTAATTGTATGTTGCTATAATAGACATACTGAAAATGAGAACTGACAACTGAAAACTGAAAACCACTTTTTCTGGTTTTCAAAAACGGGACTTTGGTTTAACAAAAAAAACAGAAAACTGAAAACAGAAACGATACCAAACAGACCCTACTTCTTTAAAAAAAAAAAAAAAAAAAAAAAAACAAAACATCGATTTAACATTGGAGCTTGTAATTTAGTATTAGGAATTTAGAAATATTTTTTTATTAAAAATATTAATTCTATAATTTAATTAACTAATTCTCAAGCAACTAAGTAACACATCATTACTTAGCGGAAAATCTAACAGAAATTACTATATGGGTACCATGTGCACGAAGTGGTAACTTCGGGGGTACCATGTGCACAAACTTGTCAAGTTGGGTACCATGTGCAATCAGTCAAAGTTCGAGGGTACCACGTGAATTTTCCGAAAAAATTAAGCAATGCTTCTTTTAAAAAAAAACATCGATTTAACATTGGAGCTTAAAAAAAGTAAAAATAAATAAAGTTATAAAATGTTTTGACTGTTGTCGATTGAATATGAAGTTATAGGTATGAGATTGTTTTTTTTTTTTGGTACAAATTAAGGTATGAGATTGTAAGTTTGTAACAGTAAGCTTTTTACTGTTGGAGTTTGATTGAAAAATAAAGTATGATGTCGGCGGTCCGGTCTACAATACCTTACCTTTGGGATAATTTAAGGAAGGGGGAGTCGGGATCCCAGCATTTGTGAAAAGTCACGAGTGATGAACAGATGATATTGAAATTCAGACCATTGGTTAATTGTGGCATTGAAGTTAACATAAATGCCTCCAGAGCATGCACGGCGTATTCTATTTGGAGGTTTCAATAAAGGTGGACATAAAGAGAGTTCGTGTATTGAGTTTCCATGCAATCGAAATCAGCCATTAAATAAATTCCATTAAATTCAAGATGGGTTGCTATAATCACTCCTTGTACGGAGTATTCCTTTAGACTTTGATGAAAAGTTGTCAAGCTTAGTGCTAAATTGCTAAAATTGAGATTTTGCAGCGATTCTTGACGGAAGTACATGAGTTAGGCCGTGACTTATCGATGTTACCACTATGTTTGTTAGATATAAGGAAAAAAATATGCAGAGATCAATAAGGCCCCGTTTGGTTCAGTTTTGGAATCAGGAATGGGTTTTATTTTCAACCCGGGTGGTATGGATTTGTTCATCCCACAACCCAATACCTATTAAAAGTTGTTTGGTACTCACTTACTCCTTTTATCCTCCCCAAAAAAATATTATAAAAAAAAGAAAAAAAAAAGAAAAATGTATGGGATTCGTCATCCTGCACTGCATCATTATCTTCTATTTCTCCATCATCATTCATCAATCATCGAAACCCCATTTCGTTTACCAAATTACAAACTAATTGAAGCAACTTTGGAAATTGTTGGGGTCGATTATACCAAGTTCATGTCTTCGTGAAACAAGGCGTCATCAAGGGTAACACGTGGCTTTGATCGGGGCGGCGGAAGCAGTAGCCAGACTAGCCACCAGACGGATCGGACATGGTCGACTGGTCGTGCTGCGGTGGTTGAGTTATGTTGTGGTGGTCGTTGGGTCGCATGGAGTCGGAGTTGATGGCATGGTGGTAATGGTGGTGATGAAAATTCATGTAGATGATGGGAATGATTTTTTTTTTTTAAGGTGAAGATGAATCGGTGATGATGTTGGTTGATTGGGTTGTGGGTGGTGTTTGTGATTTAACATGTTTTGATTTAATTTTGATTTAATTTTTTTTTAATTAGCATCCGGTTTCATAATGAGTCAGGGATAGGATGAGGGGATTCAAAACCCGATTCCTGTGGGTTTATGAAACCCATACCAGTGGGCCCCACCAATTTTTTTTTAGAAAACAAACAATTGGAATCGGGTTCTTGATTCCATACCGATACCAACCCGATTCCTGGAAGCGAACCAAACGGGGCCTAAGAAGTTTTTCTGATCCTTAATGAAAATGTTAATACATTGCTTGAAAGGGTGAGATTGCGATGGTAATATATGATCTACGGTTGTTTAGTATTTAGGAGTAAGAAACAAGTTAGATGTTGGATATACCCTTGTCTTTACAAAGTACGTTCCTATATAGCCTTGTGAATTTTAAGAAATACAATCTCTTTATTCTCCTTTTAAATTATGATTACTCGTGGCGCGGTAGATGAGATAGACCCCTGCTCGATATATTAGGTTGAACCTTCGAGGACGACTCTTAATATATACTCCCTAGCATGTTATTGGGTCATCTCCACGATATATGCAACTCGAATTTGGCAAAATCACAGAACCGTACTATTATGGAAGCTAGGTTAGTGGAGTTATCAGAGTTAGACAATTTAATAGCGGAGTTACGCAGTTTAATAGATAGAGTTATCATTTTTGATTTCTAACAATATTTACTACCTCCGACCAAATACGTCCCCACTCCCCAATGTACTATGATGATACAACATGAAAAATACAAATCAAATAAGCTACAACAACCTAACTATAATAACACGAAAGAAAAAAAAAAAAGAATGTCTAAAAATTCCTTTAATACCGTGTGTACACACGGTGACTAATCACTCAAAACATCCAAACACCTCTACTAAAACCCGACTCTAACCATAAACACGCACACGACCATAATCACGAACGCCAACGCAACTAATCATATCCCCATCGTTGCTTTACAAATTACAACCTAACCAATAACAACCCAAAAAAAATGAGTGTCTAAAACTCCCTTTAATACCGTGTGTACACGGTGACTAATCACTCAAAGCATCCAAAGATTCCAAACACCCATACTAAAACCCGACTCTAATCACAATTCTAACCATAAACACGCACACGAACATAAACACAAACGTCAACACAACTAATCATATCCCCCATCGTTGCTTTACCTTTCCCAAACTCTTCTTCTTCAAAAATGACCGCTGCTGTTGTTGTTGATGTGTTGTGCTGTAACCTTTGCCCTTATCTCTGACAGTAAAACCCTGTCAAAACCCACCCTCCTTTAATTTCCCCACTTGCAAAACTTGTAGAAGAAGACACACCCCCTTTTTTTTGTATGTATGTTTACCCAACACCTACACCTACACCTGGGTAGTAGAGCTTCTTCATCTCTAGCTGCTACTGCTGCTATGGCGCTATCTCATTCTTCCCCCTTTCGCCCTTCTTTTCCACCCCTTTTCTGGGCTTCTTCTTCTTCTTCACGCTACCACCCTTGCCCTCGTTTCCTCTGCTCTTACCCTCCTCCTCTTGAACGGTCTGTTTTCCCTTCTTCTTGTTTCCCCTCTTTCTTTTTGTTGTTTATGTTATTTTTGTATTTTATGTTTATTATGTATGTTTTACTCTGATTTTACTGTGTTTTTGTTGGTGGGTATTCGAGGATTTTTGATATTGTGGGTGGTCTTTGTTGTTGGGGGGGGTGGTCGAACTATTAGGTGAATACTTGTCTGGTTGTTTGTTAGCGGGCGCGGTCAGATTATTGGGTGGCACGGGCCGATTATCGGGTATGTACTGCCCCCATTGTGTATTTTGGTGGTTACTTGTTGGGGGCGGGCAGATTATTGGGTGGCGCGGGCAGACTATCGGGTATGTACTGCCCCCATTGTGTATATTGGTGGTTACTTGTTGGGGGCGGGCAGATTATTAGGTACACGCAACGCAGCCCCATTTTGTATTTTGGTGGTTACTTGTTGGGGGTGAGTAGATTACTAGGTGGGACGGGCAAATTATTAGGTGCACCGCGGAGTATGTACTGCACCCACTATGTGTAACTGTGTTTTGGTGGTTACTTGTTGGGGGCGGGCAGATTATCAGGTGCCTGTAGTGTATGAGAGTATGTACTGCCACATTGTGTATTTTGGTGGTTACTTGTTGGGGACGGGCAGATTATTAGGTGCAGGGAGAGTATGTACTGCCCCCACTGTGTGGTTTTGGTGGTTAATGGTTGGGGGCGAGCAGATTACTAGCTGGGACGGGCAGATTATTAGGTGGACGGAGAGTATGTGATGCCCCATTTTGTAGTTTGGTGGTTACTTGTTGGGGGTGCGGGGCGGGAAGATTATTAGGTGCATTGGAGAGTACAAACTCCCATTTGTGTTGGCAGTCTTGGGACGGCAGGGATTATTGTATCAAGGGGATGATTGTGTATAGAGCGGGGTTTATATCGATAAACACTTGTTTGAGTTGACACGGGACTTGTGAATAGATAGACTAGAGGATTTGAGTTATGGTATGTTAAACCTTAAAATTCAATAGAGAGAGTCTTGCAGCCTTGTGTGATGACACGTAGGTTGAATATGGATTGGAGCGGACCAAATTATGTGGTGCACGGGAGGGTAAATGATTCATCAGTTGTGTGTTCATTTGGTGGTCTCTTGTTGGGAGTGGAAAACTTATTTCATTACTTGGTACACTCTAGAGTATGAACTGCCCCATAATGTATTATGGGTGCTTTTGTTGGGGATTGACTGAGTATGATTCACGAGAGTGCACATACTCCATTGTGTGATTTTTGTTGGGGGTGAAGAAATTAGTTTGTGAACTTGAGAGTTATACTCTTTACCTCTGTATGTAATGTCACAATTTGTTTATTCATTAAGCTTTTATAATCTATTAAATTCTATGCTTACAGCAGCTTTCGATGTAAAATTGTATGTCGTGTGGAAAACTTTACTTGGTGATGCAACATTATAATTTCTATTGCTCAGATGTTCTTGATTTAGTTTACAGGGAGGACAATCTGCATCAACGGCAGAAGTATGGGCGTTCTCACAAGGACAATGTGCGGGAACCTTGGATAAGATTTACGGGACGTCAGCTTGAACCACTCCAGTATTCTATGACACAACGTACTACTAACTCAATCAAAGCGGCGGCCATGGGTTCTACTTCCCCATGTAATAGTTTCTTCATCACTTTAAGTTTTAAGGTTGTTAAATAGTTTAAGTAGTCTCGTCATAATTTCATTGTAAATCTTCTTTATTACTAAACATATTATGCGGTTTTGTGTTTGCTTTTCTTTTTCACTTGGTACATACTTACGGCAAGGATCTAGTGGAAACATCCTCACTTTTGAATTCTACTGATGATTACCTTCTTTTGGAATAACTCAATTCAGCCCTGCAGAGACTCTTAGTTTTATTTCCAATTATGTACTATTGTTATTGTTGAAATGATTGAAAATTGTCGTTGAAGTCACTCCTTTTTGCAGTAAGCTATCTGAACAGTTGAGTCGAATTGCGGGATACGGGATTTAAGAAAAATGTTCTTAAATTTTGTTAATTATTTTTGGAAGGTTTGCTTGCCTTGTAACATTTCAAAGAGGAGTTTTTTTTTTTTTGGAGGAATTATTTTGTATCATGGGATGAATCTCCTTGTTTCCTTGCTGTTTCTGTCTCTAGGGAAATCGCCGAGGCCAATGAGATCTGAGGAGCCTGGCCAACCAAAGGTTGTTTTAGGTTCTGAAAAACATCTATGGAGTCAAGCGAATTTGGAGGTAAAGAACAGGAAAATGCTCGCGGGGCAAAGTTTGTTGGAACTTCAAAGATCACCATCTGATAAGGATACAGAGAAGTCCTCCAAAGACTCTGTAATTGAAGGCATTATTGAGAATTCTAGGTCTCACGGCATCTCTTCTGGGACTGGGTCCTGTAATAATTCCACTGCTGCCTTGGATATCAAAGCAGGTTCTAGTCGAGTTGAAGCCCATGAAGAGCTGCATGCTGGTAGTCCTCATATTTTTCACTGTGTGTGATGTTAGTTATTCTTTCTTTACATCATGCGGTTTCTTCATTCATAAGTTGAACAGCAATGCACACGATGAATTACAGCATGCTTGTTTGTCCTTGACAGATGCTACTGGAAACGGTCTTATCCCTAATGGTATAGCGATGGCTAAAGTCAATGGTGCATTATTATCGGTAGATCGAAATAGTGTTCATGAGAAGACTGTTGCTTCTGATCACAGTCAACTTCCAGGCGATGCACAATTGGCTCTGTCATCCAATGCCCTATTGTCAGCAGAATGGGACAAAAATCTCTTATCTCAGGAAGGGGAAGCTGATGACCAATCCAAACTTCGGTGGAGGCTTTGTAGCATCTTTAACAAAGTTCTTATAGTAGATAGTGTTACTTCTGCTAGAAGAGTTGTTCATAAGCTTACACATGAGTACAGGCACCATGTTCATGCGTGTGATACAGAGGTATGGTTCCTGCCACTGACTTTATATTTGACATCACACCAATAGTTATATTAGTTTACTAGTTCTATTGTCTTTCCCTTCGGAGATTATGTGCTCCAAACTTCATTCTACAGTCTATATATAGTGATGATAATCATTGACCAGCCTATGCTTCTTGACGAAAAATGGAAATTAGACCTGCTGCTTGTAGGTGTAGGCACTTCCGACTAATGAAAGCTTGGTCTCATATTTACAGCAGTCCGTGGATAATGTGTAGCTTGTAGTATCCCACAAGTGTCAATGATCCAAAAACCCTAGGCATTGTTAAAAATGAGAACGGCGAGGAGGTACAGGTTAAAAATGACCCAACCATATTTCATTTACAAGGAAGAAGTGCAATTCTTGGGGTCAGGAACGTGGATAATATGTTTAGCCTGGAGTATCCCGCAAATGTCATTGATCCAAAAAACCTAGACATTGTTGAAAACGAAAAGGGCGACGAGGTACAGGTTGAGAATTACCTACCCTTCTTTCATTTATAAGGGAGAAGGGCAGTTCTTGGGGTCAGGAATGTGGATAATGTGTGTAGCTTGTAGTATTCTGCAAATGTCATTGATCCAAAAAAACCCAAGCAGTGCTGAAAACTAGAAGGGCGAGGAGCTACAGGTTGAGAATTAGCTATCAATATTTCATTCACAAGGAAGAAGGGCAGTTTTTGGGGTTAGGAACCTGATGCTGTTGATGTCTTATTCCTTAGAGGTACACATGAACCAAAGGGTTTAGTAGAAGGTAAGTCTGAGTGGTCTGATTCAGGAAAGGAGTCTGATGACTATGGTTGGGGAGGTTGGTCCAGAGAGGAAGCCCTCTGTTGAAAAACCATCATTTAGCTCTTTGGCCCATGATCTTGATTCCAAACTTAAGGTTTTGGATGAGGAGAATGTGTTTGACAATGACCTCGACGATCATCAAGCTAGTGCCATTGAGGACAGAAATGTTGAGAAAAGGTAGACCGCACATTGTCATGGTTTCCCCAACTTCTCACATTCTCACTGTTAATGAGATGTTCACCTTGATGCACTTGGAGATCCACTTGATGGGGACGCTTAATGGGTCAAGGAGGCGAACATGAGTTGTAACCTGAAAATTATGCATGCTCCAGGAGGCAGGAACACTGCTTTAAGTTTGTACAAGATAGAAATGGGTAGTAGGGCATCAGGGATCTGAACACTACGATTTAGTATGACATGGGAGGCCTTAAGAAAGATGTTTTTGTTAGGTCTTGGTAGTTTCAGCTACTTGTTGGCTCTGTAGAGAATTTCATGTTCTCTGCCTTTGTATTCTGTTTCGTTGGGTGGTGTTAATAATACTTTTGTTATCTAAACAATAAATATCCTGCAGCTGTCACATTGTGCCATGTTGTGTATATATGTGGAATATGTACTTTGTGTAGAATTATTCAAAACTTGTCTTGTTTATTGGCTGTATATTTATGTTATGGTAGGTGTCCAAGATTGATGTCAAGCAGGAGACACCTGTAAATCACGGCGAAGTAATCTGCTTCAGTATCTATTCTGGAACAGATGTAGATTATGGAAATGGGAAATCTTGTATTTGGGTAGACGTGCTAAATGGAGGTGGGAATGATATCTTGGCCGAGTTTGCTCCGTTCTTTGAAGACCCATCCATTAAAAAGGTGAATCTATCTCTAAGCATTTGGTATTAGTGGACGAATTCTGGTATATCTGCTTTTTCTTGGTGATTGTCTATCGTCTTTTGTTGTCAACAAATTGGTGTTTTCCAATCGCGAGCAATTTTGGGTGCTGCTGGTTTAGTCAGCTACAAATGGGATGTATGTCTTTTGCCTCATGGAGTCATATCTTTGTCATTGGTCACATTGTAATTTAACATCTGTCCTATAATCAATGCTCATATCACAGGTTTCGCAAGTGAAATATTCTACTACAATATACATCAGTTAGCTTTCATCTACTTTTCTCAGTAGATAATGAATGGAAATATACCCAGAATATGGCTGAACATCTCAAGGGGTTTTTTGTTTTTGTTTGTTTGTTTCAAGACACCATGTGGTGGCTCAATTTTATTTATTTTTTGAACTTTTTCCTAGAGGTGGAATAGCAGTAGAAGAATTTGGTGTTTCTCTCATGGTTTCCTCAATGTTTGTGACATGTTTAGTTGCTGTTGGTTCTACATTGTGTAGGTGTGGCACAACTACAGCTTTGATTGCCATGTTGTAGAAAATTATGGAATCAAATTATCTGGGTTTCATGCTGATACAATGCACATGGCGCGTCTGTGGGATTCCTCGAGACGGACAGAGGGTGGCTATTCCCTTGAGGCTCTAACGAGTGATCCAAGGGTCATGAATGAGAGCAGGATGTGTGGAGATGAAGACCTGATAGGAAAAATATCAATGAAAACCATATTTGGGAGGAGAAAGATGAAAAAAGATGGTTCTATGGGGAAAATCGTATCTCTTCCTTCCGTTGAGGAGTTGCAGATAGAAGAGAGGGTACCGTGGATTTGTTATTCTGCTTTGGATTCTATAAGTACTTTGAAACTTTATAAGAGCTTAAAATCCAAGTTATCAAAAATGCCGTGGGTAATGAATGGCACACCTAAGGGCAATATGTATCATTTTTATGAGAACTATTGGCGGCCTTTTGGCAAACTTCTGGTGCAAATGGAAACTGAAGGGATGTTAGTGGACAGGGCATATCTTTCGGAGGTGGAGAAGGTGGCTATTGCTGAGCAAGAGATTGCTGCCAACCGCTTCCGAAATTGGGCGTCTAAATACTGCCCAGGTGCTAGGCTTATGAATGTGGGGAGTGACACCCAGCTAAGGCAACTCTTTTTCGGTGGCATTTGCAACAAGTAATATTCTTTCTGGATTCCATTCTTATTCTAATTTTTTTTCCTCTCTTTTGGTTCAAGTAAAGTTAATCTATTGATTGAAAGCCACATGGCACTAGTAAAGCAATGAAAACTGTATCACTACGCGGTCAGAAATCTAGAACCAAATTGAATTCTACTCAAACAAAACAAAGATCTGTCAGTTCTGCATATCCTCTCCCTCTTTGTTGTTCGAAAAATTGCTTTATTGAAATCACAATTGGGAGATCTTTTGTGTTTGCCTTGTCCAAATACTTGTACTAATTCCTTATGCATGTCTGTCATGATAGTCAATATACGTATGAGACGTGCATAAGCCTACCAAAGTACTTCCCTGGGTTAGGGAAATAACTTGTCACGATTTCGAAAGAAAAATGAATGAATTTCTGTTTAGCTCCCTTTGAGGATGGCTCCTCATTCTTGTACTTTTCTTGATTAGTTTATACTAATTTCTTCCCATAAAAAACAAAAACTTATTCGAAGGGTTTTGTATTGTCCTGTTATTGACTTCTGTGTGAATACTCTCGTATTTTCTTCCTCAATGATGAAATAGATGATTGGGTCTCCAACATTAGAGTAATTGAGCATAATCATTAACATGACATTACCACTATGCATCTGAAACAGCTGTCGCCGGATTGTTATCGTTTCTCACTACTCTTTTTTAGCAATGCCTTGACCGTCCAGTGTCTATTACTTTTTCCGCAGTTACTTTAATATATCTCTGCAAAGCGTTTCTATGTCTGATGGATTACATTTTGTATTTTACTACAGGATGGATGCAAATGTGTGTCTTCCTACTGAGAAAACATTTAAGATCCCGAATGTTGATAATGTGATAGAAGAAGGAAAGAAGACTCCAAAGAAGTTTTGCGATATAACGTTGCACAAAATTGGTAATCAATTGGAGACTGATTTGTACACGGCTAGTGGTTGGCCATCGGTTGGTGGAGATGCTCTTAAGGCTCTTGCTGGGAAGGTATCAGCAGAATATGATTTTTCTAGTGAGGCTTCTGAACTTGAAGTGATGGATGTTCCAACAAAATCGGATGGAAATGAAGTCGACATATCTGCTTATGGAACAGCTTATGCTGCCTTTGATGGAGGGCAGGAGGGAATGGAGGCTTGTCATGCTATTGCTGCGTTGTGCGAAATGTGCTCTATTGACTCATTGATATCAAATTTCATACTCCCATTGCAGGTATATATGCACAGTCCTAATCTGCATGACCTCATTAAAGCACCAATTTTCACTATGTGTGTGTGGGGTCGGGGGCGGGGCACGGGTGTGTGTATGTGCAGGGGTGCAGGTGGGTGCTCGTGCATGAATGAGTGTATGCGTGTGTGGGGGTCCGGTGTATGTATGTGTCTATGGTTTGAGTGTTTTTAGCTCCTGCTTGTTCAAAGATGTCATAACATTTTGGTTGTGTACTTCAGGGCAGTCATGTGTCCGGAAAGAATGGGCGAATTCATTGCTCGTTGAATATAAACACTGAAACTGGCCGATTATCAGCTAGAAGACCAAATTTACAGGTAGGCATGATTCCTATGATGATGATTCTGCAAAACTTCATTTTGCTTTGGATGTGTATTGCTATTTCGTAGGACAAATTGTAGTTCCTCTTCAAGAATGTTTTTGTGGAATAATTCACGAGTTCAGAGCTCTGATATTCCACATTTCCACTACACTTCTGAGTCGGGTCTGATTTGGGATTTCACACCACTTGAGTGAACTCATAGGTGTCAACAGGAAGCTTTTCATCTTACCTTTTTCATTCCTTTCCTTGCTTTCAGAACCAACCTGCTTTAGAGAAAGATCGATACAAGATTCGCCAGGCATTCGTTGCCGCCCCTGGAAACTCGCTGGTTGTTGCTGACTATGGACAGGTTGGTAACTGTGTCTCTCTTAGTTACTTGACTCCTCTAGCCGTTTATTTAACGTGGCTTGCGTGTGACAGCTGGAACTTAGGATTCTTGCACATCTTGCCGACTGTAAGAGCATGAAAGAAGCTTTTTTGGCTGGCGGTGACTTCCATTCTAGAACTGCAATGAACATGTATCCTTATATTCGTGAAGCCGTTGAAAAAAATGACGTTATTCTAGAGTGGCACCCACAACCTGGTGAAGAAAAGCCTCCTGTGCCTCTGCTTAAGGTACGTGTAATTTTTGCCGCTGGTTTGCCACGCACATCAAGTCGTTTATTAGAATATTGTCAGTTGATTATATGAACAAAAATGTGGTGTCCATACTACATACTGGAATAATCTCTACTAGGATGTGAATAGCCACTATTGGGTGTTCATTTGTGATGAGGCTATCATCTTTTTGGCCATGAAGATATGTGGATGTCAAGTAACTTTGTCAGTCGTTATTAACTGCTATCCTATACTTCCCAATGTGTAAGCTTGACTTTATTTTTGCGACTTCAGGGGTATAGCTTTGAAAGAAGTATAAACAGGATTTATTGTAAATTGCATACCTTGACTTGTCCGAACTCCGAAGTTTCTAATTTGTTGGAATAAGTGTGTGACAAAGGACTCGAAGGAATGTTAACAAAATGCTTGTAAGACCAATACTCCAAAATGCAAAAGGAGTTCCATTTCATCTTTATACGAGACCTTTCCGCCATCAACATTTCTTTCTTAGTAGTATTGGGATAAGACAAGGGCATGTGTCAGCCTTATGACGCTTAACCTTCACTGACAAATGACAAGTCAAAGAGGAAGGATCATCTGTCACAAAAGATTGTCCCAGGGCTTCATTAGCTCTCTTTTGTTTATGGGCGTCACCCCTTAGGTGTCTTTTGTATATGGGAGTCACCCCCTTGGTGTCTTTTTGAATATATTGATATCCTATCTTACTGACCAAAAAAAAATTTAACAAAATACTAGAACCCCCCCCCCCCCCCCCAAAAAAAAAAAAAAAAAAAAAAAAAAATCAAGAAAAGAAAACCTGTAATTCTGGGTACACAAGAGAACTGTGACATGGGAATAGTTTAACCAAAGAAAAGGAAGGAAGCTAATTCTAGGATTCTTACATTTAGTGTTGCCAAGCTAATTGGCTTTAGACCTTTAATAGAGGGCTTCAGATTGGCATAATGTTGTGCTTTCGTGCACTGTTGTAGCGATAGGGATGTGGTTGTTTTAGGACATCAGTGCTGCATAGCTATTGTATCGCTCATCATCCCACAGGCAACACCAAGATTGTAGTGATTGCGTTGTGAAGATCCTCTGTCATTTACTGTGCTGTCATCTTCTTTCGAGTTGTGTATAACATAAACATATAAAACTTAGCATACAGTTGTAATGGCAGTTCGCTGCTATGATGAAAACTGCTTTGGCCATCCTCCTACGGTCCTACTTACGGGCCAAGTCCGCATTGTGATTGTGAATTTTTCTCCATCCAGACACGCCAAAAAGTATCCAATGTTGCACGTTGGAAGTTCAAATAAAATGGGTCACAAAGTGACTCCATTGGGTGACTAGGGGTTATCTGTATCCCTCACTGACACAACTGACATTTGTCTGGAATCTGCTTTCTAGCCTCTGAGTCACAAGTAGGTAGCAGCTTCAAACGATTCACAGGAGTAAGTATCTTTGATTTACTGCAAATTGTAAAAGAAGCACGTGAGATATTTGTTCCATCATGCATGGATTATTCCTAGATGAACGTGGACATGTGTGATGGGCGGAGATGTGATTCTAAGTGTTGCTTTTTTATTTTTTATGTGTATTGTTCTCTACTTTTGTTGGTTCACGACTTCACGTATAGCTAGTGAGTTTTTGATTAGTGATGCTCCTAGACTTCGTTATTTATGCCAGCAGATCTTCTGGTTGGATCAGCATCTCCGTTAAAAGGCCTTGTAGATTGATTGAGCTACATCTCTTTTTGTTTCATGTCTCGGAATTTATGTTAATACCATAACAACTTTATAGGATGCATTTGGATCTGAAAGAAGGAAGGCCAAGATGCTCAATTTTTCAATTGCATATGGGAAAACCCCCATGGGGCTTGCTAAAGACTGGAAGGTACCGTTGTTATTCTCCCTCCTCTGTTGAATCTGAACTCATATTTTGAATCCCGTTGACTTATAGTAAAATTTCTTTTGAATATCTTCTGAACCTATAGAGTAAGCCGAAGCATCTCTCCCCTATCTTGTATTAAGCCAAAGATTTGAGATTTCATACCTGGATTCAGAGCAGGAAAATAATATGTCAACGAAGACCTTTTTAATTAATCAAGTGGGCTGATTCTTATCTTCTCTTCTGTAGGTGTCTGTTCAAGAGGCAAAGGATACTGTCGATCTTTGGTATAGGGAACGTCAGGAGGTGTTGAGATGGCAAAAGGCACGGAAAAAAGAAGCTTTGATGCATGGCTGTGTCCATACTCTTCTCGGGAGGGCTCGTCGCTTCCCATCAGCGGAAAATGGGCGACAAAAGGGTCACATTGAGCGTGCTGCTATAAATACACCTGTGCAGGTTGCCTTTTCTTTTAGACTTTTTCTCAAAATGGCCAGATGGACTTATATAAACTTGAGTTTAATTTTTTTTCCTTGTTTATTTTTCGTGTATGGCATCTATATCTTCTTGGAAACTGATCTACTTTTCGTGGTCTTTGCAAATGATACGTATAGGGAAGTGCTGCTGATGTTGCCATGTGTGCTATGCTGGAAATAGAGAGAAATATGCGCCTTAAAGAGCTTGGATGGAAGTTGCTTTTGCAGGTTCAGTATTTTTTCCTGGCTTTCCTTTATTTTCTTAAATGCAATTGGTACTGAATGTTCTCGTGAGATGTGGACTTGTAATTTTACGCCATACTAGCTTTGGATTTTCCATCAGCCTCTCACTCAGGGATTTGCTTTGGCCTTTTGTAATAGTGTTTTGATGACGCTTTCTTTGTGCAGGTACATGATGAAGTGATCCTGGAGGGACCTTCAGAATCTGCAGAAGAGGCAAAGGCTCTGGTAGTAGAATGTATGGCGAAACCATTTGATGGGAAAAACATTCTCACTGTTGAGCTAGTTGTTGATGCCAAATGTGCTCAAAACTGGTATGCTGCCAAGTAAGTTGCCCTGTGGTTTGACATTTCTAACTTCTAAAGGAAACGGTTGACATCCAAGCCGCTATGGCATCTCGTAAGTTGTGAAACGCCAAAGGTGGGTGCATTGAAGTGTGCCAAATGCTCCAGGTAATTGACCTCTGGACCCATTTTGTGTGCTGGTTGTCCTGAGGCATTGCTCTAAGGGTTGTCGTTCAAGTAGATCATCTGTGCAAATCATGGAAGCTTTTGGCACGTCGCTCTGTATATTAACTGTTTTCCATGCGAGGTCATGCTACATTTGACGACATGAAATCAGCTATACACCAGTACATATGATCCGAGATCCTATAGCTCGCCTAAATGCATGTCCTCCCTTTTATTTATTTTGTCTGTGCCAGTGAGAGGGGGCTGTTTGCGGGTTTATCTTGTTTGTGTATAGCAGTATGAGATGTTTTGACCAACCTGGTCGCGGTTTAAGTGTAATGTCACCGAGGTGTTAAGCCTGCTTGTGTTTATAAAAGTTATGAGTATTGACCTAAAGTTGATCCTCCTCAGACATCGTCCTCCAGATCACGATTTTGTTGGTCTAACAGACGTGATGATGCCACATCCAACCACGAACTCTCTTGCGTAAATATTTGCTCAAATTCTTCACTCGTTCGCTACATCATCTTATATATGCAGTATGCTCCTTGCTAGTTGCAACTGCCAACGTTTTTGCTCTAAAGTAGAGCTTGGGATTTTTTGAAATTAGTTGAGTTCAGGTCCTTATGGTTCAAGTTTGTTTAATTGAATCAGATGCATTAAGTTTTATTGACCTTTTCTTGGCAATGTTTCCTTCGTCGACTTTCTTTGATGGGTCACTTCCCAAAGTCAAACTACGCATTAAAATCAGACATCCTATCATCGTAGAATTTATAATACTCAAAAGATATAAAACGATGCGACCAGAAGGAGAAAAGAAAAGGTTCTAAAAGAATGAAACGACTGACGTAAAGGGTGGTTAAGTTGCTCGTATAGTTGTATGTGACAAGTTGAAGTGAACTTTGAATTCGGTACGGATAGAGTGTTCTTCCTTCAATATGCTGAAAAAATCTTGAGAACACAAATCAGTGGAAGCATGAAAAGGACACAAGTGATTTGATGAGAATAAAGCGTAAAGAGTACAGTTGTGGCAGTTATTATTGTATGAGTTCTAAATGAGGTTATATGGATCAAGTTCTTGTGGTTGTGATGACGATATATGATCAAAGGTGGGGAGTGTAGACATGTTCACAAGAGAATTCATTTGTGGAAAAGGATGTTGGAACATACCAACGAAAATCCATGGGCCACTTTTGAGTAATGTGTCCTTGACCTTTAGACAATTGGAAAAGCCTACGACGTCTAGATCGAGACTCTATATATGGTACCTAGCACGGTGTTTGGTGTATACTAGTATGCAATAGCGGATATAAAGAGGGTGGTGTGCTCAAGTGCAAAAGTGGAGAAGATTTGTGTGTACATCATTTTTCCATCTTGGTCGGACTGATTAGCTAGTGTGGTAGTTGAGGAGGGGCGAATTTAAGCTCGCGTAGTTCAGTGACTTTTGATGTATAAGTGTATGAACACTTTTCTTTTTGGATTGTGTTACACAATATTTACTTGTTTAAGAAAGAATGAAGTAGACTCATTAAGGATAACTAGAGTCGAACCTATGATAATCAAAGGTAAGTTGAGCTCTAAGTGTCGAGTCAATCATACTACTTATCATCGTTTCAGATAAATAAACGTTGTCCGATTGCGTAAGTTGAAATTTCTAAAGTGGAAGAAGATTCCAAATCAGTGACAAAAATATCTTCATAGAAGTATACCAGTATATGAACTTGATCATATTTTAGTGTAGTTCCTCCAATTACATCAAGAAATCGTCATCAAGCTCTTGCTTCTTCTTGGCATTTTGTCTCTCTGATTGGTGCTGCATCTACTTAAATATTTTCTTAACTAACATGGTAGATGACACCAGCAATGACCAAAAGGGGAAGGAGACATTTTTTTTCTTTGTTTGAGCCATTAGGGTACACAGTAGCCAAATCGTTGATATAAGCTATTTAAAAATTATTTTCTTAAGGTATCATCTGTAAAATCAATTCATATTACTTTCATCTTCAAAAAAAAATTCATATTACTTTTATTTGAACATTAATTTTTTTTAACTACTTAAAAAGGTGTTTCATGGACAATGCCAATATTGATGACATCGTGAGAGCATTGCATCTCAAAACAACTAAACAAGTAACATGTTTTCTTAAATGAACAATAAGTTCTTACATTCATTGTTATATGAGACGTTTTTCTAATCTAAAACCGTACATCTAATGTTTATATTTTCACAAGAAATTATAATATAAAACCGGCATGAACCTATAAATTTCCAGTGTTATATATTTGTTGTACTAATAACCATCTCATCTCCTTTCTCTTTAATTTGGTTCCTAGTCAAAGGTGATCAATTTAGCAAGGTTAGACAAAAATTGCTTTACTTTTACCCAAAAATGGAAGCAAGTAATGCTTTTACCACATACCTATTGATTTCCCTTGCCATGTTGCTAGTCACATGTGGAATTGCTAGACCAGATGTTACTTCAAAATCTACGCATGCATCATTGGCATCAAACTCATCTTCTTCACCTATAGATCCAAATTGTGGATCGTATTTAAGTCTCGAATGTGACGAAAGGATTGAAAATTTCGTGATATATGGCATAAGCAAGAAATCAAAGGATTTGTTGGGTGCAGATTGTTGCGAGCAGGTTTTAAAAGAGGGCAGACCATGTCACAATTCCATAACAGATGGTTTGATTATTAATGGAGATTATGAGCAAGAATTGGTCGACGTAATGATGGCAAGGAAAGACGAGATCTGGAATAAATGTGAGAGTAACCATCGTGGTCATTGAGATATCCATCTAGCTACATAACAAGTCTCTAAACGTTTAGATTATCTCTCATTCATTCTAATGTTGTTTCGAATATAATAAAATTCGTTAACTTATAATCCCCTGATCGAGGAAGTTTGTTAACAGCTACATCTATCTCACCCGATTGGTAAGTGCACTACTTCAAACAAGTGATGGGTTCCTCACTTTTGCAAATTAAACAATCGACACTAAAAACTAAAAATGCAGTTTATCATTAAATTGGCTTAAATATGTTGCAAACTAAGGTGCTTACAAGTTACAAGCATACATACTCACCAAGTCACTACAACCATTAAATTAACTTCAACGTCCCGATAACAACTACACATACTAGACTATCAGTATAGACTTTCCACAATCCAAATTCAAACCGCGCTTCAATACCCATGAAATACTCACCAAGTCACCACACTCTTCTCTCTTTATCTCTCTCATTTTACACACACGACATAATAACATTGATCGTTTTAATAACAATCGTTGAACCGCTACCTACCTGTAACAAATAATAAACGACCTTTAACCATTAAAAAAAATTCACTTTAACATCCCGATAACAATTGCGCACACACACTAAAGTAACAGTATACAGTACTCTATAGACTTCCACATACTCACCACACTTTCTTTTTCTTATTTGGTCCTCTCTCCTCAGTCACTCTCAAAGTCTCACCCCCCCCCATCTCAACGAACAACGACGACGACTCCCACCTCACTTTGGCGTTTTATACCCTTTTTCCAATAAAACACTCCCACCACACCACCCAAAACAGCGAAAAAATAAAAATAAAAAGAGAGAATCAGAAACACACAACCACGATCACGAAGAACAACAACCAAAAGCAACTCGGGTGGTTGACAATTACCATACTATCCATTTTATCTTCTCCTTCACGCTTCCTCCCTCCTCTCCTCTCTCTCTCTCTCAGTCTCTCCACATACTCATTTCTCAAACTCATACTCACTCTCTCTCCAAAAATAGTAGTATCATTAAATTAATAAATAGTAGTAGACGGCGACGGTAACGGCAACTTGATCATCATCGAAAAACAATGGCGCTCCAATACGCGCCACCGAAGTTACTCTACTCTTCGCCGTCAGTTTTCTCCGCTAACGAACCTCGCCTCGTCTTCGCTGATTTCGTCGGTCTTTCTTCTAAGAACCGCCGTTCTCGCCGCCGTAGACTTTCCGCTTCTTCTAGAAGCTTCTCCGCCGTTTCCGGCTCCGGTGTTTCTCCGATTATTAAAGCGGTTCTTGAACTCGACCGTGTTACTAATTCCGACGCCGTTTCCGGTTCGCCTGTTTCCTCCTCTCCCGCCGTTGAACAGCAGGTATATATAAATTTCTCTTCTCTTCTCTTCCGTTTTTTTTTTTACTGCTGGTTGACTATTTTTTTTTTACTGTGTGGTTGAGTGAGTTGACATTTTATTTACTACTCCGTATCATTTTTAGGTAATTACAGTTGCTAATTTTGTTACTCGTATTAATTACGTTTCTTTTCAAACAATTTGATGTGCTACAGTTTGATACTGTTCTGAATCATGATCATTTATTTTATTTTTTTTTGCTTATATTTTGTGCGGTATAATATTGATTACGGAACAATATTAATGAATTTAATTTTCAAATGTTTGTAGTTATTTTGTTGTTGTTGTTGTTGTTGTTGTTGTTGTTGAGGTTTTTGTGTGAATTTTGGAAGTATGATAGTTGATGAATTTTCGGAGAGGGATTGTGAACGTCGATCGTGTCGTTTTCGTTTTCGATATCGTTGAATTGTGTTTCGGTTTATGCTTGATTTTGTGTGATTTGATCATTCAGTTTATATTAAAGCCGCGATTTCCGAGTTTGTGGTGATTGGTATGATGTGACAGTTTTGAATGCGGATCGTTAGAAATTTAGTGACAGGTTGAAACTATGGTTGAAATTGATTTCGTTACGAGGTAGTACGGCTTGTGGTTGGATGCTCGTAGTCGTGATGAACTGTTTAGAGTGTGTTTTACGCTCATTTGATTTGAATTGTTCGAGAAATGGAAGGGA
This sequence comes from Spergularia bocconei, assembly GCA_963457585.1. Taxonomy (NCBI): domain Eukaryota; kingdom Viridiplantae; phylum Streptophyta; class Magnoliopsida; order Caryophyllales; family Caryophyllaceae; genus Spergularia; species Spergularia bocconei. Next base: position 1,009,638 of record OY734946.1, on the reverse strand, counting down.
TATTGTGATGTGTGTGGTTGACTGAGTTTATTTACGGCATTTGTGTTGTATGCTGATTGTTGTAGCAAAAAATTGGGATGCGTAAAAGAGAAGGTGTTTTTTTTTATTCAGTATGTGATGTTTGTAAGTGATTCGCGTTTGTGTGATATAGGCTGCAAATTTGGCGGATATACTCGCAGAGAGAGGAGCTTGTGGTGTTGGATTTATTGCCAACTTGGATAATAAAGGATCACATCAGATAGTCCAGGATGCTCTTACTGCACTTGGATGTATGGAGCATCGAGGGGGATGTGGATCGGACAATGACTCAGGTGATGGTTCGGGAGTTATGACTGCGATACCTTGGGATTTGTTTGAGACTTGGGCTAAAGAGCAAGGGATGAATACCTTTGATAGGTCACACACTGGTGTTGGGATGGTCTTTCTTCCTAAAGATGATGCTCTTGCGGAAGAAGCCAAAAAAGGTAAATTCTCTTCTTGAACAAGCTTCCCAACTTCCATATAGGCAATCTCGTATGTTAGACATACTTTTAAGATCTACAATAATATGGTCAAGCAATGTGTTATATTACAATGCTCTTGATGACATATTATATTATAAAATTCTCAAAAAGGAGGACAGATTTGCTCTCAGAAGAGCAGTTGATGTGTTAAAAATGAGGGAATATAGTGGTTATTACTTATTTTGCTCTGCTATTTTGCGCTGGTTCTAGTCTTCTCGTGTCATTGTGATCGGAGTCTGCTTGGAGCTTTAAATTCGTGGTTGAAAGACTAACAATTTTTCGCTTGGATGCTTTTTGATTCCAGTTCAAATAACCACAGAACAGGTGCATGTGTTTTTTTTTGTGTGCTAAAATTCAAATTATTGTGGTGAGCTGCTGAATAAGTTTTGAGTCCCAGGATCAATTATCTTTTAAATGTGTGCATATATTTACTTACAACCTGTAATAACACTGTTTAGTGCCCAAATCTAAAGACACGAAGAGGCCTGATTAAGAATTTGATGACCTTTGCAGCTGTTGTAAATACTTTTGCGCAAGAGGGTATTGAGGTGCTTGGGTGGAGGTTGGTCCCAACAAATGTTTCTGTTGTCGGTCAGAATGCAAAGGCAACCATGCCCAATATACAGCAGGTGTTTGTTCGAATTGTCAAGGAAGAGAACATCGACGACATTGAAAGAGAATTATACATCTGTCGTAAGTTGATTGAAAGAGCTGCCAGTTCTGAACCTTGGGGAAACGAGCTGTACTTTTGCTCTTTATCTAACCAGACTATTGTTTACAAGGGGATGCTTCGCTCTGAAGTGCTGGGAATGTTCTACAATGATCTACAGAGTGAACTTTATACATCCCCTTTTGCTATTTACCATCGTAGATTTAGCACAAACACTAGTCCTAGATGGCCGCTTGCGCAGCCAATGAGGTTTCTTGGTCATAATGGAGAGATCAATACCATACAGGTTTGATTTTGGCTGTTGATGAAAAGCTGTAACTCTTTTAATTAAAACTGCAGCATGGTGTTACTTATCTTTGAATGAATTTGTATCTGCAATCGTGTTTCCAGGGTAACTTGAACTGGATGCGGTCTCGAGAGGCAACATTGCAGTCCCCTGTTTGGCGTGGTCGTGAAAGTGAAATCCGCCCTTTCGGAAACCCAAAAGCATCTGATTCAGCTAATCTTGATAGTGCTGCAGAGGTACTGAACACCTCTTTCCTAGAAGATAATTTATGGTGTTTTTTTGTCAATATTAAAGTAAATTCAGTTTAAGTAATATACTTTTTGCAATCAGAACGATTGGTGTGAAACTTGGGTGAGCATAGAATTCTTTTGCTCATGATGTTCTGCGTATGAAAGTTTGCTGGAGAAGTAAAAGGTTGTTAGACTGAATCATGCACTTTTCATTAAAGCCATGAATTTACGTGACCTGTTCACTTTGGTTTGAAGCTTTCTTTTGTTCCAAACTTGCGCACTCACCTCCAACCTTTATCCTCCCCTGACATTCAATTCCTGCTGCTGCTGCTGTTGATAGCTCAGTGAACCGTATCAAGGCCATGATTTTATGAAGGCCACTCACGTTTTAAACTGAAATTACGTGGAATTCAATGAGTGAAACCCCCCTCACTGTTTGAATTACTTCATACCTAGTGATTGTTGATTATTCTATTGTTGTTCCTGAGGTATTGTGAGCTATAATTGCATGAGTATGTGGAACAAAGGCTGCTGCTTGTTAAGTATTTATATATGTAATCTTCTCTTTCTTGTATTCTGTAGTTTGGTGCTGAAGTTTCCACTGTGAGTTGGTTTAATATTCTTTTTTATATGCAGTTGTTAATCAGAAGTGGACGTGCCACTGAAGAAGCATTAATGATTCTTGTCCCAGAGGCATACAAGAACCATCCCACCTTGTCGATTAAATATCCTGAGGTGAATCTGTGTACCATTATAGTGGGTAGTTTGTTATGGGCTGCTATGTGTATCAATTTTGTTTCATATCTCTACTTGGTTAAATTGTAAATTAAATTTTTTGATAGCCTAGGTTTAACTTACAGTTATTTTTTTATCTTTTTTCCTTTATATTTCGTTTTTTATCATGAAATAGTCTGCAACACGTAGGGAAAAGCATCCCAGATGTTGGCTAAAAGAAGGTTGTTGTTTGTTGTAGGTTTTAGACTTTTATGATTATTATAAAGGGCAGATGGAAACTTGGGATGGACCCGCCTTGCTTTTATTCAGGTAATTTGAAGAGAGACCGATCTTCAGTTCTCTTAATCTTTGTTGTCCAATCCTTGGATGCTTGTTTTCCAACTCTTTCTTCCCTCGTTTGAATGTGTTCACTTGCTCTGTTTTTTTAATTTTTTTTTTTTTTTTTTTTTTTTTTTTTTTTATGTATGAATGGCTTGGTCGACGTTAAAGAAGCTCTTAAAAAGGATTTTTTTTTTTAGGATTTCATTTCTTTTCCTTCTCGGATTATAATGTATCTTAGAAGTTGTTCTTATCATATAGTGCAAGGCGATAGCTTAGGTAACCACTGACTGGATAGTGTCCGGTAGAACATGGAATAGGTGTTGGCTCTGGTATCTTAATCTTTTTACCCCCTTTTTTGGGTTTTTTAACTTGTGAATTTTTCTTTGCATTTAAGGTTGATCAGAAAATCCATTAGTGTTTCTTTACCTCCTTTTCTTGTCACTTTATAGTAGGCAATGTCATATCTAACTAGGAGTTAGCGACAGCTAGATGGGGCTAGAGCTTCCTTGGTGGCATTTTGTAAATGCTTTGTATTTGGTGACTTCATGCCTGTGTGGTACGTCTGATACTTCCATAGTATGAGCTCAGTGTAAATATGTCAATGAAGGAGATAGGCACTAAGGTGTTCTCTCATTTATTATAGGAATGAAATTTAAATTCCTTGAAGTTTGAATCCATAGGAAGTGTCCGAAATTGTTTGGTTTACATGGGAAGGTCTACTCCCTAGAGGCTATAGGGTTTTAGGTAAGAAAGTTCATTCAGTAGACAAAATAGTACATACTGGTAACTTCTGATTCCTGTGTCTCTCCTACCAACAATTACTGAATTTGGTACGTCTCGAGGGGGACATGTTGTATTTGAGGCGAACGAGCAGAGGTCTTGTCTAATCACCATAACAAGGCTTGTCTTATGTATTTTGATGTTACTTAACAGCTAAACTTAGCGCAGTCACTCCTAGTACGAAGTGTCTTTGTCTTTGGATAGTTGAGTCAGTCAAAGATGGAGATTTGAGAATCGCATGTTGATATAGGCTTTTAAGTTTCCATTGGCATCTGTGATAGCGCATACATTTCATGTGCTTTATTCAGGATATTAAGAGCTATTGATTGCTGACGTTGGAGATTTTGGAGTTCTACTAACCAGCAATCAATTTTCAGATGTTGATCTGTGCAGTGATTTCTCCTGCTATTTTACTAGATTATTTATTCTCGTGTTGTATTTACTAATATCTATCATACTTGTGATGATTTTGTGTGTCATAGTGATGGAAAAACTGTTGGTGCTTGCCTTGATCGGAATGGGTTACGTCCTGCTAGATATTGGCGCACAGTAGACAACGTTGTTTACGTTGCTTCTGAGGTATGCCTTCCGATCTTTACTGCTGTTTTTCTCCTTATTTTCTTGTACTTTAAACCAATCACACATTGAAGGACTCATTTTTTTGGTATTTGTTATGCTAGCACGCGGAGGAACATTGAGTTAGTATAATTCTTTATTAATGTAAAAAAGAATAAGAAGCAGATGGGTGTGTACAATCAAAGTTTGCCGACATGCATTTGTATGTAGGACAATTTCTTAGAATGCGTTCAACAAAGAAATTAATTCTTTCAGGTGTGATCCTCATATAGGTGGGAGTCCTGCCAATGGATGAATCAAAAGTCACAATGAAAGGCCGACTGGGTCCAGGCATGATGATCTCAGTTGATTTGCTTAGTGGTCAGGTTTGTGCTCTTTGATTTTGTTACTTCAAGAATCAGATCAATAGATTTTCTCTTACTTCAGTGGTTGTATGTTTCTGATATTTCATTGGCTTCGTTTTTTTTTTTTAGCAAGAATCTTTAGTTTGGCTCTATATAGACTAAGCATCTATCATGAAAACCTGCCAAGGTGTAGTCACTGTATTTGTATTACTCTTAGGTGTCGTTTGGATACACTCAGGAAGTCGGAATTCCCATGTGTTTGCAAATCCTAGGAATTAAGAAAGTATGGGAATTGGGAAAATTTGTTTGGATGAACAAGGGAATTCAATTACCATGGGAATTTCTACTTACCAAGCCCCCCCTAGGTAATTAAATTCCCACACTTTGGAGGAATTGGAAATGCCCGAGAATTTCCAATTCCTACACTTTATGGTAACCAAACAACTCAAGATAATTCAATTCCCAGGAAAATAAAATTCCTACAGTTTTTGAGGGTATCCAAACGACACCTTAGTCTTAATGGGTGTGTTATGTGCTGAAAAAACTGTGGGAAGGGTAAATTAAATTATCCAGGTTGATTTTGCTCATTGTGTGTGTCTGAGGTTAGTTGGATAATTTCAAGAGCATTGGGTGTGTCCTGGCTCTGTGGTAGCCTTACGGCCTTACCCAGCAATGAATTTTAGATTATTGGGTAGTACGTACGGAAGAAAGGAAGTTGTTGTGGAAGGAACTTTTTAGCCTTACATTGCTATGAATTTCAGTGAAAGGAACTTTTTGGTGAATTTGGTTGGTGCGTCTTATTTTTGCCTATTTTCAGCGAACAAGCTTTCTTTTGATAAATTTTGGGAAGGGGTGTCTTCCAAAGCTGGGGAGCTTTTAAGGGTATTCCATTAACTTCCATTTAACGAAATTCAACTTCTTTGTGTTACATTCACACCGACACTTGACTTTCATTCTTTTTGTGGATAAAATTTCTCATGATAGTCCTAGGGCTTGATTAACTCTCTTTTGTTTATGGGCGTCACCCCTTTAGGTGTCTTTCTGTATATTGGAGTCACCCCCTTGGTGTCTTTTTGAACATATTGATATCCTATCTTATAAAAAAAAAAAACTTCTTTGTGATTGTTTGCAATATGGACCCTTTGTCCTCTATTATTTTGTGATTGCTTTAGTAATATTTACTTACCTGTAAACAAGATTGTACTAATGCTGTTTCATTCTCTGTATTACCGCAATGTTTGGCTCTTACGTCGTGTTAGTTATTGGTGCATTTGATTCTAATTGCAGTGGCAATAAAATGGCACTTTTAAATGTAAAAATTGCAGATGTTTCATTAGGTAATCAGAAATAGAAGCAAATGAATTTCAACAGACTGTTCAGGGTATCATTAATAAGGGGTCTAAAGTGCAGGTGTCCGAGAATACGGAGGTAAAGAAACGAGTAGCTTCAGTAAACCCTTATGGTGAGTGGGTGAAGGAGAATTTACGTTCGTTGAAGCCAGCAAACTTTCTTTCAGGGGCCGTTCTAGAAAATGACACAATCTTAAGGCACCAGCAGTAAGTTTTTTGTCCCAATTGCTCTTTAAAGCTGCCTTAGTGTGAATGATAGTCATATTATCTGATGTGCTTTCAAAAGTGGACTTGGATTCCACCAGAAGCCAAACAAGTAAGTTTCAGACCTGGTGACTGTTGAATCATGTGTTACAAGCACGGAATATCTTTTTTGAGACCTGTTGAGGTAAATTGGTAGTGTCATAGTGATCCTGTACCATAGGGGAATTGGTTGGAAAGACGTATTTGTGTGCTTGACTACAACAACAACAACCAAGCCTTATTCCCAAAATGATTTGGGGTCGGCTAACATGAATCGTCATCCAGTAACCGTCTTGTGTACGCCATTAAAATTTCAAAAACGTTGTGAACCATTTAGAAATTAGTTTGCTTGACTCCTGCCGAATTTTTCATTTCTATTTAATGACTTACCATACTATCTGCGCATCTTATGTTATGAAGTAGCATTGGGTTGATGTAATTCTCAGCTCATTTCATTTCTTGTTATTGGAAAATAGCCTCTGTACATTTTAATATAGGCGTGAGGCTATGTACATCTGAGATCTGACACCCTTCGACATAGAGGTGGGATTGGGGGGGGGGGGGTGGTGATTGATGGCTCAGAAAGATAAATGTAATAGTAGTGTCTAATGTGGTCAATGTTTGCTGCATTACAAGATTGTGCCTTGATAAGTTGTGGTTTGAACTTCTTTTCTTTTGTATATTCTTTGTTAATCGTGGTGTTGTTCATTATACTCTGATTATTATTGGCAGGGCGTTTGGGTACTCAAGTGAAGATGTCCAAATGGTTATTGAAAGTATGGCATCTCAAGGAAAGGAACCTACATTTTGCATGGGAGATGATATTCCTCTAGCAGTAATGTCCCAGAAGCCACATATGCTTTATGATTATTTTAAGCAACGATTTGCCCAGGTATGCTTTATTGTTTGTTTTTTTTTTTCAATAAAATTTTTTTTTCTCAGTTTGTCCACTACTTTCATTTTGAATTCTTCGCTTAATATAATATATAATATTAAGAAATAAACAATTAATCTAAAAGAAAAGGTTAAATAACTAAAAAAGAAAAATTCTGTCTAAGCCTTTGACTAAAGGAATCACGACTCATTAGTATTTTGACACACGACAAGGCATTTTACGCATACTTTACTTGTCGTGTGCCGAATACCAGGAAGGCAAGGAATCCCCCCTAGAATTATTTGTTCCTTTCATTTATCTTTTTCGTTATATTCTCCGCTAGAAGATATTTGTAGAACACCTTCGTATTTTATTATGCCTATTTATATTTACATGCCTCTTCGTATATCTAATTTTTTCGGAGTCATGAGGATTGAGGAGTAAGGGGAGCAACATTGTGTCTTTCATGCTGTATAAATTGGGGTCCCGACATGGCTTTCATTTATCAGGTTTTTAATTAGAACTATGGTATAATAAATGAGCGATTCTCATCTTTCTTTTGGTGCTTATGTTCATAGATTGCATCCCATTTGATTACTATCTTTAGTCCTTGTAGACTGCATCTGATTTGGTTGCTTATCTTTTATCTTCCCAGGTTACTAATCCAGCTATTGATCCTTTGAGGGAAGGACTAGTCATGTCTCTTGAAGTTAACATTGGCAAGCGTGGGAATATCCTAGAAGTTGGACCTGAAAACGCTTCCCAGGTTAGACAATGATTTCAGTCACTGTAGCTAAAATTTGAATATTATGACATTATTGAGTGTGAGAAATGTGTGTAAATTGAAATGATGTATGCTTCATACGTGTCTATCTTGGTAATTGTTGTGTTGGTTTTAGGTTATCTTATCCAGCCCTGTGCTGAATGAAAGGGAGTTGGAAGCTCTACTGTCTGACCCCTTGTTAAAGGCCCATGTGCTGCCCACCTTTTTCGACATACGAAAAGGAGTTGAAGGCTCTTTAGAGAGAACACTTAATAGGCTTTGTGAAGCTGCTGACGAAGCCGTTAGAAATGGTGCCCAGCTGCTTGTTCTTTCTGACCGTTCGGATGAGCCTGTAAGATGCTATCCTTTGCTCCTTGTGGTTTACTTATTCTTTAGTGAGACGCTGGAATTTGTTCTGCTTCTGAATGAAATCTGCTTTGGCTAGAATATGTTGTCCCAGTATCTTAGAAATCAGCTGGCATGCAACTTTGCTAATCTGAATTGCTGATCTCCACCTTGAAATTGGTTCGATTAATTCTTGCAAATATTTGGCGCATGACTGGCCGATCTATTATCCCTGTTGTTTTTGTACTTTTTGCACGTCAAGTTTAATCCTTTGTGGATTTTTTTTGGCAGCTAGATTTCTGACCTAATTAAGGTCAGTGTAGTAGCTGATCTCATAATGAAATGGCGAGGGTTATGAAAATAGGAAAGAGAAGAAGCCATATGATCCGCAGTCACTAACTAATTCATATTTGCATGGTAGGCAGGGCAGTATATTGCTGTGTATTGCTTAACATCACACTTGCCTTTAAAATAGGACCTGTAAACTCATTCGAAATGTAACACATTTCGTTATTCAAACTGTTTGTGAATTGTGATATTTTCTCATTAGCTCATGTATATCCATTGCATGGTAAATGTATCACATCTTCTATTCAAACGTTTGTGATATTTGTTCCCTTTAAAGAATCGTCGTTATCAGTGCCTACTACTTTTAAGGAGCTCAAGTCTCTTGTCCATTTATTCGTATTCAGCTTCTTATTGCATGGTAAGTTCAACAAGTGTCTTCTTTTCCACCAGGAACCAACTAAGCCAGCTATACCCATACTTCTTGCCGTTGGGGCTGTTCATCAGCATCTGATTCAGAATGGCTTAAGAACGTCTGCCTCAATTGTGGCTGAAACAGCCCAGTGTTTTAGTACTCATCAGTTTGCTTGTTTGGTAGGATATGGTGCAAGGTGAGATACTCTCATCTGCTTTTTTTGGGCAACGAACTATATAGCTATCATTCAGTTTAAGATTGGCTTGCTAACCTTTGATCATCGAATTACTGAATTGAAAACTGATGCTAGAAAATTGCTGTAAATGACAAACCTTCTAGGGAAGGAGGTGCCGATCATGGAACTCGTATAATCACCATTTTTACATAATTAACTATGTTTGTTTTGATGATTATTCATATATATATGAATATGTAATAGCCCATGTAGAAAAAGGTGTTTGTATGCAAAATCTTTGGTCAAACAGTTCCACAACGAGATTAAGAAAATCCTAAGGTTTTGTTGAAGTGAACAATTTGAAATCACACTATGAATTTTTAAAATCTCCAGCTGTCTCACCGTGAGAGGATCTCCACTAGGGCGCCTTAGGTGCCCCTTGGGATGGATAGAATTGATTTAAATACGGTCTTCATGCTTTGATCTGCACCATTTTAATATTGTTGTCTTTAGCTTCTTCCAGTTTTCTTTCCATGGCTGGTGAGTTGTGGCTAAATATTTATGTATGCATTTTCAGTGCTGTGTGCCCATATTTGGCACTGGAAACTTGTCGTCAATGGCGGTTAAGCAATAAAACTGTGAACTTGATGCGAACTGGAAAAATGCCTACTGTTACAATTGAGCAAGCTCAAAAGAACTTCTGCAAGGTGCGTACATATCTGTTTCTAGTTTTCATTGTCATCAATGTAAAATTTCCAGTAACATGAATAAGATGTAAGACCATGATGATCATGACAGAAATTCTTTAGCTCCTAACTTTTGCTTCGTTGCTTTTCCTTGATATCTGTGATTATAACTTTGTACTCTAGACTCATCTCAGCCAAGTTAAAGAGATGGGCTCCATGAGTTTGGGGTACAACAGCGACTTGAACCTTCAACCTTAATACAATTTGCATCTCTTTTTATAAGAGACAGACTGTTGTTAAATTGTTTTAAAGGATCAATAGGAAAGCCTATGGTAGGGAGACAGGGAAGACTTGCTGCTTAATTGCCTCATTGCCTGTTAGAATGACTGCTGTCTTATGTCTGACTTGTACCCGGGAGTATGGTATAATTTGCGAGTTGAATGCCAAGAAAAGTATTCACTGCAACAATTGTGAACTTTCTCTGAGTTTCATAAGAAATTTGTTGTGTCGGTTGTAAAATTTTGATGGCCTTCTTTGCCAACAATTTGAATGTTTGGCCTAGGGAATAGGTTAAAGTATTACCTAATTACTATTTTCCGCAATAGGTCTTACACTGAGTCTTAGACGCCTTATATAAAGAGTTCTAATTTCTTTCTTTAATATACCTAAATGGCTTAATGTAATGGTGATCATCTACGACTCTCAGGCTGTGAAATCTGGTTTGCTTAAGATCCTTTCGAAGATGGGTATCTCACTGCTTTCAAGGTATGTGTTTTTCAATTAGGGTTTTTATTTTCCAGAATCATCAAATTGGCTTTTGCTGCCTTTTTCTAGCCTTTTTCTTGGGCTAATGCTGCTTTTGAATATCTTTGCAGTCGGCAGAGCTTATAGTTGTACTTTCTAATTTTATTTTTGTAGTTACTGTGGGGCACAAATATTCGAGATATATGGATTAGGCAAAGACGTCGTTGATATAGCTTTCACAGGGAGTGTTTCCAGCATTGGTGGATTTACTCTTGACGAGGTAATGTGGATAAATGCATTCTCGATTGACTGTTAACACTTCACTTCATTGCTTGTATACTTCATTGTTGCACGATGTCGCTCCCACTTGCTGTGCAGAATTTAAGTTTCTTTGTTATGCTACTGATAGTTTGGAATATAAAATGGTAGAGTAAGGAGATTCCTTTGCTCCTACTTCTAGAAAACTGTTGAGTTTTGACAACTGTTGTCCCTGTTTTTACCTCATAAGAAGTCACAAATCGGGCATAGTTGTTAGAGCTGAATTTTTCTTTTGTTCGGTTCAAGGAGATTAGGCTGCAGTTGTTTTGAATTTTCTGATGTATTTTCTCTTGTATAGCTTGCGAGGGAGACACTGTCTTTCTGGGTGAAGGCATTTTCCGAGGACACGGCGAAAAGACTGGAAAATTTCGGATTTATACAATTGAGGCCAGGAGGTATTCTTTCCGCAATTCCTCTTGCTTGACAATCTTGATGATTGATATGACGAATTCACATCACAGTGGTCCGATCATCTAATCTAAATTAATATTTTATATACTCTTGAAACCACACACTTTCTAAGCCAACTCTTGACATTGTTCTATTGGATGACAATTTAATAGATAATATAGGTTTTTGGCCTAAAATGGCCTCTGAATATAAACGGCTCAAATTTTTGTCAAAGCCCCTAGGGATCATATCATGGGTTTTAGTAAAATATTAGAGCCAAAGACCTGTTGTGAATAATACCAATATTGGCAAAAATAGCACGCTAGCCTCAACGGGTGGTGTGTGCCGAAAATGCTTAGGGGACTTATCTCATAGAGGAACCAGACTTCGTATCGAATAAGGGTACTCAATGGATGTCCATTGTAAAGTTTTGAGAACATTTGGCTATTTTTATAAATTTGGTCTAAATTGGCCAAAAGCAAAGTATATAATATATGGTATTTGGCCCACAATGGCTCCAGAATAAATGATGATAATATTATTAATCAGGCTACTTTGAATGAAATGCTTCTCTTTGAACTTAAGGTGTCTTTCTTTCTCATTTTGAAAGGGGAATATCACGGAAATAACCCAGAGATGTCTAAACTGCTTCACAAAGCTGTCCGTAACAAAAGTGAAAGTGCCTACGCAGTTTACCAGCAGCATTTGGCTAACAGACCTGTCAATGTGAGTTTTCATGATCATCCTCGATGCATGACCTGAATTAATGTCATCAAATATTGTTGGTTGGTCATTGGGGCTACTTGGTAATAATTATTCATATTGCCTATCATGCCTTATATGACAAGTTGCTCTTCCAGCTAAAGAACTGTTTCTGTATACATAGCTTTTGGATAACTTCTACAATTGCTGTATAGTGCTTGAAGCTTTATTGTTGCAATTCTCACTGCTTGATCTAATTGTTTGAAACATTCTCTGCTACTTTGAGTCATGATTCCCCCCCCCCCCCAATAAGCATGGCAGCCTGCTCAACTAGTTTGGTGATCTACAAGATCTGATTCTATGATATCAACATTTCCCTTTTTAGATGCCCCCTTGTGAACTTTCTTTCTCTTTTAGTTGACGGAACTTCTTTGACTTCCGTGTGTATTCATGCGATTAAAATTGTGTAAGTTCTGTTATATTCATGAAGTATAATGCGGAACTACTTGTATTAGGTGCTCCGTGATCTTCTCGAGTTCAAAAGTGATCGTGCTCCTATTCCTGTGGGTAAAGTTGAACCTGCTACGTCCATTGTCCAACGTTTCTGTACTGGTGGTATGTCACTTGGAGCTATCTCTAGAGAAACTCATGAAGCAATTGCCATTGCGATGAATAGATTGGGTGGAAAGTCTAATTCAGGAGAAGGTGGCGAGGTAGGCATATTTTATGTAAAAACCTGCATTATCAAAATATCTTTGACATTCATTTTTTGAATTATACTTTGCAATTATTTTGTTTAGGATCCAATCCGATGGCGTCCACTGGCTGATGTGGTTGATGGGTATTCCCCTACTTTGCCTCATCTGAAAGGTCTTCGAAATGGAGACACTGCCACAAGTGCAATTAAGCAGGTATAGTTCAATAGTTTCAGCTAGATCCTCATCCGATCATAACCAAATTGTCTTGCAATAATTTTAGACTTGGACTTCTACAAACATATTGGAGACGAAATGTAAGCTGTTATATCTAGATTATTGAATCTTTTGCATGTGCTGTTTTCTAGGTTGCATCTGGGCGTTTTGGCGTCACTCCAACTTTTTTGGTCAATGCCGATCAACTGGAAATCAAAGTTGCACAGGGTGCGAAGCCTGGTGAAGGGGGCCAATTGCCAGGACAGAAAGTTAGTGCTTACATTGCTCGATTGAGGAATTCAAAGCCTGGTGTTCCTCTTATTTCTCCACCACCACATCATGACATTTACTCTATTGAGGATCTTGCACAGCTAATATATGATCTTCATCAGGTAAAGGCTTCTTTTCCAATGCCTTTCAGAGTTATTCAGTACTAGACTCGGCTTTTCACGCGTGAAAAATAAACAGATAAACCCTAAAGCTAAGGTTTCGGTAAAACTAGTAGCAGAAGCTGGCATTGGCACAGTTGCCTCAGGTGTAGCGAAGGCGAACGCTGACGTAATTCAGGTATTACAGCCTTTAAGCTTATAATTTACTTTGTAAAAAGTGCCGCTTACTCTCTGGTTGAAGGGTTCTGACGTTTGTATGGATACATTGTATTTTTATTCCTATGTTACATTTGTGTGTCGGAGTCTTTTTTTCTGTTTCAAATAGAACAAGCCATCAGTACCGTGGCTTTATTTTTCCAAATAGAAACAAGCCATTAGTGCTGTGATTGTCGTGTATATCTAATTATGGCTATAATGGTGGACTGATTTGCAGATATCAGGACATGATGGTGGGACTGGAGCCAGCCCGATAAGTTCCATTAAGCACGCCGGTGGTCCTTGGGAACTTGGACTTACAGAAACTCACCAGGTTTGTACAATAACTATTTACTTCTGTTTGGTGGTTCCCTAATTTTCTCTTGACCTTTTGTTCACTAACAAAAAATTGCAGACGTTGATTGTTAATGGACTTAGAGAAAGGGTCATCCTCAGAGTTGATGGGGGCTTCAAAAGTGGGGTTGATGTCATGATGGCTGCAGCAATGGGTGCAGATGAATATGGTTTCGGCTCTTTGGCAATGATAGCCACTGGCTGTGTTATGGCCCGCATTTGCCACACCAACAACTGCCCGGTTGGTGTTGCCAGCCAAGTATGTGGACCATAGTTAGCTTATTCTTTTCGTTTTTCGTTAGCATTTAAACTTGCATTCTTAAGCCTTGGGGTGATGTTCGATATTTTCTAAGCAATGAATTCATTTAATCTTCTGAGGAACTCATTTTAATTGCATTCTCTACCTTGAAGTAATGTTGATGGTTTCTAACCAATATGTTTTGTATAATCTTAGAGGGAGGAACTCCGCGCTCGTTTTCCTGGTGTGCCTGGTGATCTCGTGAACTACTTTTTGTATGTTGCCGAAGAGGTACTCATGAAATGCCTTTCCTAACGTGCTACTAGCTTAAATTCTGTTCAAGCTCTAGAAACAATGCACATTGTTCTTTTGAAAAAAATGATAACACATTGCTTTGGACATGACTGTATTTGTGTATTTTTGTTAGGTAAGAGGTGTACTAGCACAATTGGGCTATGCAAAGCTGGATGATGTAATCGGAAGAACAGATCTGTTAAAACCAAGAGATATTTCATTGATGAAAACCCAGCATCTTGATCTGACCAACATTCTTTCAGTATGTTCTTTCCTCACATGTTATGTGTATGCTATAGTTTTCCCATTTGAGCTCTCCATGTAATTTACTCATCTGGTATGGGACCTTCTTCATCTGTTTCAGAATGTTGGTTTGCCTACCATGAGCAGTACTGCCATTAGAAACCAGGAAGTTCATACCAATGGGCCTGTCCTGGATGATCAAGTACTTGCAGATCCAGAGGTATTAATCTTTTAGGAAGTAATTTGCTTATGCTTCAGCAAGTTGGAAGATTTTTTGTACGTTCATTTTTTACTTGAATTATGTTCTTTTGTTTGTTCAGTGTGTAGTATTTGTAATTGTGTTTGTATTCCTTTTGTCCGTCTTTGGCATTAACTCCCGCCTTCTCTGATCCCCATTGTAGAGCCGTCTTATGAGTTCCAATGAATTAGAAACTGTGCATTTGTGCCGTTAGCATTTTTTTTTTGGTATTGATTCCAAATATACTTTCTGGTTTTCCCAACTCTTTGTCTGGTTTTCCCAACTCTTTTCCCAAAACTTTTCGACCTTGTGTTCAAAGTTCATATGTTTTTTTCAATATTTTTTAAACCTTTTATTTATTTTTACAACTTTATAAACTTCCTTTGAAAGTGTTTAAATACTTCTAAAAGGTTTACAACGTTTTCGAAATTTCATGGCGTACACAAGACGGTTACTAGATGACGATTCATGTTAGCCGACCCCAAATCATTTTGGGAATAAGGCTTGGTTGTTGTTGTGGTTTTCAAATATACTTTCTCAGTGGCAAACACCTCTTGAAGCTGACTTACAAAGCTCAAGGTTTGCAGTTTGCTAGAAGCCAAGTGTCTCGCTTTCCATTCTCTTAACACTTCCCTGACCACTTGACCAACATGTTTGTCTGCTCAATAACTTCACAATGATTACCGGTTAAGGGTTTATAAATTAATGCTATGTTAGTTGACCAGGTCCTGTAGAAATTGGTTTTGTAAATAATGCTCCTGTTATGAACTGCAATTATGTCATGTGCTTGCAGGTCGCAGATGCCATTGAAAATGAAAAGATAGTTAACAAAACTTTCAAGATATATAATGTGGACCGTGCTGTCTGTGGCCGTATCTCGGGTGCCGTTGCCAAGAAATATGGTGATACAGGTTTTGCCGGGCAGCTGAATATAACGTAATAGACTGTTCTGATGTTGAAAGTTCTCATTGTCTAAGCAGTCTTTTAATACCCTTCTTTTTATTCACACAAATTTGTCTACAATAGAACTTAAGTGAAGCTTTTTTCCCCCCACAGATTTACAGGGAGTGCTGGCCAATCTTTTGCATGCTTTCTGACACCGGGAATGAACATTCGCCTTATTGGAGAAGCGAATGACTATGTTGGAAAGGTATGTCAGTTCTCCTCCAATGTGGTGAGAGGGACCGTAAAACTTATCACGGTTTGGAAAGAGTATGTATTAGGATTGTACATCTTTGTTTTAGTAGGATTGACTTGAATGAATGTGTGTTTTGGTTTATGCAATTGTAAACGGAGGTAGCGAGCGTGCTAAAAAAATGATATTTCTTCTGCTACTGTTAGTATGTTTCACATTGGCATCTTGATGAAGATTCTCAATGTACTAGTCTCAACATGTAGAAATTGAGTTTCACATCGTCTATATTTGATGACTTCTTGACCTCCTTTCTTCTCTCTCTCTCTCCAAACTTTTTTATTTCATACTCCCAGGAAGGGGAGTCTTGGGGCACCTGTAAAGGTGTTGCTGTGTGACCAATAGGATTGGTCACGGGTTCAAGTCCTGGGAGCAGCCTCTTGTCCAAATAGTGACAAGGGAAGGCTTGCGCTCTATACACCCTTGTGGTGAGACCCTTCCCCGGACCCTCGCCTTCCGGGGACGCCATTGTTTTACTCCCTCCTTCCCAGATTAAACTTCCTAGGATACTGTTTTTGGTCAAAAAATTACCGAAAGTTAAAAAACCAGAGAGTAAGGGTTTATTGGGGTGTATTTGCTTGAGCCGTACGAGATATTTTATCAAATTGAAGGTTGCGTGAAAAAGCTTTAGGGTGTCAAGTTGAACCTTGTCATAGTATCTTAGGTAAAACACTACCTCTACTGTCGTATTTAATTTCATATCCACTTGCACCCAGACATAAATTTTTGTCTTTGGGTCTTAAAAGCACAGAGGCAATGGTTCAAAAGAACCCTTGAGTCATTGCCTCTGTTCTTTTGCAGTTCTCGCAATTTTTTTTTCTTTAAAGAAAATTGAGGCTGCAGATCCTCAAGGTGCAGTAAACGGTGTAGTCTTCCTTCCTTAATGATAGATCTATGACAGTTCCTACCATTTTTCTGCAAAAGTATTCTGCTACGTTTTGGTTTGGATTGCATAAGTTCTATGTTTACAATACTTCTCTGCCCATTAAATTCTTGCAGGGTATGGCTGGTGGTGAATTGGTTGTTACACCAGTAGAAAATTGTGGATTTTGCCCTGAAGATGCCACAATTATTGGAAATACTTGCCTGTATGGGGCAACAGGAGGCCAAATCTTTGTTAGAGGAAAAGCTGGGGAACGTTTTGCTGTAAGGAATTCGCTTGCCCAGGCAGTGGTCGAAGGCACCGGTGACCACTGTTGTGAATATATGACTGGTGGTTGTATTGTTGTGCTTGGAAAGTAAGCACAATTCCGTTGAGTAATATCATACTGCTAATCCGAAATTCAGAAGAATATATTCTTACTTGTATCGTTTGCTGACAGAGTGGGTAGAAATGTTGCTGCCGGCATGACTGGAGGTCTGGCATATCTACTTGATGAAGATGATACTCTCATTCCAAAGGTCAGTTTGATCATTTAAACATTTCCTTCCATCTGCTGATAATAAAAAGACATTAGGACATAGGTCCTGCGCACTAGTGGTTATGCAATCCTGATTTTTGTCTTGGAAAGCATATTTCATCATGTTGAGACTCCTTTTTTAGGCAGCTAAAAGTTTCCAAAATACATTCGGTTTCAGTCCCGATAATATGTAGAATCTGCTGTGCACTGTAATTCTCTATTTTGAATTCAACAATTCTAAAAATATTTTTTCTCTGTTAATTTTAACAGGTAAACAAGGAGATTGTGAAGATCCAGAGAGTGACTGCTCCGGTCGGCCAAATGCAGCTGAAGAGCCTTATTGAAGCACATGTTGTAAGTATTCTGCTAGTCTTTTGCAAAATTTTATATCAGTTATTCCACTTGTTCCGTCCTTTTTGCCTTAGTGTTTGGTAAATTTAATATATATTACGAAGTAGTAGAGAAGGTCAGAAACTGGAATCTGCAAGATTATGTGATCACGCTCTTATCTTAAACGGTGGCTCAATTTTCACCAATAACTTCACCAGCGTAGTTACTTGTCATATGTTCATCTTGTGTGGAGTTCAAGGCTTCAAGCTGGAGTACCTGCTAAGGTTACGTGTAGAAGCCTTAAGGTTCAACGGATAATTTTCTAGTTGTAGGAAGGTTATTGATGCACTGCCTGACCCATTGTCCATGTGCATGTACCACTACATTAATTTTTCGTGCATTTTGTATGTGAAGGAAAAAACTGGGAGTTCCAAAGGTGCTGCTATTTTGAACGATTGGGACAAGTATCTCCAACTCTTTTGGCAATTGGTTCCACCTAGTGAAGAAGATACCCCTGAAGCTTCTGCAGTGTTCGAGCAGATAGCTACTGAGGGCGAGCAGGTTAAGCTGTCTGCATAGAATAGACAACTAGTAAACCCCTCGAGGCCGAGGAAACACACACTTCTACCTTTTAAGGACGTGCAATTCCTATACACTGCTTGCAAACACGAAACTGGAAACAGGAAAGGCTGTGCTGGCCGTTTCTCTTAAATGGACAGGGATTTCAAACCCTTGATGGCTAAACTCCGGTTTGGTGGAATTCTTTTGGCATGAGGTGAAGGTCGACGTCTGCACATCATGGGACCTGAACCCCTCATGCTTCATTAAAGAAACAAAGCCCGCCGTATATATTGTAACTGTAAATTCCCTCCCAACTTCTGTTATCTTCTCTTTTCTTCTGTTGATTCCGCCTGAAACCTCGTCGGCGATATAGAAAGCTCAGGTGCCCAATTCAGTTTGGTCATCTTTCCGATTGTTTCGACACATTCCGATAAGTGATGTAATTTATGTACTAACTTCACTTGTACGATCAATTCAATAATTTAAACATGAATATAGTGGCTGCTATATTTTCATTTGTGTATCCCCTGCCCACCATTTCCCCTTTCATCTTCGTCATCTGTGTGAATCTGTCAAATTAAAAGACGCCCAATGCTTTACTGTGGAATATGATGGGATGAGCAGAATGGATCAAATGTGTCATTTACAAGCAGTCTCCATGTTTTCGACATCGGCGGACGGCGTACATCAGACTTATTCAAATGCTCATCATATGTTTCTACATAAGCATATCATTTCTTACGAATTGAACAGCTTATAATTTATTCTTGTTTTTATTTCGGTTCGTAATTTCGTATCACTATATGTGCATGTTGTAATGTCACAGTCCGTCTGAATAAGATTCTTTTCATTATGAGTCGTTCGAAAATAGCCCTTCGAAAGAATACAAGGGTGAATAAGATTGCCGAGTGCATGCATCCGATTTATAGGAAAGCATTCAAGGCAGATATAAAAGTGTCATTTATCAATCAATTCCCCCTAGCCGGAAACCCACCAAATTGATCTTTGTAGTAGTAGATAGCAACTAGCAATCCACAGTCGTCACTGAGACGCTAATACATTGCATCTAGGATTAACTATGAACAAATGTAGAAAGTAGATGAGTTAGAGGTAGAAGAGCCCATAGAAAATTGAGAAAACGTTGTTTTGAGGTGCATTTTAGTAGAAACAAAGACACGTGTTCTACAACGGTGTTTATGGCAAGTCAATAGAACCGCGGGAATAGGGGTAAAACATTACGGCGTGTCTACGTTACAATAAGATTAGAGCCTTGAACATAGCACAAAAAGGTCACTATTATTCGGAACATATACTTACCAATCACATAGGACGACTGTTGATCGGTTCCAAGTTTCCAACGATAGTATCCGTCTAGATTTTTTGTTTGAGTTACGGAGTATCTCCTTTTATTTTAAGGGCAAAGTCTCATATGAGACGGTCTCACGATAATTTATTGTGAGACGGATTTAGTTGTTTAAAAAATGAACCGTTTAACATTCATTGTGACCATTAATTATATTGCTTTTTAGTTATCTATAAATTTACGATTTAACCATATAAGTTGTGATTTAAAATAGTCACAAAATATAAATTTAGGCATAATTTATGAAATAACCCATTTACTCATTTTATATGGACATTCTAATGTTACATCAAATTAAAACAATCACTAACTAAATTAAAGTATAATGGTTACTAAAAATGTAAAAGGGGTCACTATTTATATAAAGAAAGATGGTCTCACAATGAGTTATTAGTTTGAGACCGTCTCACACAATTTAAGGTCAAAACGGGGGTTTATTGCTTATCGATAACAGTGGGGTTTGAATCTACAAGCAATACATCCGGGTATCCGACAACTATTTTAGACCCGTGTCTTCCCACGTTTAGCTCATTGCAAGAGTTCTTCAAGGGACCAATTCTCGGTCTAAAATGTGGGTGATTCACTGATTTGTACAACCTCACAATTCTATCGGATGTGGTCAAATTTACCTTATACTAGTATATAAGCTAAAATTAACTTTAATTTTTAGCTATTGTGTAATAATTGTTGACATATAGACATATAGTTGCTAAATTACAAGACGGTACGCATAACTTTTTTCGAAATTTCCAGGTGAAATTATCATAGCTAGAAACGAAACTTAATCTTCACACCTCGATCCGATTGTTTGAAGACTTTTCCCTCAAGTCGTTAGAAGTTAAACAAGCCAAAAGGTACGTAATCTAATAAGAATGTACTTGAGCCAATAAGATTTTTGAAATATCGCACATGTTCATCATTACCATAAATTGATTCCGAACTCATTTACGACAACATTGACCTTTGTGGCTTCTTTGTGAAGCCCCAAAATTCCAAAAAGAAAAGAAAAAAAAAAACATTCAACAATCAACACTACTACTATACTAGTACATTGGTAAAAACTAAAAACTACTACGTACGTGAGTACGACTAACAAAAAGTGGGATCATATTCATGGGGAAGTTTATAATTATAGGACGTAAAAGCTAAACAGAAGAGAAGAGCCAAAAGAAGCACCGGGAGTAGGAGAAGCGGAAACGGTGGCGGAGGAAGCGGCGGCAGGTACAGCGGGAGCGTCACCAACGACGCCGTGACAACCACCATGATGATCACCATTAAGGCTGTCCTGCTAATCCTCCTACAAATACACATTTATTTGTAGGAGATGTATATATGTGTTTTATATATTTCTATGAACTTGGTTATATATATTGTTGGCCGGTTGAAATGCCGAGGTTGGTGTTTACTTGTCTCTTCTTATATTATTTTGGGATTGTTTACATGGGCGACGTACGTGTGCGTGACTATAACAGGGAGAGAGACAGAATGAAAGAGAGAGGAAATTAAAGCTAGGTAGATATATGAAATTATGAACATACTACATGTTTATATTGATTATTTTGTGTGTTGAACCGTTGATGTTGTTGGTGTTCGTACCAAGTCTCGAACACCCGATCTATAGTTAAAGGAAAAGCATCTTTGCGGAGTTGGATAAGAGTTGGTAGTACTTGGTACAATAATGTTTATATTGACAAAGTACACTTCTTTGACTATTGTTTTTCTTAATTGACTAAGCACTTTGACTATTGTAGACTAATTTGTGGTCATATATACTCATATTTGGTGTTAAGGTAGTATTAGCGGATTATTATTGAGACATTTCGACAAATCTAACTTGATCGGAGGGATCTAACTAAGGAATGTAGTAGGATGACCCTAGACCCTCGATCCTGCGACATATGAGACTCTGATATATTGGTTGTTGATGTCTGTTGGATCATCAACATATCTAATATGATTAATATAGATTATCGAATTTGATTAGTGTTGAGAATTACCAACACAAAAACGTAACAATAATAATGCAGGACACCACCTTTGATTCCATCATTTGAAACAATTACTAAACAAAATAAAAACATTTATAAATGTCACTTGAAGTATTGTTCCATCAAATAACAAGTCATGAGTAAAATACGAGTAAAACTCTTATACGCATAGGAGGACTGCTTTGAGTTGGAAAATGTTCTTCCACGCACTATGCGAAAATTAAAGTTGAACCTTGATACTCTTATCATAGAAATTAAAGTAGTTTTCCATTTAAACTTTTTTTTTTTTTTTGTAGATAATGCATTTAACTTTATGTTAGCTGGCTATGATGAGACTTAGTACAATCAAATAATCGAGAAGCTAAATCTAACGAGAGGAATTTAGGGTCATATTCAAATAATAATAGTAATTGTTTGGAACCGAGACATTGAACCTGGTTGAATAAATGAATGAATGCTTCAAATTGCGGCCTGCAAAACTAGTAGTTATCCCACCGTGACCGTACGTACGTCCTCAGTTTTCATTAGACAACTGCATGCACAGGTCATAATAGCCCATTGCCTATATACATCCCTAATTCCCTATTATATAGACTCCCTCTTGTTGCGTGTGATCCAAAATGGTATGTTACGATTCAAAAGAACGTAGAAAAAGTACTCGTATTTCTTATTACATAAACGTTCGTCATTTTGATCTTTGGGCCACACAATGATGCAAATAAGCACCTGTAAGGGGCTAAGGGCAGTGACATCACTGACATATCTATGTAGGAGGTGAGGGGGTCCCGAAACACTGGGAAAGTTTTTCTAAAACGCAAATTTTTGTACTAAAAAGTTCTATAAAGAAGTGAGGGATATCGAAAAAAAAATTCAGGTGTCCCGACAATATGAATACGGTTGGGACACAAGAAAATACTTCTTCTGATTCCGCCACTGGGTAAGGAAGGGTGTTCAGCTAGCCGAATGTATGTGAATAACGAGACATGTGTCAATGCTGACTTGGTACCACTCCACTTATAGTTTACGACTTTACGTTTCTCCCTACTTGTGAAAACTTGATAGAGAGGTTCACAATGGAATTGAAATTTGAAAACATCAAGTGGTACGTAATAAACTTTGTACACTAGATCGAGGCAGGCCTTTAAACAGGCTGTTGATTTGATGTAGAGTACTATATAAATGTT
This sequence comes from Spergularia bocconei, assembly GCA_963457585.1. Classification (NCBI taxonomy): domain Eukaryota; kingdom Viridiplantae; phylum Streptophyta; class Magnoliopsida; order Caryophyllales; family Caryophyllaceae; genus Spergularia; species Spergularia bocconei. The sequence goes on along the minus strand of OY734946.1, from coordinate 987,024 downwards.
GGTACGTACTTATTTTGGTTTATCATTCAATGAATCTTTTGCTTGATTGTAAAGGATTAAGTAGTTGCCAAAGTTAATTAATTTGCATTTAATCCAACATGGCTTAAGAAAAAGTGTTTTCTTACAAGTGACGCCCTAAAATATCACACTCTTCCTTTCCCTTTATATGATGGGTCTTTCTATAGAGTGCCCATGGGCACTCTATAAGAATAATTAAATTTAACATTTTCCAACAAAAATTTAATGCACTCTATAATAAAATAATTAATATAATTAAGTAATCCTCTTGCTCCCATATACAAAAACCACCTTCACCATTACGGTTGAGACGCCTACAACCACGCACGACTTCGTTCATCAACAATTACGCCGCCATCAAACTTTCAAACAAAAACTTTTCCGGCGGTTTCGCCGCCGGAATTTAAAGACACCCTAAAACTCAACTACTAAACCCGTATGGGATGGATTAATAAAGCAAAATTAATTTAAGGTTGCCGAAAAAGGGTTTAGCGGCACCGGAAAACACCAACCCTAAACCCTTTTCCGGTGAGAGTTTTTTTTTTATTGAACAAAGATCAACAATAACATAAAAAAATTACATTAAAATTTAATGAAAATTAAAAACACTAGTAGCATTTATTATTGTTTTTCTTGAAAATGGTAGAAATAATAATTGTTATAGAGTGCCCATGGGCACTTTTTAGAAAAACCCTTAATGGGCAGTTAATCTCTTTTTAATCAGTCCTAATCATCCTACATTAGGCCTTTACTCATTATCAAACTTGTCACTTGTTAAAGCTAAATCATGTTGTAAGATGGATGCAAAGAATGTAAATTTTTGAAATGATACCCTTTGACTAGTACTCCCTCCATTTCTTTTGATTCTTTACGTTGGGTCGGGTTTTGTGAGGGGAACCCAAGCCCAACGTAAAGAATCAAAAGAAATTGAGGGAGTAAAATGGTACCAACTGGTTTTTCAGTGAGTGCATGTCAAGTGGGTAGATAGTTAAAAATGATCTCATAACGGAGTTGAATCGTTATATGAAGTCGCAAAATATAAAAGTGTTAAAATGTATTTGGATTTCCCTCACAAAACCCGTCTGAACATAAACAAGTGAATAAAACAGAAAAAGTACTCCGTATATGAAAGTTAAAGGAGCCAACGTGCAAACCAATGAGATATTGTAAAAAAAAACAACAATCACGATTTATTACCCAACGGGCAACAACGTTTTTTACTGAAGCAGCATTTATTCAGAAGGCTTGGGCCAACGCCCAATCACTTGGCCCAATCACGAACCTCTAATTAAGCCCAAATACGGCCCACTAGAACAATCTCCATGTTGGTAAATTCGTGTCCGTCAACGTCACTACATTTTCGGTCGGGATATGATTGGGATCATGCTCAGTATTCGGGCTTCGTGAATCTTGGGTAAATTAATAACAGCATCGGGTCAATCTCAGGGTTTTAACATACGAGTTGGCGATGATTTTGTGGTCATTACATTATCATACGCAACACGGCAACAAGATGCCATATATACATGTGATTTATAAGGTGCGTGGTACAGTAAAAGTGAAATAAAATGTGAGTGCTAGTGTGTTACGCAACAAGTTTCTAATGCTCTCGTTTTAGTGTGTCGCAACAAGTGTAATACACTTTCCATCTGTTACGGATTCGGGTCGGTCGGTGCCATGAAACTAGTTCATGGGGGGAGAAACAATACATACTGCGGAAGTCATTAGAAACGTGTCGGGTTTCTCTGTTTCTCATTGATTTCATCAATTGTACAATACAACGTATATATACTAGTTACAATTCACCGTCTTAACCTACAAGTAATACAAGTAATACTACTTTCCTAAATACAATCTACCATATATGTACTTCGTACATATTCACAATATTCCGATATATACGATATTACCATAATTTCGTACGGTAATATATTCTGACCATATTACTCCATAATATCTCTCGATATTATCTCGTAATATCGTCACCTTCCATTTTCCCTAATACCATCGTTTTTGTTTGTTCTTTTTGGGAAAAAGAAAAAAAAGGTTGGTCATTACGGAGTACCTCAAATCTCCCTAGGGCAATTACGTCCCAGGAACGAAATGTTACTTAGCTTGTTTATTAAGTTTCATAATTCGTGTGTATAGAATGACAATATATATTCGTTTATAATATATTGATCAGATTGAAGGGGGCATGTTAATGTACGGTAGTCAATCATACCCGTAGAATAATGCTAAATAATAAAGGTTCAAAAATGTCTCGTCAGATTGTCTAAAACGTTTCCCCTCATACACATTGTCGTTACCGAATTAGTCAAACTTGAATTGGTTATAACATTGCAATTTGTATGTCAAAGACTAATCGTAAATAGCTAGTATTCAATCGATTCATCCATTTTTCTTCATTTGTCGACGTTAGATTTGATTTGGATTAATATTATTTCTCGCGAATGAAAAGTAGCTAGGGAGTATCAAATCGAATTTTGGTTCATGCATGCATGTTAGCTAGTACGGAGTACATACGGAGTAGTACATTAGTACTGAATATTTGTATAATGGAAAATGAGTCAATAAAGATAATCTTGTTCCTTATTTTCAAACAAAATTTATAACAAAACTAGGAAATCACTCAAGATATGCTTCCAAATTAGATAGATATGTGAAGATTACAATGATTAATTACCATTCATGACATCATAAAAATGATCACATTCATCAACATTACATGCACATTGGATATGATATATCATGATCATGATATAATAAATCACAATAATAATCTTCTAATTCCTTCAACTAAAGCAAAAAAATCTAAGTAGAATAAACAGCATTAGGATAATCAGGAAATTTTGATCGCATGAGTGCTAGGATTAAGAGGATGGCAAGTAGTATGACCGGAATACAAAGGAGGAACAACGGCGGCGGCGGCGGCGGAGTTGTCGGAAAAATGAGTGGTGCACACAGCATTATGGCTGCCACTGCCACCAAAAACATAACTTTCTTCCAACTGAAGCATGGGTATTCATTGTTATTGTTGCTAGTAGTAGTCATTTTTAAAAGTAGTTAAAATGCTGTAACTTTTTTTTAACTAGCAACTCTTTTTTTTTTTTTTTTCACCCAAGGCTTAGTAAACTTGTACTTAAACCAAACCTTATTAGTGAAAACTATATTAGGAGCTACTGTTAGGAATGAATGTTTAAGAGAAAGAGAAAGGGTTTATAAACTTTTATATAGGAATTAGTTGATGAAAAATGTGAGTAATGAGCTAGAAAAGATAAATAACGACCAATTAAAAATAGATATAATATAATAAATGAGGACTAAAAAAAGTTTTGGGGTGGAAAATTGGATTAGTTCGAAAATATATGGTTATTTATTTAGGTCATCACGTTAACAACGAGTTATTATAAATTAAATCCAACACGAGACGCACGTAGAGATTTATCTAGAAACTAGAGTCACGTGTTTTTTTTTTTTTGGTATAAAAAGAGCAATTAATGACTCGTGGGTGGGAATATGAGCATTCGAAACCGGGACAACCCCAATGCAGATTGACTCACCACGGCCGTAGATCGACCGGGGCGAGCTGGGCCTAGGAACAGGGCCCCGAATTTTTGGGGGCCCAAACTTTTCAGAATCAAAATGTAATACGAGTATATACATTGGCAAATTTAAATGTATCAGCTAAATGAGAGTAGCTTAGTGGTAAGACTGTAAACTAATAACCCCAATATGTTTTGTTCTTTTTTGTTTCATCTTTTCGAACATGTCCGGCGCTGTTGATATATTAGGGCCCCGAAATCGTCACTCTAAAGTAAATTGCCCCGGTCCTCTCAAATTAACGCTACGGCCCTGCTAATCATTAGGCCAATCTTGATCCTTAGAGTCTCGTGTTATTAACGTGCTACATGGCTACATCATCATATGAGTTCCATGCTTTCTACCGTACCGTCTTTTAATTATGTAGTCGCACTAATTTTCGTCATTTTAAACTTATAAATCAAATGACACACTGGAATGGAAATTTGATCTCCAGCTTGGGGGACACGTTTTTTTCATTGGTTTTGTTAAGATCGAAAAATAATGTCGGGATGAAACATGAGTAGTGGTGAACTGGTAACGGCCAAACAGTCAAATAGTACGTAGAACGAAAGCAAGAAATTACTGTACTTATTTACTGAGCTTGAATTCCATGGGTCAAACAAGCACCAAACTCATTTCTGTATGTAGCACGATTCGTCAGACCTTTAATTTTGCAGGAACGAAATATTATCGAGGACCACCAACCATCATTTATACTTACCTTACAATTCTGCATTTCTGCAGCACATACAACTCTTTGATAATGTTGCTGTTGCACTATCACACTATTTCCTGTTGCTCAATAACTAGATTCATTGCATCCTCCTAGTGGGGAGAAATTCGTGTCCGTATCCATTTTCGTGTTTATGTCAAGTATAATGTGAACCATAAATTTTTCGAGAGTGACTTGACTATACAGTATATAGTAGCTAATTGTCCTTCAAAATGTATCAGTTGAGTCGTTTATTAGCAGTACGTCTTAAGATATCTCAACAACAGTCTAATATTTCGTGTTCAATAAAATTCATGTTGTACATACCACACCTATGTATGGCCGTGTCAAATATATATGAAGTGGTTGTAGACTTTTGAGGAAGATCTTAATTACCTTATAACTATGCATGGTACGAATCATGTTTTACCGCTTTACTATAGCCATGTTAAGTTGCCTTAACAGTTATAGAATACTCGTATATAATTATTTCGTGTTCGATCTAAGCCGTGCACTGAAATTGATCTTAAATCGCTTTCACACAACAAACACTCAATTTAGCGAAAAGCTAAGAGAGGAGATCCGAGAACAAAAAAAAAGACAGTATGTATTACAGGAAAAAAGATTCATCAGATCAAGTGGTACGTACACTGGAATGAACCGTGTATTCCACGGGGTTTTGAAATGGAATGTTTACAATCAATAGACCGCAATACACATACATATACGGAGTATATGCTATCATGTCTCAAATAAAAGAGAACTGATTTTCATATTCCCTCCTCGTATAATGTTTAGCAATACTCTATATAATCATGGTTCGAATGTTAATTTGATAATTTCACGGAGAGGGGTGTAAAAATCGATACTTAGAGTGTCCAAAACTTTATCTAAACAGAAGATCTCAAAACATACACAAAATTTAATACATGTACATCACATTAATCAAATAATAAATGAACGAAAGTAAATTACGACGTAGTAGTATGATAATGTTAAAGGTTTCCCCTCCTACAAAATTTTCTTACTTAGTATGATATTAATGTAACATTGGAGCTAGTAAATGAAATAATTAAAGACGTACCAACAGTACATACACTGCATATAGACACTTAAACTAGCCGCTCAATTACGTAGGCGTCGTAATGACTAATTAATCAGCAGCGCTCACAGGAATAACTTTAGGCGGAATCCAAAACGCTAAATGCAACAAAAACAGCATGATTATCACCGGAACAAAGAGCAGCAACGACGGCGGTGGCGGCAACGTTGGTGGCAATACTTGTGGCAACACTAGCAAAAACATCGTGACTATGAACATGACCGATATCGAACCACCATAACCACTTTTACCAAATATATTGCACATGATCATCTTTATACGACTTTGCGCTACACCCATATATATATATTCTCGTTTCCTCGATATATATAATACTCTCGAACTAGGGCCGAAAAATCCTAACAGTTGTCCCGGTATCAAATCATCGTCGTCATTGTATATATCATATATACATACGTTGATTATGTATGTGTAGTAGGGAAATTTGATGTAGGAATGGAGGTTTAATTTTGAGTTAACTAGTTAATTAAAAAGAAGGTAAAATTTGTAGAAGAAATGAGATTATATATATGGGAGTAGTAGTAGTATAGAGTGGAGGAGACAAAAAGGGGGTCCATATAGAATAAAGATGGAGGAAATTATGGGGATATTGTGGTGCAATGTCGAGTAACTAGTCAATTTTTATTTAAGGGTTTTTATTTTTTACTTTAGTTGTTGTCTTATCATTAAGTAAAATATGTCTTGATACAAAGTAACCTATAATGCATGTGTATCAAGTTATGGGTTTTGATTATTGACTTATGGACGGTTGGTTCATCGTACTATATAATAATGTCAGCTATATATACATATATTCGGATATGGTTTAATTCTTCGGTGATGCTTTTTTCAAGGCTAATCGGTATCTAACATGGCAAATATCTTCATTATATAGACCGGATTCAATGAATCTGTCTTGGCAGTAGTAATTTCTGCCTTGGCAAAATCATCGCTCTAACTTTTAACCGATGTTAATTAATTGTATATCTACAATGGTAAACTTTATGTTAGAGTAACATTTTATAATTTGCGATTAGAAATACATTTACTCCATCAAAACTAATTAAAAACATAGAACATTATTATGCAAGTGTTTTTTACTTCATTAATTGAATAAATATATGTTAGGAAAGATAATTAATGACATTTTAACCTTTGTAAGCTAGCTCGGTTGATTATGTCTCCCATAGTTCAATGGGCTCAACTTCTTTTTCTCCCACTAATGGAAACACAAGGTATCATCTTCATGTGGTTTGGATAATGATTTAATTTCTTCATAATTATTCCCTTTTTGTGAAATGTTGTTGATTAGTGCGTGATAATCCACATCTTACTGATTTGGTTAAGCAATACACACTATTTTGATCACCTTTTTTCAGATGTCGTATTACTATATATAATTTTAAAAACACTCGAAATCTCAATATCTAAAGACAACCTATATATCAACAATTCAGCATAATGCATGAATGTTCGTCTTCAAAAGTTTCGGAATTTTCACTTTTGTAAACAATTTGATTAGTAAGATCGACTAAGTAATTCATAGTGGTATAAAGTACAATTTATCTGAACTTATCTTGGATTCGAAAACATTTTTAATCGGAAAACGAAAAATTCCAAATTTTGAGATTTGACATGAGCCACCTCATAGCCACAAACCATGAAAGTGTCTCCATTAGTACCTAGACCAAAAGGGTCAGGGCTGCTATAATTGGAAAATGTGTGATGATTATGTTAATAGTATAACGTTACACTTCCATAATAACAATTTTGACTAAATTCATGTAATCTACTTTTTTTGGGGATAAAATTCTTACGTTATCATGTTCTTCTAATCTTTGTTTCTAGATACATTTACTATTTACTATTCATGTCAATTTTTTGTTTATCACCTTTTTTTCGAGTTTGAATGACGGCTCTTTTTTTTCTATGCAATCTTCTTAATTAATGGCTGTCATTTTCTACGAAAAAAATCTTAATTCACTGCACTGAAAAAAGTGGCTCTATATATTTGCTCATTTTGATCCGTAGTCCTTTCTACGTAACAACTAAAAAGTGTTTTTATACTTATTTCTTAGTCAAACTTTAGTGGCTTAAACTTGAATCTTCCTCGTGACCTTATAATTAGGTGAATTATTGAAAAATGTGATCTGGGTCAAGAAAACACAAGTCGTACGTACTAAAAGTACTGCGGTATGTTTACTTCTTGTCCTAAGCAAAAATCAGAAAATTTTAATAAAGTGAAGGTAAGTTAAAAAAATTTGACTTGCTAAATTCATTGAACTATTGCAGTGAATTGATCGAATTAGGTTAATTAGCGACTCAATTTTCCACAAAATCTGCTCATAATTTATCAACGGCAACAATCGCAAATCCTGATTAAAACGGAAAGAAAATAGTGAAAATGTGACCTACTGGCCACCCGACTCGGTCAAATTAAACAACAACAACAACCAAGCCTTATTATTCCCAAACTGATTTGGGGTCGGCTAACATGAATCGTCATCTAGTAACCGTTTTGTGTAACTCAATCAAATTAAACATGATCCATAATTAAGTTGATAAACTAACAATCTCAATTTCCAAGCAAGTGATTAACATAACTAGTCTAATACTATAAGGTATGCGTACGTAGTTCGCATTTTTTGGATGATAATGAAAATTAAATGAGAAAGTCATTGTTCTTAGCTTGTTTAGTCCTAAATTCTACTATACGTAGTATTTCACCCTTTGTTTTCCAAAATTTTCATCATATAGCTTAGTATTTTCAAAAAGTAAACAATCCATCATATTATAACAAAGCAAAGGTTGACATAGCAACGGTTCGTCATTAAGGAATAAATGACGCAATTTGGCTATCAAATTGAATTTGTGGATGATGTGTGTACATCAGAATACCGAAGCTTTGTGATATTCCGATTCATTTATTTATTTGTGAAATGCTTGGCTATCAAATTCGCATTTTGCCTATTTTCTTGTAAAATATATACGGTCTCAAAATCCCAATGTTCAACGAAAGTCCGGTCCAGGGAGGAAGGGATCATTCATCATTACATTTTGGAGTATGGCACTATCTATTGCGTATTTGCGTTCAAAAAAGGTACACTTATTTGTAAAGGAACTTCGAAATTATTACATTGTTCCACCAATGTATTATTGCTATTGCTAATTACATCCATATGAAAGAAGTATTGAGAAAGTACTCTTACACCAGTGTGTAGACAATGTAGTAGTGTCGAAAGCCTTTAGTAGTAGAGTATACAATTATAATTGCTTATATTTATTGTATGTCGTCACATAGAGTATATGTATATATAACGGAGTATTAATTACACTAATAAGAAGTACTCCTTTGAACTATGTACACAAAAATAGCACTCCTTCAATTATTATGAGAAAGGAAGTATAGTACGGAGTAGTTAGAATAATAAATCTAGAAAGCATCGCGAGCGATCACGACTTTATCTGAAGATGTATGCCACAAAAAGTCAAAAACCCTTCCCAAGTCACATTATTTTCTATGAGTCAAATACTCCTTCGCTTTCATTGCTGTTTATTTACGCTTAAGTTGAAATCCGATATCACGTGTAAATGAAACTTGTTACCGTATTAACGTTCAAATTCAAAGAAGCATAGGAAGTACTTTCTTAGTTATGCTATGCTGAAGTCCAGATAGTGCTTCATTCTCGACTCATCGTTTCCTCCTAATAGTATGCCTGGTTTTGCTTCATGTTGTGCTTTTGAATCAGAAGTAATAGCTCCTCATTCAACTTCTCGCACTTTATATTATTATTAGCTCCTTCAATCTGTTACATAAACATACACATATTAGGATTTAGGACTATTATTAATTATAATAATACTCATGTAAAGAAAAAAGTGCTCAATCATTAGAAGATTACATAAACACATTGGTAATGATATTTAGCATATAAGTATATCCTCTTATTTCATGAAAAGAGTAGCTAAATTCTTAATACAATATTAGGTAATATTGGTTGCTTATTACGCAAATTTACTTCATTTCCTTGTCTTTACATGCATATATATATCCGTCCTGATTTGATGGAGAAGGATCTATCCCAACTAATCATAATTTGATTCTCCTAAGGATTAGGACTTTAACAATAAAGTTAGATCGAATACTTTCGGCATTTAGTGATCGATCATATGTACTTATTATTTCAATGTACCTTCTGATTAATTTCTGATTTGAGTCGATAAATAATTGGACTACAGTACATGGTAACACATTTTATAAAAACTATGAGCCTTTATTTTTTATCTTATATAATCGTTAGTATAACTGGACAATCAATGTAGAACCATGCAAAAGAAAATTAAAATAAAGATACTTACGCATAAATGTATGTTGTAGAAAGTGCTTCCCCCAAAAGATCGAAAAGATGAAACATCAAGCACAACAAGCCCATCCTTCTCAAGCTCAAGAAGCACCTCAGGCAATGATATGTTGTCTACGGTCGATATTTGAACAATAATTTCTCCATCTCCGAGTTTACTTGCGGAGATGGAGCAAGATTGTTTGTCTTTTATAACATCTTTAATTCTCGGTTTTTCCTCTTGAGTGAACTCATTCGTTGCCGCTTGTAGTAGCGAAATTTTGGATAAAAGCTCATCTTTTCTATGAATTAGAACGTCCACTTCCTTTTGTAGCTCCGGTATATACTTCAACACTCGGCCTACTGTGGCAGGAATACTTAGCTTTTTCTGCAACAATCAAATGTACATGATTATATAACATATACAAGTACTACTGCAACATTGGTACGATATTATTGGATATAGTCCTATATATATATGCCTCGTAATTATACTAATTACTAAGGTGACTTGCTAATAAAGGTCGTCATAATTAATTATCGTCGGCAAATGATTTGTATATTGCTGACATGCAACGTATTTTAAAGTTCGAAAATTATTAATTACCGAAAATATGAGAATTAATCAAAGGAATATAAGTGGTAAGATTGACATCATGAATATTATTTGTAAATACAAAGTTGGTCGTATTATAAGCTAATTAAGCTAAATGGAGGAAAGACATAAGAAAATCACGCTCATCGTGGAGCCAGAAAATGACATGAAAGCTAAAAAAAAGGAGTAGGGCGGTGAGATAAATTTAATAAAAAAAATTCAATGAATATATCGCAATTTCATTTTTATTGACTTTAGTTTTTACAGTAAGAGATGTTTATTAGCAAAAAAATTACGTAGCCGTTTTTAGTTACTAGTACTCTAAAATGTTAGCTAAATAGCTCGAAAATCTTAACATAAACTAGATAGGACTCGAAAATTCCGTTTTTCGTGAATTCTAAGTTGTGATTTTTGTTAAATTGAAAAAACGCTCAAAAATGAAAATTGAAACAGAAAACGATACTGAATGAAGGAACCAACCGTATGCTCATCTGCGGGTAGCAACGAACGTAGGGTAGAATACAAGTAGTTAATCTTCTTTCTACGATCTCTCTCGCTTGCGTTATGATTACGTTTCTTGGTTAACACAGTTTCACAGAAATGATGATCCGCTGAACTTGCACTTTGTGGTGATTCATCACTTCGCTTAGCTTGATCATCTTGAGCTAGAGATGATAAAAAATTATTATCAGGAATAATTAGAGCATCCAAATTCCAATTATCCAAAATATTACTATTAGCTTGTGTCCCCATTTCCATAGGATACTCCCATCCTAAACTAGGGAATAAAGGAGAAATTGCCAACATTTTTCGGACTATTTAGTTGTAAAGTTTTCTTGGTAAATAAGATACAAATTGAAGTAAATTGTTTTTATTTGTATGAGTATATATGTTTGAGATATTGGTGAGGTTGGTATCTATTTGATCAATCCAAGACTATATATACACCTAGCCTAATAATAATCTAGTGGAGTGTTCCATTTGTTTATAGAAAATATTAGTTACGATGCTTTTTTCTTAATTAGATCATCTACACTTGTGGTCCGTAATTAATATGATATATAATTCGTCATGAAAAAGAGATACTCCGTATATTATAGTAAGATTTATAACAAGATCTATGTGTCAATGTGAGTTATGAACCGTAGACACTCGTGTTTGTCTTGAGGAAGCTCACGACCTGAATTCTATTATTCTACTAAATTTTCAACTTGTCAATTGAGAAGTAGAAATTTAATCCAGCTAATAATCATCGGATTATTCTCGACATAATTTCATTACTGGTTCTTAATTTTAAAATCTTGTTTTAATGTTGCATGCGTATATCTGATCTCACTCGTTAAATTGTGAAATACGAAGTACAAACCTATTAGATGATCCAAAGTCAAGACTAGAATTACAAAAGATCAAGAGAATCTATAGCCGGTAAACTAATAATTAAGCATTATTAAGCATTTAACCCATTTTATTTCTTCATAACTAAATTCGTAATTATTTTCTACTCCATTAAAAAAAAGGGTGCTGATTTTGTCAAGGCAATATTTACTCATTCCAAGGCAAATTATATAATCTGACGAAATCACCCTTATACAATCTACACACTACCCACTTGAGATCTTTATGCATATTTTTTACAACAACTTCTGCCATTAAAAATAGAAACTCGTGAATTGAGTACCCCCTAAAATTTCGCTTGTGCTCACAAATCACTAATTAAAATTACTGCAAATCAAATTCAATTGTGTTTCTACAACCAAACTCTTGTATAGTTATAGTTTCCGCATGTCGATTAGTGCATTACAAACTCCCGCATAGCGTTATAGTTCCTCGATCAGACTTATTGGTAAGCTTTTATGTCTGACGAATTTTGATCCCAATCTTTTTTTTAGGTAAAATCCCATTTTGTTCATTAGATTGATCACAATCTTGTAATTTAAAGTTTGGTTTTATGTAGACTATGGAATAAATTGGCTACAAGAAGCAAGGTGCGTCCAATATTTTGATTTGCTCATGCGCATATGAGCTTTTATGTATTTTTTTTATATCATGAAGAAGTGGGGTGTCTGAGCTTCCTTTTTTAATGCCCAATATTATGTATTAAGGTAGGTAAAATTAGAAATATTTACATAATTAACTAACGAGCAAGGAGGCAGGGGGCAGCTTGTATAAGGGCGATTTCGTCCGATTATATAATTTGCCTTGGAGGGAGTAAATCCTGCCTTGGCAAAATCAGCACCCAAAAAAAACAAGGAGCGATTTGAAGAAAATAAAGAATGATAGATGAAGTAAGTGTGCCATGCAATGGCATGCACGAGAATTGTACGCCACATCGGCAAAGGACTCGCGTAAGGAACGTGGCTTCATGAATAAGATATCCCAAACCCTGCGGACCATTTTATAAGTGCCCCATTGCATATGAGCTAGTTTAAGCTCGGCTCGAGAATTCATAATTTATGTAGTATTAGAGAATGCAATATTAATCTATTTTTTCCGATAGACTATTCGTGCAAGCGGAAATGATGATGCAAACTTTTTTTTTTTTTTGGTGATGGGATTGATGATGCAAACTTTAATTTACTTGATCATTATTATTTCAAGAAGATTCTCAATACCTATACGATATACACATATTATTCAATAAAGTTTGTGCGATCTGATGTGCCTACTACCAAAAAAATAAAGATAATACATATTTGGTGGGTAAGGAGAAAATTCTACACTCGTACAAAAGTGGAGTATTTTTACGCTCAACTTAATAAGAGTAGTTTATCATAAATTCATTTTCGTTTACTATTGTTAAGATCGAATATTATTATTAGTGTTTTCTTGTATTGTTTTGAGAGGACACGGTCATCAATAGTGTTAGTCTAGTACGAAATCGATGATCGGAACTAAAAGAGCTTGATTTAGTGCAAACACTGATGATTTACGGTTTAACAGTAGAATCTTAATCGATTTTTCTGACTATTGGTGACCTGGAAATATTATACGATACTTTATTCTATTGGTGACATATTTTGCCATAATAATACTTAAAACTTCATAAGTCAAAATGACAAAGTTTATACTCGATATGCAATCATTGTGAAATCATATGATATTAAGTCAAGACAAAGATTGTATTGTAATCAACCAGAATTTGGTCATACATTATTTGGCCTTTCGTCGTTAATTACTTGCAACCTAATGTCGTGTCGCGATACTAAATTCTTTGGTTAAACAGGATATGCCGAAATAATGTAGCTGCTAAGACATGTTTTACTTTTTTTTTTTTTTTAATATTCTATCAACAATCAAGAGCAAACTCTAAGCGTTTCGCCGTTTCAGTCCTTAAATATATCGAGAAGCGTATTCGAAACGCACTAGTCACTCACTCACTCAGTCCTACTTCCACTAAAGTCTGATACTTACTGGTGTAGTTACTACTTGGACAACTTAAGTAAGCACGACGCAATTCGATGGAGAGAGTAAAATAAGTAATACGAGACTTCGAGCTTGAAACAACTTATGTAAGCACGACTTGATAATGACTCAAAATCTCGATTTAATTAAGTTTGATCGACAGATTACACACTAATACAAACTAAAAGACTAATTAAAAAGAGTGTTACATCCCGAAATTACGTTAAAAACTTTTACCAACAAGAGAGAATCACATTGAACTAATGTAGAACAAAAATTCTAGCCTTGTACGTTGTACTTCACCCTTGCGAATAGTATAACCCGAATCGAGATACTCGCAGTTAACATAAACTCCGGCCCCTGAAGTCGCTCTCGGGATTAGATTACGGATGCCAGTCATCGTCATGTTACCAAAACTGTTGGATCGATAGTGGTGCGACCCTAACCATCACTCATGATGAATAACTCAGTTTCAGTCTCGTCCTCTTCCTCTCCCGCGATTTCCTCTACCACCCCTACTACCCCTTCCACCTCTGCCACCTCTGCCTCCTCTGCCTCCACTGAATTTCTCATAATGTGTTGGCTTAAGTCTCAGTGAATGAACTCCCCTCTTTTTACGTCGTGGATCCTCATCGTCTTCATCTTCCTTGTAATGGGATTTACTTCTAGAAACAAAGGAAATTTCTCTCGAACCACCAGGTCCTACTTTGACACTACTACGCGAATTCGAAACATTTTGTTGATCTCCAAGAGCTGCCACCCGCTCTCCCATAGGAACAGCGTCTATATTTCCAAGTGATCTACTTTCCAGATAAGCTTGTGCGTGCCTTTCATCCTTTGCTTCATACAACCTGAATGATTATACACGGGTAAATTTCAAAAATGCGAAACAATTCAAGTACTCCCTCCATTTTATTAGGTTCTTTGCATTTGGTTTGAATCTGTGAGAGGAATTCAAACCATATGCAAAGAACCTAATGAAATGGAGGGAGTACTTTGCCAAATTTAACCAAGAAAAGAAACAAATAATTAACAGGAAACAAAGCTCACCTTGTGACATTATTCATCTTTCCTGGTGCGTCTTCACCATCCGAAGAAGCTGAAGCATCACTATCACTACCACGCATTTCATCCTCCATGACAGGCTCAAAGTGTTCCTCCACCAGCTTCTTCGATGATGCAACAGGATGTAACGCCAAATATTCCTGGGACTTCTCATCAATTTCAAAGTCCTGGGACAAAAATCGACAAGAAAGCAAGTAAAACAAATTGCAGTTAGAAAGCTGCCACCATTATCAAGCCTACACCTCTGCACAAGTAACTAAATGAAGAGAGGAGGCGAGGGGATGGACAGTGAACCGTGAAAATAGCTAAACGGGCTGAACATACCGGTTTTTCAAACAATTCTGCAAATCTAGTATCGTGCATAATGTCACTGGTGCTTGCTTTCTTCTTCTTCTTCGAAGCCTTGTTTGGATCAGCGTTCATCTCCTTTTCAGCTTCTTCATTCTCAAGAAGCTCACGAGCCTTTTCCCTATTGACCTTCGGCAGCCTCCTCTTAAACTGTTAAAAGATGAAATCGGGCAGTTTTTATATCAGTGTACAGCCAAAGGAATGGTCGTATTTACACAGCACCGTAGATATGCCTCAGCAAAGCTAGGTTTACATCTTTAGTTCTTCACAAGCTATTACTAAGAAGGTACAACACTCGCAGATTTTCTGATACTACAGAACGTGACGGAAGAGTAATGCTAGCAAAGTTTGACAGAGCGGCTCATGTGTTATTAGGACTTGCCCCCACCCCCCAACACACACACAACTGAGATAGTGTACGACGCCCAGCAAGAGAAGACAAAAGTAGACACGACACGGTATGAACCGAGCACGAATTTAACGGGCTAATTTTGAGACATTTCTACCCATTTAATCAAATGGGTCGAAAACCTTGTTGATAGTATGGTGGTTGGAGTCCATTATAAACATGTCAACTTCGAAATAACCTTTGAGGTGTTACACTAGCACACTCATGTAACAGGTATGGTTAGGGGTGAGGTTTCTGACACACAGATGATAGGCTTGGCTTCAATTCTTTTAAGATCACGATTATCATTGATGATAAAAACAGGTCGACTTAGCTTAAAGTTGAGACCAACGTGACACAGACAACAACTCTTTCCAGCTCCACATACAGACTCCTAAGCTAAAAGCTCTAACAATGTGAAATCCTCATGTATTACTAACCGTTAGACGGCCCTTTTGCGCTTTCTCCATCTGTTCTTTCTTGCGCTGCTCCTTGTAGCTATCATAATCAAACGGTTCTGCTAAGTCCTTTGCCTGCAATAGTCACCAATAGTTCAGCCCAATAATCTTCCATTAATTGGTACCAGAATGCAAACTTCACAGATAAATTATTGAAAGAAATCTTGTACCAAAAGATAAAAAAATAAAAGGAGTCTACCAGTTCAATAAATTCTATCTCTTTTTTTACACGACGCAAAAGAAAAGATTAATAAATATCTATTACACCCTCCCAGGCGGAATGAGATTTGCATTCTCGTCAAAATAGGTGGAGATGCCCTCTGAAAATCCATCATATTCTCAAAGCTTCAAGGCAGAATATTAAAAGGTGAATTATGTCCTTCTAGCGTATACACCCATACTTTGTATATGAGACTCAAACCTATTCATCTCCAGACTGCAGTAGCTCGTACCAACACATTGATAACAAAGACAGATCATATTTAATAAGCTCCGTCTGAGACCATCCTCCACCCTCACTAAATATCGTTGGCAAAGCAAAACTCCTGGTCATAATTTCAAAAGGTATATCCTTCAATACGTCATTTCTATAATGCCCCACCAGTCACCACCCTCTTCCAAAAGAAGATCAAAAACTTACAGCGGTCCAGACACACATTACTCAAACCACATAAACAGGGTAGTTTGTACAGATAAATAGGCCATCAGTCGTAAATCGCAAATGTATATTTACCTTTTTATATAAACGATAATTAATAAAGAAACCATGCATGTACGCCCTAACAAGGTTGGTGCCAATAAAATTTGATAGGTTTAATCTCTCAAGTTCTTCTCTGGTCAAGAATTTGAAATCATCATATATAGTTGGCTGGGGATTCTCTTCCAGCTCTTCCTGCAAAAGTAAAGCTGATGTAAGAATAGGAATACCAACACTTAAACACACACACACACACACATTTCAAGAACAGAAAGGCTAATACAGACCAGCATACAGAAAGATCACGTTGAGTATAAACAGATTAATGGTCCCAGTACTCACTGTCAAGTTCTCCAAGTATGAACACCACTTTGGGGCAGGCCCGAGAGTAGGTATGAAGTAAGACGGTATCTGGCTCGAGTCCAACGCCAGCAATATCAGTCCACTTTTATCAAAAACACAAATATCATTAATTGCGCCACCTGTTGGTTCAATGCTGGTCACCCCTTCCATCTGCAGGTATAGAAACCAAACTCTTCACCAAAAATGAAAAACAATTTCAAGAACTAGCTTTAATTGGGGAATTAAGATCGGAGTTGAACTGGAAGCCAAATGAACCAGGTCTAAAATATAATTGAAGCTCAAGACGATTATTGATCAATGTCATCTAAGCTCGCCAACAGCTTCATCATCAACAAAGAAAATGAAATGGAGAAAAACATCTCCAAGTTCACAAAGCCTAGCATCTTATGTAGCTTAAGAACTTACCGTTTCAGGATCCCAAATTCTGACAATATGATTATCAGTAGTGATCATCCTAGGTTTCTGCGCATTTTCTGTACGATGCCACTTAATATCCAAAATTGGACTCCCATACCTGTTAAACAGTCCAGAATCTGTTAAACACCACTGATCATATATTTTAATATATCAACAAGCGCCAACATCCAGACAATATGCTTACATGTGATCCTTGACCCGGAGAGGTTGAGAAGAACGCAAATCATAAATCAGTACCTATAACATACAAAGTAGCAGTGATCAAGATTGTAATTGATAGATAACAATGACCAATAAGTTTGTGATACTATCCTCATGAGAGGGTGATAAGTATTGGGTGCCAATTTTGCTGAAGAAAGTATAGTTGTAGCAACAGTAAAAATAATGTGTGTAAATTCATAAAATTCCTTCAGGGTGGAAATTTTGCTGACCATAGTATGACTATGCTTATGACATCATCGCACTTAGTACGTGCATGGATGAGATCGAAGAGCTTCGATGGCAAAATAAAAACGTACTTTATTTTTAATATGGCTCTGGCCAAACAAGTGTGTTAAGAATCCCATGATAAAAGATTCATAAGTAACAACTTTCTTAAACATAAAGGGAGGGGTAGATGTTAAGTGAAAATAAGGTGGAACTAAAATAGTAATTGATACCTTACCTTTCCCTCACTACTTCCAACAGCCATTTGCAAACCTGTAACCTCATCAAACGAGATGGCAGTTACCTCCTATTGAACAAAGAGAGACAGTTAATGAGCATTCTCAATCAATAATGCACCTCAAAAATTAATACGCCTGACAGAAATATGCCTCTACGTAGCTATACAAGTAAAACGATAGAATGCTCTATAGAATTACAGAATGAATATAAATTCAACTTCGGTGCTTCAAGCTTTCCACAACGGAGTTTGATTTATGTACTACAAATTCAAAAAGGCTTACAAGCCGCATAAGAGAAAGTGAAGATTAGTACCTGATCATTCTCACCGGCAGCCGTAACAGCATTAATTCTACCAACAGACGATCTTGTCCTCATGTCAAAGCATTCAACAGCCCCATCCTCGCCACCACAGGCAACTAATCCATGCAGCTTGCTGCTCCAAAAAATTTACAGGTCTTAGAGCACATATTTGTTTAAGAGGTGAACCAAAAGTATCCAAACGTATTTGAAGCACACTAACCTTTGTGATACTACATTTAATGCGGGAGACTGGGTAGCAAGAGGAGAAAGAAATCGACCCTGTAAGTTGAAGTCAAAATTACCATATTAGAACCACATAAGAACCTCATCAAAGAATAAAAGATAGGCTAACTTTCACTGACGTCAGAACATGCCCTAAAGGACTATCCAGAACAGAGAATTGTCAGTTTCAGAAATATTAGAGTAGAGAGGTTCTTCTTTATGAAAATAAAAGTCAGGAGGGAGTATATTTGCAAGTCCAAATTCTAATTACAGGGAACTCCTTAATGATAATAGCCACCACTTTCATCATTTTCGAAGAAAACAAGACCCCAGAGACTGCAATGCTTATACCATGTACCAAGGTGCACAATGAGTATGGTACACCTCCTCACAATAGAGGAGTAGGGACCACACTTAAAATAATTTAAATTTATTTAAGTGTGGTCCCTACTCCTCTATTGTGAGGAGGTGCACCATACTCATTGTGCACCTTGGTGCACGATATAATTTGCGCAGAGACTGTCACCTACACACTCAGACCATTTAAATAAGACGTCATGACTCGATAGAAATTGCCTCTTCTTAGTATGCTTGAGCTGGCTGAGCATGAACAGCATGCTTTGTAGCTTATGACTTGCTACAGAATTAGCAAGGCGCTATGAGTCTATTACCACGGAGGTATGAGAAACAAGGGAATAACAGGCTCAAGAGACCTTATCCACTTCACTGGCAGAACTTTCAAATTTCTGCTTAAGGAGAGAAACTGAATGTCTTACACAAGTTCAAAACAACTCATTTAATATATCATACCACTCAATAGTAAACTATCATAGGATTGCCTGAAAGTCTACCCAAAGAATAGCCCAACAATAGCAAACTGATCAAAAGTGAAGAAGGCCCCAGAGTTATTCCTCGTTTCCAAATGATGGCAAATTCAGATATACTTCTTATCCAGCATTTATTCTGTTGAGAGGGGGAGGGGGCAGACTATAAAGTAGCTGGAAGTTTTACAGATCTGAAATCAGAAACGCAAGCAAGACAAACCTGAGATAAATTTATCCTGTAAAGATCTGGTGAAGAGGCAGCGCAGAGCAAATCACAAGACCAGACATCATAGCTCATATCCCTTCCCATCCTATCCAACAAAACATGTGAAAGGTAAGCACATCTCAACGAACATGCTTCACAATGAATAAGAGATTCATTAAGGGTGTGTTTGGCCAAGATCCTAAAGTGTTTCTGGGTCCAGAAACTAAAAACAGGCCAAGCACACAAACCTGAGAAACTGTTTCAAATTTCTGAGAATCACTTTTAGTGCAAATTTGTTCATCAGAAGTAGAAGCTCCAATTTGGAGCTCCTCCTCTAGAAAGAAACAGTTTCTGGGAAGTAATTCTGGAGAAGTTGGAGCTCATCCACACACGCCCTAAAGCAAACATCATAACTTTTGGCAAGTTGGCATGTTTGCAGCAGCAGCAGCAGCAGCAACAACAAACAGAATAATGTCGCACAAACTCAGTTTGCTGACGACGCTATTTAGTTCTTCTCAGCTTCAACACGAGATTTGCAGCTAGATTGCAAGAACTACTGTGTAGTTAGAAGCTAAGAGGAGAGTCAGGAGACCTTAATGTCACTGCCTTTTTTTTATACACACTTTTTTCTGTCAGCTGGGTTTTACCTTTGGGGGGACATACAATGAAGGAGAATAACAAGGATTTGACTGAAAGGTACTGAAACTTTAATATGTCAAAACTTTAATTTAGCCATTTAGGTAAATCTAAAACGTGCCTATCGACTAGAACTACTTTCTTCTCTCTTCTGAGCTTCAACAGGATGAAGGTTTATAGGCAATAATCAAGAATCAATAGCTAGTGAAACGAAATAGTTGCATAAATTAGAGAACATGTAACAGAGTTTGTGATAACTCATACCTAGGTATTCTCAGAGTATGATGACTCCCGTATTTAGCATGTAAGCAGACAGAACGATCAGCACACAAAAACGCGAGCTTTGAGTAGTCGTCAGACAATACCTAACTCGGCAACAAATAAAAGCATCCAGTTACCAAAAGAACAAGGAAAGAAACAACGATGTTGGCAAATTGCTCTTCATAGAAAATAAAACCCAGAAATAGCAACTCCACACAGTAGGCTAATCGGAAATCGGAATTAGTCCACACCCCGACGAAGATAAGGCTGACATTATCCTCAGCTTTACGACATGATACATATATGAAACCTCACAACATTGCCACTCACTGCATAAAGCCAAAAATCATTCCGCTAACTCCAGCCTAACGACGAAAACTTAAGTAGTCACTGGACCAGGGAAAAAGAAAAGAAAAGACTATAGTGCACCTATTGAAAGGTAAGAAACAAATTATCTGTTCTTAACAAGAAGCATGTGCGATTGTACTACTTAAAACGCCCAAGGAAAGGTTAAAGGTCGACATTTTCCTCTTTTAATATTGTCAAATTCTAAGTTTTCATAACAAACACTTGTAAAGGACATTGAATAGTCTCTCCGATGAGGATGACCAGAAGTGCCATAATAGGGATGCACAACGGTTTTCAATACCTCGCTGCCACTTACAGAGAGCTTATACCATGATCCTTGGACAATGATGGGCATGAAGTTCCTAACCCATGCTATTTATGGGGAGGGGGGCAGCATGCTCAGTAGTCCACGGACAAAATATATTTTAACCCACTGAACTAATTACTCCAACAAAGAAACAGCTTTGTTGCTTGGTAAGGAAATTCTCTTAGCATATTTATTTCAACAGAGCACTATATAATAACAATAAACATACCTGGAAATCAATAATTTCTGAAATCAAATGCCTCTCAAACTTTAACGAAAGCTCCTTCAACTCGTACACCTTAACCTGTGGAGGGTAGATACCTAACATATACAGAAAAGCCACAAAATCAATCATTTATTAGAATTAGAGATCCAGAAATGTCCATTTAATTAAATAAATTACACTTCAGATTGTGCGAATGTAAACACCTGAGGCAATAACAAACTCCCCATCAGGAGTGGCCTTGATTTTGGTGGTAGCGGTTTCAAACCTCAAATCCTGGATAAGCTCCACTCTTTGCTGAAAATCTGAGTAAACAAGAAATCCCATCTCCAAATCAGAAATCATAACGAACATAGAGTAAAAGATCAAGGACTTAAAATCAAGGCATAACATCTGACATTAAAGTCCCTAGACAAACCCTCCTGGAGAGGGTAGAGGAGTGAAGACTCTATGTTCTCTATTAATAAAGTGACACAATACGTCAGTCCACCGAAAGAACAAATAACACATCTTGCATAAATATCTAAAAGCACTACTTGGCAGCTGCAAAATTCTAGTTCAATTTCCTCCAGAAGTCCTACACACCAAGTTTCACAAACTAGAAATGAATCTACCTTGCATATTGCTCGAAACCAACGCACACTAAGTTATCAAAATGCCGAAAGTGAAGAAGACAGCCGAACCTCACCATCAGCATCAACATTACTCTGATGCCTCTGCAAAGACTCCGCCAAGTCACACGTGTTCAACCTTACTCAACAACCAAAACTACCTAAAAAAGTGGTCTAAACTTCCATATTACAGAACCACAAACTTCATTTTTACGCCATAATCCCACAAAATAATCAGTACCATTCAAACTAGGGCTTAACACAAACACTACATCAAACAACCCTTTACAAGTACCGCGATCATAAACCATTTTCCGCAAACTCGTGGGCGATCAATGGAAGTCCAAAATGTACACAACCTCGCCAGTCCAGTCGCCCTATCTATTCCATGACCCTAATAATCATCAAAAGTTCACTACTACACAAAAACTAGAATGTGGGCATGTCACAATATCATCAAAAACATCAAATTATAACACCCAAACACTAAATTAACCACAAATTAAGGTAAACAACACAAAATTAACTAAAAACTAACGTAAACAACAACATAAGCGTACAAAAATTGAAGCGTAAACAAGAAGATAGACAACAAGAATGGACCTAGGTCTTTACGGAGCGCCCGTTTCTTCTTCGGGTCGACCCAAGTAGCTAAAGAACGCTGTTGCCCAGTAATAGAGTACAACTTCACTCCATTCATAGAAGATGACTTGAGTGTTCCTCCATTATACGCCATTTTTTTCACAATTTCTCCTCTGCTTTTTCAATTAATCGATTGAATTGAGCGTAATTGTGAAGAAAGTTTGCAACTTTGAACAAAATTTGGGGAAAAATTAATGGAGGCAGCAACACCTTAGCGGCTACCCCAGATACCAAAAACCGAACTTTTGGGTATTTTGAGTTGGGGTTTTTGGTTTTTATACCAATGGATAATAAACCCGGTTTATTTATTTATTTACTCTATTATAGTAACATTTTATTTTTTAAAGAAAAGTGGCAGTTCATACAAAAGTCTTGCATTAAATCAAATGGATTAAAGCTCGTATAGTCGTATCTCATATGTGTCTCGAAACAGATTATATTGTGAGTTAAGTTTAGATTTCGTCGAGTTTAAACTAAAGTTCAAGCTATGTACGTGTAGGTTGGATATTAGGCTAAGTTATACGCAATCCGTCTATGATACCCCGGGGGTACCATTCTATCTGTACCCCCGGCCCAATTTAGAGAGCAAACTATTCTCCCAGATGAGCCAGTCCACTCCAACCGGCCCAATCAAAAATTAAAAAAAAAAAAACAAACATAAAAACTAAATCTCACCTTCTCTCTCCTCCCCTCTCCCCCACCCACGACAAAGCTCCGTCCCCGGCGCCACCGCAACAACCACGCACGCTCCATTCAACCACCATGCTCGCCCCGCCAGCCCATCGCTCCGCCACGACCAGTGGATCGCCGCCCGCCTTAGGTTGTCGTTGGAGAGAGAAACGAGAGGAATAGGGGGAGATAGTTCGGGATGGAGGTGGCCGATGGGTACGGTGGTCGCCGGATAAAGGGGGAGGTCAGAGGTGGGCTATGGTGGTAGAGATGGCCGTTATGTGGTGGGGTGGAGTTGGTGGCTCGTGGTGGTAGCTCGTGGTGGAGGTGGTCGGGTGGGGTCTTTGGGGAGGAGAGAGAAATTGATGTGTTCCCTATTTTATTTAATTTATTTTATTTTATTTTTCATTTCATAATATGACTAAATTATTTTATCACAAAATTAGGTCATTCTATAACAAAAATCATTCATTTTGAGACAATAACCATTAATTTTAGAACAATAATTATTCATTCCAAAACAAAAAGAACTATTCATCTCAGAACAAAAACAATTCATTTTAGGATAAAATAATTTACTCCGGAGAAAATCATTCATTCTATAACAAAAACTAATCATTTCTGAACAAAAACCAACCATTTTAGAACAAAAAGTAACCATTCTATAACAAAAGTCATTCTTTCGAGAACAAAAACTAATCATTCAAAAACAAAAGTCATACATTTCAGAACAAAATGTTATCATCCTAAGACAAAAATCATCCATTCCAGAACATAAATTAATCATCCTATGACAAAAACTGACCATTCCTGAACAAAAAGTAACAATTTTAGGATAAAAAAACATTCATTTCTTAACAAAAACTAATCATCCTAGGACAAAAACTAGCCATTACATAATAAAAAGCAACCATCCTAGGACAAAAATCATTTATTCTATACAAAAACTAATAATCCATTTCTGAATAAAAACTAATCATCCTAGAACAAAAACTAATCATTCTAAAACAAAAAATAATCATCCTAGGACAAAAACTAACCATCCTAGGACAAAAACTAAAAACTAATCATCCTAAAACAAAAACTAATCATCCTAGGACAAAAATCATTCATTCTATACAAAAACTAATCATCTATTTCAGAACAAAAACTAATCATCCTAAAACAAAAACTAATCATTTAAGGACAAAAAGTAATCATCCTAAGACAAAAACCATCCATTCCAGAACATAAAGTAATCATCCTATGACAAAAACTGACCATTCTAGAACAAAAAGTAACCATCATAGGACAAAAAAAAATTCTTTTCTTAACAAAAACTAACCATCCTGGGACAAAAATCATTCATCCCAGAACAAAAATTAACCATTCTAGGACACAAAGCAACCATCTCATAACAAAAACTAATCATGCCTAGACAAAAACCATTCATCCTAAAACAAAAACTGACCATCCTACGACAAAAACCATTCATCCTAGAACAAAAACTAACCATCGTAAGACAAAAAACAACCATCTCATAACAAAAACTAATCATTCCTAGACAAAAACCATTATTCCCATAAAAACTAACCATTCTATAACAAAAACTAATCATCTTATGACAAAAACTAATCATCCCATAACAAAAATTAACAATTCTAGGACAAAAACAATAATTATTCTTTGTTTATTTGGTAATGATTTAGTTTTGTTCAATAATAATATATTTTTGTTTTATTATGATCTAATTTTGTTTTATAATGATCTAATTTTGTTTTATAATAATGTTTTTGTTTAATTTTGTTTTATAAAAATAATATAATATTTTTGTACTAGGATGATTTGATTTTGTTCTAAAATGGTTAGTTTTTGTTTTGGGATGAATGCTTTTTGTTTAGAAATGGTTAGTTTTGTCTTATGATGATTAATTTTTGTTTTAGGATGAATGGTTTTTGTTCTAGGATGAATGATTTTTGTCCTACGATGGTTGGTTTTTGTCCTAAGATGGTTAGTTTTGTTCTGAAATGGATGAGTTTTGTTATAGAATGAATGATTTTTGTTCTAGAATGAATGATTTTTGTTTTAAAAAAAATGGTTATGTAATGAATGTTTTTTTTGTTATAAAATGAATGATTATTGTTCTAAAATGAATTCTATTTGTTTTAGAATGAATTCTTTTTGTCTTGATTTATGTAATCTGAAATAGGTAGTTTTTGTTGTAAAATGAACGATATTTTGTTAAAATGAACGATTTTTGTTTTGAAATGGATACTCTCAAATTAAAACAAATTAGCAATAACTATTCTTTGTTTATTTGGTAATGATTTAGTTTTGTTCAAAAATAATATATTTTTGTTTATAATGATCTAATTTTGTTTTATAATAATCTGTTTTTGTTTAATTTTGTTTTATAAAAATAATATAATGTTTTTGTACTAGGATGGTTTGATTTTGTTCTAAAATGGTTAGTTTTTGTTTTGGAATGAATGGTTTTTGTTTAGGAATGGTTAGTTTTGTCTTGGGATGATTAGTTTTTGTTTTAGGATGAATGATTTTGTTATAGGATGAATGATTTTTCTCCTACGATGGTTGGTTTTTGTCATAGGATGATTAGTTTTTTTTCTGAAATGGATAAGTTTTGTTATAGAATGAATGATTTTTGTTCTAGAATGAATGATATTTGTTTTAAAAACAATGGTTATGTAATGAATGTTTTTTTTGTTATAAAATGAATGATTATTGTTCTAAAGTGAATTCTATTTGTTTTATAATGAATTCTTTTTTTCTTTTTTATAACCATCTTAGAACAAAACCTAACCATCCCGAAACAAAATCCATTTATCTCAGAACAAAACCTAACTATTCCGAAATAAAATCCGTTCATCTTAGAACAAAACCTAACCATTCCGAAACAAAAGCCGTTCATCGCGAAACAAAATGAATGGTTATGTAATGAATGATTTTTTGTTCGAGAAGTTTTAAAATGAATGGTTATGTAATAAATAATTTTTTGTTATAAAATGAATGATTATTATTCTAAAATGAATTATATTTGCTTTAGAATGAATTCTTTTTTGTTTTTAATGAATTCTTTTTGTCTTGAGTTATTTAATCTGAAATAGGTAATTTCTGTTCTAAAATGAACGATATTTGTGTTAAAATGAACGATTTTTGTTCTAAAATGAATATTAGATCAATGGTCAAGAATAAATCAAATAAAAAAAAACTTCAAAAAAATAAAAAAAAAAACAAAAACAAAAAAAAACAAAAAAATAAAAATAAAAAACCCCTCCCCTTCCTTTTTCTCTCTCCTCCCCCCAACCCCCCTACCCCACCCGGCCACCCCAGCCCCGCCGGAGTCCGTCGCCGACCACCACCTCAGACGGCCCGGACCGGTCCCCCCTGATCGCCTCCTCACCGCGACCTCCCCTCCCCCGCTCCCACACACCGCATCTCCGTCCTTTTCCCCCGTTTTCGCCTTCACCCACTTTTCGATCTCCTCAAACATTTCTATTTGAGGCGATGATGGTGGTGCGTGTAGTCGGCGGGGTAGGGCGAGGGCCGGGGGATGGTTTATGGGCGGCGTCAGTCGAGTATTGGGGCTGGGAAAGGGAGTTAAAGAGGAGAGAGAAAATGAGGAAAAGAGGACGTGGATGTCGTTAGAGGAGGTGGCGCGGGGAGAAGGCTGCCGCCGTGGGGTCGCCGGAGTGGCGCCCGTCCAATGGTGGGGTTTCCGTCAAGTGGGGTGGTGGTCGGCGCATGCGGGCGGCGGTGGACAGGTGGTGCGTGGAGGGTGAAGGGGAGGAGAGAGAAAATGGTGGTTGAGTTTTTATTTTTTTATTAATGGATTTCTGATTTGTTGGTTTGGTATTGAATTGATGTTGGCCTTTCTTAAAATTGGACTGGACTTTTACAATAATAATTGGATTTTATCAGGAGGAGGCCCAGGGGGTACCTTCCTCTTGGTACCCCGGGGGTAGGATAGTATTTGCCAAGTTATACGGCGTATTCAATTAGTAACGAAAACAATTGAGTTTGTTATTATGTTATATACTCCGTATGAATCGCGTCATATCAGTAAATAAACACATGCTTGAATGATACATGTAGTTCGAGGACTACCATGTTCATTACACATACCATGATGAAATTACGTAATAAACCTAAAAATCGTACATTTTTCCAATTCTTTTTTCGAGATTAAAATTAATTTAATATATGAGTCATTTCAGTTCTAAGTTCACCAACCAAATGTCGTTAATAGCTCGCAAAAACCAAATCAAATCTCCAAACCCACGGTTCAATGTTGGGTTTTGTCTAAAAATTTGGGTTTTTTTATTTAAAAAAAAAAAAAAAAAACTGAGGTCCAAAACTGATAAACCCTAAACCCCTCTCTTTATTTCTTCCCACCATTTTTTCAAGCTTCACTCTGAAGCTTCTATCCCTTTAAACTCTCCCTGAAAACCCCAATTACCTGCCGCTGCCGCCGCTATATTTCTGGGATTTTAAGGTACATCGTTTTCTCTCTCCTACTCTCACCCTTGTTTAGTTAGTTATCAAAGTTTGAATCTTTTTCACTTTAAAACGTTTTTATGCTTTGATTTTATCCTTTCGTAGCATTATAATTTGATTAATTCGGCATATTGTTAGTGTAATTACATTGTTAAGCAAATACCCATCTCAAAGATTTGATCTTTTTGATATAATTTAGTGTAATTTGAATGGAATTGTTGTTGGGTTTTAGGGGTTTTCCCCCCAAAAAGTTTGGTGTGACAGTCTGTTTGATAGGTATGTCTAAATGAGCTCTTTGAAGAACAACGCGGCGTCTCGCCGCTATTAACGAATTAACACGGTTGTGTTATGGGCCGTTTGTTCAATTTTTGTGATTGCTAGCTTTGTAAATTGATAGAATTGGTGGGTTGAGTTGAACTATAAGGAGTTGGATGTTGTATGTAGAAAATGCCGAGACCGTTTGCTGTTAAACATGGAAAGAAGAGGAAGAAGAGAGAAGAGAACTATGATAGAGAGGAAATAGAGAATGAGGTGGACGAGGAGACACCAGATGTGGATCTCGAGGCTGCAACTGGAGAAGATAATGTAGGTGTGGATGATGGTTTGGATAATATGCCCGGCATTCTGGTCACTGTTTCTAGTCAGAGTAGCAAATCAGGAGCTATTTTCGTTCTTGAACGAGCTTCCTTGGAAGTTGCCAAGGTTGGCAAGGTATTAATCCTCGTGTTTTCTTCTCTCTTGTTGTGTCTTTCTTTTATTTGTACGCGTTGTGGCTTTAGAATTTACTTTGTTTATGTGATGGTGGAAGTCGGATGTGAAGGTTTTCTGTAATGTTGTGGATAAGCATTGCATAATTATTGATATATATTGTTCTCGCTTGCTGGGTTAAGTTGGTCCAGATGTGTGTTTATCGTTTGCTATTTGTACGTGAAAGTAAAGGTAGCTGAATTGATGTCAATTTGAGGATTGCGCTTAGATATCGTCAGGTTATTGATAATAATCATACACTTCTGATGGAATCTATGAGTGTCTAGATAATTTATGTTTCGTGGTTTTTGCTTTCTTCTTTTCTATGAGGTTCTTAGTGGTGAAGGACTGAAGGTTGCTAAAACGGTTGTGCGGGAAGTATTAATATTTTCTATATCTCTTATACTTTTTTTTTTCCTCGTGTACTTGCAGTCATACCAAATTTTAAACTCTGAGGACCATGCTAATTTCCTGAAGAAGCACAATAAGAACCCTGCAGAGTACAGGCCGGATATTGTTCATCAGGTTAATGATAACCCTTTTTTCTTACTTAAATCGTTGGACCTTATTTGATATCTATATTAAGAAGATTGATTCCTTTATGCCAATATACAAAAAGCATTGTTAAGACTTAAGACTTAAGAGTGTGGTTATCATGTTTAACTTTGCATTGGTTGTCCGTAACCTAAGAAATGAGATGTTTTTGATTGATTTTCCTGTCCAGGCTCTTCTAATGATCTTGGATAGTCCCTTAAATAAAGCTGGAAGGATAAAAGCTGTTTATGTCAGAACTGAGAAAGGTGTCCTTTTTGAGGTTAAACCTGTTGTTCGTATTCCAAGGACATATAAGCGTTTTGCTGGCCTCATGTGTAAGTATAAATCAATTTGTTTAGTACCCTGCACCGCAAGTTTGTACTCAGAGCTTGATCTGAGCTCTAAGCTCGTCATTTGCAACACCCTCACTTGCTTTTGTATTCATCACTGCAGTACAGCTATTGCAGAAACTGAGCATATCTGCCGTTGGCAAACGAGAGAAGCTTTTCCGCGTTATCAAGAATCCTGTCACCCAGTATCTGCCTGTTGATTCACGTAAAATAGGTAACCACATGCTTCTCGAGCTATTCTATCAGATTGATAGGAAGTTCACCTTCACTATTCTCTCCGAGCTCACTGACATTTGTTTATCTATTGACCAGGCTTTTCATTCAGCTCAGAGAAGTTGGTTGACATTCAGAAATACGTAGGCGATGTTAAAGAGGATATCAATTACGTCTTTGTGGTATGCATTATAACCGCAGCTTATCTGATTCTGCTATCTTATTGTCTTCTTTTTCTTTACCTTTAAAGACTAGGATCACTGATTCTTTGATTTTTCAGGTTGGTGCTATGGCACATGGGAAAGTGGACAAGGAATATGTGGAAGACTACATATCAAGTAAGTTTCCAAGCTCTTCAGTGGTCTGTATGTTCATTGTAGGTTAATATTCGCCGTCTGCTGTAATCTCCTTGGGATGTCCAACATCACTGACGGTTTGCTTCCTGAATTACAGTTTCTGGGTATCCAATGAGTGCTGCGTGGTGTATAGCAAGAATCTGCGAGGGCTTGCAACAGAAATGGACTGTGCTATGAAAACCCTAGCTAGTTGCTGATATTCTTTTTTTTTTTTTTTGTCAAACTTATACTCAGTGTCCAAGGATATGCTGATTATTATGTAACGGTTTACCAATCTGTATTATTCTCTACACACTGTATGACATCCAGTCGCATTGGTCTGCGTTTAAATCATTGTGCCTTTATTATGCTCCAGTTGTTGCCCTCCGTGAGCTTCAGGCGTCCTAATTGTTTGCCATGGCCTTGTGCTTTCTAGAAACATTTAGCACCTGGCCAGCTGCATCTGCAAACAGAGTAAAAGTCTTTAACTGTTCATTGCTGTCAACATGACCAATTGACCATGCAGGAAGCGAGTTGAAAGCTCAATTGTTAAGAAATCTGATTGTCGTGTCATTTTTACTGTTCTTAGCAATACGATATCATGGAAGAAGCGGTGTATTAAGATTTGTTTCTACTGTTACATTGCTTGACGTGAACTACAGGCTTCCATTCCATCGCAAAAGTGACCATTGTCGAGTTTGTTTAGATGGTAGAAAGGATAGTGTTCAAGTACTTAAGTAATCTCTCATCAGAGATGTCTGGTTATTGTTAACTGTCCATTTGTTAAACCGGAGAAGGTGCATTTGCACTGATGCGCATACCTTGCCGACATGAGCACTGGCCAAAAACATAACATTAACAATTGCTATGTTGTAACCACCTTATGGTTTGTTCCTTAGCTCTCTGGTCTGTACAGCCTCCAGGGCTAATACCCCGTAACCTTCCTCGTATGACAAGAACTTGACGCTCTAGCGCACACTAGTAAGTCAGAAGTAATCGACTTGATTATATCGTTGCAGGTATTTGGAGCGTACCTTAACCAAATCTTAACACTGAAGATTTCACAGTTCAATCTAACAACAGATAGCAAAGACTTGCGCTAGAATTAAAAGAGAAATACACCTTCTAAACAGCAAGATACAACACAAAATGAGAATTTCTTCTTGAACACTGTCAACTTTAATTGCAAACAAGTTTCTGTCCAAAAGTATCCAATTCCTTAGGCTGCAAGCGCTAAAGAAACTCTAAAATACAGCGAAATTGAACCAACTGGTTTCTTAAGTAGTAGCTGAATGACAACTGACCGATACTGGATCACAACCAGGTTCTCAGCTTTACTTGCAGGAAATTGGGTACATCTTTTAACTTTAATCAAGCAGAGCATAATGTAACCAGCCAACAGCAGCTCCCAGTCGATGACAGGAGCCTTGCTGACACGAGCACCAGCCCGAACTTTTGCAACTTGTTTTCAACGCCTCTTAGTTGTAGACCATATATTTTGGCGTGGCACTGAACTTCTGGTACCCCTTGATGACTTTGTCTACTGCATCAAGAAAGTCTTTCTCTGTTACGGTCTTTCTTCGAGCTCGGATGGCATACATTCCAGCTTCAGTGCACACACTCCTAATATCAGCACCTGTAACAACAGCTTATATCAGATCTGTGCTTTATTATGAAACCCCCTGATTAATTACTTCAGAGCTAATTTGTCATAAGCTCAGTGAAGAATTAAGTAAAGACTGCTGTTCTGTACAAAAACGAGTCTAAAATTTATAATGTCTGGTATTCTAGTAATATTTACCTGTGGCGTTGGGGCAAAGTCTGGCAAGAAGTTCGAACCTAATGTCCCTTTCACAGTTCATTGTCCTAGTATGAATCTTAAAGATTTGAGTTCGGCCCTCTAAATCTGGAAGGCCAAACTCAACCTTTCGATCCAACCGCCCTGGACGCAATAGGGCAGGATCAAGTGTATCAGGCCTGCACAAGGATCAGAGATATGTAAGTCATTCAAAACAATGGAAAGATAGAGAAAGCAACAAACAAATTAGACAGCATAACTGACCTGTTTGTGGCCATGAGGACTTTAATGTTTCCACGAGCATCAAATCCATCGAGCTGGTTTACAATCTCAAGCATAGTACGCTGCACCTCATTGTCTCCACCTACACCATCGTCAAAACGGGCACCTCCAATTGCATCGACTTCATCGAAGAAAACAATGCAGGCCTTCTTTGATCTTGCCATCTGTAGATAAAGAGTACAATTTAGCACCAAGACAATGTTACAAGAACAAATGCGGTGAAATTACTACAGCAATAACTACAAAACACATACCTGAAACAATTCACGAACCATTCTAGCACCTTCTCCAACATACTTTTGGACAAGTTCACTACCAATAACACGAATGAAGCATGCATCAGTTCGGTTGGCGACAGCTCTGGCTAACAGAGTTTTTCCTGTTCCTGGTGGTCCATAGCACAAAACACCCTTGGGAGGATCAATTCCTAGTTTCACAAACTTTTCTGGGTGAAGCATGGGCAGTTCAACAACCTGCAGCATAGATAGTGTATAAAAACATGACAAAGAACTGCTGGCATCTCCAACTTTAAAAATAAACCTATAAAAGCTACTACTCATTGCGGAGCGGGTAACAGAAGCAATGCAAAAAAGAACACATTTTAACATGATATACTTACTTCTCGCATCTTTTCAATTTGTTCTTTGCATCCACCAACATCATTATATGTCACATCTGGCTTCTCCTCCACAGTCATCATAGTCACACTAGGATCAATTTTAGGAGGCAGGGGTATCTGGATCTGGTATTTAGTTCTATCAACCCTGTAAACAGAATTACAATAACACAGGCATCACAGCATCAGATATGTTGCGGAATTAGATGTTAAAAGGAGGCTGCATATGCTTAACTGAAATATCAGAGACCGAGCTAGCATCCTCGTTTAATAAATTTGTTTGATCTTTATATAGTCAAATAGCACTGGACAAAAAGGCCGAAAGGATAAAATGATAGTTCTATTTACAATAACACACAAGCCACGACATAGATCAATCCATCGTTGGAGTAATGCACAAAGTAATGATTTGCAATTCATTATACCATTCAGATACAAAACTCAAAAAAACGGGAAATAGAATAAGTATGCAGCTTTGAACTTCAACAATTAGAACATTGATGAGACAGCTGACATTCAAGTAAACATGAAGAGAACCTTAATAAATTTAAATATAAAATTATTTATGTGACGTCCCCAGATTCAAAGTATTAGATAAGTAAATTTGATGAAGCAAGCAACTCACCCAATACGCATTCCTTCTTCAATATCGGTTGGAGAAACTTTATCACCCAGCCCAACAACGAACTGCAAGACAGAACACAAAGAAGTTGGGTAAGAAAGATTATGTGACAGTGTAAGTCAATATCTAAATATCATAGAGCAAAGGTTTTAATCCTCATAACCCACACGAAAGAGTTACAAGAAAACCAAAATACCTTTGCAATCTGCTTAACATTAATCATGTATTTAGCATCTTCAGTGTTCGGGTTGATGATCTTGGTGCATCTTGCAACCTGAAGTCAGTGAGAGCAAGTATTAGCAAATTCAGAAAGAATTTGATAAATATGACAAGATGCACAGAAAATATTGACTAATAGAATACCTGAAGTGGTTGTTCTTCCTGCATCATTTGCTTATCGGCAACAAGATCCCATTGGCTGGGTGGTGCTAATCCAGTATCAGATTCCTTGACACCTATGAAATTTTAGAGGATTTAGCAGTGAAAAATATAGATGATTAGTGTTAAACAGACAGAAATAAAACTATGACCCTATACAACGAGAACCAGAAGGCGGAACTACAGAAATTGACCAAAGATCGTATTCCTACTCCCCCTAGAATTAAGTTCTGACAAGCTGGGTACTTCGACCCCACAACTAGGTTTTAATTTGTTTCAAAAGGTCTATTAGGAGTCAGCTCTAGACAGACCATTGGTAAAAAAGACCTGTATTTGCTATGCCATAAAAACGGCTCAAGAGTAACACTGAACGACATGCACAAACAATTTTGGCTTTCTCTTTTCCCAAACTTTTGTGAAAGAAAATGATGTCCCATGTAACCTTGCAAGATCTCAACAAACTCAAACATCTACCATTACTTGACAAGTATATTTCTTTACTTAGTCTAACAGATGTCATCTAGTCTCTAGCCCAAGATTAGGGAATGATGCTTTTTCCAGGGACATTCAGTCACTAGTCAACAGGACGCAGGTTTACAGTAGTCACCGTTGTCCGTTATGTATTTATATAAGTCAAATGTCAGCATATTCAAATATGTTTCATTAATTGGATTATACAGAGGCAGATACATCAGTGAACTTCCAGAGAAGAATCAGGATGGTAAAAGATGCGAATAACAGTTACACTACACATACCACGCAATTCATTGATTTTCTTAGATAAATCCTTCAGTTCCTTTTCCCTTTGTTTAATAACAGAAGAGTATGGACCCAAGCCCTGCAGAAATCATCACAGAAAGATTTAGATATCGACAATTCAAGATGTGGAATAAGCTCACCCAACTATATCAAAGATTAAACTTTTGACATCTATAATAGATCTGGGAGGCGGGGCCAAAACAGGACATAAGGTTTCGAGAACAGAATCAACCCACGATTCTTGTGCCTAAAACATAAACAGCATTCACCACGAAAAACATTTACAACACCGGCAGCATATGAATTTCCCCAGAGTACACTAAACAGGTCAGAAACTACCAAGAAGGATCCAAGTACACTAAACAGGTGAGGAATTTCAGTTCATATAAACCCCTTGATCAAGATTACTCGAACCGGAGGATAGACTTCATCATACAGTAAGTGCAAAGACAGACTATGTTCAAGAGAGTATAATTGCCTAGGAAAAACACAAACCATCATATATATAACTATAGACAAGTATGATCATAGCATGAGACACTAGCAAGAGACAAATAAAAAAAAGAAATACTCGAAGCAAAATCTAACACTACATGCATGAAGTTAATCTAAGAGATGATAAACGAAGTCATGGCGAAATAGCTAGCTGGAGACGCAAAAGGCATAATCACAAAAGCTAACTTCTAAACACCTAATAAACATAATTAGGATAAAACTAAATAAAACACACAATTGTTTCCGAAATAGTAGAGACCATATGCACTACAAAGACAAAAGTTTTCATCTTATAGACTCAGGGCTACATTTAAACCCTACAACGATAACCAATTCACAAAAAGAATGAATCTTACTCCATGAACGAGCACAAAACAGCTTTCTTCTCACATCATGACGAAAACTTCGACCACAAAGTTATTATACAATGACAGATTGAATACATATTCCAACTTTTAACCACCTCCAAACTCCACAACGTCCCTAGAACAAAGTGATGAGAAGTTGAGAACTAGTCGAAGCAACCTATAGTCTAGCTCAACCGCAATAAACATCATCAGCCAAGCAGCAAAGAGAATCCCCAAACAAGATTTCGACTTTTGTCGTAATTTAGCCCCAATACACACACATCACAACAACTATATCCATAATCAACAAATCCACTCCCGAAACATCAAACGAAAAAAGCAGATCCCCAATTCCAATCTACATACCATATCACTGAACCAAATATCCCAATTCAACGCCAAAACCATATACTAAAAACCCGTCATAAATCTGCTCTAACAACTTACAAAGTCATACCTTTATAATCCCACAACAACTTCAAAGTAACGCATCACACACTAAAATAATTCTATTCGACCAAAAACCCAGACAATTTACACAAGCTTAACCTAGACTCTACATATATTAGCATCAAAACAGTAAAAGATCAAACTTTTACACACAAACTATCAAATTAAGCACAACCCATTTCACACTAAACCCTAATTCACCAAATTCACAACTAAAATCACATCAAAATTGAAACTTTTAATCAAATCTATGTACTACAACAACAATAGATCAAACCCAATGAATATTAATCAATAAAATATAAATTAGGGTTATAAAGTTTCAATCTTTTCGATTAATTAGAAAAATTGGGGGTGAAATTGGAAGAGAGAGGAGAGAGAAAAAATTACATAGGTTTTCATAACAGCGATGTCGCCCTCATCGAGAGGAGGAGGGTTCTTCTCGTTCTTGAGTTCATGTTCGTCGTATTCGTTCCCCATTGTTGTCGGGAATTCGAGCTTTCTCTCTCTAGAAAAAAGCTTTGCTTTGCTTTGCCTTTCTCTCACTAGAAAGGGGGATTTTTGAGTTGCTTGTGAAAGAAGTTGTGTTGTGTCGTGTGTGTTGAAGAAGGGAACGAGGTGAGTGATTTTTAATGAGCTGCTATTAGTCTGCTTTTATAGGAGGGAGAGGGAGTGATATGGAGTAGTTTCTTCTTCAAAAAGAAAGTCGGAAGTAATTTCTATTTCCGTCCAATAAGAATATTAAGAAAAATACTAAAAACGACACGATGTTTGTGAAAGTTATTCGATGAGTCTTAGCGTAGTATTAATGGTCTAAGGACCATATTAATAGGTCTTGCGAAGGGAGGATCAAGGTTGGCATAGTGGTTAGGAACTCAACCTACCTGGGGGATGTCCCGGGTTCAAATCCACATACCCCCACCCCCGCAACATTAGTTGCTCCTTTGTACAAAAAAAAAAAATAGGTCTTGCGAAGGAAGACAGAGTACTGAGTAGGAAACTCGAGTTATACTATTTTCTTTCGATTCTAGATGATTCCAACCAACTCCCCCGCCAAACCCCCGAAAGTCCACGACACACTAATCAAAGGCAGAGTGATGCTCGAAAGTCGAAAGGCTAGTGGCTTCTCTAATCAGCGTAAGAGTTCAAATTTTCAAATAGTGAGCGGAACGTATCATCTTAATTTTACGATACACTAGAAACACAAGAGTGATGTAGATGACGTATGGCTTTTAATATATGAATGATATATTCCTTTAAAAAAAAAAAAAAAACTTCTTATATGCCTAATGAGGAATGGTGAGAGTATGAGTAGTGCTGTCTATGTCTCCGATACATCACCAATATGCTGATAGCCTTATATTTCTCCATAATAATGTTTTCAAATACAGTATCTTACAAAGGTATTCAAATTAGTGCTTACACAATAGATGCTATGCATACATCCCCGAGCTAGGAATAAATTTACAGATTGATGTGCTATTCTACTGCCATTCTTAACTTACAGAGTTACAGTTACATATCGAGGAATATGGACGCAAAGTCCCCTCCTCTCATTAAAAATACACTAGCTTTACATATACAACATTGCTTTCGCGGCCTTAACAGATTACTGTATTAGCTTAATTAGCCTTGGAAGCAGCTACCTGTTTCTTCAAGTTCAAAATTTCAAGACCATAGGATGCCAACCGATCTTTTAGCTTGGTGGAGGCTTCTTCGAATTTCTTATTCATTAACTCCTGCTCGTCTATTGCTTCTTTATACCTGTTTCGGAAGGCATCTAGTTTGTTTTGTGTTGATCGAAGTCTCATTGTGAGCTTTGCTCGTCCCTTGTTGTTCTTGGCTCCATCCTGATCAGGGAGTAATGCATTAAGATGTAGTGATATCAAAGCCATGACAGTGGAATATATACTGCACCATTTGTCAACCTAGATAGCTGTATCTGTTTGGGGGAGGGAGAGCATAAGGTGAATCAACAACAGATACGGGGGTTCATGTGGAGGCCGTGTTGGTAAACCAACTCCAAATCATTATAACGGCTGGAATGAAACACAAGCATATGCATCTACACTAATTCATTACACTGAAGTTTCTGATGCAAAAGCATGGTAGAGACGATTTGAAGCAACAGATAAATGCTCGTCAAATCATCACATAATAACACTTCCCAGATCTTGCTAAAGATTGTTTGCGACATACTGCCTTGTATTGGAGTGAGAGATTTAAGACACAGACACTTACATCACGCGTTTTATGTTCCAGCTCAGCAATTCTCCCTGACAGCTCGTCTGCTTCATGCTGTGACCTTGAGATCTGCATTAAAAATAGGAAAATTTGCGAGACCACCCCTTATAAAACCAACTTTTTGCGAGACCGCACCTTTTATGTTTAATTTTGCGAAACTGCACCTTTTAAGTCTAATTCTTTGCGAAGCAGCACCATTTCTCATTTTCGTCTAATTTTGACCACTATCCGGTATTGACCCGACCTTACTCTTCTTCTTGAATCTCCCTCCAATCTTCCCCCTTCCCCCCCCTCCCCAAAAAACCCCTAAATTGTTAGGTCTAGTCAACATCGGAGAGTGGTCAAAATTGGTTGAAAATGAGAAAAGGTGCAGCTTCGCAAAGAAACAAACTTAAAAGGTGGGGTTTCGCAAAATTAAACATAAAAGGTGCGGTTTCGCAAAAAACTGGTTTTATAAGGTGTGGTCTCGCAAATTTTCCTTAAAAATAATATAAGTATGTGATACTACAATAACTACATATAGCATTCTAGTTCAGCAAGACCAAGAAAACCCTACAAACTTCACCTTGTCACCATAGTCTTTTCCAAGAGTCTTAACTTCAGCCTCATTAACCCGCAGCCTTCCAATTTCCTCCATCAACTTGTTCCGCTCTTCCTCCATGTCCAAGAGTTGATTTTTATTCATCTACAAGAATTCAAACAGCTCAGCTTCAGGCCAAATTATGCTATTACCATCTTACTGATTGGGAGAAATCAGTTGCTGATCAATAGCTAGTCATATTATAGGAAAATGTAACTAGACCAACAAGTCATAGGAGAAGTTTGATACCAGCTTCTGATCTTTGACTTTAAGTGTTAAATCCTCTCGCTCCTTTCTAAGAGCGGCCAAATCCTCCTGAAGCCTTTTCACTTCTTCCGAGGCCAGATTATGTCCCGATGCTAAAGCATTTAGTTTTGCCTTCAATAGCTGAGGACAGAGTAAGACATTATACATAAGATCATCAGCAGGAAATTACAGCCATCCAACGATTTTTTCTGGAACATAATTCAAAAAGAAGAACAAACTTCTTCAGAGTCCAGCTTCTCTAATTCTGCCTTTTCAAGAGCTTGTTTAAGTTGATCAATCTCTAATGAATTCTCTGTGCTGCAGGAATGAACAAAATAGGCCAAGTGAGCGTCCTTGCTTGGAGGGGGAAAAGAAGCCTTTTTATTTTAGTTCTAATCCTTCGCCAACCCCAGCATAATAATAGCTAACGATGCAGAGCATGAATATCATGATACTTTGAAAACCAATATGACAAAAAGGGGACACAGATCTTGCACTTAAAAGAAAGAATATGTGAGGTCTTTAGTAGAAGCCAATCCATTAACCCAAGTAGGGTAAATGGATAATAAAGTCCATAAATCATTAAGACAAGTCATTAATTTGAAGTTGAATGAAATAGCCCACAATTTTCTTACTATGATCGAATCAAAAGCCCTTTCGCCTAAATGTGGGGCTATTACATAAGAGACTTAGAGATCATGACACCAAAAGCAAATCTTCAATAACAGCTGAACCAACTAATAATACCTGCACAAAGCCTCCGATTGTCTATGCTCTTCTGCACCTTTAAGTCTCTCTTGAAGAGCCTCGTACTCCTTACTCAAGGACATCATTTCATTTCTCACCTATAATATGATAAGAACACAATTAGGTTCAGCACATTTCCATTTTTCATTCATTGTACTACAAATGAAAATTAGCTACAGTTCAAAGTGCGAAACTCAAAGAGAGATGACCATCAAACAGCAGAATAATCTACAGGAGAAAATCCCATGTTTAAGTTGTTACCAACTGAAACACTAATATAGCTTGCTTTGTTGGATATGGGGGCTGGTTCCTTTGTCAGGGAAGCCCTTTAACACCTTTCGGCAAACGTCACTAGCTGAGATTGCCGTGCGATATTTGTAGATTATTAGGATTTACCATAGATTTATGCTCTAATTATTTGCTACTACCCATAACATGATTCCTAGGGAATTCTAGATAAATTAAAGAAATTTTTACTTCCGGGCCATTTTGGGCTAAAAAGTGTGGGATGATATACTTGATGTCTTGAATTTTGATAAATTCTGATCACTTTTTTGAAAATAGCCAAATGTTCTCAAAATTTCACAATTGACAGCCCAAGCCTACCATAGTTTAATACACAGCAAACGTCACTAGTTGAGAATATTGTGCGTTTTTTGACAATTTTTGGGACATACCATAGAATTTTTGCTCTAATATTTCGCAAATACCAATAGTATGATACTTATGCACTTCCACATAAATTTAAGCAATTTTTATTTCCGGGTCATTTTGGGCCAAAAATCGTGGACTATATACTTCGATTTCGGCCAATTTTGACCACTTTTCGAAATTAGCCAAATGTTCTCAAAATTCAGCATTGACAGCCTAAGAGTAAAATAGTTTGATACGGGGGCTGATTCTTCTGTTAGGAAATTTCATTAAGCCCTATCCGCAAATGTCTCTAGTTAAGACTACAATGCGTTTTTTGCCGATTTTTTTGGCACATACCATAGAATTTGCCTCAACTTTTGCGAATACTAATAATATGACACCTAGGGGCTTCCACACAAAAAAAATGAAGCAAATTTTATTTTCGGATCATTTTGGGCCGAACATCGTGAATCTATGATTTTGGCCAATTTGGCCAATAATGACTACTTCTATGAAAGTAACCAAATGTTCTCAAAATTTAGCCGTTGACATCCTAAGAGTACCTGAGTTTTAATATAAGGGTTAGTTACTCTATTAGGGAAGCCATTTAACTTCTTATGGCAAACATCACTAGTTGAGACAATCCTGCGTTTTTTGCCGATTTTTGGTCATACCATAGTTTTTTTCTCCAATACTTAGCTAACACACAAAACATGAACCTTTGGGGCTCCCACATAAATTTGAGCAAATTTTATTTATGGGTCATTTTGGGTTAAAAAAACATGGATTATCTAATTCGATTTAGGCCAATTTTGACCACCTCTTTGGAAGTAGCCAAATATTCTCAAACTTTCATTATTGACAGCCTAAGAGCACCCTAGTTTGATATGGGGCTTGTTCTTCTGTTAAGGAAGTTCTTTAAGCCCTAATGGCAAATGTCAGTTTTTTTTATAAGTATTGGCAAATGTCAGTTGTTAAGACTATAAGGCGTTTTTTGCTGATTTTTCGCATATACCATAGAAATTTGCCTCTAACATGTTGCTAATTCCCATAATATAACCCTTAGGCGCTTCTAGATAAATTTGAGCAATTTTTATTTCCTAGGTTGATTTTGGCCAAAATCCGTGGATAATATACTTCGATTTTGGCCAATTTTCACTACTTTTCTCAAAGTACCCAAAAGTTCTCAGATTTTCACCATTGAAAGACTAAGCGTACCTTAGTTTGATATGGGGGTTGCTTCCTCTATTAGGGAAGTTCGTAAAGCCCTTTCGGCAAACGTCACTAGTTGTGAGTTAGGACTATCCTTTACCGATTTTTGGCATACACTATAGATTTTAAGCTCGAATACTTCGCTATACCCATAATACAATCCATAGAGGCTTTCACAAAAATTGGAGCAATTTTTATTTCCGAGTCACTTTGATCCAAAACCGCGACTTATATTCTTCGATTTTGGCCAATTTTGACCACTACTTTGAAAGCAACCAAATTTTCTTAGAATTTCACCATTGACAGCGTAAGAATAGAGTACTGTGACAGCCTAAGAATACCATACTGTCATATGGGGCATGTTCCTCTATCAAGGAAGCTCTTTAAGCCGTTTCAGCAAACTTTACTCATTGAGACTATTGTGCCGGCTTTAAAAACCCCCCAAAAGGGTGAATCGGTCCCTCAAATTCCTCAAGGGCTCTCCAACGGGGTCCACGATAATGCTTTAAGAGCATTTAGAGACTTTGACAAAATTGGAAAAATGACCGAATTTGGACGAAGAAACAGAAGGCTACAATCCACGATTTTTGGCACAAAATGGCCATTAGAAAAAATCGGCTCAAAATTTTTCAGAGGCTCCTCGAGGTCATATTATGTGGTTTGGAAAAATAGTAAGGCTTAAAACCTTTGATAGGTGCCCCAAATCAGCCAAAAACAGACCTTAGTCTTAATAGGTAACGAGAAATGGAAAGCCCTCAAAAACCCCCCAAAAGGGTGAATAGGTCCCACAAATTCCTGAAGGGCACTCCTAAGGTGTCCACGGTAATGTTTCAAGAGCATATAGAGACTTTGAAAAAAGTTACAAAAACGACGGAAACCGAAGGCTATAATCCACGGTT
The DNA here is from genome assembly GCA_963457585.1 of Spergularia bocconei. Lineage (NCBI taxonomy): Eukaryota > Viridiplantae > Streptophyta > Magnoliopsida > Caryophyllales > Caryophyllaceae > Spergularia > Spergularia bocconei. Next base: position 944,639 of record OY734946.1, on the reverse strand, counting down.
TTTGGCCAAAAATGGCCATGGGATAAGATTGGCTCAATTTTTTTCGAGGCTCCTAAAGGTCAAATTACGTGGTGGGGCAAAATAGTAAAGCTAAAAAACAAATGATTGGTGCTCCAAATCGGGCTAAAATAGACCTTAGCCTTAATCCATGATGGGAAACGAAAGCGCTTAAAAAACCCGCATAAGGGTGAATTGGTCTCTCAAGTTCCTCAACGGCACTCCAAAGGTGTCCACGATATTGTATAAAGAGCATTTAGAGACTTTGACAAAACTGGAAAAAATGACCTAATTTGGACGAAACCGCAGGCTATAATCCACGATTTTTGGCCTAAAGTGGCCATGACATTAAATGGGCTCAAATTTTTTTAGAGGCTTCTAATGGTCATATTTCATGGTGCGGTAAAATAGTAAGGCTAAAAACCTATGATGGCTGCCCCAAATTGCTCAAATACAGACCTTAGTCTTAATAGGTGACGGGAAACGGAAGGGCTTAAAAAAACCCCCAAATGGGTGAATTGGTCCCTTAAATTCCTCAAGGGCACTCACAAGGGTCCACGGTAATGCCTTAGGAGCATTTAGAGACTTTGACAAAATTGGAAAATAGGACGGAATTTGGACGAAACAGAGGGCTATAATCCACGATTTTTGGCCCAAAATGTCCGTTGGACAAAATCGGCTAATAATTTTTTAGAGGCTCCTAGAGGTCATATTATGTGGTGTGGAAAAATAGTAAGGCTAAAAAGCTTTGATAGGCACCCCAAATCGGCCAAAAACAGACCCTAGTCTTAATAGGTGACGAGAAATGGAAAGCCCTCAAAACCCCCACAAAAGGGTAAATTGGTCCCGCAAATTCCTCAAGGGCACTCCTAAGGTGTCCACGATAATGTTTTAACAGCATTTAAAGACTTTGAAAAAGTTACAAATACAACCGAAATCGAAGACTATAATCCACGTTTTTTGGCCAAAAATGGCCATGGGATAAAATTGGCTCAAATTGTTTTTGAGGCTCATAAAGGTCAAATAACGTGGTTGGGCAATATAGTAAAGCTAAAAACTTATGATAGGTGCTCCAAATCGGCCAAAAATAGACCTTAGCCTTAATAAGTGACGGGAAACGGAAGCGCTTAAAAAACCCGCCATAAGGGTGAAGTGGTCTTTTAAATTCCTCAACGGCACTCCAAAGGTGTCCACGATATTGTCTTAAGAGCATTTAGAGACTTTGACAAAACTGCAAAAAATGACCAAATTTGGACGAAACCGAAGGCTATAATCCACGATTTTGGCCCAAAATGGCTATGAGATAAAATCGGCTCAAAAATTTTTAAAGGCTTCTAGTGATCATAGTACATGGTGCGACAATAATAGGAAAGCTAAAAACCTATGATGCTTGCCCCCAAATTCGCCAAATAGGTGACAGGAAACGGAAGGACTTGAAAAACCCCCCAAAAGGGTGAATTGGTCCCTCAAATTCCACAAGGGCACTCCCTTCCGCGGTAATGCTTCAAGAGCATTTAGAGACTTTGAAAAAATTGGAAAAAATGACTGAATTTGGACGAAATTGAAGGCTATAATCCATGATTTTTGGCCCAAAATGACCATTGGACACAATCTGCTCATAGTTTTTTAGAGGCTCCTAGAGGTCTTATTATGTGGTGTGGAAAAATAGTAAGGCTAAAAACCTTTGATAGGTGCCCCAAATCAGCCAAAAATAGATCTTAGACTTAATAGGTGACGAGAAATGGAAAGCCCTCAAAAACCCCACAAAAGAGAGAATCGGTTCCGCAAATTCCTCAAGGCACTTCTAAGGTGTCCACGGTAATGTTTTAAGAGCATTTAGAGACTTTGAAAAAAGTTCTAAAAAAAACGACCGTAACCGAAGGCTATAATCCACGATTTTCGACCAACAATGGCCATGGGATAAAATTGGCTCAAATTTTTTTTTAGGCTCCTAAAGGTCAAATTACATGGTGGGGCAAAATAGTAAATCTAAAAACCAATGGTAGGTGCTCCAAATCGGGCTAAAATAGACCTTAGCCTTAATAGGTGACGGGAAACGAAAGCGCTTAAAAACCCCACCATAAGAGTGAATTGGTCTCTCAAATTCCTCAACAGAACTCCAAAGGTGTCCAAGATATTAAGAGTATTTAGAGACTTTGACAAAAGTGGAAAAAATGACCAAATTTGGACGAAATTGAAGGCTATAGTCCACGATTTTTTGCCCAAAGTGGCCATGACATAAAACCGACTCGAATTTTTTTAGAGGCTTCTAGTGGTCATACTACATGGTGCGGTAAAATAGTAAAGCTCAAAACCTATGACGGCTGCCCCAAATTGGCCAAATACAGACCTTAGTATTAATAGGTGACAAGAAATGGAAGGGCTTAAAAAACTCCCAAAAGGGTGAATCGGTCCCTCGAATTCCTCAAGGGCACTCCGAAGGGGTCCACGGTAATGCTTTACGAGCATTTAGAGACTTTGACAAAATTGGAAAAAATGACAGAATTGGAACGAAATTGAAGGCTATAATCCATAATTTATGGCCCAAAATGGCCATTGGACAAAATCGGCTCAAATTTGTCTAGAGGCTCCTAGAGGTCATATTATTGTGGTGTGGCAAAATAGTAAGGCTAAAAACCTATGATAGGTGCGGCAAATCGGCCAAAAACAGACCTTAGTCTTAATAGGTGACGAGAAATGGAAGGCCCTTAAAATCCCCCAACAGGGTGAATTGGTCCCACAAATTGCTCAAGGGCAGTCCCAAGGAGTCCAAGGTAATGTTTTAACAGAATTTAGAGACTTTAGAAAAAGTTACAAAAGCGACCGAAACCAAAGGCTATAATCCACGATTTTTGGCCAAAATGGCCATGGGATAAAATTGGCCCAAATTTTTTTAGAGGCTCCTAAAGGTCAAATGACGTGGTGCGGCAAAATAGTAAAGCTAAAACCCTATGATAGGTGCTCCAAATCAGCTAAAAATAGACCTTAGCCTTTATAGGTGACGGGAAACGGAAGTGCTTAAATAACCCCCCATAAGGGTGAATCGGTCTCTCAAATTCCTCAACGGCACTCCAAAGGTGTCCACGATATTGTTTTAAGAGCATTTAGAGACTTTGACAAAACTGGAAAAAATGAGCGAAATTGGACGAAACGGAAGGCTATATACTTCAAATTTGGCCAATTTTGACCAATATTTTGAAAGCAACCAAATGTTCTTCACATTCACCATTATCAGCCTCACAATCTCGTACCGTGATATGGGGAAGGTTCTTATGTTAGGGAAGCTCTTTAAGCCGTTCCCCCAAACTTTACTCATGGAGACTATTATCCATTTTTTGCCAATATATGGGGCATATAATAGATTTTTTGCTCCAAGATTTTGCTAACACCCATAATATGACCCTCAGAGGCTTCAAGATAATTTTGAGCAATTTTAATTTACGGGGCATTTAAGGCTAAAAACTACTCGTATAGATTATATATTCGATTTTTGCCAATTTTGACCACTTTTTAGAAAGTAACCAAATGTTCATACAATTTCACCATTGACAGCCTAAGAGTACCCTAATTTGATAGGGGGCTTGTTCTTCTATTAGGAAAGTTCTATAAGCCATATCGGAAAAGGTTACTAATAATACAAATGATTTTATGCCGAATTTTGGCATAAGAGAATAGAGTTTTGCCTCTAATTTTTGGCTAATACACATAATAAAACCCCAAGGGGCTTCTAGATAAATTTGAGCAAAATTTATTTTCCTGGTCAATTTTGGCCAAAGACCGTGGATAATATACACTTCGATTTGTGCCAATTTTCACGACTTTATATAAAGAAGCCAAATGTTCTCCAAATTCACCATTGACAGCCTAAACGTATTCTAGTTTGATATGGGGTTTGGTTCTTCTATTAGGGAAGTTCTTAGAGCCCTAGTTTAGGCTTCCCCTAAGGGTCATATTATGGATTTAGCAGTATATTAGAGCAAAAAATCTATGGTATTTCCGAACAAATTTATCTTGAATTCCCGAAAATTGCCCTGGAACATTAGTTCGGAAATAATTCCAAGATAAATTTGAGCAATTTCTATTTCCAGGGCATTTTGGGCCGAAAACGGTGTATTGTATACTTCGATTTTAGCCAAATTTGATCACCTTTTTAAAAGTAGCCAAAGCCCAAAAGTCGGCGTAGGAAGTGCGTGATATCAAGTATAAATACTGTTTTAGATATTAGATTAGATGAATAACGGAAACAGGAAGAAGTTTAAAAGTTCTTGAAGGCTTTACCTTTGACAGCTCACTCGATAATGCTGTAATCTCATCATTGTAGATAGTTGCTTTATCTTTTATAACTTCAACAGAAGCTTTCTCCTTAGCAGACCACACTGCCCTTTCTTCCTCCATTTCTAAAAGGGCATTTGTAAGTTGCTGAAATTCAAATTACCAGTAAACAAACATGGGAATAACAGAATAAGAAATATAGAAGTAGGTATCAAAGATGCAATAAAAAAACCAAGCTACCGTGGCTAGCTCTTCTTTTTCCTCAACCAACTGATTCATTTGACTATCCAATTTTTGGTGGGAGGCCTCAGTATTTTTGATCTTCGTTCTCTGATGCGAAGGAACAAATTTCCAATCAGAGTATAATACTAAGAGGAAAGGCTTTTCATTTAAAAAAAAAAAAAAAAGTGAAGGTAATGCTATCCGAAAGTTGAATGATGTGTAGCTCAAGAAACTCATAGTAATAAGATCAGCGAAGCTTACAAGGTCCAAAATTTCTTCATTTACGGCGTTCAAATCAGTGTTAGATGTTTCAAATTTGTCAGATAGCATTTCTAATTCAAAACTCAAACTTTCATTCTTAGCAAGCATGTCCTCCTTCTCTTGATTTGCAGCTGCAAGTCTTTCTTCTAAAGACGCAATAGCAGTTTCCATTTCAAATGCGAGAACTTCCAGCTTCCTATAATCTTCCTGAGCACATGAATAAAATATACATCAAAGGTGGGAATTACCATTTAGGTCCATGGGGCAATGGCAAACTTTTCTACCAAAAACACTTGTTTACAGTCTTTAAAAATAGAAATATACATTGTAAGAGAAAACCTGTAAGGATTCTGCATACCTGCAATGTTTGCTGCATTATGTTTTCTTGACCCCTAGCTTTTTTAGGATCGACGGCCCTGGGTCGCTCAACACAAGAGTCACGTCTTCTACCAGCAAGGGACTCACGTTTGCTTATATCACGCTCTAAGAGAGCCTTTTGACTATGCAATTTTTTTATTTCTCTTTCTGCATTAGCTCTCTCACCCTGCCCATAACGATACACAAGTCAATAAGTAATTGAGAAAGCTGGATGATTACATGGAATGAAACTCAAGCACTTGGCAGCTAGCTGAAACCTCAAGTCTTGTTTTCTCCTGGATACTATTTTTAAGCTTAGATTCTGTCTCCTTCAACTTAGCTCTCGTTTTCTCATATTCCTTCCTCAGTGATTCCTTCTCTCTGGACAAGGAAGAAGATGACAACGAATAGACTTCTCTTTCAAGCATTTCAATGTGAGAAAGTAGTTCAGATTTCTCCCGCTCATATTCTTCAGAGTTATTCTGCGAAAAAGAAGAGGCTTAACATAGAATAACGACAGTCACAAGATAAATGAAACAACTAAAAGTCGCACATACAGCCAAGGCCTTCTCAGTGTCCTGAGCATTTCTGTTCACACTTTGCAATTGCTCCATAAGATCAGCAGATTTATCCTGCAACTGAAGCTGCATATTCCCAACAAACAAGACAGCATTCAGTTTTCCAGATAAATGAAAGTTATCAGAAGTTGGATACCGGTAGAGACGCAATGATTTCACCTTATCACTCTCAAGTTCAGATATTCTATTTTTCAAGCAGTTGATTAGCTTCCCATGATCATTAAAGATGGATTTTAGTAATTGCACATTCTCGCACATAAACAATTTGAAATCCTGCACAATATATAAAGCAGAAAACAGAAGTGAGAAAATCCAAATACAAGTAAGAAATCACAGGCTAACGATGTCAACATATATACAAAGATTGACAAGATTAGAACAACTGTAAGCACGTACAGATAGCTGATTACACGTATGGGAATGGCTTTCAAGAAGTTCTTCAGTTACCGATGACATGCTTCCAGATATTTCACTCAAGCTTTGAACTTCATCCAATGTTTGTTGCACCTCCAAAAGAAGCTCTGATACTGAGTTTGAAATGTCTTCCTGGAGGATCAAATAGCAAGCCCAAGGTATTTAGAAACTTACTCACTACTGAACTGCTCTAGGGGCTACCTTACTGATTAGTGCAATCTTAAAGAAGCAGAAACTCTGGGGAAAGCAATAGGTTTGATACTATAAAGCTGTGCAAGAATTAGGCACACACTATTACCTTCATTGGTGTAGAGCATCTTGCACTCAGTTCAGCACGAGCTAGTCTAGCGTCTTCTTTGGATTTCTGAAGCTCCACACAAAGCTATTGGTTTAAGACAACACTCAGAATTAGCTTTAGATACAAAAGAAGATCTATATCTTAAGCACAAGAGGAGAAAAAAATGCAGTAAAATTATTCTCCTGATACGCGAAAAGCCAGTATACACAGCAGAGGACGAGACATTGCAATTTTCAAGTCGAGAAGGTTACAAATTATCTGGACGTGATCGAGCGGCGACAACCAGGAGGTGGCTGGCTCTATGCCCACCTATCTGTTGTTGATAGGTGTAGAGAAATCTATACACACTCTAATGTGGGTCCTGGTCTTTCAATTGATTTCATTGCTTTTTTTTTTATAGTGACAAAAATATGAAGATGCTTACTACTTTGGGATTTGTGAGTTAAAACAGCTTCATCTGTGATAAGGAGTTTAAATTTTAAAACATGGGATAGGGTACCAACTGTACATCTGGGGTCTATCTACAATCTACATAGCTATAGATTCTTAAAGTTCGCAGATACAATACATGGTTCTCAGGAGTACGAAAGCCAAACACATCAGAAAGTAAGTCAAAGCATAATTACCTCTTCGTATCTTTCTGTAGCAGAGGCATTCTGTTTCTGGGCCAAATCAATAACATTCTCCAAGTTCCGCTCACCGGAAAGTTTCTCCAATTGTAACTCATTGATCTTATAAGAGAGGGGAAAGACAAGCACAGATGAACCTCTCAGATCTGCAGTCTGATGAGGAGATGACAAGCAAAGAGATAACAAGCAGCAAAGAAGGTCACACAAAGGCAAAAGTTACAAGAAAGAAAGAGAAATTACTTGTTCTTTTAACTGCTGAATTATATGTTTAGCCTCTGTATCAACTGAATGCATTTTACCCGAAGGAGGTATGCCATCAGGACAATTTATAGGATGGTCACGATTATTCTCCCAAGATTCTAACACCTTTCTCTTCAGGCAATCGATTTGCACATCATACATAATTCTCTGCATTTGAAGTAGAGCGAATGCATGCTTAATACCACCAAATTTAAGACTACCACTCTAGCTGAAATAGGTAAATATATTCAAAATTAGACCTGAGCTTCAAATTTCATGAGCAGGTCCTCGTATTGCATTAAATGCATTTCCATTTCACGCAATTCATTGTTCTCCTAAAGACAGACAGATGCATTATATCAGAGCTGTCTCCAATCAAACTAAGGGCAAATGTGAACAAAGATCTAGATCAAGGTCAATAAGTGGGGTGAGGGTGGTGGGGACTCCTACGCAATTTAACATGAGAAGAGAAAGGAGAATAAACAAAAATCATACAGACCACAACTGAAATCTTCTTCTTTAGTGACGCTTTTTTCCGGTTCGTCACTTTCAACAAAGCAGATGGATCTGGAAGGAGTACACAGTCATCCGATATATTGTTATTCCAATCATCCTTTGGCTTTGCATCATCAACGACTTGACTTTCAGTTACAAGTTCGTCAAAAGGAACAAGAGGCACTGAGTCACGCTCTTGTCTTGATCTTCCTCCAGACGTCCTTGAATCCTGCTTGTTTGGTGTCTGAAGTGACAATAATATTTGATGATTACAGCAAACTTCAGCAAGCCATGAAATCAAAAGAAACTTCAAGACAAATTGGGCAGGAAGGCAGTTAAGGACAAGCATTTCACAAGTACAAACAATTAAAGACAAGAAGTCCAAATCTCCATCTAATTTACTACTAAGTAGTAAGGCTTAGCAGCTCTAAACATCACAGATCCCGGTAACTTGAATTCCAGTTGAGAATGCAGGTAAGATTCCCCAAAAGACATGAGTTGCACACAAAGATTATCAGTCAAGGTTGTTTCTTGTCTTATGGGTTATTACTTATTACCCTTGCTTAGGTTAGGAAGTGCGAGGAAGCTTCTTCGCATATATACATGTATTATCTACCATTTTCCCAGATTTATAAAATTAGCTGCAGGAAGAGTGACGTTAAAGAACCCATCATAACTTTGGTAATGCTATCCAAGCTTTTATTAATACCTTAGGAGTTTGGTAGTATTAGCCACTGAAGGGACAAACAAGAATATATCTGATGAGGCTTGTATGCCATCTCATTATATTTTGAAACACTCAGTTGCCACTTGCGAGCAGCAATACTGTCTGTACATTGTACGATATCCTAATATTATGCAAACTGAAAGCTATTAGCTATGCTTTAATAGATCCGCTCAAGAAACTCATATAATGCATGAGAATAAGTGACTTGTTCAAGCACAGGACACCTTACTTGTTTGGAAGTCTCTCGCAAGAGTTTACCAGGGCACCATGTATCCCGCCTCTTGTCCTAGGGAATCAGAAGTATCAACTATAGAGACTGAATAAAGTATTTGAAACTCTCAACACATACAAAGAGAATTTAATTACCACAGCTTGATATTTCAAATAAAAACAAATTCAGTCTTTTGATTGTAGTAACATACAATTGCATTCAAAAACTCAAAAGCAGGGGAAAAGACTCATCATATTGACTTTATTTCATTACTAACTCAAAATGCAGACAATGCAAGTTGATATCAAGAATAGCATTGCGTATGTAGGAAAAGGCATCACCCTCTAATTAAGCGTAACATTCTAAGATGTAACAACTTATCAACAGAAAGCCAACAACTTTAATGATTTGCTGCACTAGAATACCAGAAGACAGATCAATGAAACCTAAATAACAGACCAGCTTTTTTTTTAACATTCTTTGTAGTTTTCTTTTTCATCTTTATCCATAGGAATTGAGAAGAAACAATAGGACTTTGCCAAAACAAATTTACTTTCTGACCTACGCCCACATGCAAGACCAACTACAACGACAACATCATTAACCTAGCGTCTTAAAGGCTTCCGCCATAAGCCAGGGTTAAAGATGTACGCAAATACTGAAAACTTTACATGCAAATAACAAAAATTTGTAAAACAAGAATTTTTGAACAGGACTATCAGACATTCCAATGCTACATTCTCAGAGTGAGGTATCCCGCAATATTTTAGCAAGATCATTTACACAACAGATATGGGACCAATTTCTAATCGAAGTATTAATTCTCATGAATAAAAGTAACTTTTCTTAATGAATCCAAAGATCAACATTGAAAATTATGCCTGCTGATAAAAGCGAAAAGCAAACCTTCTTAGAATGATCACGAATTTCGTCCCTGGTTGAATACAATACCATAGAACTTAAATTCCTGATTTTCTTTTCTTGCTCTTCTAACCGCTTCTCCCGTTCTATCTGAGCTCTTTTCTCCTCCTCCAACTCTAAAGCAATTCTTTCTCTCTCCAACTCAGTCTACTTGAGAAATTACTGCAAATTAGATCATATTTATGCAACTTTGTTAAAGCTTCCTCTAGAGAAAAGAAAAACATGAGACCTGTAATAATGTATTCCTCAAGTGGAAGATGTCTTCTTCAGGATGTTCAGACTGAGAAGCCTGAAACAAGCAAAGAAAGAAAAGTAAAACTGGTAACCACAAGCTCAAATCAAAACCTGTGAACTACAATCAGAAGGTAAAACTCCTTGACAAAAGCAGAACCTGTAATTTAGCCCGGAGCTCCTCTATTTCTTTCTTTTGCCTCTTCAATAAGGCAGCATCGGTTAAGATCTGAAAAATTAAATCATTAGCCATATAAAGGAAAGATAGTTAATCATGAGAACCGTATGTTTGAACATAGATGTCGGTAGCTTCTATTAAAAAAACAAATGATGGTGAATACCTCATTCACTTGAGCACAATTAGTGACTCGTAAAGCCCTGCTTGCAAACTGAAGACTACTTTTTGTCTCATCTGCATGAACCTAAACATAAAAAGAGGTTAAAGCGTAATACCAGATTTGAAATAATAAACAATATTAAAATCCAGGTTTTTACTAACCTGTGCAAGCGTGATGTTGCATATTATAGCAGTATTGGCATTCCCTCCAAGGGCAGGTTGCAGAATACGGGTAAGTTTGCTGTCTCGATAGGGAACATGACTCCTGTCTCACATGCAACAGAGCAAATCAGGAGCCTGAAGTTGTAAATAACTGAAGAACTCTGAAGTTGTAAATAAGTGAAAAACTACAAAATTGATCTTACCCTTGGCTCTCAGCACCTTCACTCAACTTTTTTATAACTGTCCCAAGGGTCATCAAACTTTTATTAATATGTGAACCTTCTTTCAAGCGCACACCTTCTGCTCCGGTTTTTGCAGCACGCTCTGAGCCAGCGAGATCAACTAGGTTCTAATAAAGAAATAAGAAAAAAGAAAGCTGCATTCCTTAAACATCTTTCCTAACAGAAGAATCACACGATTCAGAGATAGAATGGCAGGTTGATGAACAAGCTATAAATGTTCAGAAACCCCATACCAAGACAGAGACACGGACAGCATCACAGGTATCCCCAGATTCGTCATCTCCTGCTTTATCACGGCTCTCAATTATCTAAATGACAAAAGTACGAAACTAGTGAGACAGACTAGCACCATCAAGTGCACCAATACAATTAAGAAATGAAAGAGATGTACCATCCGAAAAATAGTATGAGACCTGCTACTATGCAAGTTCATATTAGTTTCTCCGATGTGCCTATGAGCTGCACGACAATTACCATTAGTTAGTTAAGAGTATAAGACACATATAGCTACAAAGGAACATGGGAACCATATATATTATATAAGCAAAAACTCTGAAAATTTCTCATAAACTGCATAGAACTAGGCAAGACCAAAAATGACAAGTATCAGCAAATGACGGTTTCTATGTCAGCATTGTTGCTAATTCATCAAATATTGCAGCAAGAATGAGAAGTTAACAAGAGAATTTAGTGTTTACATTCTCCAAATTCCATAAGCTCAAGGACTTGCTCGGGGGAGGCAACAATTTCTTCACGCAAACCAGCAACAAATATGCCCCGCTGAAAAAGAATAGCATGCTTTGTAATGTAATATTGGCACCACAAATTGGCTACATTAACAATCTAAACAATGAAATGTACGCACGTCAAGACTTTCGTGAATTTGTAACCTCCGGTGCTCTGGAGCAAGCAAATCATTAATCTCTTCATTATAGATTTCCATATACGACATACGCAAAAGGAATTCCCGATCAGGCTCCTTCAACAGCAGGCAAAATAATTATTAGAGAGGATTCCATGGTAAGTCCAAAAAAACAAGCCTTGATTGCAAGAAAAAGTATCTTTATGAGAGCAAGGGTCCTTGCATCCAGGTTACCCTACAATCCTACATACTCTCATCTAATCATTTATTGTTTATAAACCATCAAAGTCCTTATTCAATAATATTAGAATTCACAAAGTTTGTCTAAATGTCACTCTTATGACAATAACTTCAACTCTACGTGGCTAAGATGCACATAACATTACTCTTCTGTTTGCACAAAAGGTTCCTTGATTTCGTCGCAAACATCATATGTGAATTATGATATACCTTTCCAATAATATCAAATATTTCCCGCACAGCAAGAGGAATGACTCCCGGCTCACCAGCATACCCACGCATAGTATGCGTTTTCCCACTATTTGTTTGCCCATAGGCGAATACAGTACCTGAAACGGTAAATAAATTTATCAGTAACATACACCTACCATTGAAAAAGGTACACTTTAGCCCCAAAAAGGCAAAAGTTTCAAACTTCACTGACAAATTTACTCCAAATACACTTCCCTTGCAAGACATACCTCAACATCCACATAATTCGCAGTCGAAATTCACAAAACTATCAAGTAACAACATTCACAGTGTGAAAGAGCTACTAATCAGATCATTCCAAATTCAAAAAGGAGCAAAAATTAACAAGGAGAGAAGAGATTGTAAACTATTAAAACCAAGATACATTTTAGCCCCAACAACGCCATTAAAGAAGGTACATTTTAGCCCCAAAAACGCCATGAAAGGCCAAAGTTTCAAACTTTACTAACAAATTTACTCCAATGATACTTCTTTTGCAAGACATTTCCTCAACAACCACATAATCGAAATTCAAAAAACTATCAAATAACAACATTCACTCCAAATTCAAAAAGGAACAAAATTGACAAGAAGAGAGAAGAGAAAACAAACCATAAAACCCGCGAAGAAGATACCATTTCAGCCCCAAAAACGCCATTAAAAGGCAAAATTTTCAAACTTCACTAACAAATTTACTCCAATGATACTTCTCTTACAAGACATTTCCTCAACAATCACATAATTCGCAATCGAAATTCACAAAACTATCAACCAACAACATTCACAGTATGATAGAGCTACTAATCAAATCATTCCAAATTCAAAAAGGAACAAAATTGACAATGAGAGAAGAGAGAGCAAACCATTAAAACCGCGAACAGCTGCCGCAACAATTTCCTCGGTACGAGACTCGTAAACCTCTCTAGTCTTGCAATCTTCTCGAAAAATCCTATCTTTAAACAAAACAAAAATTCAAAACCCTAGAATTCAGTACAAAACCTCAAATTCCCAAATTAAAAAGAATAGGAGGGAGAAAAGCTACCGAAATCGAATTTGGAAGACGTGTTGGAGAAGGAAATGGAGTTGCCGGAGATTTTCCAAGGGCTTGATTTCGCATCTTCCGGCGATAGCGGCCGCGCCCTAACCGTCACGTATATTCTCTCCATTTTCCCCTAATTTAATTAATTTAATCAATTTGGCGGCGAGGTTGCCGGAGTTACTCGTCGCCGGTGGATTTATCGACGTTTGCCGGCGTGTGAGTTAGGACAGCGCCGCCGGGAGTGGTGGTGGTGGTGGTGGTGGAGAGGAAAAGAAAGTGTGAGTTTTGTTGTTTGATTTTTATTTTCCCGCCTTCTTCTTTGAAAGGCTTCTCCAATACGCTTCTAGACTGAGAAACAAGACTTTAGTCAACTTTTGTGAGATCCACATTTGAAAATTTACCGACTTTGAAATACATACGGTAATTCGGGGGAGCGAATCGGACTCGAGTGGCATCATAGTCGTCATACATAATCGATTAGTTTATGCCGGCATGTCGATCATTAAATCACAAGGAAGATTTACTAAAATACCGTATGAGTCATTAATTTTATTTTTAGTTGTAAATGACACTCTTTTTGCCGTTACTACGAATCTATTTGTAAAAAAACAAAACCATATGAAGTATAAATTCAAATATTCAATGCCAAAAACCCCTAAATACGAGGATCAAGGTCGGCCTAGTGGTTAGGAATTCAACTTGTCTGAGGGTTAATCAATGATTTTATCTCCAATCGTTAATGACACCGTATCTGTCGTCACTACATGTAAATGTCATTGCGCTTTAACACAATGCAACAGCAATACTTGTACGCAACTGTGTCCAGATAGTCTCAAGTAAAGCCCAGTACAGAGAAAGGCCCATGAGTATTTATTTTTAAACGAAGATTATTTTGTACTTCTGTCAAAGCATTTCATCTTGTTATCACTGTCTGTCTCCATGTCCATTCGATTTCAATTGTTTCCGACTTTCCGATAAGGCGATCACAAAAAAAACCGGAGCTTACATGGAACTGCAAAACCTTGGAAGAGTGCACATTGTTCTGAGACAAGAGACAACACCGACATCTCATTTTACATCGATAAGAGACTCAGACGACAGTCTGACACTCCTTACATACAATCCTAGCCGACACTTCTTACACGCGAGCCACCCTAACTCCTCAAGCCTCAGTTTAACGGCTTATTTGTAACACAGGGCCTTCTACAGTTTCACTACAAGATGCAATAACAGAATATGTACACAGGCAACAGAATATAAAACCACACATCTTGTCTCCGTTGCTCTATACGTGGACGCCTATTCTTTGTGCTACCTGAAATTACATGTAACAGAACCAATCAGTTTCGACTTTTGATAGCAGCATTCCCAGTATATACGAAGAGAACTGATGCTAATTGTCATTATTAAACACATCACATTCCTAAATGTGGAGATTTCTTACAGAAAAACAACATTCTATCATGAGAGTGCCAAATTTTATTCCTTTGGAATGTCTACATCTCAATTATCTATTTTCCTACCACTAACAAGAATATTTTCACTAGCTTTTCTTTTTATATCAGCTTTTCTCGAAGGCTTCTTTGGGAAAATAAAGCACCCTTTTACAAAAGCTAATAATGGTGTCGAATAAAGTATTTCAGTTCAATTATTCGAAAGAATGTAAACACAAAATTAAGAAAGAAGGTAGGAAACATGTGATATTGTGACATTAACAATGCAAATACCTCCTTAAACGAATTTACGTCGCTTCCCCAGAGCCAAGCATCACAGCCTGCATCTCTTGCACCCCATATGTCATTTCGACGATCATCCCCAACGTGAACAGCATCTTCTGGTTTTACCTCCAAAAGATCACATGCCTTCAGAAATATTGTTGGATTTGGCTTTTCAGCAGCAACCTGTACAATATTGATGACATGTAAGGAATCGTTATCTAAGAAACATAATGGAAATTAGGGTGACAATTAGAAGATTATACGAGCTCATACTTCAGCTGAGACTGCCAGAGCATCAAACCAGTGCTCACAGTTCAGAGCCTTCAGTAAAGGTCTTAATCGAGTATCAAAGTTGGAGACGACAGCGATTTTTACACCAGCATTTCTCAAAGCTTGAAATACTTTCTCTGCATCTGGATCACAAAGCTGCCAGGCCTTCAAATGCATTATAAAAATGGCATCAGTACAGACTACAGACATAAGGCCAAATATTCAGAAAATTTCGAAGCTCATCCACGGCATTAGCTTACCTTGTCAGTCATGTAGTAGTTATATAGCTCTTCAAAGTACTGAGTATCTGAGCAGCCTGTGGAAGAAGCAACAATGTATTGCCAGAAAGGTCTACCATCATCGACATATCTGCAATGAAAAGATTTGCAATTTTGCATTGAGTATGAGTGTACTGCCTAAGACATGTTTTCGAGAATGATTTAACATTATTAGCATGTTTACAATTTCAACCTAATCCTCAGCCCAAATTTGTTAGATAAGGAGAAGACCATAAAATCAGTCCATAAAGTCGTACGAGTATTAGCCAAAACACGAATGCAGTGGAAAGCAATGACATCAACCATGACTAACTTCAAATTGTGACATAAGGCCAAAACAATAACAGAAAATAGAGTCTGGCATACAGAATAAAAGTGTCAAGTCTCTTCTCTTAACTGCATAATTCAAGTGACGCCCACTCGCCAGTCGACTAAATGGTAAGAAAGTTCCTATTTTCCCTCTACAATCGTCATCACCAAACTATCGGAAATGGTACAATTGTGACCCATACTAACAGTCCAAAATAAACCGGGATCAATTATATTCCAAATTTCTTCAAAGTGAAAGTTGTTTAATCATATGTGGTCATGTGGACCATTTCTTTCTTTTGCTTGATGCAAGAAGGAACTTGAGACACAATATGACCACAAAACTTCTATGACCCACCGCGATAGAAATAGATTAAGACATGCCATTGCTTGTTATTCACATAGGACCTTACAAATTAGTGGTTATTGGTTACTAACTTTAGAAGTTCAATAGGGTCACTGAAATTTTTGATTTTCAGTAGAGGGGAAGGATCAAATGAGACGTTATGCGACGACTACGACAGGTTAGAAGGCCCACGCAGCTACACCCCCACTTTAAACCCTCAAATTTCTTGTGATTGATAACTTATCACAATACATATCTATGGTTACCATATCATAACCAGACATTGTTTGATGGATTTAGCAACATAGCTTTGGCATATACTGAATGACGAGATTTACCAAGAGCAATTACCCGAAATGACTTAGGGTCGACTAACAAGAACCATCGTATGGAACAAACGTGTGGATAGATACAAAAAGAATGATACGCAATTCCAGGATAACATAAACCAAATCAGTGAACCTTTTGGTATTCTCACATGTAACTTTCAACAAAATTGAGCTTCAGAAACACGGAACAAAATAAATAAAAAAAGTAAAGAGTTCACTAGACGTGCAAAGGAACAATAACAACAATAATAATCTAGTCTAATGCTGATGACTTATAATGCTTAGTACAAAAGGTAAACCCATTTTAAGATCCGCACATGGAACACTAATATAAAATTAACACTATGATTAGCACCACACCGCGAATCCTGCAGAAACCGTTAATTTACTCAATTAACACAAATTCAGTCCTTCTAAGCAAGATCAGGATAAGGATTAAGGAAGTGGCAACTTCATCCCAATACCAGATAAGACCAATTAAGCTAATCATACTCGAGTTAACTAAACATCAACATAAACATGAAAACACACCCAAAATCGACAACGACAACGAGACAAACAACTAAACAAGTACAAACACAAAAATGGACCACATTTAGAATATACTTGAGAGTTGAGACATCTACAACAACAAATTGTACCAAGAAATGAGACTATCCCACATTTGTTTATTGATCAGCAAATCTTGTGTGAGACGGTCTCACACTACTTAAGAAACCAATTACACGCACATATAATCTTGTGTGAGACTGTCCGATACGAGACTTTGTCATTATTGTAATAAGCTAAAGAGGAAACAGGGGAAAAACCTGAGACGTGATCTTCCCCAAGGTTGCTCGTAAGCCCATCTGTATCTGCATAATATCTCATCTTCTGAACAATTGACACCATATTTCTCCCCTATCTGCCTGTATATCTGCACATACACCCCAACAATCCAATTTAACACAACTACGTATAATCAATCATTACTCGTACCAATCCAGACGAAATGTAACATCACATAACACACATTCTAACATGACAAATTAACAATTATAGTCTATAGATCAAAAATCATAATTTGCACAACAAAAACTCTAGGCTAACAAGTAACAACATTAATCTATCTATCCAGACGAAATGTAACGTCACATCCCGACGACACGTTTTTTAAGGTAACAAATTAACAATAACAGACCAAATCATATACGAGTATATTTTGCACAACAAAAATTGTACTCGTATCCTAAAATTGGTGACCGTTGTCATCATAAAAAAAACATGACACACAATGAAAAATAAAAATGAAAAAATAAAATGTAAAGCACAAGATTTTCATTCCGCTAATATGTAACAAACCGTTATGCCAACAACGGGTATTCGGCGAATTACCCGTTGTTAGCATAACGGGGCGGAAATGAAAATCTTGTTAAAAAAACATAAAAGGCGGGCGGGCGGGCGAGAAGGTCCGGACCTGAGCCATGGGTTGTGCGGGGACCACAAGAGTACCGACGGCGTCAACAAAAAGCGCCTTATGCGTGATGGTCCCACCATATAACGACCTACGATAATCCTGGTAATCCTTCAACCACAAGCTACCAAACCCACCACTACCACCCGAGCTCATGTCCACCTCAGGTGAAGCTATCGCCGCAGCCGAAGCCGAATACGGGCGGGCACCACTAGCAGACCCGAACCCGGACCCGAGAGAGAAATTCCGGGTTTGGGAGGAGAGTGACGGGGCAGCATTATTGAGAAGAGTATTGTTTAATATTTGGGAAATGATGAGTTTGTTTCTGCTGGAAATTCTTAGAGTCGCCATTAAAATGAAACTTTGTATTTTGTTTGTATTTTTTTTTTTGTGGTAAATTAGTTATAAAAAAAAAAAGGGTGAGAAATGTTTAAGTGGGATTTTATTTGTGTGTTGGGATTAAATTGAGGGGAGAAAATTTGAGGAAAGTGGCAAGAATTTCGAGGAGTAAAAGAGGAAAAATGGTCCAGAAAAGTAATGTGACATTGTGGATATATATGGACATTGGATGTCTTATACGTGGCAATACCTCTCTAATTTGGAATTGTTGCATCATCGATTGGTGGTGTTATATCCTTTAATTTTCGGATTTCTAGGTAATATACGAGGATTCGAACTCGAGATAACTTAACCTTGGCTGGATTTCTGACTAATATGTCAATTTTGACCATTAGCTTTTTGTATGCATGGTGGAATAACATTACAACGGTTTTCAATGGATTCAGATCCCATGTAGTTATTTTTCCCTGCAGTTGGTAGAGTTTACTATAAATGGAAAATATAAATAAAAATGTATTTTTAAACACAAAGAATAACTCTACATGGTAGAGTTAATTTTCCATTTTGAGTAAACTCTACCATATAGAGTTATTTTTCAACTCTAGGGGATCTCAATCCGTTTTCAATAGATAGTAGGCCAACGGCTTATTTTTAGACGAAATCTTAGTGTGGTTGTGGTTAATTTTTCAAATTTGCTTCCATGGACCTGTTGCGTGTGGTGTAACAACGCGGCAAGTAGAAAATAGTGATGCTGTAAGTTGGTAAAAGTCATTGAATCTATGTCATCACTTGGTATTTGTGTGTGGAATTGTTCTTCTAAAAAAAATGTGAATTTGAGTTAGATGAAATTCATATTAGAATCATATATTTTCCAAGTATCATCAATATCTTCAATGTAGATGAATAAAAAATAGGTCAATTTTGACTAAACTTGCTTAATAGTCACAAATTAAACCATTGATGGTTATAGTGTACTCTACTTCTCTTTGTAACATCGAGTTATATGCATACATATCTATTGAACCGACAAAAGATTATAACCCTTATAAATTTTGAATAGAAGCTTTTTCGATGTATATACATAGACTATGTGCTTGGTTTCTAACATGATTATTAAATTTTATTGATCATAGATAGCCTTGTGGTTCATGTGAAAATGGTTTAATCAACTATCTCAATTATTTTCCCCAAATAAAAAAATATCACTAATTATTGGTTTCTTCTATCAATGATTTATCATGTCACATCTATAAATAAAAAAATTGAGGCCATCTATAATTTAAATATCTGCGGGAGTATTATTTAACTATGAATATGATTGACCGCACATACACATGGAACGAAAATGACACTTATAAAAAAATTAAAAAATAAGACTCAATAAATTAAAAATATGACTATGATTTACACGAAGTCAAACTATCATCCAACTTTTAGAAACTTGAACTAGACTAATAAAAATAATAAATAACCGAAATCGTCAATGATTCTTCTTGCAAAGTCTAATTTGTTCACGAATTTTTTAAACTGTAGTCATATATGTGTTTTCTCTTATTGTTTTGCGCAATCTTGAAGTTTTCAACCTATATAACACGTCTAATTTTCGACACCACTCAAGATGACAGTTCCACTCGATTACTCCTTGCAAGAAGCGTTCATTATATATTGTTGATTTCAAAAAATAAAATATTACTAACTCCAATATACTAACAATAACACATTGAATTTTGAAATTTAGATACAAAGGACACTCTAAACACAGTTTCGATGTAGATAAATTTCGAACTTTAATCATATACTCCTACAATCATACATCATCTATTTTTACTTTTGTCCTTGTCATGAAACCCACTTATCCTATAAATTGAAGTAGCTAATATAATGCCCTTTCAAATACACTTCGGGACATATATCATTCAAATCCAAACATATGAAAAAGGAAAAAGCAAGAAGAAAAGAGAAACGTAAAGAAGAAATATGATTGGTGAATAAAGATCAATGAAAATGCATGGACAAGAGTCCAAGACTAATTAATACTCTCACTACTCACTAGTGAGCCTGAGCCACTATATTTCCACAAATTTTGCACTGTCTGTTTGTGGAGAAGAGCTTATTTCTACAATTGTGGCTCACATTGGCTAGTCAAAGTTACAATCAATTGGACACACATGAAAAACTAATGTAAGACACAAGACTTGTACAGTTGTACACAACAAGCTAAGTGAACAAGTCGTTGTGACAATGAGCTTTGATACTGTTCGATTGAAATGTTTGGTTGTTTAGAGCATTCTTAGACACATGCACCAAAAGCTTGAAACAAATGCAGATCTTTTTTCTTACTTTCGGATAATACGGTTGAAATAATAGGGTAAAGTTTTTTTTTTATATGGATAGAGCTTCCATATCAGTAGATTACTACAAAATTATCAAACACCCTAATAATGTTGGTAAAGTTAGTTAGATAATCTAGGTAGTAATTTTCATTTTTCATTATATTATCTTTTCGCAAATTAGTACGGAGGTTAATCAAATGGCAGCTCATTTCAATCCATGCACGGTACGTTAGACGTGGGAGATTTTTCGGTTAGGATGTGCTTAAGATCAGCGGCGATGTTCTCGAAAAATGTAATTCTTGCGGAATTTTCGTACGCGTTTTGAGTAATGTGCGGTGAAGTTTTTATTTTGGTGAACCATAATCCTTGTACAAGCTAGCAAAAGGCAAAATAACAGACCCAAACCACAAATTCCCATCCTTCTCAACTACTTCACTAACAAAATTCAACTTACCACTTCTATCTTCCAAAACTTGCACTATCCTACCCTCTTCATCCAATTTCACGGCCAATCCGATTGCTTTCAATTTGGCAATAATTGAAGTCAATTTTACCCCATTAAAGGGAAGATTAACAATGCTATTTCCAATCCAAGGATATGAAAGAGCCCACTCCAAGAATTTTTCTCTCCTCGAGTAGATTCCTACCCAAAACTCGCCTCTAGAGTTCATTTTAATGTTGTCTGGAAACCCTGGGAGTATTGTTAACACCTCTGTCGTTCCGGCTTTTGTCGTGTTTCCTAGCCCATGTCGTAAGATTTTGCAACTCGTGGTCTCAACTACTAGAAGAAAATCTTTGTTCTTGCTCAAGGATACTCCATTTGGAAACGTGAGCTTGTTTACAAGGGTTGTTGCTTGTTTTGTTTCAGGGTTGTACGTGAGTAACCTTCCTGTGTTGTCATTGCTAAGGATTACTGACATGTGGTTCCTGCAATAACGACGTTAAACAAGAAACATTGTCACTCTACAATTTACAAGTTTGACGTATGGTGCATTATTAGCTCATGTACTAACAAATGCAAGAAATTTCCTAAGTACGAGTACACACAAAGATTATACTACAAGTTTTCAATTTGCAAATACCTATGACGAGTAAAGCATTGTCATCGACTTGAAAGTTTCCGATTTCAATAAACTTTAGTTTTTCAATTTACGCTATGAGTATACTTTTCTATAATTTCAGCGAAGTTCCATACCAAATACATTCGAACGAAGAAATAATAATGAGAACATGGACCAACCTTCTAGGATGCCGGGTACTGCTAGAAGTGAAGTAGACCAGCCCACTATCTTGATCAATATCCAGCCCATTAGTAAACCCAAGAGGAACTCCGTCAACTTCTGTTACAACTGTACGGGCCAGCCCACCTTCTTGGCCCACAACTAACAGGCCCAAATAAGCGTCAGCAATGTAGAGCTCCCCTGTTTTCTCATTAAAACATAGGCCCAAAGGCCTTCCACATTTATGTTCTACATCTTCATGGTTTTGGTTCTTTCCACATTTTTCCCTACATAAACGCAACAGATTTTGGAATAAGTTTTCAACTCGATACTTTAAAAACCTCTTTTAAGGATTGTACCCGCTTACCAATCACCACGTCTTATGGTAACTTAACATACAAAGTTTACGCAAAAGTGCTCATACGTATGATGTGATATCAACCAAATTAGTTAGACATTGCATTCATGCAGTCAATTAGGGTTGTATATCAGTATATGCATTGTCAGCAATTCACACGTCTGAAATTTGAGGGTAACAAACTACTGTATCAACTTTTAGAGAGTTTTAAGTATCAAACTAACAAACATATATAAACATAAAAAGTATATTGTTTGAATTTTTGTGTGCATATATGATATATATCCTTCTATAAGTCATACTCCTACTGCATTATGTTAAACGACAATGAGGTAAGTAAACGGATCCGGATCCTCTAGAGTTATTTTTTCTGGAGTTCCCTGTAGTTTACTTGAAATAAGTTATAACTCCAGAGGATCCGGATCCTAGTAAACCCACCATTATTATTAACTAACTCTAATCAAGGTCACCACATTGTAGTACAATTGTCCCCCAATAGTTACCATTTTTGTCACATGTTTGACTTCCAAGAAAAAATGAAACCTTGGGACATGATTATAGCTCTTCGTCACTCCAATCTAAGTAAGTACATAAATTTATTCAATGTTTTATTTATATGAAATGTTTACGATTTTATTTTCGATATGAAAATTACATCAAACCGTGTAATTCTCAGATGTCTAAGTCGAATGTTACCTATATGAAAGTTATATCAAACCATATTCGTCTTAGTCGAAATTTATATCATTCAATTCTTATGGCAAATTAACATAAAAATTACCCTAGGAGACCATTGTGTGCATATCGACATGAATTCCATCAAGTTAACAAAAGTTAAAGGAACAAAGATAAAAGTCATAGTGGGGCAAAAAGAATCTTAACAACGTGCATAAAGCATAGTCATAGCGTATTACAAACATTTACATTAATCATAATCAATGATTTAAAAAAATTTAATGAAGTGAAATACAAGTTTTACGCACCTATTAGGAGAAGTGAAGGCAAAGTCCACCCAACGCCGTTGATGATCAACCCACTTGATAATCCGGCCGTCCGATACGCCGGCATACGGCCCGTCACCGTGAGGATCGAACGTTAAACTCTCGGGCCCGAAAGCGCCTTCTATAGGAAGAAACTCTAATGATTCTGAAAATTCGTAGGCATTTTTTTGAAGCAATTGTTTGTAGGGAAAATATGTTGTGATGAAGAAGGCAGAGATGAGGACAAGTATAGAGAAAGCTAAAGGCTTTGATACAATCATATCTTATCCTAACAAATTTACCATATGCTAAACATATCGTATGATATTGTGTTTCGACCCACTAAAGTTTTGGTGTGGAGAACGTTATACGGAGTATATGTCAATATGTGCATACGACGAGCATATGATTGGTATTTTCTGTGATGTGTGTTGCGGTATATAATATGGTTGGTGGGACAGAATTTGCATGTTTGATGATTTGGATTCGAGAAGGCAAAGTCAAGACTATAGAAGGTATGATTTATATATCATCTATGACTCTATACTAGTTCTTGAGTATCAAAGTCGACCTAGTGGATAGTATCTCAGGTTCGAATCCTCATATCGCTGCTCTTATATATAAAATAAAAATATAGGAGTATCATTTAATCATTTATGAGTTCGTTATCTAGCCAAAACCTCTATTAGGCTTGGACGGGTTTGGTTTCGCAAAATTGTAATTGTTGGTGCAAGTAAAAATTTTGTTCGGGTTCGATTCTATAGTAAGAATTTATTGGTCGGTTTGTGTGACTTTCTCGTTGCATTTCTTGAATGCCGGTAACAAATTTCGTCTAAGTTTGACACATTTCGATAAATTGATAGATGTCACATTCTGTACTTGTATGTAATGGTTGCACAAGAAAAAAAAGTCATAATTGTTCCATTGTAGAGGATCATTATGTAAGAATTCTTAATTTTTTTCTTCTTTGTATTAGTATGTAGTTGGATTTCATTGTAAAAGTATTAAGGATGCATTTACTCCAATTCAATCTCCCAAAAATTGTCAGCCCTGGCTAGCAAAGCTGCCTTTAGTTGCTGCTCATTAGTGAGGGAAAGTGATACAAGCTTTCTATTTGCGTACATATTTTCGTGAAATAATTTTTCAAGTCTTGATTAAATAGATGTCTTCTATCAGACGGTCCCACAAATTCGCAATTTTAAGTTAGAAGCTCGAGTCATACTGATTAGAGTTTTGAAGTAGATGATAACATGAATCAAGTAATTTGAAGAGCAGGTGTTGCTGTTGCTAGTAGTTTAGTGGAGCTATCACTAGTAAATTACACTAGAGTTTAGCATTCCATAATTGAGGTAGCATAGTTGATAGAGAAGTTTGAGGTGAAATATCGAATGCTGCAAATAGTAAAGCGATTACACAAGGACGCGATTTGCAAGATGTTTAGACAAAGTTTATTTAACCTGAAAACTCATTCTAAAACCTTAAAACTCGAGAGTTCTACAAACGCCTTATCTAAAATCCTTAGACACCAATCCTAACAAAGAGCTTGAAAAACATGTTTAGAACACCCCCGTCTTCCTAGCCCACATCAACTCGACTATCGGTCATTACCCTGATTCACAAAAATCCAGACCACTAATCATTGGAGACGTATAAAGTAGTCCTATGACTACAACAACAACAAAGTCTTAGTCTTAAAGTGATAGGGTCGTATTATTAAACTTATTACAGAAGTACAACATTCGAGTTCTATATGACATACACATATGGTATACAAACATTTGTGTTAATGCAGATCATAAACCCAAATAGAGGGAAACATAACTGTACCAATCCACAACTTCCCATTTCTCTCTTCAACTTCACTGATGAACCTCACTGTCTTCCCTTGACTGTCTTCCAAAATCTCAATAACTTGTCCTTCAAGACTCAGCTTCACAGCGATTGCATGATGCCCTCCTACGAACCAACTGTGAAGTTGCCGGAAACTGAGTGGGAGTTTCACCAATGTCTTTCCAAACCATGTGTTTCTAAGAAGCAAATCAGCTAACCCTGTCTTCTTTGAGTGTAGGCCTACCCAAAATTCACCCTCAGAGTTTCTCCTTACATTGTCAGGGTACCCTGGCAATTCAGCAAATGTTTCGGCCTTACCAGAGTTCGGACCCTGCAGCCAGTACCTTACAATCCTGCAGGCTGTAGTCTCAGCTACGAGTACATATGAACCGTCTTTGCTTAAAGCTACCCCATTTGGAAATGCAAGATCGCGGAGTAGGACAGTTACTTCTTTGGTTAATTTGTTATACTTCATGAATCTGCCTGTACTGTCCCCGGTTAGAACAGAATGCATGAAATCCCTGCAATTGAATGATACATATACTCAGATTAGTCACGATTTCCTGGAACACACATCGATTTCCAGAGGCTAGATGGTCCAAACTCGCGCTACTAAACAAGACCTTTAGTTATAAGCCAACTCAATTACAACAACAAAAACCTATCCCAGTGTCTCAAAGGCTCCGCCTATGGCTACAATCATCTTCAAGTCGAAACAATATACTATATAGATGCCAAAAAGAGTGAAAGTCTGAATTTTTTTTAGTGATTACCTTCTACGGAATTGAGTGCTTGAATCAGTGAAGTAAATGACATCATTTTGTTCATCAATGTCCATATCATTGGTGAAATATAAGGGTTGGCCTTCGGCTTCAGTGGCGACTTTGGAGGCCAACCCTCCTTCAGGACCAACTACCTGAAGGCCAAAGTAGGCATCAGCAATGTACAGGTTTCCTGTTTTCTGCTCGAATCTGAGACCGAGTGGCCGTCCACATACATGCTCCAGCTCCGGTGCAAACGGCTCAGTACACTCCTTTCTACACACATATAGTAGTAAACAGCATCAGCTTTACCAGTCAGCTAACTGATTAAACAGTTTGATAAGAACAGTCAGTTATATGTGATGCCATATCAGACCAATATATCAGTTATATGTTTAGAGCGATTTGTATTATGGGTCATCCGTAAACCGCCTTTCTCTATGGCGGGGCCTTTAATTTAAAGATTAGGGTAATGATGTTAATGTTGTTGCATAAGTTCTAAAATCGGCTTTGCGTTATTCTAAGCATAGTGATGAAAAGCATACAAACGTTACGTTACAAAAACGAGCCTCATGTTAAGGTATAAAACCATTGACGAGCGCATTAACAAACATAATAATACAAGCATACCTCTGGGAGGACGTGAAGGCGAAATCAGTCCAAGTACTGGATTCCTCGTTCCACTTAAGAATCCGTCCATCAGCCACACCAATATATGGGCCGGACCCAGAAGGGTCAAAGGCCACACTCTCGGGGCCGAAAGCGGCCGGAACCAAAATGGGTTTGGCCTCGCTAAGGACGTCACGAGAGATGGTGGAAAGTGGAGGAGGGGAGACGTAATCAGGAAGATACAGGACTAGTAGAGCTAAGAGTGCTACTATGCTGGATGCACAAAGCACTGCATCAGAGCCTCTCCCCATTTTTTTATTTTATGTTTTTGTTTTGGTTTTTTGTTGTTGGCAATTTGGTTTTTGTTCATGAGTCACGAGTACGTGACTTGTTGGTGGATGTGTAAAGTTCAAGATTCGTGGTCCGCAATTTCAAACGTTTTTACTCGTTAGTAATGTACTATTTTTATCTGGGCTTAATTTTTGTGGTCAAGGTCGTCTAGTCAAAATTTGATTGCTACTCCGGTTTGCAAACTAATTTTGTTTTCGATATAAAATTACATTACGGAAAAAGTTATAACGGTTGTCACATATAGTAAAATGGCCAATATCGATGTGATTAGCCGTGCAAAACAAGTTAATTGCGTCTACTTTTTTCGTCTAAAAACACGAGTTTTTTTTTTTTTTTTTAACTTGAATCATAAACTCCAGCAGCGTAATCGAACAAATTGTACAGCTCAAATGGAAAAATCTATGCTCCATATTGGGTCATAGAAGTTGATTGGGTATGGCCGTATGGGTCTTCTATGAACAAACAAACATCTCAAGTTCTCAACGGATTAGAGAAAACTCAAGTATTCAGATAAAGTGGGCTTGGGCCGAATTTCATAGTTCAATATTGGGCTTGGGCCGAATTTCATGAATTACGTAGTTCCTCTCAGATTTTCTTCATCTCTTTCTAGCCAAACTTTTTTTTCTTTTTGAAGAATCTTTCAAGCCAAACTTGGGAGTTGGGACTACATCGTACGAGTATAAACAACATACTCGTATGAAGTTGTTCCGATACGTGAGAATGTCTTATATAAAACCGTTCTTCCTCCAACTGTCCAACATATCACATTATCGATCTGTACTCGTCCTACAAACATCTCACGTCAACCCGACTCTAATGTTTTCATTTATAACGTCATCAATAACTCATTTTTCGTATCGTAATAGTATTTATAAGTCTCAAACTCGTTAATTATGATTTATGAGTAGAAGAGTATATTGAAGGGGAAATCTTGATAAAGATTTGATGCCCTAAAGAAGGGCACATGGAAAAGGACACTCCTAAACGTGGTGACCCGACAGATTGTGCTAAGGGCACAGTTCTCTGTTTGGTGGAGTGGGTTTGCACGTCCTTCTACCAAGCCTCCAATTCACCTTCCCTTTCTCTCCAAACAAACAACCCCTTGTATTTTAAAACTTGATCAATCAATACTTAATCAGTAGTCTTAGTTCAGCGACAAATACTGCAATATTATTAAAACCCTTTTCCAAGATACGCGTATCTTTACAATCGTGTACGTCAATTATTATTTGACATAGCTTCAATCATACACATAGTTGTATTAATTATTGATCACCAATTTTTATTGTATACTCCGTTTGATTTTAGTGGCTCAACTAATCATACCTCTTCGACTCCAAAATGAAGTTATCATCAACAAATGTAATGTTCTAAATTGATATGGACTAAGCGATTACTCAAATTGATGTATTTCCGATTAAATCTTGTTAGACAAGACGGAACATAAGGTACAATTAGAATAGTATCGAAATATGTACCGGCAGCCTGATGGCGCAATATTATCATCTACCGGACATAAAAAATTGATCATTCATATGTTGTTGTATTGTCTTGTCTGTTGGCTGAGAAAACAACAACAAAGATTAAGTAATTATAATGTGTAATTGATTAAGTGCACTAATTGCTTCGAGGGAGAGATAATCCTTATCTATTAGATGTCATTAGTACAGATTAGTGTACTTAATTAGTACTCTAATACTAAGCACAGATAGGTATCAAGAAATGAGAGTGCGTGTAATTGCTCAGGTGTCAGATTAGTGTTGTGTCCCCTTGACCTTGTACACAACACTGATCCACTCTTATGTACTCATACAATGATCAGTTCTTGCCAATATGCATACTCTATGTTTTTGTTTGGCTATTATGCTAGCTATAATTAGATAATTATCGACCCAAATTTATTCATTGAGTAAAAATCTGGCGTGACATAAAAGTGAGTAATTTAACTATGAAAATAGCACTAAATCTCGCAGTATATATAGTCTTCCTGATGTTTTGTAAAATTTAAACCAAACACGACAACAACATTTAATGTAAATATGACGCGTACATTTGGATAGTCGTATTCTTTCGTGAATACATAGAAGAAGTATACCAGGTCGATGGCAGTGACTAGTGAGCAGAATATGATATATTGACCATGAATAATACACGAATCTAGGAGTACTATACGATGCGGCAAGCTGCATACGATGGGTTTTGACCGAAAACGTATAAGTGTAGTTGATTTTGTAAGGCGTGTGGTGTGACCTACTAGAGGAGTAATATTTAAGTGGTTGACTTACCATCTTTGGAAAATGACTTGAATCTAAATATTATTATGGCCTTATGGCGCATTAAATAAGAAAATAGATAAAAATTGCAATTTGTGATCAAACAATGTTGTCCTTAGACTCTTAGAGTACGCTACAATTTGTCATCAAAGCTTCCAAATGCTTTTACCATTACTATTCATGTGAAAACTAGATGTTACAATCGATAATAGATCGATAAATAGATCATTACGACATACTCCGTATATTAAGTAAAAGTTTTGTATTGGTTTGTAGTTTGCGATTGGAGTTGCTCAGATGAATTAGAAATCATTGAGCAAGTACTTGCAATCTAAAGACACTATAATGTAGAAGGGATTTACTCATGATGAATTTTGTTTACAATTTTTTTTTTACGGTCAAGCTGTATCATTAGATTTCATTGCGAAAATCATGGATGCTCAAATTCAAGTAAAGTCTATTTAATAGTATCTAATTCTCCTCTACTTACGAGTCCAAAGTATGATATGTTGGAGCATGTATATAAGCTAGACTTGAAAGATGATTTAAACGAACAACCTCGAACATATAACATTAGCGTATAAAATTATATATAGTAGTACAAATTATACTACTGCTACGACTAGTAGTCTACCAGGCCACTCGTAATTCTATTTCAGGTAAAACCGTACAAATTAATTCAAGTGATAAACACATACAATTTGTGGGTGGGAACCTAACAAAGCCATAGACTATAAAACAAATCATGGCTAAGGACAAGATGGAATAATTAAGAAGCAAGTTGATTAAATTAATTAAGGCTTTCTATAAGAAGATTATCTCAAGAGATTTGGGATTAGGGCATCAAAACAACCAAATACAATGAACACAACCAACCCAAACGTGTACATATCAATTTTATTGTATATCATATTAGTTTGGTAACATGTACATTTGTGCATTGTGCATCTCAGTATTCGTAATAGAGAATCATTATTGATCAAAATCTTCATTACTTTAATCAAAGATCATTATTTAACAACCTTTTGATCTTGTACGTAGTGATAATGGCTTACAGTAGTACGAGTTGCGAGTCTCTAGCATTTGCCATGTGAGTCGAATTATTGGTTATGCAATGAAAAAAAAAAACGCCCTTATTATAGGGGCGAATCTAGCCTCGTAAAATTGAAATAATATCACCTGACACATCACACTTGCTTAAGTGCGAATGCAAACGCATAATACACGCCTCTTTTTTACACAAGCTTGGCGTTGCGTCCAACCATATTTGAGAAACGAAACAATTGTTTCATAATACAAATAATACATTTTTTGGTAAAATTTGTTTAACAAAGTTTTTTCAATGAACTTATTAGGGGTGTATAGAGGTAAACGTATGACAAATCTAAACACCCAAAATGAAAATACCTGAAACTTAAAGCCCTAAAATGAAATTATGCTAAATCTTGGGTACCAATTACCAAAACTTTCTTTCTTCTTCTTCACTCTTTCTTTTTCCCTCCTCCCACAAATCGAATTTTCCCCAATTTGATTTCCACCGTCGTTTCCACCGCCGCCGCATCGCGTGTTTGCGCCACCATTTACAGCTGCGCCGCCGCACTCCGACCACCATTTCCACGATCGATTGTTGTTCCACTTCCCACTGAGGTATAGATGTCCGCAATTAATTGTTGAAAGATTGGGGAATTAGGGTTTATCGATTGCTTTTAATTTGTTCAATTGCCAATTTCTGTCGTAATTTTATGGTTTCAGATTGATCTAATTAGCAAATACCTTGTGATTTTGATTTGTGAAATGTTGTGATTTTGTGGATTTTTTTAGAGGTAGTGTAATTTGGGAATTTTGGATTTGTGGTGAAAAGTTGTGGAATTTCGGTAGATTTAGGGTTTTAATCAGTAATAATTTGGTTACGTTGCGAAAAACGGGCGGAACAATGAAGAGTTCTGTGATTTTGGACTGTAAATTGCTACAATTTCATCCACTGTGCATTGAGAATTTGAGATTTTGGTGTGTTTGATTAGTATTTGATGTAAAAGATTGCAACTTTGATCAAATTTTCAGGATCTGCATCGGGGGTTTTGATCGAATTCGCCTTTGTTATCACATTTTGATAGGAAAGTAGGGTAAAAAATGGATCCAGATGCAGTGAAGTCTACACTTACAAACTTAGCTTATGGCAATGTTATGGCTGCTGCGGCCCGTGATCTTCAGAAGGTTAAGTTTTTGCTCTCTTTGCGCGCCATTTAGCATTTGGCAATGTCGTATCTTGTTTGAAAAGATGAGTAGTTGAAGCTCACTAGTGCACTTGCTGATATTACAGGAGATGGTAGCTCAGGAAAAGGCGCAGGCATCAAGTGCAGCTTATGAGGAGGTTGATCTGGATGAGTTGATGGATGTAAGTCGTACGACTCTCTACTCTACTAATCGGTTTGATGCAGCTTTGGCATTTCTCAGCTCGACTCTTTTTTGTTGGCTTTTGTGTTTGACAGGACCCAGAACTAGAGAAATTACATGCCGAGAGGATTGCAGCTATGAAGGTTTAATTTCAGTTCCATCTTGTCTTGAAATGCTGCTGCTTTTGTTGTCGTTGCTGTAGTGTTTTACAATGTTGGTGTGCAAAAGTCTGAAAAGTGGTTGCCCTGAATTTCTTTGCTCAGAAAGAAGCCGAGAAGCGACAAGAACAGAAGAGAAAGGGCCACGGAGAATATAGAGAGGTAGCCGAAGGGGATTTCTTGGGTGAAGTCACCAGCAGTGAACTAGTGATCTGTCATTTCTACCATCGTGAATTTTATCGATGCAAGTAATGCCTCAGCCCATCTTTTTTTTCCTCCTCCTATTAACGTTGCTCATATTTGTTGGATTGTTTCTGTTATTGAATGACTCTAGCTGCCTAATGATACTTTTTGCCAATTCAGTGGTATGCAATCAAATTGCAGTTGCTCATGTTTACACTCCAAGCTTAATTTAGCTTAATTATTGTAGTAGTGTCAACTTGGAATTATTCAGCTTGCTTAGGATCATGTTTACCAAATGTTATACATGTCAGCGCGTTGGATTAAGAAGTTTTGTAATCTCTCTTGTAGGATAATGGATAAACATCTGAAGACACTTGCACCAAAGTATGTTGATACCAAGTTTATTAAAGTGGATGCAGAGGTTAGCTATTACAGTATTCGCTTGTAATACCAAGTTATTTAAATTGTTTTCTTTTCCGGTGTTGCAGCCATAAAATGTGTAAGGTGTAAGTTATTATCATTGTTCTTAAAACTCTTAACATTATAGTTCTGATGCAGAATGCACCCTTCTTTGTATCCAAGCTTGCAATTAAAACCCTGCCATGCGTCATTTTGTTCAGGTTAGTGATCGATGATTGCTGCTATCCGCTCCATTTTCATTTCTTGCCGCTTCTTCATGATGTGTTGGCATTAGATTAGTTGTGTTTTGATCCAGTCTTCACCTGTGCATTCCTTAGATTCTGACTCGATAGAATGTGCTGATTTCAGGAAAGGGATTGCTGGCGATAGGTTAGTTGGGTTTGAGGACCTGGGCGCAAAAGATGACTTCCCTACAAGAAAGCTAGAAAATCTACTGATCAAGAAAGGTATTGGAGTCTTCATTAGGTTTGCTGTCAAGTACTTGATATTTGTATCAATATCCTTACATTACTAGTTGTTCACAGGTATCATTAGGGAGAAGAAAAAGGACGTAGACGAGGAGGATGATTCCGAAAGCATACGAAGGTCTGTCAGATTGTCAGCTTACACCGATTCAGATTCTGATTAAAGAGACACGGAACTGATCTCCGACCTCATTCCCCCCTCCCCCGCCCTTCTCCCAATTCCGGATGATGAATTGATTTGTCATGTATCATGCTTCTTGGATCACTAGTCTCAAGTCCTTGTGCCTTCAGTTATTCTAGGAATTTTGGTTATACTGAAATCTTCAAACGCTTTTATGATCGAGTTGTCTTGTTTGCGCTTATCTACTATAGGTGAATAGCTATAATCAAAAGCAAGAAGTGTTTTTATTTGCAATTTGCTCTTTTTGAATCCGTCATGTATAAACCTCAAAGATTTAGTGCGTAGTTAGTCATACAATTACGCACATTTTAAATTGGGGGGGAAACGACCAAATGTGGGCAGAATTCCCTCGTCTGTACGAGGCATGCGGATACAAAGCTTGATCATTGCAAATGGTTGATGGTTGGTTGTGAAGTAATAATAAACTTGATAAAAGAAAAACTTTCACTTTAATTTGTTGTGATATGGTTTCACTTTATTGATTGAACTCTACTAAATCGAAATCCCCATCAAAACCTTGATCCGATACCGACTCTAAGGATCGAATGTACCACATATTAACACAAACCCGGCCGGGACATCAATCATGTCGTACTCGTCCACCGAGATACCATTTATGCACAATCACCAGTCACTAATTTTACTAGGTATCACGAGATTTCCATGTTGGAATACTAAAGCCTCACATTCCACGACTTATATGACCTGAGGAGATTATTCTCCAGACTCGAACCTCGACTTCCAATTGATTACTCGTAGAAAGTTCGATTTAGCCAAGAAGAAGGCTCTCTTTGTTTGCTGAAATGATAAATCCACGTTGGCAAACAGTTGTGGCACGTCACACTCAGTTAGACGCCTGACTCAGAATGGCGTGCTCAAGTCGATTGTTGGCGTGAAAATAGGGACACCCTTTTGTTTGTTTTTTGTTTTAGCCAATCACAATTCACTAGCCCTAACTATTGAGCAAAGTTTGGTAGGATGCATAGTTTTTTGGGGCATGAATGTTATGGAATGACATAGCATGGATGTTAATAGACAACCAATAGTGACCTTTGGGATGGCCATGGGAAGCAAATCTTAAAAGGGAATCAAAAGAAAATTGGCCTCTCTCCTATCTCTCCTTGCAAATGCACCACTCTCCTCCTCAACTACTCAAGATATGGCAAAGAAGAGCCAATCTCATTTCACACCCCAAGCAAAAAGGCACCATTGCTGACATCACCTGTATCCTTTGAAGGATTTTGGTGGGCCCACCTCCCCACCATCTCCAATCCATTTTCTAATTTTTTTTCTTTCCTTTTACAATAAACATTTTCCTCTGTTTCTATTTTGCTTTTCTCCTCATTTCTCTCCTCTTTTAGCTCTCTTTTATCTCTTGACTTATGATAAAGTTGTATCTACATTAATATCAAAATTTAAATGATTATGCAAGATGGAAAGTAATTGTTTTTCATATTTCAAGAGCTATAACGATTAATTAAAAATTGTCATATGTTCGATCATTGTTATAAACACAAAAACAAAGTCGAGTAGTTTAGTGTTTCATCTCTACTCATTTACTTATAAATCCGTTTGAAACTCAACCATAAACAGGTTTGGATTCCATGTATTGGCTTAACTAATCTCGCAAGGAAGTATTCACCGACTGTTTGTGGGATACTATCGAGTTTTTAACATGATACTTCTATAGAGGCTCTCGTTTCAAGCAAGGTAAAACAGATGAGATTTAGACATACATAATCTTTCCTCCAGAGTAGTAGAAATGTTGTCTTCAAGCAATATATATTTAATAAAAAAATAGGACAATCATCTACTCACAAATAATAATGGTACAATTTATAATATTTAACAAAGTAATTTTCTCACTACTCCCTAAATAATAAAGGACTTGACTTACTATAATACAGTCTCATCACTCATGCAAAAACCGACCAAATACAAATAACAAAAACTTACCTCTAACCTCCAAAAATCAGTAAAGCCAACATTACAATTACAATTATTGTTAATAATATATTAAAACTGAACTTATAAAATGGGGGTTCTTGTTTTACTTTCTTTGTTTATTTATTATGACAATTGCTTAGCAAGTAATTCAAACATCAAGTAGTAGTGAGAAATAAAGAAAAAAAAAAACTTGAGGGGGGAAAAATCCTGTGGCAAATCTGGTCAGATCTTGCTTTGTGGGATTTGTGTTTTTGGTGGGTCTTTATATCAACACAAACTCTTTCTTTCTCTCTCCTCCTTCTATGTCCTCCCCTCATTTCCCTCTCCTCATTTCTAGCAAAGTTTTTTAACCTCAAATAAAGCTTCTCCATCACATTTTGCAACACCAATGAAACTTAACCCAACTTCATAAACTTCCACAACAACAACAAGAAGAAGAAAGAAAAGTTTTGAGCTTTGTAATATACTTTAGTAAATTTTATCAAAGTAAGAAACTTTGGTTAAAAATTTTGCTAATATTTGTTGGGGTTAGTTGGTCCCAAATGGGGATGGCAGCAGAGCCACAGTTTCATGTATTAGCTGTTGATGATAGCTTAATTGACAGAAAACTTATTGAGAGGCTCCTCAAAACTTCATCTTACCAAGGTACTGTAAAAGAAAAGTGTTGAAACTTTTTTTATTTGTTTTTCGTAAACTGCCTCTCTATGTTGAAAAGCGTAAGGCTTGCGTATATCTGACCCCTCGTTACCTCGTCGTAATGTTGTTATTTTTGTTAGTATTTTCTTTTTTGGTAAGTTGAGCATTTTTGTTCCAATACAATATGATTGAAAGATGTTGTCTTTTTCTTGATTTGGGCAGTCACAACAGTTGATTCTGGTAATAAAGCTCTGGAGTTTCTGGGTTTGCAGGATGATCAACCTTCTGTTTCTCCTAGTAATCAGCAGGTGTCTTTCTCACTTACTATATAGGATTATTATTGCTTTGCTTATCTTCCTATATTAGACAGTCTTACACGAGAATTTGTCTTTCTCACTTACGGGCGTTAACATAAGTTATGGTTAGACGGTTTTACACGAGAATTTGTCTTCGTACTATTTAGACTTATAAACAGCTACTATATGTGATTTCTAGGCATTTTATGTTGATTAATCTTCAAAGAATTTCTTCATTTTTTTATATATGTTTATTTACTTGTTTGTTTTATTTTTACCTCAGGAAGTAGTAGAAGTGAATCTAATAATTACAGACTACTGTATGCCTGGGATGACTGGTTATGATTTGCTGAAGAAAGTCAAGGTATTCTTTTGTTTCTTTTTCTTAAAGCCCCTTTTTTTTTACCCCTCCATATTTAGTGCATTTCTTTTTCTGCAATATTGTATTCCCATGATTTTTGACTCTGTCTCCCACTTAAATCAACATCCTTTCCTAGGAAAAGATAATTTTTGGGTTATATTGATATGCAACCTTTGATTGCTTATGTATGACGATTCCAAATGATGAGTTATATTAGCCCAACGTAAATCATATTGGGACTAAGACTTCGTTGTCGACGTTGATTCTAGAATCTAGATTGTGGCCGGTATGCCTTAGTTGTAAAGTTGTAGACTTCAGGAGAATTGAGAGGTGGATAAATAGATAGCACATGAGTGGAACATGTGTGCTCCCCTAAATATATGGTGGGATCTTAAATGGTTTTGTTCTATTGATTGGATCCACAAAATAACTAATCATGGATATCTTGATATGTTTTCTGAATAAGATTCATAAACTTTATCAGTTGCATATGTTTGTTTTACCATGCATAGAAGTAAAAATTTGAACCATAAAACCTGAAAAAAAAAAAAAAGCTTCAGGAGGGTTGATCAGAAGTAGTTTCACAGTAGCAAAGACGGGACTATGATCACTACTGGCATTCATCTGTTTGGCATAAACTTGATGTTTTCGGTAATTTGGTTAGATATGTGACTGCTTGGCAAAAGCGTGTTGTATTGAATGGATTAATTGTCTTTCTGAGGTATATTTTGCATGATCCTGAGAATATTGATGCAGTTTAGGAATCTAAAATGTAGTATTCAATGTTGTGCAGGAATCCACTTCTTTCAGAGACATACCTGTAGTTATCATGTCGTCTGAGAATGTCCCCTCAAGGATAAGCAGGTAAAAAGTTTGTTAGATGAAATCTTCGACGAAATTCCTTCAACATACTATCTGCAAAGTCCAATGTTTGATCAAATGTCAATTCTAATGAATCAGATGTTTGGAGGAAGGTGCAGAAGAATTCTTCCTTAAACCAGTGCGGCTATCAGATGTAACTAGACTCAGGCCCCATATGTTAAGAGCCAAATATGGGCAACAACAGCAGCAAAACATGCTCGAAGAATGTCAAAAACCCGAACCAAAATCACAACAACAACCTCAACAACAGCTAAAACCAGAACAAATAAAGTCAGAACAGCAAACCGCAGAACAACTGCAGCAGCTGCCGAAGGATTCTACACCACAAGTAGAACAACAAGAGCTGCAGCAGCGACAACAATTACCGCAGCAGCAAGAACAACAACAGCAGAACAATAACAAGAGAAAGTCCATAGAAGAAGGACTCTCACCAGATAGAACGAGACCTAGATACAATGGTCTGACAACAGTGATCTAATTAGTGCTTTTTTTTTAACTTTTTTGGGGGGCAGCTTAGGATTAAATCAGATCCTGGTTACTTTTATCCCCTTTTAACCCTTCACTTCTATATTCACTGACCCTTTTTTTTTCTCAAGATGAATATACCCTTTCGAGGGAATGTAGAGAGGATATGTAAGAGATGTACATTATGCAGGGGAGGCTTTGTAGGGCTTGACAAGATGTGTAGATCACTCTGATCTTATGCAATATCTGTATACATCTACAATGAACATAGAATGTAATTTCCAATTTTGTTCTATATAGAAATAACATTTCAAAATCATTAGTCTAAAACCAGCAAGATTTTTACTTTTGCTTCCTATAACTTTTTTTTGGGTTGTTATAACTTATAGCAAGGGCGTGGAGATCCGAACTTGGGACTGGTGTATACTAGTTCTAAACCAATACGCCGAGACTTATTTGGTACAGTCTGAGTCTGAGTTTCTAACAAGTATTTCTTGTGGTTAACTTAGAATAACAAATTGATCTATGACTTGGAACAAAATCCTGACACCTAAAATGAGTTGGCTCAGAGCCGGCCAAAATAATGTAGTCTTCTACAAACAGATGGTTTTGTATCTTTCACGACCTGGAAATGTATGATCGCCGCGAAAGCTGAGATTCCATGAAAATCATATTATAAGGAAAATTCATAATTTCTCAAGAATATTTTGAACTTGAAGCTGATCTGTGATACCTTCTCTAATAAGCACAAACGAGACTAGACAGTCAGTCTTATGATCTGTATTGTAGTTTGACTAGCTAACCTGTATGGTTTCCTATACAATGACATCAAATTTGAAAAAGACCAAAGAAGGCGAGAGAGAAATATGTGCACAAAATTATAAAAACGCCCAATAATTTTCATGACGGAAGTTACTGTCATCCAGATAAATTATCCCGGTGTCATAGGCTTTCTAATGAACTAAGAATACTTACTTTTAGCATCCTAAACATCGCCAATGTCACCCTTCTTCATCCTCCTCTATTTAGCTTAGAGGACATTTAGGCCTAAGACTTACGATGATGAGCCCAACTCTACTATATTAATAAGAGAGAGCGGAGAGCCTATGTGGGCTTTGAACCCACACCTTGTGCAGTGCACGATGCTCTTTCATTTGAGCTAATAGGCTACAAAAGGAACTGAAATCATTTGAGCTTATCTTAGTCTCAACTCCCTTCCCTCCCTCCCTCCCTCCTGTTAAAAGGGCTCGAGTACGTACCTGTCACAATTCTTTCACCACCAGCAGAAAACACCAGCACTGATTCCCGCATATCAAACATGAGCCTACAAGTCTACAATTAAATTCAAGAGCTTACATGAGAAAGCTGCAATAATCACAGGCATACACTTCAACATTTATGAAAATAGCAAGGTTACAGCTACTGGAAGGAGTACATGCCATTTAAGGGGGTACTAACAAAACATCAACAACAACAAGGCGCTGGGGTAATAATGTTGTACTAACAAAGCGCCAGAAAAAAAAAACACTTCACATTGTTTCAAAGAGCCACAAACAAAGGTGCATGGAGCAGGGTGAGCTTTGAACCTAATATCTTCTTTTCATTTGAGCGGTTTCAGATCATTTCAAGATTAGCTTCAACAACAACAACAACATTATCCTAGTGCCTCAAAGGCTGCCACCATAAGGCGGGGTAAGGGGGGAGGGGGCGTTACCTTCGAAGTCAGAAAATTCCAGAAAAAATGAAGCTTCAATCTCAACTTCACAAATGTAAAACAACAGCTTATAGACCTTTATACGCGAAATAAACAAAAGATTTCACCATGAAAACATAAAGATCGCACCTTTTCACAACATAAGTTGCATTTTACACACCTATGATTATTACTCCCTGAGTTTCTTTCAATCGTTTACATTTTGGTTAGAATTCCTCTCACATATTCAAACCAAACATAAAGAATTCAGTGAAGCGAAAAAAAAGCATGGTAATCTAACAGTATATAACATGATACCAACCCTCAAAACGCGAAAACTTGATCAATGTCAATTATACATCTAAAAAACCGAACTTGCATCTCGTAAACCAAAATTCGGCATCCGAATTAGTACCCACCATGAACAATTAACACAATGCATAACAGCAACAATAATTCCACTAATAATTTCACTAAACCTATAATTTAGGCGAATTGAACATCATACAACAAATTAAACCAAGAATTATCTGAAACCACGGCTCGCCAGTTGTCGTCGTTGTTGTTGTTGTTGTTGTCCCCGACTCGAATCGCCGTCGTATCTCCCTTGACCAAAAACACTGCTGGTTTTCCAACCAAAAAAAGAAAAAGAAAAACAAATGACTGCTGGGTTGGTGTGGGTCCCACTCACACACTACCAAAGTGGAAGAAGAACCTCAGTAAAAGATAATGTTGTCTTGTGATGATCAAAAACAAATCAAAACAAATAAAAAATAAAAAATAAAATCACAAATAAAAATTCCATGAAATAAAAAGCATCTCATCTCACATTATTAATATTAATAATATTTTAAATTATATTTATATAAATTTCTCTCTCTAGAAAAGAAAAAGAGGCTGTATAATTCTCTCTCTAAAAGTAGCCATCAAATCTGTTTCGTCGCCATACTCAAAAATCGTACCAACGCTACCTTTGTCTCCTCCCTCAGGTTTCCACTCTCTCTTTCTCTTATTATTATTATAACACTTTTTATTATATGATTTTTATTATCATTATTCACTTTTTATCATATGATTAATTTCATTTATTTCATGATCTCGATTCGCTCCTACCCTTGTATATTCCTTTTGTAATTCTTACTCTTTTTTTTTTTGTAATTTGATCAATTTGTTTGGGTTTTGTTTTGTTATGTAATTTGTAATTTTGTATTTTTATGAATTATGATCAAGGGTTTAGAATTTTAAGTGGCGGTAATAATTAAAGTGTGGAGTAAAGATTACGACTTTTTTTAATTAATTAGTTAGTTAGCTAATTACAGTGTTCATGTACTTGTTAAACTGCTGTACTCTCATCGTATGAGACCGTATCACGGTAGAATTTGTGTTGATTTATAGTTGGAATGTTGGGGGAATGTTTGAAATCAGGGAGTAACAATTGGAATCTTTTGAGTTGTATGGAAATAATTTAGTAAGAACAAAGCGTAATTGTTACGATTTTGAAGGGTTAGGGAATAGGGAATGACTGTTTAGGTAAATTGATCAAGTTGTGAGTACTTTTTAGCTGTCGAATTCGTGTTCATACTGTGAGAAAAAGTGTTCATTGTGCTCTTTAGTTCCTTTTTATGTCTTTTTTATTTAAGGGTATGTCTTTCAAGTGAATCATTGAAGGAAAGATTGTATCTTGTGTCGTATCATTGAAGGAAAGATTGTGTCTTGTGTCGTATCATTGAAGGAAAGATCGTATCTTTAAGGTTTGGTGTTGGTGTTGCTTGGTGGTTGAGTG
Organism: Spergularia bocconei; assembly: GCA_963457585.1. NCBI lineage: Eukaryota > Viridiplantae > Streptophyta > Magnoliopsida > Caryophyllales > Caryophyllaceae > Spergularia > Spergularia bocconei. The sequence continues at coordinate 904,053 of OY734946.1, read as the reverse complement.
ATTTCTGTGAGGTTGTGAATTGTTTTCGGGGTATTGGGCTGTTGGGTGGCATTAGTATTGAGTAGTAACTAGAAAGATGTGGTACATTGTTAGGGTTGTCATCGGTGTTTTCTCTTACAGTTTCAGAGTAAATCTGTTGTCTCTTCTACTAGCTTGTGACGGTTTTAATTGTGGGCTGTTGTCGTTATTGGTATATCCAGGGTAGTAGCTCGTAAGTGAAGCTGTCATTAGGGATCGGTCAACCTTTAAGTATGTCGGGAGGGGAGGTCAGACACCTCTCTGGTGAACATCTGCAAGTGGTGAGTGGTTTTATTTATGTTTTTCATTTCATTTTGTTTTGTTTGTGCGGAAATGTATTAATTGCTTTTCGAGCCTTTTGTCCTCTCACCTGAGCTTTTGTTTATGGATATCATTTATTAAATTTTGTTGAAAATCCTGCGTTAGCCACACGTCAGTTATAGCTAGTGAACTACCGAATGTTAACCATCTATCGACTGATCTACTACACCCTCCATAAGTTTTTGTGGGGTGCTTGTATTGAGCGTGGGGTAATAGTGGTTATAACATAGAGAAGGAGGAGGGAACGGGTGACGGTGGAGGGGGAGGAGGAAGAGTGGATGGGTTGAACTATGGCTCCCATTCAGGGGTTATGCATCTCCTCAGGGGGAAGGTTGTTAACCACTACCCTTCCTCCTCGGTCCACCACCACCAATGCCATACACCGTTGTTTTTGTCTGCGACTCCCCGTTAGCCCCTTAATAGTTACTCCCAAACCCCATGAAGTAAAACTCTCATTTTTGTAACAAATTTGAAGTCACTCAACAACCTGCACTTTTTTCTCCCTCCATTCCCTCTAAGGTCTTCCCTCTTTATCTATGTCTTAAGATGATTGCTCTGTGATCATACTTATCGCAGATGATCACAAGACTTGAAAATTTGTTGCCTCTGACCATCCTTTGAGAAATATAGCGAAATGTAGGTACAGTATAACATACAGTGAGATTTTGACCTAATATAAGTGCAAAACGATCTACCTTCATATATACAAGAGGATACTGAGATTTTGATGAGGATGAGAAGAGAAGGGTCAGTTTTGTATACTCATGTAGATTATGCAGAAGATGTAACATTATGGTTAGAAAAATCAGCAATTCAAATAAAATGTGTATGATCAACGGTGAAAAAGTCAAACTGGCTACAGTTTTGCTGTGCCACTGTAGATTCTCTGGATATTTGGTTTCTTCTTTACCAGTCTTGTGAAGCAAATGCCAATATGTCAAAATCCATAAAAAGTTGGGAGTCAATTCTTGGATTAGGGTTCCCAGGTTTCTGATTGAAGGTTCTTATAAGGGCATTTTGCTCAGTTCAAGCATAAGGCATACAAGTTGTACCGATTTGTCATGTGGTTCTTGGGTATGTTACTGTGTCAAATCTAATGTGAGAGATTTTCTAATTAGTCTCATCCACATGATCACGTAAGAACATAATTTCTCTTGTTACAGTTGGTTGTCAAAAGCTTTTTCTTTCCTTTTAAATACTTCTAGAACGATACTAGGTTTTACGTGCTTAGATTTCACCCCTTTGCTGAATCCTGAACTTATTGAGTTTATCCTTTTTCATGATGGTAGGTACAAAATCTTATAGAGCGTTGCATTCAATTGCACATGAGCAAGATAGAAGCTGTAAGTGTGCTCTCGAGGGATGCAAATGTAGTGCCGGGCATTACTGAACTTGGTAAGGTGTCCTACTTTTAGATATATTGTCTGATTAATTCTCTTTAGTTCAGGTTTATTGTAACCATTTCTTTTGGAAGGTGAATTTTATTGATACTTCACGGAATCACATTAAATACAAATTCAGTCTGGTAGACCAGACTAAAAACCAAACTCAATCAACGCTAATTAATTTACTTTCCAAGGAAACGGCTTGCTTGTTGCAACTCATGACTCTTACATGAAATAACAGAGACGATTTATCCAGTGAAGGAGATTGCGAAAATTTTGATTTCTCTCCTCCCATATTGAACAAACCGCTGTTAAAATGTCTCATTTACTTCCTATACTCACTTTAGCTTGAATAATATTACCACTTGAAACCTGTCACCTCACTTGATATATGATGGTATTGTAATCTTGACCCTCTTATAAGCTGTATGTTGAAGTAGCTACATATGTCTAAAGCTACTTTTTCTATGATCTTTAGTTTGGCAGCGGCTGGAAGAAGAGAATAGGGAATTCTTTCAGTTTTATTATATCCGATTGGCATTGAAAGAACAAATAAAGCGTTTCAATGATCTACTGAAGAAGCAGGCAACACTGATGGAGCAGATCCAGTCTACTGGAGTTCCTCACATGGCAGTTTCTAATGGATCTCGCATGGCACAATGTAAGCGTTATTCTAATGGAATGTAGATTCATTCTTTCGATTCAACAATAAAATATTCCGTATCATGTAGGGCGTATATGTTAATTGTTGGGTTGATTCGTTGTAGGGCGTATATGTTACTCACATCTAATCTTTTCCCTTTTGGTTGTGTGGCTGCAACTTTATGATGTCGTTTTCTGAGTGATTTTCCATGGTAAGAAGTCTGTCATATGAAATTTATTGACGTTTAATAGGAAATGAACTCCGGAAATTTTGTTTTAGATGAGAATGACACGTCACTGTAAATATTGGGTACCTTCTCTGTTGTGTGTATGCCAACTATGTTTGCTGCTTGTGGGAGTATTTCTGAAACAAAATATCACTGATCCTTCACTGTGTGAAGGAGTTAAACAATTGACCCATATATATGCTCACTCTTATTGCAGAAATGATCGCTTTGTTCTACACTTCTTCTATAGTTCTACCTATGCTCATATTTCACTGTGATTTACGAAATTCTGGTTTCTTCGTGCTGCTTTACGTTTTTCTCATTTGGGCGTCAGGTTAACTTTTTATGCGTCTCCTCTTAATAGTTCAACAGAGTGCTGGCCACTATCCTATTGATCAGACAGGCCCATCTATGCAGCCAGAAAATTTACAATCTGCTATTCCTCCCACTTTACCAGCTCCGTTCACTAATGGTGTCTCTTCATTGCAAAGCCATGGTGCTTATGATATGTCTACGCAGTCTAGAGGGATGGATTTTCTTCCTGATACACTTCATGGTCAAAGCTCTAATTCCATGAGATTGATTCAAGGGTTGAATGGTGGGATCATTAAATCAGAGAGTGGCTATCCTTCAGATTCACAAATCATGTTTGATCCTGATACTAGCATTGGCGAGCCTCAAGGCCCCATGGACGATGCATCTTTCAGTGGCATGGACACGAGCTCACAACCGATGCATGACACACTCCTGGGCATGAATGGGTGTTCTTCATTTGGACATTTAGGACAAATTCCCAAGACCTTTAGTTTTCCGGATTTGTCAGCTTTTCCTCGTAAGTACATTTAACTTTGTAGTCTATATTAGACGGGGCAGATCTAGGCACATTCTATTTGATTTGCTCAATTTCTGTTTGAAGCCTCATCCTGTGTTATGTCATCTTATAGCATCATCTACATATCTGAACTTAGTTATTATTGCCTTGGACAGATGTATTAGATAATTATCAAAATTCAGCCTTTTTAACAACAGATGCGGACAACTTCCTCGACAGGGGTGAATTACAAGGTGAGATGCTTACCTATCATGTTATGTGACTTCTTGAAAGTAGACCTACAGGCTACAATAGTGTCCAAAAGGGGCTGTTGTGTACTCTATTTCAAGCCTTTAACAATGGTGACATCATGTTGCATTACAATAGCAGCCTTTTTTTTGGACTCTATTTCATGTTATGTGACTTCCTGTTGTGGGTAACAGATGAAAGCAAGGGAGCGATATCAGGAAGCTACAATACTTATGAAGATTTTGGAAGTGATTAAGTAACAACTTTATTTTAGTGGTAAGTGTGTTCTGTTGTTAAAGGCTTATCTTCTGCTTTTTGTGTCAACTTTTTTTTTGTTGGGTGTGTGTGTGTGTGTTAAAATATAATTGATCGGTATGTTCCCTAGTTCCCTTGCTGAAGACCTCAAGGACTGGTCAGATTATGCGTTCATTTTCAGTCTTCAAAAGCCGGACCAGTATTGTAATCCATTAGATGCTTTTTTTTGGGCCTCTATATCAGCTTCTTTTAAAGTATCATGTCATTCAGCTTGTTTGCTATATGTATGAGCTTTGGGTCTTATGAAGGGGTGTTAATAGTGTAGTGACTTAAGCTCTATAAGCTTTACTGAACAGGGATCTTAACAAACTATGTTTCTTGTTTTTGTCAGGGTAGCGTCTCGCTAATCAGCAATTAATCTGTACATAGCATTTTAGGGACAAGGCTTGGGAGATTTTGATACTTTTCGCGGAGGTACATAGATTTGGGTGCAAATATCAATGTTTATGTTGATGTTGCTCTTGGGTGTGTTATGTTGCTGTCAAGTCTCAACAATAGAGATGGTATAACTTGCTCTACACATCTGTTAGAGCGCTAGATTCAGCGGGTTTGGCTGGTCGTTTGTCATGTGCCGCAAAGTCTTAGATTCTGTACTGTATAATAAATGGTTGCATATAATTATATGCTTTCTATAGTTTTGGCTTCACAATTGACATGAGATCCTTATTGTCCATGATTCCTTTCCGCGTCATGGTTTAACTGGTTGTAAGTTTTGGTATGAATCGTTAGCATGCCGTGTAATTTTTTCTACATGATAAAAAGGATTCTGCTAAGCCAGACTCATAGCATTGCTGTGTAATTATATACCAGAATTTTGGTTGTACAAGTTACAGTCCACAGTTAAAATTATATATACTCCATGTCTTTCTCACAGATTTCGGCTTAGCTGTGCTGAGACAAAGCTTAGTACTGGCTGCTGCATATGAGAAACAACATATTTTCCGATCCATTTATAGTTCGGACAAGAAAAACCTATATTAGACTTTAGAGTTGTTTCACTGTACAAAGAAATGCCACATGCTGTCTGCTATCCAAACACGCAACAATGGTATCGAACCATGAACTTGAAGATAACTCATATATCAAGCCAGGCATGCAGGAACTCATTCGAGGGGTGCAAGCATTGCGAAACTAGCAAAAAAGAATCAGATCAAATGGAAAACTAAACCTTCAGCTTTATTAATTACCAATCAATATTCCCATCGGTAAAAATTACCAGCTAGTTTCAAGAACTACATGGCTTGATATTCACAAACATGCAGACAAACTAATGTCGAATTTAAATAGGCCCTGTGTTCAGAGCGTGATCCAAATCAGCAATCAAATCATCTACATCCTCAATGCCAACAGAAATGCGGACGAGATCTTCAGTTAAACCTCTTGCCTCCCGATCTGCAGCTGGTATAGCAGCATGAGACATGAAGCAAGGCATGCTTATAAGCGACTTCACACTTCCTGAAACCACAAAAAAATCAAATAAAGATGCCGCATTTTCAGCCTATCGAGCAATTCTAAAATGATGACATCTCTGAGACTTCTAATAGTTAAAGGTATACACAGATCGTTCCGTGTGTAGTTGAGGCAAGGGAGTAAGATTATTACCAAAACTAACAGTGATGCTGAAATATTTGGTTGTTTCTGTAACATGCTTAGAAAGAGGAATTGATCCTGTCACAAAACTGAGCACAGATCCTGCACCTTTTGCCTGAAAAGAACGCAATAAAACATTCATTTTAGATGCACCCATTGTTGCATGTGAAACAATTAAGAGCACGTACCTCAAAAAAAAAAACTCGAATTCTTATGCCATATGGAAACATCTTTGCTAGATGCAATAATTTATAGAATTGAATTCACAAGTAAGCCTGCGAGAAGCACCTGAGAATAATGCAAAGATCGTCCAGGATGGTCAGGAAGACCGGCATAGTTAACCTTCTTGACTCGTGGATGGGCAGCGAGAAATTCAGCAATTTTTTGGGCATTGGCCTATAGGAAGTACAATTAGGAGAAGATACATTAGGGTAAAGAGAGCTTCACATAGTACTCATTCATACATATCCATGTATCCCCCTGTCATGTGCTGAAAAGCTAGCTCAGAAACATCAATATTATAGCAAGGCACATAGCACCAGGGCATAAGTATCTCATCTTTGCAGATGCATTTCTTTAGTAGGGGCAGGAGAGGGGGAAACACTTTTCAAACAAATATAATGCACATGAATCACTTGACGAATGTAACAGTTTTACACACCTGTTGCTTTTCAACACGTAGACCCATGGTCTTGACACCACGTAAACAAAGCCAACAATCAAATGGTGCCAACCCAGAGCCTTCAGCATTTTGTAGGAAATACAACTCTTTCGCCAAGCTGGTCAAGGACATAACAAAGATTAGCTACCTGTTATACTAAGCAACATACAAGCATATAAATGTTCATGATGTCAATTTATCTCAAACCTAAAGCCCAGACATTCCTAAACATAATTGGATCATTGAGAAGCACAAATCAGCTTTATGAAAATTCAGATAATCTTCCTTGAAAGTACTTTCTGTACCATGAAATACAATAGTGCTACTTGATCCAAAGTTAAAATTGCAATAAAAGATGGTGAAGCACAATTTCAAGACTATAACGTCCAGGCTTAAATAAGTGGGGATTGCGGACAGGCTCAATGAATACCTTTCTCCTTTTATAGCAAGGACGCCAGCCATAAGATCAGCATGCCCAGATATAAATTTAGTAGCAGAGTGCATCACAATATCTGTTCGCCATGTGTACGGTAAATAGGTATCAGGGGGTAACTCAAGATTATACTATTCAAAACAAAAAATAACCAAAAAATAACGGCTACCTGCACCAAGTTCTAGTGGCTGTGATAAAACTGGAGACATGATGCTGTTGTCCACTAATACAAGAGCACCATGTGCATGAGCCATCTCCGAAATTTTCTGAAGGAAGACATTGGAAAATGATATAAGCAACAATTCGAAATATGACCAAACAGCTCTGATGCATCTAGAGTAGGATATTATTCTTCAATACGTTGGTGATCCTCTACCCCCAGTAAGTTCTCTTTTGTTCATTGCAAAGAATAAGCTTTAATGGCATACAACAAAGCACGTTATCTGATACTAGAAACAATTTTCCTCTACAGCGCGTGACTTACACGAATATCACAGATCATTTGTCGAGGATTGGTTGGACTCTCTAGCCAAACAAGCTTTGTCCAAGGACCGATAGCAGCTGCGACTTCATCTAAGTTGGTAGTGTTTACGCGTCTACAGAGTTTCAGATAGTCAGTACAGCCAAACATGAACTTCAGAGCTAGCTACACATAAGAGGAACGAAAAGGAAAAAAATACTAACTTCACAACAACTCCTGTCTTTGGCATAACTTGTGATAACAATCGATCAGATCCACCATATATATCTTCTCCAGCAACAATCTCCTGGCCTAAATCACAGAAGATTGAAGCTAAGAATGTGACCGCACGACCAACACAGTTAAATATCTTCAAGCAGTATGGGCAGTTGGGCATCAAAAAAGAAGAAAAAAAATTCATACATTTAGGTGCACAGAGCTTAAACACTGTTTTGTTTACAGTGGGTCATTACACAAATTATTGACTGAGCTTTTAACTTAGATTGTAAGTTTTTTTCCTTTCATTTTGACTATAGGTACTTCCTACTTTCACTTCTACAGAATTTGGATTAAACGCATGGATAAATTTTGCATTTTATGTAACAGTGATGGCAAACAATACCAGTGCCGACAAGATGAGCAACGGCAGCAAGTGCAGCCATTCCACTGGTAAAGCATAATGCTCGGTCAGCCTTGTCCAACTGTGCAAGGAGCCTGCAACATACCAAGAGTAAAAATTGGTTCTAATAACTATCTAAATAACAAAGATCAGATCTTTCACATGAAACAAGAGATTATAATGAATACGATGTTTAAAGCAAAGCAAACAAATGACTGAAATGAGTTACCTTTCTAAAACATCACGGGTAGGATTACCACTCCTTGTATAATCATAAGGTCCCATTTCAAGTGCCGATGGCTATTAATGAGAAGAAAAAAAAGGAGGACGATACACAATTAGAAAAGACATAGGAAAAGAAGAGGAATCTAAAGAAAATAAGATGCTTAACAAAGATGACAACAAGTCTACAGCTACAAAATTGCTGAGAAATGGTTAAAAACTTGGTAGTTGATTTCATGTGGCCACATTTCGAGACAACATATAGCATTGCAAACGCAATTCCCAAAACCCAAGAATAGTTGCAATATCGTAGGCTCATAGCATTACAAGTACAAAGTGCAACCACCAATCTCCAACCCAAAATATAAACTTTAACCCACAAAATGACATCAATAATTCTAAAATGACACTCAAGTACTGGTACGAGCAACAGATTATAAACGAAAGAAATTCAGAACGTTGTTTCATTAACTAAGCAATAAACAAATGGATCATAAACGAAAGGGACCAATTATCTTGGTACAAACAAGTCGAATCAGGGCCAATAATCTAAAGATGCAGGCTATAGTAACACCACATAATAACAGTAAAGCTCAAAGCTCACCTGCTTAAATGTGGCAGTCTGATAAAGGGGTGTGCTCATTGCGCCAAAAGGATCAATCTTGCTGTCAAAATTCATCAACATTGTCGAAATACTCGGTTCCTTAACTTCTAATTCTACAATCAATAAAATCCGAAAAAAGGAAACCCAATTGGAATTCGAACATGCATTTAACTTACAAAGCAGAAATCTTCACACAAAAATGAAACTTGAAAAATTCATCCACAACCACAACAACCACCACCAAAAAAACCCAATTGGAATTTGAACATGCATTTAACTTAAAAAGCAGAAATCTTCACCCACACAAATGAAACTTGAATACACAAATTCAACAACAATAACAACCACCAAAAAAAAAAAAAAAAAAAAAAAAACCCAATTGGAATTCGAACATGCAATTAGCTTAAAAACAGAAATCTTCGCATACAAATGAAACTTGGAAACACAATATCAACAACAACAACAACAACAACAATAACAACAACAACAACAACAACAACAACAACAACAACAACAACAACAACAACAACAACAACAAATTCAACCACCAACAAAAAGAATTTCAACCGAAATCGAAATGTACATAAATAAAACCAGAACCATAGGTTAAAATGAAAAAAGATACAAACTTTAATAAAGAAACAAACCATCAAAACACTCAGCAACAGTTTCAGCCAATGCAGCAGCTTTAACATCCATTCCTTTGTCTTTCTCTCCCAAACAATTCACCACAACTCCCCTCTTTTTCTCAGACAAAATTGGGGAGTTAAAGCTTACTCTTGTCGGATAAATCCCACATGAAATTCCCTGCTAAATCAATTATAAAAAAAAAAGTGTCAGCAAAAATAAAATTCTGGGATTATACAAAAATAGAATTTAAAACCCAAAATCAAAATGATCATGCATAAAACATACACTTAAAATGTTAATTAATGAATTAAAATTTGAATTAACAGAAATAAATAAAATAAAAACTTACGTAGGAGGGAAATTCAGGGGAAAGAGAAGGGAAACAAGGTTTGAGTGAAAGAGAAGCCGCCATTTTCTCAGTAGGGTTTATCAGTACTATTATCGATGATCGTGATGTGAGAATCAGATTAATGGGTTTTTCGAAAAAAATCAAAATCAATTAAATTGTGATTTTTGAGAAGAAATTGTATGAGAAAAATATCAGAATTTGTTGATTTATATATATACGGAGTACTTGAGGTGGTGGTAAAAAGAGAGAAAAGGGGGAGAGATTTTTACTGAAATGGTAACTGATCAAAGACTGTTAGAGTAAAAATCTCCAGGGTTGAATGGTGGACTTATTCACTCTTTTTGACTTCCTAATTTACGGGAGCTAACTAACGTTGCGCGTGTGATTGGATATGAAGACCAACTAGTGCTTGCGTGGATTGGATATGATAACCAGGTAGTGTTATGCGTGGATTGATATCCTGGATTTGTTTCTCTTGTATATTCTTGGCGAATTGAATAAGTAGTTAATATTGTTTCCTAAATGTTGCTAAAGATACAATACTCCAATATTTTGTTACTTGATCTTCTTAAAGATACAATACGATAATGTCTATTAGATATTGACGAGGATATGATGTGTACTGGGGTTTTTGCCCATTTTCGAATCTATTAACTGAAAATTGTTCCATGGGCTGGAACATCCAGGGCACTCTTGATGTACGAGTAGTTGTTTCGCGGTAGCATTACATTATTACAAAACCGATGTCGTAAAGTTCAAATTTACAAAAGCTCGCGCAGGAGACTGAAAGATACGTTGTTTAAGACCTCGAAAAATGAGCATATGATAAACAAAATGATTTTATTTCTGCCATTAAGAAACGTTTAGAGCTTGAATTACAAATTATCAGAATACTGACACACTGCACAACAGCACAAGTACAGGACTGTTTTTGTGTTACATGAAGCGGAATATAGCGCATACAATGTGACCTGGTGCCAGCCAGGGGCGGGGCGAACCCAGAGGGGACGAGGGGAACACAGGCTACTCAGATTTTCCGAGAACATAACAATTTTGCGGTTAGTGAGGTTGTAGCTACTCCTCATACTGCACGATTTTTGCGACTGATGAGTCCCCAATCTTCTGAAACACGACTACCATGTCATTGTGTCTGAGCAATCCCATTGTTTTGCCATGATGTAAAGCAAGCTTCAATACTGAGTCTTCATTGACAACTCCTAATGCAACCTGGTGAATACAATTGGCAATCGAAATTTCAATTCCTACGCAAACCATACAGTCACAGATAAAATGTTACCGAATTCCTTTACTAGAGAGCATATAGACCAGATGCCTGTCAGTAATACAGTGTTTACGAGTGCATATTGTTCTGGTTCTTCGTTTTTAACTCGTTCATCTATGCTTTGTAATCGTTTGTCATCTTGAATGCAGAATTCTCAAAATTAAGACGATTATGGTTTTATTCACTTTGCAGAATTTTGATTTCCGAGTTCAAGAAGATCCCAATTCTATGTAAGATTAACACACTATTGTCTAAGATTGATGAAAGAAGGTTAATAGTTTCTTACTTCATCGGAGCTAGCCAGTATAGGAATAACTCCTCGTACAGCTAGCAACTGCCGAGCCTGAAAATCAACCAAAGAGGAAGTCCTCGTAAAAACCAGGTCCATAGATGTAAAATGGTGATGAAACATTGAAATGTAGCATAAAACGTTTACACATATTGAGTAAGACAGAGAAGGCAAACCTGCATAGAGCCACTGAGAGTCCATTTCACTGAATTTGACCTCAGGAAAGGGGTAACAATAGCAAAAACTGGCACAGACGGTCTATACTTCGCAATTAATCTATCAAGGAAGAAAAAGATCTTAATCAAAACTAAAGAAGTTGCATATACCCACGAAAATGATAGCTCTAATTTTAGAATGCAATAGTACCTTGCTGCTCCCCCTGTTGACGTGAATACAGCAATCATCGCAGCATTGACTTTGGCAGCAACACGCACCTGTATAAATGATAGCTCTATTATGTTATCCTCAGAATTTGAGGCAAATGCCGTTGAGGAAGTTCAAACTCCCAAATAGTAGCTGATGATTGAATAACAGGCCAAAACCCCTACCACAGATGAAGCAACGGCTTCTGACTCAGACATAGGTTCTCCAACATGCTTAACAATCCGCTTGTAACTTAGTCCTTGGTTGTATACAAGCTCAGCCTGCAAGAAATATAATATGTTAGCAACTAAACGGGAAATGCCGTACAGTTTTAGCTCTGTTCATTATGGACTGATCAAATGCCAAACGACTTTTGGAGTCATTCAATCCTTCCATGAAAGTACTAGTATCTGAAAAGTGTTGCAGTTTGTGTAGCTAAGACAGTGACTGATATATGATTCCAGCACAAGATTGATAAACACTGCATTACAGTGTCCAAAGCACTATTGTGGTAGTAAAGACAAGAGTCTCGCAGTTATGAAACACAGACCAAGCATCAAGGCTAAAAGCAAACTCGGATATAAACACGGTCTCTCATATATGAAGAAGAGATATGTGATGAAAGACTCACTTCAGCACAAATTCTCCTGACAATTCCAATGGCTTCAACCGGGTACATTCCACCAAAAGTCTCTCCACCTAGTAATATGCCATCAGCACCTGACAATAGAACTCAAACTATAAGAGGCGGAAAAAATGATACAATTTTCACTTAATCATAGTTAGAATAACAACAGCACACACAGGTAGAGTTCACAGACCATCAAGAACAGCATTGGCAACATCAGTTGCTTCTGCACGAGTAGGCCGTAAGTTGCCAACCATACTGTCCACTACTCTGGTGATAATGAGAGGTTTCCCAGCCATGTTACACCTATGTGCAGCAGACTTTTGAAACAAGAAAACCTAAAAAGTAGACGGTGCACTGATGAATATTCATGAAGTACAATGCAAAACAAATGTCTAGATTATCTTTTTGAAAACTGTAGGAAACCTACTGAAATAACTGATTGCATTAAGTGGAGTGGAAAAAAACAGCATTACCAACCAGTAACCCAATTGTATAGAGAACATAACGAGTAGGTTAAAGCAATTCATATAGTAAAGAAACATAGAACTGACCTTCTCTGGTGGAAGATCAATGCCCAAGTTTCCTCGAGACAGAATCATACCATCTGCTTCTTTCAAAATCTCATCAAAATGCTTCAATCCCTGATAAAGTTAACAAAAGCAAAAAAAAAAAAAAATTAAGCACTAATCTAAAGCTGAACTAGCTACATTGTATGCTATCACTAGCATGAGCAGTTTGTACCAATAATGACAAATGACGATAGACTCTCTGATGGCTTCTCAGAGTTTATCTCAGAAATTAAAAAAGAAGCTCACCTCCAGTGTTTCAACTTTAGCAAATACTTGCGTTTCTTGAAGATTTTGAGATGCAAGGAAAGCTCTGACCTGGAATTATAAGACCAGAAGGCAATAAGGATGGTGATTCTCCAGTTGCAACAACAGTATTGCTTCAAAAAGACTCCATTACTCATGAAAGTGGACCCCAGGCAAGAGTTTTAAGTATCCATAAAGACGCAAAGAACTAGCCAGGCGATAAGAATAACTTACTTCTCGAACATCATCAGCATGCCGAGTATAGTGCAGGGAAATGAAGTTAACTTTGTTGCGAGTACCCCAAGTTGAAATTATCTGGTGTACCAACAACAGCATTTGATATAAGACAGTTCAGCTAAAATGGAATTTTCTCTAATCTATCAACTAGTGGGCATACATCATCCCTAATATAGTTGATAAGTGAACTGGTGTATACAGATCCACTTAATAGCTTGAAATGATATATGGTTCATGAAATAATCAAGTTAGTTGAAGCTTTTAACTAAGAAGCCTGTTATGAATGGAGAGTATTACCTGTTTGTCACCATCCGTTAGAGTTGGAAGATTGACCTGGACTCTCGAAACATGCAAGTTAAACTTGAAGCCTGTTAACTTTGCGCTGGTTTTCACCTGACAGATGACATCTCCACCATTTGTGTCTGATACCTAATATTAAAGAGAGGCAGATAATGAGATATGTTGATAAGAAACAAGTAAAGTAACGACGTTCTGCAGAAAGGCCATTCCAGGTTTCACCTCAAGCCATACGGATGAGGTTTCACTTCCAGTGAAGAGGTATTGCCCAAGAAAAACAGTATCACCTTTCCTGACTTCCTGCCATGTGCAAAGCAAAAGAAAACATGGTCAAACAAGACAAATAATGCGGCTACATGTATCCAATCACGAGTTCATGAAATATAAAGGTTGATCAAGAAAAAAAAAATGATGCAGTAAACAACCAATTCAATTATATGACTTGACTCTAGCAACAAGAATATACTTGACCAAGCATTTGAGAGGAAAATCAGGGAGAAAACTTAAAGATACAGCAGGCAAACAAAATTTGGTCTGGAGACAACAACATCTTGCCGAACAATGGCAAAAGAAACCTCCTGATGTAAAAATTACTTTTCACCAAAACTAAGAGGGGCTGCAATAACTAAATTCATTTCAAGGAAAAATAGAACTACTGCATAACTTGGTAAGAAAAGATATTATTTGTGCAGAGCAAAGTCAGAACAGTGCGACATCTTACACATAAAAATGAAAACTTTTCAGACATGAGGAGATAGTTGACTGTTGCAGGTATAATCTACATCAATCATCTCACAGCCAAAAAAAACGATAGACTGCATACCTTTGCAAGCCCAGCGTATGTAATTGGCAAAAGTTGTGCCGATGTTTCCTTAGTGATATCTGGAGTGATTGTTATAAATTCTTCAGCTATTAGTTCAATGGGGCTTCCAGACTTATTGTCAATTTGGATTTCTGGCCCCCCAGTATCTAACATAACCTGAAAACAGCAGTAAGTTAGAGATATTCTTGCTTCAAATTACTTAATAAGAAACACTCTGATGAGGTGATCCATGAACCAAGTGAACTACAACAAAAACAGAAGCTAATAAAACAAGAAGTTCGGTTCCAATAGTGCGGCCAACTAACGCTATCATTATCAAGAGATGTGTTTCTAACATGTCATTAGTTGAACTTCCATAAACACACACAGATTATATAACTATAGTAAATTCATGAAAATCCCTTCTATTGCTTCAGTGTAAATTTACTTACAGCACACAGCTTTCCAGATCTCTGTATGGCCGACCTCAAATTGTCAACAGTCTCTTGATGGTATTCAACATCCAGGCAAGAAAAATCAAATCTTGCAACTGCAACAATGTATTTAAGGAGAAGCTAAGAACCATCAACAACAACAACAACAACAACCAAGCCTTATTCCCAAAATGATTTGGGGTCGGCAAGCTAAGAACCATCATTAAACAAAATAATCATATGGCAAACTAACACAGAAGCATGAGAATGACAGATTACCCGACATTCCTGCTTTTAGACAAGCCTCAATAGTGTCGACTGAATGAGTTTTTGGTCCGAGGGTTGCCATGATTTTGGTCAGGGCCGGAGATCCATCCTGCATTACACTAAAATTTTAACAATAATACTTTCACTCTGCAGTAGTTAATTTAACTATGAATGTAAAATGGGAAGTAATTAACACACAGCAAGAAAAGATATCCGAAAATGGCTTAAAAACAATGGTCAGTTACACGACAATAACAATTGCTATCAGCCATCAGTACTATCAGCCATCAATTTAAGTTCAATCCATGTTTTGGCATAAGTAAGACGTTACATCATTTCCGCATTACTCAACTTCACATCAGTCTTTGTCTTTTGCAGTTAATCTAGTACACAATTCAACACATTGCGCTAGGGAAAGCCACTGTTCAGATGAAGAAGACATAAATGATATTCTTGGATTCGCCACTAGCTGTGAAATAGCTCAAACTGATTGATGATCATACAGTCTGCGCAGTCGTGCTGATCAGGAATCAGGCATCCATAAGAATTAACAGAAAGCTATGCAGGAAGCTTCTCAGATACTCGAATTCTTCTCTTTCTTTCTCATGGAAGCTAGTGTAAGTAGATCAAACTCAAACCCTACAAAAACTATCAAGTCTCAGACTCCACCATATGTTTCTCACGCTTAGCAAACTGTTCCTTTCAAATTGTGGTCTTGAGATTGCTTCAGAAATCCGTGACAGGCTGACAGCTTAATACTATCTAAGAAACTTTTGGACCACCTTATGTCATAGCAAAATCTCCACAATTGATTGAAAATGCACCAATCCCATACATCCATTAACCTATAGACTCGCCAAAACTTTACAAGTCGTGATTTTTACACTCCCATGATTGATTTTTACATACTTCGCTTTGTAAAAGCAAGCTTTGTACTTTATTGGAGTGTAACATAAAAAGGTCACTACACTTTATTCTTAATGGATGAACCAAGCTACAGACATATTAAATTTGCTCACCCAGAAAGTAAAAAATTTCAAAACAACCAAAAAAAAGACATTGATGCATATAGCTCAGTTTCGAACTTCGATCATGGGCATATATTACCACACAACTACGACTTTACGAGCTGAGCTACCTGACGACTAACATGACTATAAACAATTTAGGATGAAGAGAAAGTACCGATTTGGAGGGAGTAAGCACAGAAGCAAGACGAATGGGCTCCTCAACAATCATCTGACCTCCCTGCATTTTTCACCAGCTGCTAAAAAATTTCAAGTCTTAGAACTTACTAACTCAAGAAAAACAAGTTTGAAATTTTCTTGTATAGATGATATATTTAGCAAGAAAATGTTGACTTACCAAATGAATCTTGCTACTATGCCAGATGCAAAACAATAATGTGTCGGAAAGAAACGTAATCAATACTAGTCTAAGCGACTAAGCACTAACCAGTACTATACTACCATATATGAATATGAAACTATATGATAAAAACTTTATAATATAAAAGTAGCAATATCCAATGATTTACAAGGTTGGTGGATCGAAGGGTAGATATGAAATTACGTAAATGTACATGCTTTGCTTTAAATTGCCCATATGCCCCCATGCAAATTGGGGGTCATTCCCTACTTTTAAAGGACAGTACAAAATAGCAATAACACGTGGAAATACTGACATTTTTGTCAATTTATAGAGAGGAAATTATACCGTCATTTTTTACCAGAAATTCCAGAAATATAGCGGTGGTCCATTTTCTATTAAAGTGATGCTGAATTTTGCAGGTTTCGTCAGTTATTTATTGGTTTGCCGTTGTTTGTCCTGTATTGGCAGTTTACTAAGGATTCACTGTAGTATGACTAGTAACTAGTGAGTCAATTTTAACCAACTTGTTTTACCATTTTGAGTATTCCTCCGTCTTATTCAATTCTTTAGCGCCCTTTTCTCAAAAGTCGTCATTACGAGCTAATATATCATACTCCCTCCATTCATATCCAAGCTTCCTGTTTTTCAAGGTTGGTTCTGAGACTATATTGTGAAAATTTTTTAGACCAAATGAATACTTATTTTGGTATAAAAAGTAGCACATGCTTCATTCTGCAATGCAATCTCCCATTACCATTCAGTTTTATGGCAAATGTTTATATTAATTGGTCTAAAAATCGTTCACAATATAGTCTCAGAACCAACCTTGAAAAACAGGAAGCTTGGATATGAATGGAGGTAGTACATCAATAACTAACAATTCATGCATCAAATGTTCTAAACATTATTTTTTGAAGAAGAAAATAAGAACTCAAAACCAAAAGCTCAAGAAGTCAAGACCCAACATTCATGTATACTCACGACCAACCTAAACATTTACCGCACAAAATTTAGGACTAACCGACAACAGCTTCAACAGTCATTCAATAAACAAGTACATCAAGACATTTCATCCTGAATAAGTGCCAACAAACCATTGTTAGCATCAATCTCCAGTAGAGATTGTTTCTTCAAATTGCATTAACGTCACAAGTTTACGAAGTAGATGTCACATATAGCAAATTAAAAATGATGTACACACAAACGTAACACATAAGTTAATTGTCCCACGTACTATAACCCTAACCCCACCCCCAATACACAGGGTGCATTAAGAGAACATGTATCTTCAACCAAAATAGAACATTAAATTAACTAATTAAGTTATGCTACAATGCCTATAATTAGACCTCCCTTTCTTAGCTCCTTTTTCTGGAGCTTGGGGAATACTGCAGTGTAGACAGGTTGTGGAGGAGATCTCCAACCTCAAAACTCATCCCAACTATGTACATTAGTGACTCTAGCCACAGAAGCTCATTTTCGCAACAAGCAGAAATAAGATTACACAACAAACAATGATAATATATCAACTTCACCAAAGCGCGCTGCCAGGCCAAAACATTGCCTCCTTCAGAATGTAGCTTGTCATTCTTCTCTCGTTTTACCTGCAGCAACATCAAAGTCGTTCAAAAGTCTATATGTTCCGAAGTTCAGCTTGTGACAGAGGCATGCCCTAAAATTACAGGTTGTTAATACCTCTGATAAGGAGCAACATAGAAGGATTATTGTGATGGATTACTGACCTTTGCTTTGATCTTCTACTTCTGGTCGTTACAGAAGCTGAGCTGACGGCATTCTCATCTTTCGGTTTCCTGATTCTCGATTTTGACATGGCTGAAATACAACAAACAAGTGTTAGCCATGTGAAGCAGTATGACAGGTAGGGCTCAGAAGATTGCAATTAGATGCTAGCCAGAAAACACTAAATTACCACGTCTTTGACTAACTGCAGGTGACTGGACTTCTTCGCTACTATCTTCTGCTTGTGTCGTTTCACTGGTTAAAGAAGAATCCTCGTCTGCCTCAATGCTTTCTGAGTTTGTTACATCTTTCATACATGATTCTTCAGTAGATTCCTCAGCAGACTGTTCGGTAGAAATATCACTTTCCTCATCACCATCTATGTCACCTACAAGTGTCAGAAAATAGAAGGATAGTAAACTTTAGAGGCAGACTGTAGGACATACAATATGCAAATAAGAACATAATAATTGGATACTCATGCAAAGTGCATTTTTAAAATGGCGATAACTACATAGCAGCCAATTTGATTTATTATTGCTGGAAGAATAATATTGAAAATTGAGCACCACAAGTGTACTATATGCTATTTCCAAGCTCAATAGAGTGCACCTTGAAAGCTAGAGTAGGTAAGAAACACTAAACAGCACACTTTAGCACCAGGAACCGTAAATTGACTGAATTGACACCGTGCTGCAGCATTTCTATTCTATGCAGTTTGCAGCAGTAACAACTCATGTATTCAGTATTCCAAGGCTTCTGTTCAACTTGGAACATAAGTCTGCACACCTTTGAAGTTCACGTCTACTCTTGAAACATTATCAGTTATATCCAGCAGACCAAAACACCAAAGGTTCATGGTGGGTTTTATCTTCCTTTTTTTTTTAGGTCTCGATTTACATAATTTCTGGCACAACTCATTAACTTGGTATGTTGGGCCAGAAGATGCATTCTCTAGTAGCTTTGCAATGTCAAAACAGGGGTTATGATCATAACAATGTGTGGAGTTAAATTCTTAGGGGAATGTGCAAAAACATTGTGAAATGCAGTAATTACAGTTGAGTTGGGTGTAAACAAACCTTTGTCACTTGAAGCATCTGCATTTTCTTTTTGGATCTTGTCAGCCACCAGAAAACCTTCTAAACTTCCAATTTTGTTTCTGTGAGCTTGTGCATTTCTTGCAGTGACTTCCTGCTCCTTTTTCTCCAAGTGAAACTTGTTCAGCTTTTCCTCAAATTCTTCAATAGATGATTTTAAATCTGGCTTTGCAAACTTCTTGGCCTGATTCAAATCATTATACGATATATCCATCAATAATACTTATTACCTAAGAGTTGAACCAAAAACCCAGCAGATAATACAACAAAAGTACCTTGTTAATTATGTTTCTGAAATGGTCCATCACGGAATCCTCTGATAAGGCATGCTCATAAGCCTTAAATGACTCTATAAGCTTTTTCATTCCTTTATCAGTGAAGGCCAACTGAGAAAGGCAATATGCGAGGCACTCCCACTGACTGTTATCTGCAGCAGAAATGTTTGCTCATGAAAACCAAGAGAAGCGCCAAACAAAAGAAGTGAACATAATTTGGAATCCAGCAGCATCCACATACACTTTATGCCCAAGTACTGCTTATGCTGAATTATGAATACTGAGAACATACTCCGAAGTTATAAGCAACAAGCAGATATAAACCTAACAGGAACAACAGCTTAAGGTTGAACTGGACAGCAAAGCTTTCGAAGAAAAATGTGATAGTCATATTGCGCTTTGATGTGAGATAAGTATTAAGACCAGTGAGAGAACTCTAAATTGATTTAGAACAGCTGATTTAGAACACCATGCAAAACATAGAGATCAGAACTTGTAAATATCAAAACTTCACATACCTGTGACCCCATTGAACCGGTTGCAAAGCTTTTCAACTAAGCCTTCCATTTGCTTATCCTGAAAAGTTGGCATACAAAATGTGTTGAGTGCATATACAATGCAAACCAAAAGGAACAAAAAAATTACAGCCATATTAAAGGAGAACTTTGTACCTTTTTTATGGAAGCAATCAAAAATTGCATAATGTTACAGAACGAATCCCTCCCCAATTTCTGATTGGAAAGCTTGCCAAGAATATCTGGAAGTAGATTATATATAGGATTCGACCCTGGGAAAAATATAGAACCTTTTAGACAACTTCAGCCATTTTTTGTTGTATGACAAACTAACGAACTATATAGTTCAAGTAATACCTTTCTTAGACAACTCTGTAAAGAAGAGTTTCGCTAGGTTTGCGATCCTTTCATCTTCATCCTCTATTCTTGCAGCCATTT
The DNA here is from genome assembly GCA_963457585.1 of Spergularia bocconei. Taxonomy (NCBI): domain Eukaryota; kingdom Viridiplantae; phylum Streptophyta; class Magnoliopsida; order Caryophyllales; family Caryophyllaceae; genus Spergularia; species Spergularia bocconei. Next base: position 883,667 of record OY734946.1, on the reverse strand, counting down.
CATTGATGTAACCCTTGACCTGATTGTGCAGATGACATCGTGAGGCACTAGTATTGAGAAATGAATATAGATTTAACAGTTAATAAAATCATCCATACCTTCATCATATCATTCAATATAAGATGAGACAGCACCAAAACAGCATTTTTCCTTACAGAAGCTGAAGAATCTCGCAATCTAGCATACATGTTTTCTGTCCAAGGTTCCACCAAATTGGGAAAGCGAACTGCCAGATCTCCAAGAGCAATAGTGCAATTTGATCGAACAGTTTCTGATGCTGCACTTTCCACAACAGTGAAGAGTAGCTGTAGATTTGCTTCACTGCGTTTGTCATCAAAATTCAAGCAATTAGTAAAACTGTCAATTGCATAGTATGCAAGGCAAAACAGCATAAAAATCTTACCAAAAAGATGCATCGACAATCATAAACCGACATAAAGCAAGCATCGCAGCTGCCTGTAGTTCCGGATTCTACAAAATACAAGAAGCTGGCAAAGTCAGACTGAAGAACCTGCATTGTCAAATAGCTATACTGCCCTATTTATTGGAGGAAGAACAACTATGAATTACGACTATCTTTTCAAACCAAATTAGTTCTCCTAAAGCAAACTTTGGCCGTAAAGACTTGAAAATCTACCAACCTATTGTAGAAGTAAAACAATATCACTTAGAATGATTGCTACCAAAGGTTTCTCTTATGACATGTATCTTAGTATTCAGTGCAGTGAGAATCTTAGTAGTAACTATGTAAAATAAACTAGAGATCAATAGCACATGCCTTTTGCATCAAACTGAAGTTTCTACAAAGCTTTGAGAGAAAAGGTGCACAGTATCCAAGTAAGTTCTTTTCTTGTGAACTCCCGGATAATATTTCCTTCTCTGCCCTGTCTGCAAGTGAATCAAGCATTGCATCTTCTGAGGCAGCAACACCTAATTCAGCATTTATACCGCCGTCCTGTACGTCAGCAATAAATCAATGGCAAACTTGATGAAATAAGAACTATACATACTGAGCTATGAAGGCATTCGCAAGACACCAACAGTTACGAATTCACAATTCCCCTCCTTACCTTTCCAGCATTATGTGTTGAACCACTAACATCAGCATTAGTAGATTCAGCATCCTGTCTATCCTTCTTTGCCTTCTGTTTCTGAATCTTTCTAACACAAGATTCAATATATACTAACTGATGCATGGCAACATGGCTTACAACGAACAGATATCTCGCAAGTTTTCCAACATGAACTGTGGCAGAACCACGACCAGTCCCATTCCCCGTGTCTTGCTCTACATCCCTAGAATCCTCACAATGGAATACAGAACTTTGAGACTTCTTAACAATTCTGGCAGCAATACTTTCCGGAGCTGGATGAAGAATATAGATAGCACCTACTGCTTTATCAGCGGCACTGTACCAAATATTATCCGGGAGCCAAGAACCGACAATTAGGCTCTCTAGTGTACCAAAAATACGACTCCCATTGCTAGCTACCAGCTTTTTCCTGTCTTCTTCAGATAACTTCTGGAGAGCAGTGCATGCTGTTCTGGCAAGAAGAGGGTCTACTTTCGCCCATCGGCCGAACCCAATATCAATGATGTCCTGTAAATGAGAGCCCAATATTCCACTTGATGACTTTGCCGCCATACAAAGAACAGCTAAGGCACCCCGGCACTGCTCTGCGGTCGTTCTTGGCACATTAAAACAAAAGAAGTCCCACAAAGCTGAAACCTAAAAGCAAATATTTACATGAGAATGCATCTATTATTCAAAAACATTGATCAGCCATTCATAATCAGAGACTTTTTAAGTTTAATGCATAGAGTCCTTCATTGCAAAAGATAGACCTAGTTGGAAGCACATTTGCAAAACATCTAAGGGAGACGTTTTGTGATCTAATCCACAAACAAGAGGTTCTAGAAACTGGTTTAATTGCACATATTATTCAAAGGTAAACGTTATAAGTACCATTCCAGAAGAAATATCCCCTTTGGACACTAAGGCATCAATTATCAATTCCAGAGCTGCAAGATCTCCAATGTTTGAATCTATGGCAAGCGTCAGCAGATTTTTAGCAGTTTCCAGCGAATTTCTGGTAATGTATATCGTGATGAAAGCATTCTCTACAGCCTCGTAGATGGACTTATCCTGAGAAAATACCTGAAAAGCATACCAACAGTAATCAGAATGTAAGCTAGTACTATATAAGCTAAGACATCTCCATGACCCAGTCACACAAAAAGAAATTGTACCAGTGGCAACATTTTGCGGAGACAGGCATCTGATCCATCAATCTGAAACTGTCTGCACCTCATAAGTAAGAGTATAGTGTTCTCCACATCTGTTGCCGAAGATGAAGCCATAAGTTGAACTAGAGTTGGCATTGTAGCTGAGATGCACTTAGAAAAGGTCAAACCAGCTTCAAGAGAAGCAACTAGGGCTCTTGTCTGCTCCACGTTTCCAACATCAGGAACAGAGTTATCTTTATGAATAACGCCTTCTTCAACCTGGGATAAGTAGCTATCAGTTAGGCTATTAGGCTGCTCATCAGGTCTGTCTTCACAATTTACATGATCCACTTCCCCATCCCCTATAGAGGCACCATTATCGGATGGATTACTCTCTGAACCATTTTCAGGTTGGGCTTCGGGCTGAAGAGAGCTCAACTTTGTCTTGTATTTGTCCAATGTTGCTTCAAAAGATGCTACCCGGAGTTGAGGTCCAAATGGATTATGCTGCAACATTACAATCAGTAGGTTCAGAGCAGATTTTCTGACAATAGTAGTCTTGTCTTCCAACCTCCCAGCAGCAATTGCTGCCAATTCATTCCACAAACCAATTGAAACTGAGTGCTCTTCACACAGCTCAGACCAAACCTGAAGCACCTTGCTTCTAGTATAAGCTGAAACATCACGACACCGCTCCAGCAATATTTCTAACATAGCCTGTTTAGTTCTCAGCCTAACAGACTTTGAGCTTACTTCAACTTCGTCATCCTTAAATGCCTTAGAAACCAGTTTCCCCAGAACAGCCACAAGTGCATTCCTGATCTTGTAAGACTCCCCACCAAAATGTGGGACTAGAATTCCTATATTGGTCGAGACTAACCTTGGCAGCCTCTCAGAGAGCTCAACTAGAAAGCGCCCTATGTTTTCAGCACCAGCAACGTCCTTGGTGTAATCCTTTGGGTTTGTTCTTCCAATCTCTCTGATAAGAGATATTGCCAAGCTACCATCAGAATACTTCTTCTCGGCCCCAGCCACTGCTTCAGCCATTGAAGTGAAAACAAAATCATACTTGTGGAGCAAATGCATGATTGAAGCAGATGATGGTGCTAGGTAGTGATACTTGGTGGCACAGGTCCCAATAATGCGACATAAGGCATCCTTTGCGTCGGAATCTTTCAAAACTGTAGCATTCTCAAACAACAGAAACGCATTCCTAAGGGGCAGAAAAATTGAATAGAGTCATATAAAAATATGGATAAAACTGAGCAAATCAAAAAATCATCGTGATTAACTCACTTAGTAATGAATGACAAGTAATTCTCGTCAGGATCAGAGGATCCAAATAGCAACGTCAAGTTGATCTCTAGAGAATTCGCTATCAAATTCAGGATGCGACCTCGTTGTCCCTCCCAATTCCATGCGTTTATTGTTAGTTTCTTACGACTGCTAGCTGCAGGCTAAAGCAACATGAGAACAATGACAATCATTCAACATGTAATCAATAAGGCCCCGCGACCATAACTTCAAACCAACTACATATTGTTCATTCTGAATATGATACACACGCTAGTTTATTACAAATAAATCGCTATTCGCTACCTACTCGTGATAAAAATTAAACTTGATATCTGAAGCTCAAATCTTTAGAAATTTACAAGTACTCCATACAAGACTACTCCAATTCTAATGAATGTCTAAAGTTTTATTGCTAGTAATAATGCTCGATTTCTCCAAAAGCACAACACGAATGAGAAAAAAAAAAGATATTGTTCCAAATACGCAAGCACAACAATAATAAATGACTCCAAACATCAACAACTCATCACAATAGTAAATCAAAACTACTCATGCTAGTTGCAAATTACAATGTCAAGTACTCCGTTATAGCTCCAATTTTATCGAACATCTAAACTTGTATTGCTAGCAATACAACTCGATTTCTCCCCATAAACACAACATGAATGAGGGAACATTTCATGTTCCAACTTCGAAGAATCAATGACTCCAAACATCTAAAACTCATGTTTACCACACCATAGTAAATCACAAACTACTCATGATACTTGACATTTCGCGCTCAAATTCATTAGAAGTTTACAAATTCAAGTTCAATTTCAAGTAATAGTAAATCAAAACTACTCATGATACTTGCAAATTGGAATGTCAAGTACTCCGTTATACCTCCAATTTTATCGAACATCTAAACTAATCATTGCTAGCCATAACCACAACATGAATGACGAAAAACGTCATGCTCCAACTTCAATAACTCATTAACCCTAAACATCTAAAACCTCGTGTTTTAACATCTAAAACTCAAATTCTTTAGCAACTTACGAGTTCAAATTCAATTTCAAGTAATCGGTTTCTAAACCGCTCAAAATAACATTTCGTGACACACACAAGACTACTAAAAATCAACATTCGCCAATTCTATGAACATCTAATACTTCAACAAATCATTAAAAACAGCTTACTTTCGCGGTATTGCCACTACTAGTGCTCGATTCCTCCGAAAGCACAACATGAAACAAGAAAAACGTATAAATTTTAAACGCATTCCGATGTGAAGCCACTCGATCAACCACCGCAGAATTATAATCACCACCACCACCACCACTACCTTCCTCAACATCATCATCGTCATCATCATCATGAGGAGAGTGTGAATTACGCGACAACGAATCGACATTCGGGAGAAGAACACTGAAATTCGAACGAAGACTCTCGACAATATTAAATTTACACGCCGGAGTAAGAGAAGAGAAACACTTGACTAACGAGTAAACTCGGTCAAACACGTCTTGCTCTTCGATGCAGAACAACTCCTTGTCGGATAAATCGAACGACGCGCCTGCGAAAACCACGCGAATTTGATGAAATTGGGGGAAATTAGGGACGGAAATGTGAAATTAGGGTTTTGAAATATTTACCTTTGACGAATTCTTCGAGGTCGGAAGGGCGGAGGGAGGTGACGGCGGTGGTTTTTTGGACGGTGAGGTGGTGGTCGGTGTCGTCGGAAAATTCCTCGAGAGATGTGAGGTTCGGTGGGAAGATGAACGGAGGAGCCATTTTTTTTGGAGAGAGAAAATTTGGAAGTTGGTTTGAATTTTGTGTTGGGAAGTGTGAATTTGAAATTTTGGGGAGAGTGGAACAAGCGGGAGAATCTAACGTGTCTGAGAAGTGTCGTGTCGTTGAATCGGGGATTTGGATATTTTGAGGATACGGTTATCGGAGTATCGGCGTATCGGGCATCTCACATCCTAACGTAAACGAGATTTGAGTAGGGATAGTTGGTAAATTTGTTGAAAACGTCAATATATTACAATCAACGACAAGGTCAAAATGTTTAATTTTTTGTTAATTTCAGTGACAACAAAAGTAGATTTTTTTTAGATTGACACTAAAATGTTGTAGCTTTGTTTCTCAAACATGTTTTATCAATTAACCAATGATGTTATCTCGTGGTCACCCAATGTATAAATGTATTAGCAACCATGAGTATGATCCAATGATTTATTTCAAGCCCTTTCCTTCAAGAAGTTAAGAAATCTTTAGGGCGCCAAAACCATTGATAATGATGTAAAATTATAGATGGGTCGTAATTGAATTGTAGACAATTTTCTCTAGTGAGATTGTTGTTTAATCCTTGATCAATCGTCTGATACAAGTGTATGCTATTTATACAAGCTAACTTACAATTGAGAGTAACTTCACAAATTAACCAAGCGAACAAAGTGAGCGTGGGTTACTATGTTGTTTTAACTCCCTCCATTGACTCTTCTGCCCTAAACCTTTTTTCCGAAGGTGGAGTAGTTTAGATGTTTGACCAAATTACATGAGTGTGTTTGATCTTTAAAGGTCATGTTTGTGAGTGTTACTCTGTAAATACTTCATTACTTCTTTCTACATTCCTAAAGATTCAAACTTTTCGATCTCCCATTTGACAATTCTCTCCATCGAAAACGACTACCGAAGTAACAGAAGTCAAAACACTTATGTGGACAATCATCAACGTGGAAATTACCTCTCAAGACATTTTCAACTTGATTTCATCAAGCTCAAAACAAACCCAATGAATTCATTTGAGGGCCGTAAATCGGCTATTCGACTTTTCAATCTCGATTAAATGTCCATTATCAACCTATACATTAATATCGGGTTCATATAAAATGTACACAACGTAACATACGCAATGACGATAATGCACCCTACCTTAGACATGTCCGTAAATCGACTTTATGAGACTTCACTAGTACTCAACAAAGTCAATTAGTCCAAGTGAAGTCGACACATCTCAACTTCTCAACTCCCAAATCACCGACACAACAACAACCACAGTAAAAACTAAAAACCCACCTGAGAAAAATCCCCAAATTCTTCATCTTCTCACAAACCCTAATCAATCTTCTTACAACATCCAAAATCAGATCAAATCAGGTAGAAATTGGGGATTTTTGTTGGGAAATTTGATGAGAAAATGGCGGTGCCGTGGAGTGTAACGTTGTGGGTATCACAGATGGTGTGGTTGGCTTTAGTTGGTTGGGTTTCATCTTGTTTGATCGTTGCTGATGAGATTGCTCACTCGCTTCGCTTCGGCGATATCGGTCCATTTCATGTCGCCTGACCCCTCTTGTTCTTCTTTGTGAGCTTCTTTGTCACTCCTCTTTTTTTTTTTTTGTTCAATTTGATCATTGGATTATGATGAATTTTTGGTTTTGATTGTTGTGTAGTGTGCTAGAAGTTTGACAAGTAGTGAACTTTATTGTGTTGGATTTGGTTTTTTGAATTATTTGATATGGGATTGTGGTGAATTTTGGATTTTTTAATAGGATTTTGGAGAATTACATGGAATAACATGAGAATTGAGAATGATTTGATGCATTTTGATATTATTGGGGGGAGGGGGGGGGGGGTGAGTGAGATTGTTCGTCGTTGAGAATGAATTGATGCCTTTTGATAACATGGGTGGGTTGGTGAGTGAGTGTGTTCGTCTATAGTAGATTTGAGGTCAAAGTTTGAGGTTTTGGGATGAATTGGATTGGCGGTATGGTTACTTGCTTAACCTTGGCAAGTTCCTAAGGTTTGATTTGTGTCACTGACTCACTGGTAGTATGTAGTCTGCACTAACATTAGGTGTTCCTTTTGGACAAAATGGTTATAAAACATTGGAACTGCCTTTGTGATTGTTTGGTTTGCCCCCGGAAGTTTCAAAGCTTAGGTTTTTCTCTTTTTGGTCCAGTGATTTTCTATCTTATGAGAATTGTTAAAAGTTGTTTGCTTGAACAAAAATGAATGGAGTTGGCGATTGGAATTTCAGTTACATTGGTAGGGAATCAAATAACTTTCTCGATTTGGCAGAACTTGATTCATGTTAGTGGTGTTTTATACTTGAGGATTAGGTGCTCTTTTTTGGAAAATTTTGGAATTCCAACTTCCTGAGTATAGGGCGTGGTGAATTGGTAAGGAAATACATAATCCCGTGAATTGGCACAACATAAACCTGCCTGCTTTAACTAATAGCATTATAGCAATCCTGAATACAACAAAATAGTCTAGCGAGAAGTTGATAATCGATAAGTTAGAGGAGTTTATGTAGTAGGAAACACTTCCCTCATCAATTTTGTTGGCCTGGTCTTTGTATGCGCACCCATTGAAAGTTGTATAAGACCAGAAAACAACTTTTCGTTGTGTGTGGCTCAGAGTCACAGGATGGATTTGAACAGACTCGTTCAAAACTTGTGAGGTTGATTCATGTAGAATTTTAACTCGTGACGCGTGAGTATGTAAATGTGCATTGTTGAGGATTTAATGCCCATCCTTTAGGTTTTGGGTGGAGCTTTACAGTGAGGGGGTAGAACGCCTCACTGAAGACCTGATAGTTTCTGATAGAGATAAATAGCACCAGGAAAGAACATTAATCGGTGTGTGTGGTTTTGTATAGGCTTATTGGGATTGATTTACGTCTGGTCGTTTAATTTGCTATCAGAAACCCAAGATTCCCAGAGTAACCAAAAGGTTTCTCCTATCTGTTTCAGGAGATTGTCATGGGAAAAGAGAAATTCTAAAATGGAGCTAACATGCACTTGCAAAAAGGTTTATGAGGAGTTTAATGTAGGTGTCTGGCATTTGGGGTTCTTGATTGTTTACATTAGTCTTGCTGCGATGTAGGATTTCTGATATTACATACATGCAAACTTTGATAGATTAAATTTGTGAATCCTTGTTTCGATTCTTGGACAAAGTTATTAGGTACATATCATTGAAGCATTTTTATTGAGAAGGTTGTATAAGCAGTTAATTTCTGTTGTTGTCAACTTATGTTATCCATACTCCCAAGTAGGCTACTGTAAATCAATATCATCCTAAGATGTGTGGCGTAGATGATTGTGTAATTTGAAATGTTTTGGTTTCATTGGTGCTATTGTGTTTTATTTGCCCAAAGTGCCTACTCTAAAATTCTTTGTTATCGAGTAATTAAGTTGAAACTTCACATCAAATTCCTTTGTCTTGACCTGACTGCCCACAGACATAAAAGTATATACTTAGTGTTCTTTCACAGGTCTCCTCTATACATACGACTAACAAACAATAATTTTTGACAGAGTCGAAGATTACATTTGCAGCCAGAATTCTCGTCTTGGGTGCTTGGATGTGACTGTATAGTTGTGTATGTTTTAATCCGGTCTAGCAGTGAAGCCATTCTTTACACTCAATGGGAAGACGATTGTTGTACAAAATGACACATTGGCGATCCAATTCCCACCCAGGCTCATCTGTTTTGCTATGCCGGAGTTGTGTCAGCTCTCGGAGATCCTGATTCACGTCTCAGTTATGCACTTATGCCCTTGCCCATGGTGAGGACTAGGGGCGGATTCAGGTGGGATGCATAGGGGTACAGCTAGCTGCATCCCCATTTTCTGTAATATACTTGATCTTGTTATAGGAGACTACTAGTAGTAGGAGAGAGATAACAAAAATACCAAATACGGTTCTAATCGATACCCAATTTGAGATTTTTCTTACTGATGAAGTTGCATTCTGTTAAATTGATTTTTACATGGACTCCTTCTGCTTCTCAGTTCTCGCAACCCACATTTTTTACCCTTCAGTCGTGAATTATACCCTTAGCAATGCAGATTTCATAAGTTCTCCAAATCGAACATATGATCAAATTTAGACATTTTTTCGCACAGTACTCTTCTTTCGTACGTTAAATCTCTACCTTTGATAGCTGACTTGTTCCAGAATGAGATGATGAAAAACTTGAAAGATATGCTGCTATCACTGATTCACTGGGAGTCTGTGACACTGGCAAGTCACAGCCAATATCTGACCATTTTGGTCAATGACTCAATAAGTGTTCTATTACATACTCGATATTACTATTACCACGCTAAAATAATCAAAGACGGTCTTATTCAAACTTTGACAAAGTCATTCTTTAAAACGAATCCGATAACCAACACAGTTACACATGCACATAAACACCTTCATCGTATTACACCCCTCACCATATTGAAAATCTTGAAAGATACGGTATGCTGCTATTACTGTCACAATGTCAGGGCTAGACACAATCCATGTTTGACTATAATAGTCAATAAGTTCTACTACCTCTAAAACTCGATAATAGTAATACGCTAAATTAATCAAATACCGTCTCATTCAAACTTTCTCAAAGTCATTTTAAAAGGTCAAGCTAATACACGCAACATAAACACCTTCACCGTATTTCACGATTTTCACCCCTAACCATGAAAAACCTAGAGTCCTAGATTATTACCATCTACCAACAATTTGAAAATTTGAAACTAACCCTAATCTTCCAAACCAAGTAAAATCCAACCATATATTATTACTTTATATCTATACTTAACTAACTTAAACTATACAATAATCACAACCTTGTTGTGTCTAATTAAAGTTTCCTTCCCCAAATTCCAATTAATCTCCCTCCTCATTAATGCACCACCCTTTTGGTCTTTACTTACTCCAAACTTCCATAATAATCACATTCAATTCAATTCAATTCAATTTCTCCCCCTTTTTTCCCCATTGACAACACCTTCTCACCTTCCAATTCTCCCACAAACTCAAGCAATCTTCAACCATACTCTACTCCACCACCCTCCTCATGCAAACCCCATCAAAAAGATCCAAACTTTCCTCAAAAAATTGACATTTTTTCATGCAAACAAAACAAAACAAAACCCACCAAAAAGATCAAAACTTTCTTAAAAAAGATTGAAACTTTCTTCATAAAAACTTCTCCTTGAAGTTTCTTCCGATTTCAATGGGGTGTTCAGCTTCAAGGTTAGATACCTTTATTGCGAAAGCTATAGAAGACCCTTTATCATTTTCATCATCAACATCAACATCTTCTGTTTCCTCTTCAAGTAATAATAATAATAACGTATGTAAGAAGATTCGTTCTTTATCTACTCCGTTAGTTCATCACCCTGCTGTTAAAAAGGGGGATTCTAATCATCTTGTATGTTTAACTTCTTCAACTTATGGTTCACTTGCTGTTGTTGATGATTATTACTGTTCCTCTTCTTCTACTGCTGCTGCTGTTGAAGATGATTGTGATGTTGATTCTTCACCTGATTCTGTGATTAATACTTGGGAACTTATGGAAGGGTTAGAAGATGATGAAAGTGTTGTTAATTTTCATAAAAATGTTGTTGTTGGTAGTGATTGTAGGGTTAAGTGTTTGAATTTGCGTGATTTTGAAGATACCCAGAAATTGCCTGGTTCTAAATTGGGGTTTTGTTTGGTGGATGATTGTGGTAGTGATTTTAAGGTTAATTCGTCGAGTTTCGGTGATTATAATGATGCCCGGAAGTTGTCGGGTTCGAAATTTGTTGATTGTGGTAGTGATTTTAAGGTGAAGGGGTCGAATTTAGGTAGGATTAATGATGCTCGGATAATGGCTGCTAGGTTGGGGTTGGATTTGAGTGATAGTAGTAGTGATTTTAAGGTGAAGTCGTCAAGTTTACGTGACTTTAGGGATGCTCAGAAGGTGTCGGGGCTGGGTTCGGGGTTACATTTGGCTGATTCTTTGACGAAGTTGAGTGATTCGTATGTGTTTGTGGATGTGGCAAGTGAAATTGTTGAGGAGAAGGATGAGGGGTTTGAGCTGAACCCTAGTACTAAGCCTTTGTGGAAACATTTGTCGGAGGAGTCGCTTCTTTCGAAGATGGATCCTAATGTGGGTAATGCTTATGAGAGAGCATTGTTGGGTAATAAGATGGGGTATAGTCAATGTAGGGATGTTAGTAAATCGGCGGGTTCGAGCCCGTTTGTGTCCAAGTGTAAGAGTATGGGTTCTCCTGTGGTGGTGTCGAAAATGGGTGGTGACGATAATGCTTGTAATAAGGATGGGTGTGAGGACAAGATTGTGTTGTATTTTACTAGTTTGAGGGGGATTAGGAAGACATTTGAAGACTGTTCTTTTGTTAGGATGGTACTGAGGGGATTTCGGGTGGTTGTAGATGAGAGGGACATTTCGATGGATTCGAGTTTTAGGAAGGAACTACAAAGTGCACTTCTTGGGAAAGCTATGACCTTGCCACAACTCTTTATTAGAGGGAAGCATATAGGAGGCGCCGATGATGTGAAGTTACTGCATGAAACTGGGGAATTGGAGAGGATTTTAGAAGGATGTCCGACAAAGGATTGCGGGTCTGTATGTCAGAGCTGTGGTGATGCAAGGTTTGTCCCTTGTTCGAATTGTAGTGGCAGCCGGAAGGTGTTTCAGGAAGACGAAGGAAGAACGAGGAAATGCCCTGACTGCAATGAGAACGGATTGGTTCGCTGCCCAAGCTGTTGCTTGTGAATGGTGCTGCCATACTGACTGGATTCTGTGGTCATGCTCGAAGTTTTTATCAAGATTCCAGTAATTACTTCTTCCTGTTCTTTATGCCAAGGTCTGGTCTAAGTCTCATTACCTGTTCTTATCAATCTACCATCTCTTTGGCATTAGATGCACAGATATATGGTTCACTATCTCTTTGAACACAATGGTCCAATTTTTAGTTGCGCACCTCTTTGTTAGTATCTGATTGCGTAAAAGCTGTAAAGAAGGTTGATTGAGCACTCAGTAGTAAGAGTTATGATATTCTGTCAGATGCTCGTGTTTACTGTAATACTGTTGGAATGTTGAATTTTCTTAGTAGTATAAATGTGATCTAGACTATATCACTCCAAAAAAATATCTGGTGCTATCGCCTTCATTACTTTAGCTTATGATATTGCAGTATGCCTGAATTGTTGCTCTGTTCTTTGTATGAAACCGCATGTTCTTGTGATGCTCATGGTTCCCGAAGAAATCTTATGGTGGCTTGGCTAGTTTTTCTTTATTGCATCCTACCTTGTCGAGTTCTTGTTAATGCACCATCAAGGCTAAAACAGTTGAAACCTTATGTTCTTGTGATGCTCATGGTTCCCGAAGAAATCTTTGTGGCCTGGCTAGTTTTTCTGTCCTGTATCCTACCTTGTCGAGTTATTGTTATTACACCTTTAAAACTATGTAGCATAATCGCTTGTGGTTCACCAGTCCACCAGACCAAGTAAATTCAATAGCTCAATGTTGTGTTGACTGTTGAGTATGAAAGGCCTGGAAAATCTTGGCATTTGTCATATTACTAGCTGTCTTTTATGATTAGGGTTTCGTCTAGAATGTGTTGAAAGAGGGTATTTCACCAAAGTGACACATTTTGCTTTCAAGTTTCCGGGTGTATATGAAATTAAATTTATCGATATGCCTAACCCTTCTCCATGATCAGGTGGTCCTATTACTCCTATAGTTCCCTAAAGGTAATTGCTATTGATGTCTTGTTCGTCCGTTTCAATATAAACATACCATTATGTAACCATCATGCCTGCATGGGGTGTTTTTATCCTACCCTTACCTTCTGGAACAATTCTGGAGAAGTAGACAGTTTTATCTTACATTTTTGCATTCTTTTATACTTTGTTTCACCTCGCACCCCCTTTCTCGCTTTTGCCCTCTCATTGATCTTGTTTTTGTATACTTCTTCCTCTCGTATGATTGTCAAGAATCTTAAGACTATTCTTGCTAACCGAACCCAAACTTCTTTCACCCCTACCTTACCTCACCATAGGCATGAGCCTTTGAAGCACATGGGTAATGTTGTTTTGGGGTTCGAAGTGTAAATTTAGCAAGTTGCCTATTCATGTGCCCCTTGTAATTCATTTTGTTGTACCCTGAAATGGTTACTTAGTTAGTACAGTATATTTAGAGGAATTATATCAGTTATTACCTAATTTTGGAGGGAAAATACTCAAAATAGGGATGGTCCAACATCAATGATGTGAGTATGGGGTAGTTGGTGGTTGTAAAGTGCTGTCACATTCTATATGAGGAGGAGGTTGGTCTTGCTGTTACTGTGATTGTGATACATGACCCATTTTGTGACATGCTTTGTTGGCCCTCTCCCTTGATACATACTGCTCATATTCTATAGAATGTTCATGTGTTGCTGAATCTTCCAGGCTATGTTATCTTCAGTCCTCACACAATAAGATCAATCTATTAATGCGGAGAATTAACAAACGAGGGAATTGAATTTGTCCCTGGTCTCGTGTTTATTTGGGGTATAAGTTTCGGCTCCTGTCGGTGCTCAGGTTTAGAGTTGAATGATGTAGTAATGTAGTATGACTGTATGAGTGCTGGTCTTTGAATTGATGTTTGAGTTTCGGCTCAAATGCTGACACTGTACCAGCTTCGGTTTTGATGGATGTAGGAATTTAATCGACGTAGAAAAGGTTACTTGACTGTATCAATGGTTGGGACTGTGTTGCTTGAGTGATGCCTGTGTGGCTGTGTCAGTACTCAAGTTCGGATACTACTTTCTTTTCGTTGTTTTGGTTTGCATCATCCGGTTGAGTTTGGATTCGAGTTGGTAAGAGGTTTGTTCAAGGAAACCACTGTGTCAGCAGTGTGTTGATTAGTGGTATAGACCAAGTAAAATCCTGGGCCTCCGCTTCTTCTTGTTTAGCCAAAGGGTTAATTGTTAGTTCAGCTTAGCCTGACCATGAGTTGTCCCAACTCGGTTATCTCGTGAGCCCGTTTCTTCGCAAAATAAACCCACCTTGCTAACTGGCCAAGGCCATACACGGCTCAGGTTGGTTCACCCGTGCCAACCCGCACCTTTGTGAGCTATATAGGATAGTTTGGTTCTGCCGTCCAAGCTCGACATGGTCCGGCAGCCCGTGGCCACCTCTACAACAGGTCATTCAAAATCTAGCTCCATAGTTTTGGTCTTGTGGACAACAACAAAATATAACAAGAGGACCTATATAGATTCGAATTTTGACTCGAAATATGACATGGGTTTTGCCCCGACTTAAGCAACATGAATTAGTTCCCCTTATACTGTCTCGAAACCTTCTACTTCCTGTCTTTTACCTGAACACATACCAATTGAATTCGAAATAACCAAATCTATTCTATATTAGGTCTGAAATAATCTAATCCAATCCAATTAACCCGTAAACGATTATTATGTATTAATTCAACTTGTATTAATCCAACACGAACACAAATTACCTCGATAAATTCCAATTCCCTTCTTCTTACCCTTAATCTAAATCCACATTAAAACCAAACAAACCTATCAATTATCAAAATACCCAATCCAATACTCGACAAATTCCGAATCCAACAAGAACAACCCGTTTTACAAAAACACAACCTTAAAAAAATTCTACTTCCTTTCTTTCTTCACCAAAATCCACGTTAAAATTTAAACCAAACAAACTTTTCGAATATCCAAATACCCAATCCAATACCGCGTAAATCCCAAACCCGACCAGAACGCCCCGTTTACAAAAACACAACCCCGAAAAATTCTACTTCCCTTAGTTTCTTTACCTAACTCCACATTCAAACCAAACAAACCTATCGTATATCCAAATACCCGATCCAATACCGTGTAAATCCCAAACCCGACCAGAACGACCCGTTTACAAAAACACAACCCCGAAAAATTCTACTTCCCGTTGTTTCTTTACCTAAATCTATATCGAATATCCAAAATACCCAATCCAATACCGTGTAAATCCCGAACCCGACCAGAACGACCCGTTTACGAAAACACTTCCAAGTCAACCACCCAAGCGACAAACCCAAGTCCCAAACTGCTACTTTAACTTCAGAAGATTATTCTCACAAAAAAACAACACAAAACACACGCTCTCTCTCTCTCTCTCTCTCTCTCTCTCTCTCCTCAGGAAGCTTGAACAACACAACACAACACAGAGAGTATACTGAGTGAGTGAGTGATGGAGGTTGACGGAGAGATAAACGGAGAAGCAGTAGGACAATGTCTGAGCAGCTTTCTTGACGAAGGAAGCGTAGAAAGTCACCGTTATTATTTAGCACGGAGAACGGTGTTTGAAATGTTGAAAGATAGGGGTTACGCCGTTCCAAATTCCGAGATCGAGCTTACTCTTCAACAGTTTCGTGATATTTACGGGCCTAAGCCCGACGTTGAGCGTCTTCGGGTTACTACGGCCCTCCTCTCTGATCCCACTAAGAAGGTTGCTTCTTTCACACACTTCTTTTTCTTTCCCCCTTTTTTGTTTGGGAGATAATTGGTTGTTGATTTTGGATTTTATTGATGATTTTGTTAGTGGGTATTGTGGTTTTTTGGAATTTAAGTTAAAGGGTTGTTTTTATTTTGATTTGCATGTGTTAATTTTTGTTAATTTTCTGGGTTTGTGAATTTTTGAGTTAAATGTTGGGGCTTTAGTTTATTTTTTCTGTTAATTTGTTGATAATGGTATAATTTAAGGAGTTTAATTGTTGTTGAATTGTGTTTTTTGTGGGTTTATTACTTTGTGCATGTGGCATTTTCTGATTTAATTATGCAATTTGTATGTTATCATATGAAGCTGAGTGTAGCTTCAGGGTTACACTTCTTGTGTAATGATTATGTTTGGCTGGGAATTTCGTTGATTGTTATGTGGTGATTCGTGGGATTGTTTGTAGTGGTTGTTTGCGTGTTTTAATTCTAAGCTACACTAATTCCATATTAGCTGTTGATTTGCATCAATTGTGTTGATGAATTCGGGAAGTGAAATTGCGATAATCGTGTTTCGGGAGTTTGTTTACTTTGCTTATGAAAACATAGATGAGCTCTTTGGCCGGGCATTGATCTCTTTCATCTTGCATATGGTTTAGTTTGGGAGCTTTCGTCTTTAGCAGTATCAGGCTATCAGCCTAGCCTATTGCTAAGGTCATGTCAAACCTAAAAAAACATTTACATGCAATGTGAACTGTACTAGAGCGCGAAAAACCCAATGTGGGCATTTACTTGTGGGACAAAATGCGGATACAGTTTGGTCTTACAACAACCATCACTACCACCACCGCTATATTCAGGCCTTGTGTAACTCATTCTCAATTGGGTTATAGCAAGGTGTTTAAGCCATACGCTTTTATCACCATCCTCTGGTCCTGCAGCAGTGTGGGACTATTGTGAAGGCCTTGAAACTTCCATCAATTTGGCTAATATTCCTATGTCTAGAGATGGAGTCAGTTTTTTTTAAAAGCTTCACGTATTCTTCTACATTTTGTGGATACTTGTACTATACTTGTTGATCACAAAGCTAATTTCTGTTCTGCGCATAGTTGCGCGTCTATGATTTGTGCTGTTGGCTCTGTATGTTGTTTGATATAGAAACTTGAATCTATGTCTAGTAGATAACGCAGTGGGATCTTCTCATGCCAAATAAAACTTTGTTGTTTTTGTTCTTTCTCGCAACTTATCTGATCAATCTGCTCTTTTGTTGGTAACTATCTATGCAGATTCTGGTGATTTTCAGTGGGCCTCAGCTAGTAAAAGTATCAACGATACGGATAATTTCTTCTCAAATCATTAACAAAGAAAGTTTGAGTGGCATTATACTGATTGTTGAAAATAGATTAACAAGCCAAGCTTTGAGAGCTCTGGAAATGTTCCAAGCAAAAGTTGAGACATTTCAAGTAAGTTTGCTGACCTACTTGCGTGACCTACATCTTGCTAACTTCTGCTTCTCTGCTGGGCATCTGTGATATTAACTATCAACATATCTTTCACACATATTTTCGCTCTTGTTATGAGGTCCTTTATCCCAAAGAATATTGTATGTTTCATCTACTTCTCGAGTTTGTCAATGCGAAATAAGGAAACTGAAATGCTGCCATGGGGTGGTACCAAACTCACATGCCATTTTAATCCTTGATTTTCGTTTGATTCGGCATTGTATCTGAGAGGCTGTACCCATATTGGCTACTCTCTGGTGGGGCTCTTTCTATGTCGGACAGGTTTCAACTCATACTCTATTAATCATTCATTTTCCACATGTCTCCAGATAACTGATTTGCTTGTGAATATCACAAAGCATGTTTTGAAGCCAAGACATCGTGTGTTGACTCCCAAGGAGAAAGAGAAGCTACTGAAGAAATACAATTTGCAAGAAAAGCAGGTATTCAATCTTCTTCCAATTTGTATTCTGTGGAATAATGGATTTGATTATGTAGCTTATTATGCCAAATAGATGGCGTCAGAAAACTGGCTCCCTATTGTTCAGTATTGGGTTTGAAATGTATGATGGTAGCTGCATTCGTACCCATCACAAGCATCATGTTTGAGGAAACCTAGCATAAAAGTTCTTATGTCAGAAATCAGTAGAGATGTAGAACTTAATGGGCTACTTTGTCGAATGGCTCTACATTTGATTCTGTGGATGTCAGTGCTTCTTGTGGCAAGGAGTGTTTCATGTTCTCGCTTTGAGGACGATAATATCATCTCCCATTCTCCCTCCCCTGAAGGTGAGCAAATTTGCTCACCAGCTTGGTGTTATGGTCTTAGCTTCCATTATATTTTTGTCGGATTCCTCATGAGG
Source organism: Spergularia bocconei (assembly GCA_963457585.1). Lineage (NCBI taxonomy): Eukaryota > Viridiplantae > Streptophyta > Magnoliopsida > Caryophyllales > Caryophyllaceae > Spergularia > Spergularia bocconei. The sequence goes on along the minus strand of OY734946.1, from coordinate 865,522 downwards.
AGCTATTACTGCGTTGAGGTGAACACTTTTTTTTTTTCGGAACCTAAGTGAACACTTTTTCTTAGTTTCATGTGTTTGCTTTGATTGAGGGCCCTTGGGCCCGATTACTCTGAGGAAGTTATTAGATAGGTGATTTCAACTTCCTACCAAAGGTTCTAATTCACTGATTTAGAGATTGCTGTTGACTTTTGAAAGACTGGGTTCATTCAAAAGAATGGTTTCATTTGAAACTGTAGATTTGGCCTCATTACATGGAATTTCGATTTTACCTTCCTGGCATGCTCTCTTCAATCTGTAGGTTGTGGCATCTGTTTGTTTCGATGCTTCTTGTAAAATTGTTTACTGACTGAAACTTTGTCCTGAGACTTGAAAACCTCTGCCAAGTTGTTTTTATCCATTTCTTTGTTATGCTCTCTTAGACAATCTCATCTTGCCTTTTCAGCTTCCTCGAATGTCAGTGAAGGATGCCATTTCACGCTACTATGGACTTGAGAAGGGGCAGGTGGTCAAAGTGATGTACACTGGTGAAATCACGCAGTCTCATGTGACTTATCGTTGTGTATCTTAATGTGACGAGAAGGGCCCTGTCATTCTAGGTTGTAGTGTAGAATTGCAGTTTCGTTTTAGAACAGGGCCCTGTCTTTCTAGGTTGTTTTAGTGCAGTATTGTACTTCCGTAGAATAAGTATTCTTCGGATGCTAATGGAATGTTCTGTATGGTTCACGGAAACTGAATGACATAATGTCCTCCCTTTGTAACTCGGTTTGACTCTGATATTCCAAAGTTTGTAAAGTTGCGTGCTTCTGTTTCGTTCATGGTAGACCTCGGAGTGTATTCTTGCAAAAATGTGGGAATGTAAACCCAACTCCAAATGCTGGCTAATTTGGTTTTAGAAGACATGTCAATTGGCGCCGAATTTGCCTTGCCATTCTGGAGTATTACATTCTCACCAGTAGAGTTTTGTTTGAGCATTGGCGATTTTGTAGCAGCATTGATTTTGGCAGGGTTCATGTCGAACTTGATCCAGTGTTCTCGTCGACCACAAACGATCCAAGGGTGCACAATACTAGATGATTACTCTGAGGAAGCAAACGTCTAATAGAGAGCTTTTAACGTTCGAGTTCTGCAGTCGATTTGAGCTCTAACAAAAGATGGTCACATTGAGCACAAACGACCGAGGATGTCCAATACATTTACATTGGCATGGCGAGAAGAATGCCGGCAATGCAAACTTGCCAAGTAACGTTGCATTTTTTCTATGACATCAAATAATCCGCAACCGGTACCTTCAGTTACGAGCTAGGTGATAGGCTAATAGCTCGTTATGCACTCATTCGACTCGTAACTCATATACACTCTTCACACACTCTCATTCAACATTTTATATCAATACCGGACTTCACTATCCGCTTAATTAGATGAACCAAACCGATACTAGAGATCGTAACTCATACACACTCTTCACAGTTTCGCAAACTCTCATTCAACATTTTATATCAATACGGATTTTACTATCCGCTTAATTAGATGAACCGATACTCAAGATTGATACGTGAAAAATGACGACAATATTGTCACTACCACAACTCGTAGTACACCAAGTTCAACCTCCATGAAAATTTAAAAATCAAATATCCCCTCCTTTAAAAAAATTCAGCTCATTTTCAAAATTTCATCCAATTTTTTCCCCAATTTAATTTCTCTAAACCCTAGCTAAATCCTTCTCACATTCAACATTTTCTTCCCCAATTTTCAACTCATTGATGATCCAGGTATGCCTTTGTTTTTTCGCGCTTGCTTATTGTTTAAGTTATTTAATATAGTATTACGCATAACTGCCATTTTTCACCCTTGAAACAACAACTAATCGTATTGATCACGCTTTAAATTGTACTGATTCATCACCAAATTGCTTGAAAGTTTCAATCTTTACTAATTTTAGTTTGAAATATGAACTGGGTATTGATCTGATTCCTAATTTAATCACCCCAAAACAAATTCAAAAAGGGGGGAAAGAAAAAGAGGGAGGCTTCTTCTTGAAGTTAAGAATTGCTGTGTTACTAAGTTAAATTGATGAGATAATGATTATGTTAAAAGTTTGAGATTTGTATTTATTTTTATTTTTTGTGTTTGGTTGTATAATAGTGAAAGAAAAAAAATGAGTGATTTAATATCTGGGTCTCATCATACGCCGGGCAGCAGTGAAGTGAGGGGCAGTGGGTTCGATGCTGCCCGGGTTCAGGATGTGAAAGCGTGGCTAGTCTCACAGTTTGATGCTGTTGGTAAAGATGTACCCGAATTCGAGTACACCCCTAGGAGTATTGCGCAATTGCATAATCTTGCCACGGTTTCCCGAGCCAAGACTCAGGCTGCTGGCATTGTCGCCAGTGATTTCCGTCAGAAGGCTGCTGAATATCGCGCCCAAGGTTAATTCCGTGTTCCTTTTGATATATCGTATCTGTATTGTGGCCTGTTGTGTTTGTCTCTTTAGCTATGCTGAAAATGTGTGTTTGTGTTTTCGATGGTGAAATGGAAATTGCATTTTAGCTGTTGTTGGTTGGTTTCCATCTCATTGAGAAGTTAGCGCAATTTGGTTGTGTGCTTTAGTAAGATTTGATTGATTTTGTTGCGAGTACAACATTACCCTAGTTCCTAAAAGAATTCCTTCTGTGGCAAGGCCAGGGATTTGATATGTTGCGATTTTGTGAGTGGTAGAACAGATATCCTAGGGACTTTTAGTTTAACTGCTCGTGTTTGTTGAAATCTAGATGCTGAGTTATTCAGTTTCTACTGGATATTATTATAGGCCATGACCCATGAGAACTAGCGAAAAGTAATTAGCCGAAGTGTGTGATATGATTCCTTGGATTCTGATTGTCATTGTTCTGATGAGAAATTTTCATTTACTGAAGCTGCGAGAGTCAGGGAGATTTTGGAGAATGTGGGATTGGCACAAGAAAGTTTGCCCTCCAATGTGGTCGGATCAGCTCAAGTTTTGGCCAGTGTTTCCAACTTGTTGAACATTAGAGACACCGAATTTAGCAGGTGGGCTTGTAAATAGTATTTATCTTTACTTTTGTATAAGTAATTAGTGGTGAACAACTTTTGTAACTGAAATTTGAGTCGTCTGACAAGGGGTGATGTCATTCTAGTTTCCTTGTGGGCATGGGGGATCTTTCACTGAGAAAGAGTGAAGTGAAGGAAAAAAGGGCTAAGGTGCAAAAGGAGTCGAGAGAGCTACTTAATTATACAAGGAAGGCAATCGCGAGGCTGACTTACTTGAAAATGTATGTTCCCATCCTCCAGAAATATTTTGAAATGCTAGACTTTCTGAAATGTCAATGTATGGGGTATTTTCCCTGAAGTTATGCCAGCGAGAGTTACCTATTCTTATGAGGTATTAAACTGATGTCCCCCTATTTTTTTCCGCATATCATTAGAATACTTGCTCAGCTGGAAGAAGAAGTACCACTTTCTGAGTCTCAAATGGAGAACTGGAAGAACAAGTTAGCAGTCATGGTTTCGAAAGAGCGGGAATACAACCAGAAATGTGCCAACTATAAGGTAGAAATGTTGTGTCGATATAGTTTTCTTTCCTATCATTTGGTAGGGGCACTGGAGAGTTGATCCAGCTTATCGTATGGATTTTTCTTATATTAGGTTGCCTGTATGAATTATGATACATGTATGATTTGCCTTTTATCCGACTCATTTGTCATTCTATCAAGATAACAGATTACTCCACTTTCATGGCTTTGATATGTGTAAACCAGCACCCTTACCCCCTTCTACCCTGTAGATTGCAGGTTCTCAACTTTCATTTGAAGATAACTCTTGAATTCATAATATATTGACTTCTGAGAAAATTTATTCGACAATTTTTTTTTTTTTTTTTTTTTTTGTGAAAATGGTAACTTGCCCCTAGAATCGATTTAAGAAATATCTGAGTCTAATCTAGACAAAGATTCATGTAATGGTCACAAATTCATAAAGCTTTTGTTGTCTTTTTGATGAATGATACATGGATTTTTCTAATTTCCTTTTCTTTTCATTTTGAGGCTAGTTTTCTTCTGATATCAACATACGATGTAATAAGTTTTATGGTATTGTTTACTTATCTTGCGCTTATCTATGGTGAAGATTTCCTGTTTGACCTTTACTTATGCAGGCCATATTGAACCGTGTGGGTTACTCCCCTGAACTCCGCCATGGAGTGCTGGCTGAAACAGCAGATTACAAGAAAGAGCTGGAAGAGAAAACCAAGCCCATTCTTGAAACATTGAGAAAGTATCAGGACTTGCCTCCTGTAAGTTCCCTCTTTTCTGTGGCATCCTGCGCCTTTCTTTTATTGATTTTTGAGTTCTAGTGATTACGGTCTTCCAATATTTATGTATCATCTATTCCCTGGGCAGGACAAAGTGTTCGCTTTACTGGCTATTGAAGAGAAGAAGAAAGAGTACGCTGCTGCAGAGAAGCATCTAGAAGACGTGTTGCAGTCAGCACTTGCTACGACAGATTAATGTCTCCTTTTTTCGGTTATGACCTCCGCACTGCACTGCGGCCTTGATATGCCATTCGGAGGGGTTAGATAGACCTGGTCACTTTTACTGGTCATTTGTGCTAGCTAATGTAATCATCTTTTTTTTTTTTTTTTTTTTTTTTTTTGACAGAGAGCTAATGTAATCTTAAAAACTGAATTCTTTTGTCAATGAAAAAGCGTTACTTGTGCAAGAGTGCAGATTTGAGCATTGTAGTGTAGACCCAATTCTGTCATTCTGGATAAGGTTACGAGAACAGAGTTCGAAGTCTGTACAATTTTCCTCATGTATGTTAGAGCATCCTCATTGGTGAGATTTATTTCGTGTACCAGATAGCGTTTATTTGAACTGAGAAGTACATAGAACTCCTCCTGTTCCAGGCCTGACCAATTCTCGTAGCCGAGAAGGGGGTTTATATACAGGTGACTGGGAGCATTTCATTCGAAATATGTTTCTCAGACAACTTTCTGCCTGCTCACGACTGATTGCTTACGTTTATGCAAACAGACGATAATAGATCATCAAGCGCAAATGTGATTGCTGAATAAATTGCTCCAAGAGTTGATGAAGTCGGGAAACCCATCACATCGAGCAAACATTCATAGTGCAGCCAACGTCAAATTACACAAAAGCGCAGCAACGTGTTGCATTGGTTCTGAATCATTCTGGTTTCAAGAAACTTAACACAAGTAAAAAACTAGGCCTAAAATTCCACAAACGTACTCTCTTTCAGATGATACCCGAAATAGTTTGTCAACAAAATTAACTGCCAAGCAGAGCAGTACATCAGGTCAAGTATAGCAGCAAAACGCTAAAGGCAGCAACGCTATCTATTGCTTTGAATTAAGTATTTGACATCCACGAAATTTGCACAAGAAACAGGGAATCGAGACATTATAGTTGCAGCTGCTTCACCACTTGACAAAGTCAGTGCTCAATTTACTTCTTACGAGCCACAGCTGCAGCAATACCTCCAACCAAAAGTCCCACTGCAGTAGCTGTTATGCCGATTCCAATGACACCATCTGCGTATGATGGAAAAGACAATTACACAGCCCATCAGTAATTAGTAAAACCACGAGTTCGAGGCTTTGAGTTCTAAATAACAGAATCAATGATTATGCATTTCTTACCTCTGGCAATGCGATCTTCCACATTTTTCTTCAGGGAGCGTGCTTGCCTCCAATCTGGTGCAATCTAAGAAGGTAACAAGCACATGGTAAGATGTCTTGGTGCAGGATTTTAACTGAAATAGCACAAAGAAGCAACAACCCCCTCCCCCACGCCCTCCCAACCCAAACAACAACCAAAACGAAAGCCGGAGGCCAGATTTATTTCTACGGCACTCAGACCTTTAATGTTTCTTTAAACAGGAAGAGTCGATGTTCAAATTACATTCATGCATACAGACCTCTAGCTGATAACCACACTAACCTTTGGATTTTGGACCCTGTTAAGATACATACTGACTACACCAAACAGTGAGTTATAATCCCACGCTTGTTTACAATTGCAGAATTTGGTTGTATCAAAGAGGGGTGAAAGTGTGAAACTAAGATCCCTATTACCTCCCTGTCCCTTAAATATTCGTATCCAGAGACACTGTTCAAGTTTTCATAATATGAAAAAAAAAACAGCATTTTGAATCTTGAGCTCAGTACATACCAAAAAACAATTAAGCGTTGGGCATCATATTTCTAGACAAGGTTGGTGCTCAAGAGCATTGGTGATAACTAAACTCAATGCATTTTACACCACATTCCACCACAAAGAATGAACGCAATAATAATGAAACGCATAAAAATCTCAAGCCAATGATGCTAGAAACTTGTGGTCAAGCAAGCCTGGGAACTATGGGAAGATATGAGAAAAAGAAAAACATGAAGTCTTTGAAGAAAAACCAATTTTTTATTAAAGGAGTTAAGTCATGAGAACCATAAGATCATAGAACATTGAAAAAGAAAAAAAAGAGACCAGAACTCTACCTTCAGACATTCTTCCACAAGAAGCCTGCTCCTGGCAAAATCACCACTCCTGTAATATCCCACAGCGAGCAGATAAGTCTTCTCCCTTGTATCCAGAGGACTACTCCTAGTATTGGCAAGTGATGCTGCCATAAAACATAGTGAGTAACTAAATGGAATTGTTTAATATCTTTAGAGGAACAGGAACAGGAACAGGAACCGGCAAATCAAAAATACGGACACAGAGTATTTTTCAACTAAGTATTATAACCACAGTCATGAACGATAAACACATAAATTGGCAAGAGAATCCAACTGAAGTCGAATGAAAATTTGAACAGAAAAGCATATAAGCAACATAATACATATTGTTGGCCACCACAAGATCAAGATGAACACGTTGTCCTTTCACAATTTTTCTCATTTCTCTTAAATAGAAGGTGTCAGTACCAACTCTATACAAATGGCTATTCTTTGTTCATACACTTTAATTATACCCCATGAAAAATTACAGTACTGGCTATGAAATCAAGAACATCACGTCAAAAGTTCAAATTACTAACATAGAAAGCAGAGAAAGCTGATAAGTAGTAGTTGTCTATCAAGTATTATTACAAAAAACATAACGAGACTATACCAATCCCCGTGTCACTGGCAGAAGATAGAAATGATACAGAAGCAGCAATGGCCAAAAACCTGCTATATTGACCATAAGGTGGGTGGGGAGTGGAGGTGAAACTTATAGACAATACCAATCCCCATGACACTGGCAGAAGATAGGAATGATACAGAAGCAGCAAGAATAACATCCAAAGACAACGGTCGACATATAAATATCAAGAGGCAAAGGAAAATATAGCTACCTTCAACCATAGCTATTCCCCGTTGCACATCTTCAGGACGCTTAGAATGAACCAGGGACCACGATAGCCTCATGAGAGTTTCACCTTTCTGTTCTTCTGAAGCACCATTTGCAGCCTCTGCCACCTCTTGTTCAATTTTCTGTCATTACAGCAATTATTAAGCTCTAAACTCGTTTACTTTTGTATTAACACGGTTCAGTGACTTTCCCAAGCAACATACAAAAAGAGGTACACACACCCAGCAGTCCTGAACAAAGGAAAATGACACGAAACACAAAAGGAGAGACATCTAGAATTTTAACACTCATCCAATTATATTATGAACAAACGACTAGAAAAATTATCCGAAAGTATCCTTCCGAACTAGTCAACAACATCTTTTAAACTATTTCAAACCACTGCTCCTTCAACAACCACCAATTTCGCGCACAGAAATTAGACGAAATGAAAATCCTAGCCTCCTAATTTTCATTGCCTTCCCATCAGAAACCATTCCACAGCAGCACAGCTACAATACAAATGCACACGATTGCACGACAAAAATCGAAACTCATGATGGAAGTACTCGAGCACAATCCACCATCGCCAATCCTCTAATTCTCACCGTCTTAAACCCTAACCTAAACCACAATTCCATATCTCAACTCCTCGTTTCGCCGCAACAGCGATTCTCACTACACGAACCTTACGAACAAACTATACACACAGAATCGTAATCCGCAAGTTTCTAAACAGCTAACCATACCGCAATTCCTTATCTCAATTCCTCGTTTCGCCACTACAGCGATTCTCACTACATGAACCCTACGAAATACACTACACACAGAATCGTAATCCGCAAGTTTCTAAACAGCTACACAGTCTCCGCAACACTAACAAACTCCAAAATTCATCAAACAAATACATACATCAAATTATTCGAATCAAAATCAAACACAAAATTTCATCGAAATATCAATTTCATGTAATAATAACATCATCATCACCAAAATATCACAAATTTAACCTAAAAAAATCGAACGATTACGAATTTACCGAAATTATTCAATTTTAATCCTGAAAAAGTTGCCGAAAATGACAAATAATAAGAAAAATTCAAAATTACGCACAAATTAAACCCTAAAATTAATTCAATTAAAAGAGGGGAAAATCGGCGAAGGAGGAGAGAGAAAGAGAGAGAAGAACATACAGCGATGGTATCGGTGTCGCACCAAGGGATGTGGTCGCCGCTGCCGAAGAAATTTCCGACGTTTTCGAAAAACTTTCCGATCTTTGCGTCCATTTTTTTATCTGGCTTGTGGAACAAGGAATTGAGTGAAGAAGAAGATTGAAGGAGGAGAGAGAAAATGCGTGGGGGAAAGTGTTGGTGATGATTATGAACGACCAGAGGTGGAAATAGAGAAACTTGTGCAATACAACACTTTTTTGGTGAGTTTCGGGCAAGTTACTGAATTAGGAGACGTGATTAAGAAATTAATTATACTAGTTTTCATGCCCGTGCCACGACCGAGTCATGTATTTGTATGACTTATGTTCGTTTCATAAGAAAAGTGTTAGGCCCTGTGCGATTCAACATATTCAACGGTGTTTTCAAATCAGATTAGATTTATTCAAATCAAATCAAATAAGATCAGAATTATCCAAATAACAATCAATGAATGTAGTCTATTTTTAGTTATTAATTCGTCTAGTTGCAGTTAAATTATCAGTTAATTCAGTTCAGATCAAATCACATCAAATTTATTCAAATCAAATCAAATCAGATCAAGTCAAATCAAATCAAATCAGATCAGAAAAATGCAATCTAATCGCACATAGCCTTAAGTGTTGGCTTATCTTTGTTTTAGTAATTTACCATAATGATTGTTTTCCATAAATTAGTTTATATATACTACTGTATGATAATTTATTATTATATCTTAACCGATAATTGTATTTGATGCTATTTTTATGTTCTATCCAATTAATGTATGTCAAGTGTCCATATACGATTCCAAGGTGTATGTGTAATTGAGTGGTGAAAATGTTGGATATTCAGCCCAAGTTTACTCAAGTGGTGGCCCACTTGGATCTTACCTTGTTGAATTGGCCTTTGTTGTTTAGGCAATTGGCAAACAACATGAGTACGGAGTATATCGGTTAAGGTGGTACGTGTGAATAAAAGGGAAGCAGTTCCATTGGGTTAGAAGTAGTAGCGACTAACGACGACACAAACTTGTTTATCTTAAAAATGGAGGCTGTGTGCTAAAGTTTATAATGTGAGTATGTGACCCTTAATTTTTCAAGGCAAAAGCACAAAAGTTACATTTTAGACCATCCTACGTCCCACTTCAAACATCCCTATTTCAATTTCGAGTAAAAAACAACGAGTTTTGACCTTCATGATTACTCCGTATTAATTTTGCAATTACACAAAAGAAGCATATTGTTACCTTCATAATTACTCTGGGTAGTTTACCAAGGAAAATTGATTGATTATGCATGATCCAAAAAGTTATTATACATCCCTAAGTATACTCGAGCCTACTGATCAGCTGCTAAAATAAAAATTATGGACTTGGTACATACTCCTAATATTGATGGTCGCAGCCACAAAAATGATGCACCAAGCAACTTCATGACCAACCAATTATGTTTTGTTTGTTACGGTGTTATTAATTAAAGCAATGTACTGTATAATAATGACGATGATAGTGGAAAAGCCACTCTCTGTTGATTTTTCCTAACCTTTTGTTTTATTACTCAGGGTTTGTCGAATGCATGAGCTAGGTGTGAATAACACACTCTCTGTCAAATTAATTTGATTTTTCCTAACCGTTTGTTTTTTTATCAGGGTTTGTCATCTGTACTATTTTTAACCGTGCGTAACATTTCATGAACTTCCGTTACTGTGGTTTGGTGAAACTGTAAAAACTAAAAAGTCATGCATTTTTACAACTTTGTTTTTACCGCAAAAATCAGAGTCCCCACCACATCTCCTACCTTGGCCACGGGTCTTCCACCTTTTTAACCCCCCCCCTCCCCCAACTGTAAAATCCCCCTTTTCGATTTGATAATGCATGGTACATGTCATACTTCCGAGTTCCGATGTCGCAAAAGTTTTTTCACCGAAAATAAAACATTTACTATTATAAAAGAAAAAAAGAAAATAAAACATTTACTATTTTGTGTGGGACCCTTATATTATTACACGATTCACCCTCTGTGTTTCTCAACAGAGCAACAAAAACCCACCTTAAACCCTCCAAACAACTGACATACACGCGCTGTAATTTTCCCACTCCTCTGCCTCTGTAATAACTAATAAGTAGATTCTCCTGATTTATGTAAACGTCACACAACAAAAATTCACAATTTGTAGCACCACCACTACATAAACAATTTCATCAGTAAAGTGCACTTGACAAAATTAATTAGAAGAGAGAGAGAGAGACACATTTTTAGGAGACTTTCTCCCCAAAACTTTTTACCACTCAAATTTTCTTTCTGATAAAAACAGAGAAAAAGTGTTGGGAGTGAACAGTGATATACCATTAAAAAAAAGCTTTATTTTGTAAAATTCTTGGGTAAATTTCTGCTAGTTTAATCTCTTTTGCGTGTAATTTTTGTGTAGAACTTCAACTAGCAATCAATAAGAAATTTACAAAACAAATTCAAGAAAGATTCGGAATTTTTTGAATTTGTTTTGAATTTGTTTGATTTTGCGTGTAATTCAAAAAAAAAAAAAAAATTGGGTAAATTTGTGTTGTTACACCCTCTTTCTGATAAGGATATTTGATTCATCACAATCTGGATTTTAAGTTGGTAGATTTGCGGATTGTTATTTATTTATTTTTTGTTTGTTTGAGAAAAATCAGTATAGAGTGAAATTCCATGGTTTAATTTTCCTGCTTGGTTAAAATCCTCATTTTCAGAGTAATAACTTCTTTGTGAAGTAACAAACTGGGTTTTAAATTTTTTTTCTTCTTGTGGGTATGAAAATTATGCGGCTGTAGTTGAGAATTTAATTTGAGAAAAACAGAGAGAAATTACAGAGTAAAATCTAACTACATTGTTAAATAAGAACAAATTTTTTTATTTTTTTTTTTGGGTAAAATTGTGTTGTTGCACCCTCTTTATGTGGATTATGAACTTCATCCCTTGTTTTTACTTTTTACGCCTGAAATTTTTCAGGTTTAAGTCTTCATTTTCAGAGCAATGGAGATTGAAGAGAATGCTTATTACGCGGCTTCACTAGACCCTAACAAAGTTGTTTTTGTGAGTTTCTCCCCATTAAGAAAAAACTCAGTATTTTCCGATGATTTTTATGGATAAATGATGAACTGAGTTGTCGTCTAAATTAAATTTCTGGGTATTTAAAAAATTTCAGGTTAAGAATGTTACTAATGAAGATGTAACGGTGGTTTTCCCGAGTGAAAAGTCACTGAAACAATATTTTGATGGTGATGAAAGTGTTGGTGGATTAGCACTCCCAAATATGGATGAACAATATGTCATGAGTTTGGATCTGGCTAAACAAACCTTGACGGACAAGATTCCTTCTCAAGTACTTGCTGCTCAAAGCGGCAACAGAAGTTTCTGGGCTTTGGGTGTTGATCATGGTAATTATTTCTTGGGTATAATTTTGGAGTTGAGTTTCACAGTCTATATATGAGCGGATGTTGTGTGGGTTTCGAACTTTGTCCGAGGTTTTTACTTGTGTTATTTTTACAGGTTTGAATCCGAATTCAGCAATGAAGATTGAGCCTGAGGTGACCTCTGTTTACGGAGTGGATGACTCGAATGGTCGTGATTCAGCTCTAATCCCACCTTCACTCAACTCCACTAAAGCTGTTCTTGTGAGTTGAAATTTTCGGCCTTTGCTCATTATGTTTTCTGTTTATATAAATACTTGATATACTACTACTACTACTACTTATTGGCTTTCTCTGCTTTCTGTGTTTGTAATTTGAACTTCTGACATGATGTTCCCGATTTCGTAGCAATTAAAGTGTATCAGTTCTATCTTCTGCCAGTGTCATGGGGATTGCCATTGCTCGTTATGTTTTCTGTAATAATACTTGATAGACAACTACTACTTATCAGCTTTCTCTGCTTTCTATGTTTGTAATTTGAACTTCTGAAGTGTATGAACAAAGAATAGCCATTTGTATAGTGTTGGTACTGACACACCTATGTAAGAGAAATAAGAAAAGTTGTGAAAGAAAGACTTGAAAATTAGAGGATTGGTGATAGTGGATTGTGCTTGAGTACTTGCATCATGAGTTTCGATTTTTGTCGTGCAATCGTGTGCATTTGTATTGTAGCTGTGCTGCTGTGGAATGGTTTCTGATGGGAAGGCAATGAAAATTAGGAGGCTAGGATTTCATTTCGTCTAATTTCTGTGCGCGAAATTGGTGTTTGTTCAAGGAGCAGTGGTTTGGAATAGTAAATTGGCCTAAAACCAGTTTGTTAAGTTAAAAGATGTTGTTGACTAGTTCGGAAGGATACTTACGGATAATTTTTTCTAGTCGTTTGTTCATAATATAATTGGATGAGTGTTAAAAATCTGGATTTCTCTCCTTTTGTGTTCGTGTCATTTTGGATGAGTGTTATAATCTATAATGTAAGAAATTTGATAATGGGAAAACTTACTATACTACCTTGCTTTTGCTTGCTTTTTCAATGTAGGATGATGACAACAAAACTATGACAGAAGAGCCGGAAGATATGACAGAAGAAGATAAGTTTGCAACAAAAGAAGAGATGATTAAGTTTGCAAGGTGTGTACCATGTCTACTGGACTACATCATCCTTGAAGACCTGTGCTGTTTAAGCGCAACCAGCAAGATCATGTGGGGTGCTATTGGGAATCAGCCATTGTTGTGGTTGACTTTGTTCAAGGACCATTTTACAATACCCGATGCTCAGGTTGATGAGGACGAGCCCTTGGACAAGTGGAAGAGGTTGAGTTTGATGGCATTTTGTTGAAGTATAAGACCATTGTGGGTGCCCTAACCATCAGTCTAGACTTTTGGCTCAGTTGGTTATCTAACACATTTGCTGATGTGAGTTTGATTGGGGGCTTCTTCAAGAAGTCGACAGTCATGAAGATTCTTCTTCCAGATCGAGAGGATGATCCTGTGCTGATTGAGGAGGTGAAACCTGGGGTTTACCTTGCGAGAACCTTGGTTGAAGACTGTCCTGCGTGTTCGACCACGCGTAAGTGTAACATCAGAGCAATCGGCATTGAAGCCATACACGGCGATCATCTCGAAGAGAACAGTTTTTGGGAACAGATGGAGAATGGTTTTAATTTGACTGACCAAGATCGAGCGGATTTGATGATAAAGGAGCCGGGGACAGACTGGATTGAAGTAAAGATGGTTCCTTGGCACAGGTCTAGCGTCACCTTCGGCTTGAATGGCTTGCACATGGTTGCAATCCCGTGGTCAACAGCTAAATTGTATCGGCAGATTTATGTGAAGGGTAATGAGCCTGTTGTTGGGGTGAAGATTCTATACTCGGCAGAAAGGGAGGGTTGAAGTTGAAGCTTGGGTTGAGATTAGCAGAAGCTGCTGCTGAATTTTATATTATATAGTATAGTATGAGAGTAGTACAGAGATCATAGTCTCAACTTCTGGCTTCGGTAGAAAAATATATCAGACTAGATCATATCATATATAGTACGATCATAGTGTAAGGCAGGGGTTGAATTCATTCGGAGAACACAGAATGATTCTCCCTACTATCTTGAGTATTCTACTCATCTCCATATCTTTTCTTTTATGGTATGCAATCTTATCTTATATATTTATAAACGAAGCTTTTTTCGTGGGCATTGAAGAGGTTTAGAGCCCTTCGAATTTTCTTAGAGCTTCTGGTGAATAAAAAATTAATTTATGTTATGGAATTGTTGTTATTCCATATGTGAGTTTAAGGTAACCATGTACAAAATTCATGTATTAGTTTTGGAAATGTAATATACCATGTGTAAGTTTATGGTAGATTTGAAAAAAATAATCAATATGACAGTTTCCTTTTATGAGTTATGGTAAGATAATATTCAATTAGTCAAACTTACATTTTAATATGTGAGAAAAATTAACATTTTTTACATTTTGGTAAATATAAGAATGAAATGTTTATTTTTTTTCAATAATGATAACCTTTACATGATTAAAGATACTAATACTAATAACTAAAGTCACTTCTACTATGGATAGGTAGTAATAATTCAACTTATTCATATGAACTCCCCTATAGTAATAACTATGGGTATATTTAATCGTTTACTGACTTTAAATGTGTTCTCTTTTAGGTAATTTGAAACATGGCCAGATAGGCAAAGTTACGATTTAGAGTTTTTCATCTTGAGAATTTATAATGCACAACATGCAAGCATTATTGCAATTATAAGTTTAATATTACTAATGTATAATCTTTAATTTAAGTTAGTGATTCAACAAAACAAAATATAATATGACCTAAAAGAAACATACAAATAAGATAATATATTTTGTAGCAACAACAGCTACGAATATGTCAAAAAAAAAAAGTTGAATCATACAAAGTCTTATTAACATCAGGTGTAATAAGTTTAGAAATCGGTATACAATAGATGAAACCAATTCAACCTGAAACCTATTGATACCTCTATCTTAATCACTATAACACAACATCTGTTAATTTGTTATTTAGGCTTGGTGTTGTGCAATATTTGTACATATATTGCATAATTTGTGTTCAGTTTTGTTTAGTTTTGACATCTTTATATGTCCGCCATGCATTTGAAATAAACACATAGACAATAAAGGTTTTATTGAAGTAAGTAATGGAAGTAAAGGGGGCGTATAAACAAAGCTTTTTTCGTGGGCGTACGAAAATTATTTGGTCAACTACCTTGATGTAATTTTGAGTTTTGAAAATTAATACATAGTCCTAGAAAATGTATTATTCGATTTATAAATATAGTCTATCTACTGATAAAAATTATAGGTATTTTTATGGAGGTCTAGACTGGTCCTCGAGCCACAATATTGAAAATGATGATATAATATCTTTAATTGGATAATAACTATTAGTAAATTCTTGATTATCAAACATTTGCAAAGTGCATTTATATATATTCCAACAGTCATAAAACCATTTATCACAAACCTAGAATTACTTTTTATTGTTAGGTAGTTTGAAACATGGTCACATAAGCAAAGTCGTTGGTACGAATCACAGTTTTTCACTTTGAGTATTTGTAATGTACAACGTGCAAGCATTATTGCAACTATACGATTTAAAATAACTAATGTATAATCTTTAATTTGAGTCATTGATTCAACAAATAAAATATAAGATGACCGAAAAGATTATACAATTAAGAGCCTGTTTGGTATCGTTTTCTGTTTTCTGTTCTCTGCTTTTTTGAAAACCAAAGTGCCATTTTTGATAACCAGAAAAAATGGTTTTCAGTTTTCAGTTGTCAGTTTTAATTTTCTATATGACTATTATGGAAACAAACAGTTAAAGATTGGTAAAAGTAGGTAATGGAAGTAAATGGTTTTATAAAAAGGTTAATGAATTAGCTAGAATATCAATGTCATGTAAATATACATCAATGGTGTTATTTTGCAACTTATTAAACTAAATCTTTTACACGAAAAAAACCAAAAACTGAAAACGGCAGTGATACCGAACGGGCACTAAGATAATATTTTTTTTTTGCTTCGCTTTCGTAAGTTATGATAAAAAGTTATTTGGATTTATTTAAATTTATTAAACTTGCACTATACTTATTAGATTTGAACTAATATAAATTCATTTGGAATCAATTTTTTTTACTAGATTCATTATAGTTACAACATCTTACTCTCGTGATACGAATATGTTAAAAACAATAAGTTGAATCATACAAAATCTTACTAACATCAAGTGTAATAAGCTTAGAAATCGGTATACACTATAGGGAACAAATTCGAAACTAAAACTTATTCTATTCAGCACCTCTATCTTAATAACTATAGCACAACCTCTGTCAATTTGTTATTTAGGTTTGTTGATGTGAAATAAATGTATATATCTTGCATAATTTGTGTTCAATTTTGTTTAGTATTGACATTTTTATACTTTTGTTATGAGGCATAAACACGTAAAACGATAAAGGTTGGTAAAAGTAGGTAATAGAAGTAAATGGTTTTATAAAAAAGTTAACTAATTAGTTAGAACATCAATGTCATGTAAGTATACAGTGTGATAACCCCTTTGAAAAATGAATTAATCCGTAGTTCTAGATAAACAATAACTTTATATCGTTATTATCTTAAAAAGAATTATTTAACTACAATAATTATAATGATTTGGGCAATAGAAATTGCCTATATAATATAAAATATTGTTCATGTCACCGTGCAACGCACGGGTTTCAAACTAGTATATTTATAAGATTGAGAATGGACAAAAGAGTTGATCCTATCCTCCAATATATTATGTTATGTTATGTTATATTGATGTGATTGAGAATGAACAGAAGAGTTGATCCTATCTTCCAATATATTATATTTTATCTCTCGTATCTCAGTGGTTGGTTAGTGTTACTGTTTATAGGAATAAGAATTCTTTACTAGCTACAACTCCAATAGGGGGTGGAGAAGTCGAGGAAATATGATGAGATACTCGTACTCCTTTCGTTTTTTCTGTTTCTTTACGTTTCGTTTGAATTCCTCTCACATATTCAAACGAAACGTAAAGAAACAAAAAAAAAAAAACGGAAGGAGTATATAAT
This sequence comes from Spergularia bocconei, assembly GCA_963457585.1. Taxonomy (NCBI): domain Eukaryota; kingdom Viridiplantae; phylum Streptophyta; class Magnoliopsida; order Caryophyllales; family Caryophyllaceae; genus Spergularia; species Spergularia bocconei. Next base: position 848,403 of record OY734946.1, on the reverse strand, counting down.
ATGATTTAGCAAGTTTTCGTAAAGTAAATATAAGTATATTTGATTTATAGCCAGTCTTGGATCTAAGTTTAGACATATTGTACAGTAGTAGTAGTGGTGAAAAAAACTTGCTATATATTCATTCAAGCTCAATTCATGACCAACAAGATTAGAAGTTGGCAGGTGCTTGTGACGGGACCATTGCATTAGTTAGGAGACGTCCTCAAGCTACTAGAAAGATGGTAGACATATATAGTCGAAAAGCAATGTTTTCGACAAGCTTGGTGTATGTTATTCATAAATCGTTTCCTACTAGCTAGCTAGATGCAATGAAAGTATTGTGCTCAATACGGATGGCACAATGAGGAAGACAAGACACAAGACGACATGGAACTGTTTAGAGTAGTCTTAACCTTAAACCCAATAAGTCTCTCAAAACTATATATTGATATAGGAAACGAAACGAAGGGACATGAGTATGTACAACGTGACATATCATAAATTTTTCATCCTTTCATAACTCTCTTTTATAAGAACCTTATAATTATCCCAATTCTTCCAACATGAGGATTCATATTGTGATATAATTGATGATGCAGTTGCGGAAATTAAAGATGATGTAGTAGCAGCAGCAGCAGCAACATTGATAATTGGATATTTACTGCCCAAGCGGAGTCCACGGATACTGTACCCTGTACAATAGAGATCGTTCCCATTATCATCATCGTCATCCTTGTCATCAACATCTTTGTACTTGCATACTAATCTGAAAGCTTCACATGGAAGAAAAGACCGACTCTGACTATCAAAAAAACTGTGGCCGTCAATAAAGATGGTATTAATCACATTACTCGATATAGTCGTAGCAGCGTTTGGAACAGAGAAGGAGAAGTGACATCCCACAAACAAGGCTTGGTTCTCTAAACTTTGAACCTCTAACCATCCATGGGTTTGCACCAATTTGAAAAGTTTCAAGGTCGGAGTTTTTATTTTCACTTGGCCTACGACGACCATGTACAAGTCACCATTGCGACCAGTTCCCTCCACCACAAATCGCCTCCTATAGTTCTTATCAAACCTAAACGAGTCGGTAAAGAACCCTTCACCATAGGACCCAATTTGGGTCATCTTCATCGACTTGAAATCTTTCGTAACAAACGTCATGCCTTGCGAATCGACAACGTACAATCGACCCTTATGACCAACAATATCATGAAAGTTGTGTGCCGCCCCAGGAGGCCGTGGAAAAGTCTCCCATTCCCATTCGTGGCCGTGGTTTCGTAACACAGTCAAGTTCCCGCGGGCAGAAAGGGCCACAAAAGCTAGGTTAGAGCGGTCAGTGACGTAGCTAGGATTATACGTCTCATCACAATTCGAGACGAGGACAATTTTACTGGTACAGCCATCAGTCTTTAGGCAACTTTTTCCATAAGCTCTATTACCATCTACCCTATCAAATTTAGGGTGAGCCGTCACGATATGGTAATACTTGGCAAGCGGAGTGACTGGTACTCCATTATCGAGTATATTTATCAGTTTGCGGTGACAGTCACCAGTACCTGGGAAACGCAATTTCAACTGGTGGAACATGCCTCCTATACCCAAATGTTGCAAGACCCCCACCTCTAAATACGGGTGGGCACCCGGCACAGTGTACACCAAGTTCTCCGTGATGAACCGGGGATATTTATAGTCCTCGTAACCAAAGGGTGGAGGTATGTTGAGAGGGAACAGAGTTGGAAGAGGGAGAATGGATCTCCATGACTTGCATACTGATCGGAATCTCAACACATCTAATCTACTTTCGACCCGTTTTCCAACTTCTCCCCACAATTCCTCCGGAAGCAGATCCAACCCGCTTTGGCTTCCCATTATTATTCCCTCTCTTTTCTTTTCTTTTTTCAATATATATACCAACTTTTTTTTTTTTTTTTTAAGGCGAGTTCCAACTTCTCGAGAAATACTTCTTAAAGACAATTTTAAGGAAAAACAAGGGGTTTACCAAAAACAAGACATGTAAAATTTTAGTAAAAAATTTCGAGGTAGTACTTTGGTATGTATTAAGAAATTTTTTAGGGTGGTAGTAGGTGTTTAGAGGTTGTTTTGGTAGTCTAGGGTCGTCGTAAGTAAGGTGGTCATACTTGGGTAAAATAAATTTATAAGGTGGTTCCGAACAAAGTTTGTTTAATAAGGTGATTATTGTCAAAGTTGGAAACTTATTAGGTGGTTTCTTGCAAATTTTCCTAATTAAAATATCAACTACAAACTAAAGTTATAATGTTGACCACCCAAAAAAAAAAAAAGACAATGCAGAAATGGAATTAGGTGACCATTGATAAACAGAGTAGAGCAAACCCATTTCTTTTGAGATCAACAGAGATTAATCACTCACTTATTGTTATATTAGAAGATAAAAGATTTTTAATAAATACTCCGTATTATACAACTATCAATTACTCCATTATTTACCCTCTTCGAAGAAAAGATCAAAGACCAATTCCAATGAATTTATGTCTTAACAACTACTCGTATCAATTATTATTTGCCCTCTTTAACCTCTCTTTACCCTAATAACTAAATGTTTCGATAGATAACCAACAATTAGCGCACCATTAATCGATATAAAGATTTGGTTTTGATATTTAACAAAATTTTAGACCCATGCAAAGCACGGGCTTACATCTACTATGATATGATCTTAGTCAATGCAAGACAACGATAAAACCGTCCGAAATCCGGATTTATTAGTTGTAATTTTTAATGGAAAAAAGATCTTTGTTGAGTGAAACATAAAACGAGTTAATAGCTAAATGAGGACCTGAACTTACCAAACCATACAACTTTATAAGACCTTCATGAACTTTTACATCAACTTCACAGCTTTCATTTGGTATTCCCAGCTTTCCCCATCCTTAAGTAAGTTGGAAATGTTACGACTTTCTCGTCTGTTCCATTGCTGTTCCAAGCGCACTTGAATTTCTCGACTTGTGCATCAGGCAACATCTCCACCCCTTTCTCCTTAGCAGCATTGTACGCTGACCAGGATCTGATATAGGTCAAGTAATCATCCAAGGTCATCATCTTCTCGGCCTTGAACTCAACTGGGCCGGTATTATCTAACCCATCAACAGGCTCAAAGGGAAAGTGGATGCTCCTGTACTTGTCATCGACAACTCCTGTAGCCTCCTCCCAGCCTGGCCCTGAAAAACTCTTGTAGAACGGCCAGAAGACAGCATCCACTTCCTTATTTACTTGTGGAGTGGTGTAGCACCAAGCTGCGATCACTCCATTAGGCTTCTTAAGCGCGCATCTCACTAGCTCATAGAACTTTGGGAGATCAAACCAGTGCATTGCTTGGGCTATGGTTATGAGGTCAATTGTTGATTGGGGTGCTACCATTTGCTCGAGATCAGTCACGGACATGACCCGGGAGGTGGCACAGTATTTGACATTGGGGAGTTTGGGTGCAGACTCTAGCTGTGTTTTGCTGATGTCTGTGCCTACCACATTCTTGTATAACTCTGCTAGCTGAAACATAAAAAGGGGCATTTAGCGAACAAACCAAAGAGTACTGCTTCAGCTGATCTTCGATAAATCAAAGTGTATAAGTTACAAATAAATGAAACTCCTAAATCTAACAAGCCAAGTTAACCATCCAAAAAACTTGGATGAGATGGTCCGACACAGAGAGACAAAGAGAGGGATACTGAGGGCGAGTCTCTACCATACCCGGGCCCAAACACGGAAAACTTACCATATCTCAGTGACTCAATGTCATATTGGCTAACCCATCAAGCAACTTAGCCGATGACCTCAAAAAAAAAAAAAAAAAAAATCTGATCATTTGGGTAAGATGGTCTTATAGTGAAGCTGAGGGCAACTCTTGTATCCTACCCCCAAGAAATGCAAAACTCTCCTCATTCACACACGCTTTCAGAGAATTGGTACAATATTTGACATTGGGGAGCTTAGGAGCAGACTCTAGCTGTGTTTTGCTGAAGTCTGTGACACTGTGCCCACCAGTCTACCACATTCTTGTATAACTCTGCTAGGTGCTAGCTGAAACATAAAAAGGGGCACTCATCGAACAAACCAAAGAGTACCGCTTAACCTGATCTTCAATAAATCAAGTTACAAACAAATGAAACTTTTAAAACCAATATCGGCAATATGCCAGCTTAACCGATGCCAAAAAACTTGGATGAGATGGCCTTACACAGAGACAGGGAGACTGAGGGCGAGTCTCTACCAGACCCGAGCCAAACACAGAAAATTTACCATGTCTCAGTGACTCAATGTCGTATTGGCTAACCTATCCAGTAACTTATTAGCTGATGATCTGATCTCTAAAAAAACAAAAGAAACTAGCTGATCATCCATATATGATACTATCAAGAGACCGATAATTTTATCCTTCAAATCCGACAAAAAATGAGTAAGATGGTCTTATAGTGAAGCCGAGGCCAACTCTTCTAACCTACCCCCATGAAATGCAAAAATCTCTACTCATACAGTCATACCCATTCACCCAAAACTTCAGAGAATTGGTAAATTCACAGATTACTAGGCATGGTAACAAATGATGAAAAATCAAAGTTGTTGGCTTTGGTAAATCCTACACAGTAAAACAAGCTAATTTAACAGTTCTGAATCCTCAAGCAACAGCTCATCTCAAGATCAATTCAAAATATCATAATCTGAAATCTCAATTACCAAACCTACACTTTTTTGAATGCAATCATTGCATATTAACTTTTGGGTAGCGCAAAGATCACCAATATACCAAAATCTGTCATCCAATATTACAAACTACGGGTCACTCGTACCACAGTCACATACTCACATATATATACTCCCTCCCTCGTTTTTTTCATTTGTTAACGTTTGATTTAAACATGTACGCGTAATTCATCACATCACTTCTAGCCTTAATGACCCAAATCAACCCCAAAATAATATGATATCACTTTTGCTCATCACATAATATACACATAAAGTTCATAAATCATATGGGTCGTCGAATTCATACATATAACTACAAGAAATTAATGAATGAATGAAATACCCAGAACAATTAACATGAGAAAAAACAGAAAGAAATTAATTAAGTAGGATAATTAATCATTTACATGAGGAATGGCTTGACCAGTGCCAGTGCCAACATCCCAAGCAAGATCATGTTGAGGTGTTTTCGAGGCGATGAACTGGAAGAGCTCAGGTGGGTAAGACGGTCTCCCACCTGAGTATAGCTTTGCATCGTATTTCGGCTTCGGCAATTCCGATCCTCTTTCCTCACTCATGCTCAATAATTTTGAGCGCTCACTTTTTTTTTTTTTTTGACAAAGGGAGCGCTCACTTTGTTAGATTAGATTTGTACCAGTAGTAGCAGTTGATACTATGTCATAATGTGACATGGTGAGTCCAACCATTTTTTTTAATCTTTTATTTACCCCTTGTTTTTGTGTATTTTGGACTGATTTGGATAGTTCGTGTTTATAAAGAAAAAAACGTGTCGTGGGAGTTGATTTTTGAGGATCGTGTTAATTTCAATTGGATGACGTGGGTGCTATATATTATTTTCTTGTTTCTATTCGTTCGGTTTGGATAAGACTAGTCGGGTTGATAAACTTTGAGGAATGAAGGATACGATCCTAAACACTTGAATAGTCAATGTAAGACAACAAAACCTTCAGTAATCCGAATCTGGTAGTTTATCGATTGAGCAAGTGAGCTCTTTTGTTAAGCTGTTAGCATTTTTATTTTTTTTATTTTTAAATAATGGAAGAAAGATCTCGATGAATTAGATTTATCTTAAATACAATCACATGAATAAACTCAATAAAATGAGTTATACTCAGAGGCTATGTATTTATCTTCTCGAGAGCCTATGTATATTAGGGGTTTGAGATTGTGACCCACATATGGATGATCAGCTATCTAACTAGTCTGAAGAGACCAAAACTGTACTACATAGCTATATATGAATATTATACATTAAGGTAGTGTTTGAAAACAAGAATTTGAAAATTTGTAATCATTTCAATTTCATTATTTGAGAATCTGGAATTCAAATATAAATCAAATGTCTGGGAAGGTGGGATTTCAAAATGACACCTCATGAGATGTCATTTGTTTTTGGCCTAAATGGATTTGATACAAGTTCCAAATGATTTGACACAAATCCAAAATCCAAAATTCTTGAGTTCCCAAACATGTGATTTGTGTCAAATTTGGATTTGAGAATTTAATCTTTGTTTCCAAACACACTCCAAATGAGATTTAACTCCAACGAATGAATTTAGGGAGTAGTAAAGTAGAACAAGACGTCATTATTGGTTAAGAAGTTTTACAATGTAAATATCCATTTATGACATACGCGGTACGCCATTTGATACTCGAATTTCCTGAATGAAATGCATTTGTTCATCGGATTGTTAAAGTCAAATGTCATTTCTACAAATAACAAGTTGCTGAAAACCGCGTAACAATGTTCCCCTGATCGATATAACATAGACACATTGGGCTGCTGAACTAAACTAAAACAACAAATAAAATTTTATCTTAGAAGCCCTGAAATAGAGAAATATGAATTATACCATGGAAACTCTATAAATACACTTAATGTACGTATGTATAATGTTAAGGTCATTTTTGGTTACATTACAAATCAAAGAGCATTCACTTAAAATTTTCGAGCATATGTTTCAAAAAGATTTAATGCATTGCCAACTTATAATCGAATACACAATATATTCGTTTAAAAATGCACTCCCAACAATATACTATATCAGAGTTAGATTCAATTGTTTCCTCCTTCAATTAGCACAAAAATTTGTGCAATAATGGTAAACTACACATAATGTTGTGAATTGAAAAGTCAACTCGAAGTAAGACCTAAAATGTAGCAAAGATAAACAAAAAATTCGGCCAATTCTTAAGGTTGTGAACAAATCGACTCGAATAATTAACGATGTGTTAATTCTGCATTGCTTCATATTTCATAAAGTCGAACTTGAGTTGTCAAGTTTCTAAAGTGTAAAAATAACTAACTAGGTGAATTTGCAGCTGCGTGTTTGGGAAATAAGGAGCTCCGCCGTCGCCGCCGCAAAGAAGACATTGAGAAAGACTCACATTTTCACACAAACTCACATTTTCACTCACAAACTTTCGAAAAAAATTGATCACTGCCAAAGTTAAAAGTTTTAATGAAGAAAAAAAAACAGAGTGAACTATAGAGGATGCTGATCGTGATGATGGTGTCGATAATAATGATGATGGTGACGACAATAATGTGATGATGATGAGGCTAAAATAATACAAAAACCTTAATTGAAGTGTATCGTCAGAATTCTCGAATCAAGTTACAGTTAGGTTAACCAACCATGAACATTCATACATAGGATTATGAATGTTTCGTAGCATAGCACGACAAATAAGAATGTAGCGTAGTGATAAATGATTACAATGACGAGTTAACAAAAAGTACAGATGCTAGTTTTATTACATAGATGCGAATGTGATGATCAAGGAACCGAGGACAGAATGGAAGGAAGTGAAGAGTGTTCCTTTCGGGATGGATTACTGTATTTGGAGCATGTCAAGCGTCACATTCGGCACAAATGGATTTCACCTGGTTGCAGTCCAATGGTCCAAAGATAAATTGTTTTGACAAATTGAAGGTGGATGGCGCTGCTGCTGAGCCTACTGTAGTTGGGGTGAAAATTTTGTTATGGACAAAAGCGGGATTTGAAAGTTGAAGCTTTGAAGGTGAGTTGAAATTTGTCTACAGAAGCTGCTGAATTTTGCCTGTAAAAAGAAGGAAACTATTAGCATCTTTATCGATTGAGCAAGTGAGCTATTCCGATTGACTATTAGCATCTTTTTTTTCTAAATTAATGGAAAAAAGATCTCGATGAGACTTATCTCGAGTACAATCACATGAATAAACTCAATAGAATGAGTTATACTCAGAGGTGATGTATTTATCTTCTCAATAGCCTATGTATAATAGGGGTTTGAGATTGTGACCAACATACGGATGACCAACTATCTCTGAACTCGTCCGATGAGACCAAAATTGTACTGTACTACATAGCTATATATGAATATTATTAATTAAGGTAGCATTTTGAAACAACAATTTGAAAATTTGTAATCATTTTAATTCCATCATTTGAGAATGTGGAATTCAAATATAAATAGAATGTTTGGGGAAGATGAGATTTCAAAATGAGATGTCATTTGTTTTTGGTCTAAATGGATTTGATACAAGTTCCAAATGATTTGACACAAATCCAAAATCCCAAATTCTTGAGTTCCCAAACATGTGATTTGTGTCAAATTTGGATTTGAGAATTAAATTTTTGTTTTCAATCACACTCTAAATGAGATTTAACTCCAACGAAGGAATATAGGGAGTAGTAAAGTAGAACAACACGTCATTATTGGTTGAGAAGTTTTACAATGTAAATATCCATTTATGACATACGCGGTACGCCATTTGATACTCAAATTTCCTGAATGAAATGCATTTGTTCATCGGATTGTTAAAGTCAAATGTCATCGGATACATGATGAACCATACAAGGAAAACAAAAAAAGATAACGATATAAGCATCCATAGTTATACGACAAAGAAATGAATTAGGATCGCGCCTGTGAATAGTTATTGTTATAATCCCCAACCTTACCAATCCTCAAATGCACAGAAAATCGAACTAGCTTTTCACCACTACTACCCCTAACCTTCACAACACAGCTCAGGGTTGCGGGCGATGTCCTGGTTGTAGTAAGACCAAAATCAAGTGCAAAATCACAATGTAAGATTTCTGCAGTATATTCCCAGCTATTTGCCGGGACAAAGTTAGTCTCCAACAGAAACGTCCTTGATCTATGATACGCATTTATATGGTCATCCAAAGATTCACTTTCATCATCTTCTTCTTCTCCTTCTTCGTTCTCATCACCTCGATTGCGGACCAAATAAAAGCTAAATCCTTCACCAGCCTCTTGAAAATAATGATAATTTTAAATTTATTTTATTGGCAAAGAGCTAGAGGAAGATCAAGTCATGTACATAGACATTTCGCGCATCAATTCATAGATACAGCAATACATACATTATATATCATTATATATTCTACTGAGTAGTGTCGAATATACTATGAAATCCATGAAATGAAGCGACAAGCTTACTGCGAAGTTCTATGCAATTTCAAACCACCAGCAAAGAATAGGGCGAAAACAGATTCGAACCGAAAGCACATAATTAAAGCAGAACTTAATCCAAACAGAAGTATGAAAGAGGAAGGGCACAAATCCTACCTGAAGCTGCATTAGACCGTCACTAGAACCCTTGTCAACCATAACCTTCATATTGTGAGCACGGACACAGTTTTCATTAGCGAATTGAACCACGAATCAGAGCTGCTCTTGTCCTTCATAAACAGTACCAGAAATTCAAAGTGAAGTCAAATTATAAGCTAAGGTGAAAGGATTATTAGAGATATGTTCGGTACGTAGACATTTCGCATATATATCAATTTATATCAGTACGTACACAATTTCGTACTGAGCTTCAAATTCAGAACGAGCAATTCCGATTGATTTCAATCAAACATACATTATCAATTATCAACTACTTATATTATATGCTCCATAATCTACTAAACATCAAGCACTTATTCGAAGTATGACATTATTAGACTCATACAAATTTGAGTCATATATAGTTTCGATTAAATTATCGATCAGCTGAATAAACAAGGACGAAAACTTAAATTCAAATACAAGTGATGAGCAACCAACAACAAAGAAAACTTAGCTCAAACACATCAAAATATGGAAAAAGGCCAGAGTAGGTCCAAACAGACCTGAAATTGCATGAGACGGTAGCGAGAATTAGCAGCGTCAGCCATAAGCTTCATGCGGTGAGCTCGGAGAGTCGGATCTTCATCATCGGAATCCATGGACGAGTACAGCTCCTTCATTCACAAACAAATAAATCAACACCTCAGTTTATATATATACAAGTGCAGAAAATAAGCATCTTTGAACTTGTCCAACACCTCATTTGACAGCAATTCAAGCCCTTTCTCCTTAGCAGTACTATACGCAGACCAAGACCTTATATACGTTACAAAATCGTCCAAACTCATCATTTTCTCGGCCGTAAACTCGAATGGGCCGGTATGATCACACCCATCCACAGGCTCAAACGGGAAATAAACGTCAACGTACTTGTTGTCCACAATTTTACGGAAACGGTCCTCCTCCCAATGCGGTTCTGAATCAATTCGATAAAATGGCCCAAAAAGCGCATCCACTTTGTCATCGACACAAGGAGTGGTCTAGCACCATGATGCGATCACCCCATTGGGCTTCTTGAGGACGCATTTCACTTGGTCGTAGAATTTTGGAAGATCGAACCAATGCATTGCTTGGGCTATTGTTACCAAGTCCACGGTCGATTTGGGTGCAACGATGCCTTGGATTTCGTCAATTGACATGTTAGGAGGTGTTTGATGATAAGTGACATTTGGGAGTTTAGGTGCAAATTCTAGCTGTTTTGGGCTTGTATCTGTGCCTATTACTTTCTTGAAGATCTCGGCTAGCGGGAAAAAAAAAGAAGCCATAATTAGCAATTGGCCTACATCTTGAATTCTTCACCAACTACTACTACCTTAAAAGAACTATACAAACATATACTTTTGGCATTAAGGGATCAAAGCGTAATCAAGAAGAAAGCTTAATTTAGTCGTAAAATTATAAACCTTATGCTAGTGATCAATGTATATTCTAGTAATAAGTCAAACGGATTTTCAAATATGTGCCTACTTTACGATTTTCACAAATTATGACCGTGGAGGCGTGCATAATAACCTTGTCGAAGTTTTTTTTTTTTTTTTGAATAGAAGAAAATTCATTCATAATAATTAGCCATACGGCATCTACAACGAGTACTGAAATTATCAAAATACATCGCTAACATCAAATAAAACTCAAACCTCAACAAAACTACGATCATTATGTTAGGTGACTCGTGATCCGAAAACCCTCTATAATAATGCTGCTTCATGATACAGCTTGACCCGAGGGGGCCTATTGATCTCTTGTAGTTTGTTAAAGGATGAGCAGATCCGCCAGCAAGTAGAAGAGAATTCAGCATCCATCTCAACGCCATGGCAAAATTAATGAACATCAGATCCCTGTAGAAAGTCTCGCAAATCTCAGTATAGACCACCTAATGGTGGTAGAGATACCCTCTCGAGGAGGTAGTAACGAGTTATTATTGATAATAACTAGTGATAACAATAATAACTAGTGATAACTATTGATTAGAGTGAAAATAATAAGCAATTTGGGGCTTACCACCATCTAATTGATGGGTGGTAGCCCCTAGATCGAGATTTAGAGGGTAGGGTTTTTGAGAGAAAGGGAGAGGAAGAGAGAGAGAGAAAGAGGCATAAATGTGTATAGTCTTTTATTTTTTGAAATAAATAAATGTGTATATATGACCTTGTCGAAGTTAATTACAGAGTATTATGGGCCAAAATTAAAGTCAAAAGCAATAGCAAGAACTTATGCGAGAAAAATGAGAAATATAAACTATATATATGGTGGTGGTGTCGTTCTAAAAACTAGGAAATCTTATTTGCAAAACTCGAGTGCTATTTGTCGCCCCAAAAATTGGATATAAGTAAGGAGTATTATGGTAAGTGCGTGTTATTAGGTTACGGAAGAGTAAAACTATCACTAGTATAAATACGGGTTTAATTACCCCATGATCGATCAATGTATGTAACAAGTATGAATTATTACGAATTATATTGAGTTTATGATATGTGATATGTCCCAAACACTTATGTTATATTTCTTATATGTGAGACAATGTATGTAATGTACCATCAATCTTGTGCTTTTCAGATAAAGTTCACTGCAAAAGTGCGAATGCTTCTCACTTACAAAATAAGGGAAATGATGAGGCATATCTAGAGAGTAAGGAGGAACCGAGAGAGTATTATGTAAGGGGTGTTGGCCACCATGGGTAGACAAGCCACGAAAAGTCGGAGGGGAACCTGTTCACCGGAACTCTACAGATCACCTTGAGCCTTCTTTGGTGCAAGTCGCAACACATTATATGTTCCCCCATTAGCAAATACATGAGATGCTTGTGAGACGGGTGAAAACCAATCAACCACAAAGTTTGTAGTAAATCGCGATCAGGGTTGTCTTGGACCAATGCATCAAGCACATCCGAGTTGTGTAACACCATTTGTTTAAAACAAAACTTGTACTTTAAAACCCATGATCCTGTATTTTGATCTACTAGTTCCCATACGCTTAACACATTATCACTCTTGTCGATTTCAGAGAGTTGTATACGCCCTCTCGATCCACCAAAACATGTCAATAGTTTCTCAGGATACTTATTTGGGGCTCTCTCGACTGGCCAATCGATAAAATGACCCTCGATCATCCCATCTTGGTACTGACTTTCGTGTGGCGTGACCCTGAAGATCCCAAGGATACCGTAGAAGTACATCATTTTGTCATAAACAAAGACTTGTCTGTGAATCTTCCCCCACAAAAACGTCTTTGGTGACCACACTTTCAATTTCACCCACTGACCAACTGCTGATGAATACAAGTAAATCTTCGTGGTCCGTCGTTTTTTGTCACACTCTCGGAAATGAACAACATAATGTTTAGGAGCATTGTTAATAATCACATTATTAGACTCATCAAAGGCGTAAAATGGCTCAGAAACGAAAGCTACATTGAGGGCATAATAGCGGTAAGGCGGATCAGGGAGGTGAATACACTGATTAGTTCGAACATTGTACACGCGGTAGTCACGATTCTTGCTTGAATTTAGGGAACAGAGTAACAGGTCATTGCACGCCCCCTGCACAACCATCAGTACCTTTTCGCCAGGCGAACACCAGGGTGGGTAAGTTATTGTTTCTGTCATCTTCTGCTGATCATCCACATACATCAGCATTCCTACCTGATTTCTGTTCATACGTAGTGGAGCATAATCGAGTCGATATGGGTTATACACGATGCAAAAGGGCAGGTTGTACCTAAGCTCGGAAACTTGATCGACACTACTAGAACCAGGTGCAGGTACAGCTGCAGCTGCAGCTGCAGTAGCTCTACATAGGATGAAATGTGGTATGAAATAAGGTTGAGATATTATGTCCCGCCAACGCTTTGTCACGCTCTTACAACGAACGACATTCTTGCTGCAGGGAAGTCGACACAGTATTTCCACCACCAATTCATCTAGCAGATCCTCAAAAGGATCCATTTCTTTTTTACCTGTAAGAATGGGAAAATGCAACGTGTTACACTTTGTTTGTACATAGAACGCGACTAAACGTAAAGAATTGAATGAAACAACTTTTGGAACGAGAATTTAAGCTATGAAGTAAGACTAAGCTGAATTAGACATAGAATCATAGATTGAGGATTCAACTACGACACTAATGAGAGTGATAACAGAGCAATTCCAAATTTCTAATACTACTATACGTGACCAATTACTACTAGTGACTTGTTACGTGACCATTTATTCTAATTAGGACAATGATAGAGGTCTACAATGTAGACACCCAAAAGTGTCCACAATCAATAATAATTTTACTACACTGTCAAAATTTTACTACTCACACAAATAATTTTACTACCTGAATTTATCTTCACAATTAATTTTACTACTCCGATCTCAATTTTACTACTACTAACTCAATTTTACATTGTAGACAAATTAATTGTGTCTACACTGTAGACCTCTATCAATTTGCTTCTAATTATAATTACCGTGGATCCAATCTATTTCCATAAGGAAAGTAACTTTAATGATACTAGGGAGTATGAAATTAAATATACTACTCCATATTGTCTATTGTTAAAGATCAATGGAGCTTGACCTAAAACGAGATTAGAAATAAGTAGTTTCGTAAGTTTAATTCTACGAACAGTCGAACAACAAGAACAAACGCAACAACCAAGCTCATAATTTGGAGTCAATTAACATAGTCGCCACAAAATTGAGATTATGATAATAAATAAGCATATGATCCTTAAAATAAAAGTCTGAATTTTTTGTACACTAGGGTAAAACACGACAATAAGTTCAAAACACCAAAAATATAAGAAGTTCAAAATTCAGATAAGGGGAAAGAAAAGCAAAATAAAGTTAAACAGAGAGTTCAGTTATAATCCAATAAATTTAATCCAAATACTAATATCATCTAATAATGCTAATTACTCAAATTAGATAAAAAAAAATCAGGCAAAATAGAACACGGTCGAATGACAAAGAGGCTTACCGAGAATGATTTTCACTTCCCCACACCTTGTAACTTGTAAGCTCAGCAGCTACATACATCCGCACAAGGATACATTGTTTTTTTTTTTTCCCTTAACAAAGGAACGGGGTTGGAGTATGATGGTTTGAACCCGAGACAATCACCAGGTCGGTTGCGTCCCTCACCACTATACCAACTTTCAGCTTCCACACAAGGATAAATTGTCGTCAAAACGCAAAGTTGCATGGGAAAGATTGATATCTTATATAACTATATATATTGTGTTAGAGGTAACGACCACATTCACCGCATTCAGTTAGGTCATCTCTTATATCACGTGCCATCGTAGTTAAATAGCATAATAAAAAATTCATATTGTTTCTAAATCCAATAATAACAAGTTCGTCGGTGCCAGATAGGCCATCTCCCATGTCACGTGGCATCGTCGTTAAAAAGCATAATAAAAAATTTCATATTGTTTCTAAATCCAATTATTGTTATTTTGCACTTACCTTACCTCTATTACGGTATAACCTATCATATACAACTTTTTTATACTATCTTTCCAAACAAACATTCACATAAACATAATTTTTGATAAATTATAGGCTTATAAATAAATAAATTGATAAAAATTTAATTCGTGTATAGCCCAAGTAGTAAACTAATCTACGTAGCAAAAGGGTACTTTTTTGTGTGTGTTTAGGGAAGCAAGAGGGTACTTGATCATAAGTACGGAGTATTAAGTAGGATGGTAGATCTCCAAGGAAAAAAAGACACAAAAAAAATAAAAAGATTTTTCTAATGTGTGTGCGCATAAAACACATAGTAAAAGAGAGGTGTTATTCACTAATAAAAGTGTATTTCCTTCCCCTATTCAGCTATGATTTCCTTAATTAAACAATGAGATCCCGGATTTATTTTTTCATGTGGGAATCTGACTTAATTAGGGAAGGAAATGCACTCTCATCATATGCCATGTGGGCAAACGTCAGAAAAACCGGAAAAATAAACATGATAACGATTCGAAAAAATTGTAAAGGAATGTGATTACTAAAAGGATTTAACGTAGATTAAGAAATTAGTATATTACTCACTCCGTTCGCCTATAAAACGCGTAGGGGCGGAACACAGTTTTTAAGAAAAACTAGTTTGCGTGCCCGTGCAAACTAAGGGTGTTTAATTAACAAGTAAGGGTGTTTTGGTCTTTATATGTACAAATAAGGAAAATTTCCAATTACGAAGTTTAAAGATGAACACCCCTAAATAGAAAGTAGGAAATTTATAGGCATACATCCTCACCCTGTTTGATTTTACCATAAAGAGACTTAAACATTGTCAAAAATCTTGTCCAAATTATGGTTAAAGATGTTTGGAGAGGAATTCAAACCAAATACAAACACCCTAATGAAATGGGGTGATGATTTTGCCAAGGCAAATCAGCATCTTCCAAGCCAAATATGTCCATTATGTAAATCAGGTTCGATAAATCTGTTTTGACGATAGTAATTACTACTGCGTTTGGCAAAATCATCGCCCCTAAAATGAAAGGAGTACATATGATATGGGTGTGGAGTAATTAAGTAAGTACCTTGCGAATTCTCAATTCTCAAGTTACACTTTATTGGAACATGATCACGCCACACAGTATTGATTTTGAATAACATTATTACAATAACTACATGCATATTGCAATTAGATCATTAGTTATTGTTATAATCCCCAACCTTACCAATCCTCAAATGCACAGGAAACCTAACCAACTTTTCACCACTACTACCCCAAGCATCTTTGAACTTGTCCAACACCTCATTTGATAGCAATTCCACCCCTTTCTCCTTAGCGGTACCATACGCAGACCAAGACCTTACATACGTTACAAAATCGTCCAAACTCATCATCTTCTCGGCCGTAAACTCGAACGGGCCGGTATGATCGCACCCATTCACGGGCTCAAACGGGAAATAAACATCAACGTACTTGTTGTCCACAATTTTACGCTCCTCCTCCCAATACGGTTCTGAATCAATTCGATAAAATGGCCCAAAAACCGCATCCACTTTGTCATCGACACAAGGAGTGGTGTAGCACCATGACGCGATCACCCCATTGGGCTTCTTGAGGACGCATTTCACTTGGTCGTAGAATTTTGGAAGATCGAACCAATGCATTGCTTGGGCTATTGTTACCAAGTCCACGGTCGATTTGGGTGCAACGATGCCTTGGATTTCGTCAATTGACATGTTAGGAGGTGTTTGATGATACGTGACATTTGGGAGTTTAGGTGCAAATTCTAGCTGTTTTGGGCTTGTATCTGTGCCTATTACTTTCTTGAAGATCTCGGCTAGCTGAAAAAAAAAAAGAAGGAAGAAGCCATAATTAGCAATTGGCATACATCTTGAATTTCTTGACCAACTACTACTAGTACTACCTCATTGTTTCAAAAAAAAAAAAAAAAAAAAAAAAAATCTACTACCTTAGTAAAAACTACATATACTTTTGGCATTAAGGGATCATCAAAGCGTAAACAAGAAGAAAGTTTAATTTAGTCGTAAAAGGATAAACCTTTATCCTAGCGATCAATGTATAGTAAGCCAAACGATTTTTCTATTGTGTACTCAATGGGCACATGTTAAGAGTTGATTTATTACTTTATTTAGGTGAGATTTTCACAAATTATGACCGTGCATAAGCATGATGTGTAACACTACGGAATTTGGAAAGTGGATTATGGAGTTGGTTTGTCCCACATTGGGAAATTAAGGCTCATATGATTAGTTTATAATAGATTCCTACCATCTTATTACCAACAAGGCCTTCACCTTTTAGAGCCCACGAGAGGATTTGCGGGCCTAAGAGGTGACTTCCCATCTTATTGGGTTGTGTTGCAACGTATGATGGATCGGGCTGTTACAGATGGTATCAGAGCAACCCTGCGACCGCGTGCTGAGTGCTGGGGTTAGGCCCAGGTCAGCCGTCTAGCGGGGGAGATCTTGGACCTGTATTGATGTTGGTATGGAATGGCCGAGGCGCGACGGGGACGCCGCGTTCTCTAAGTGGGGGAGTTTGTAACACTACGGAATTTGGAAAGTGGATTATGGAGTTGGTTTGTCCCACATTGGGAAATTAAGGCTCATATGATTAGTTTATAATAGATTCCTACCATCTTATTACCAACAAGGCCTTCACCTTTTAGAGCCCACGAGAGGATTTGCGGGCCTAAGAGGTGACTTCCCATCTTATTGGGTTGTGTTGCGACGTACTGATGGATCGGGCTGTTACATGATGACCTTGTCGAAGTTAATTACAGAGTATTATGGGCCAAAATTGAAGTCAAAAGCAATAGCAAGAACTTAAGCGAGAAAAATGAGAAATAAAAACTATATATATGGTCGTGGTGTCGTTCTAAACACTAGGAAATCTTATTTGCAAAACACGAGTGCTATTTGTCGCCCCAAAAATTGGATGTAAGATCGAATTAGAGCGGAATTTATCAAATTCATATATGCGAATCAATTATCATAAACTAAACATTATAACAAGAGGGAATATATGAACAAGGACTTACGGGAGGAATGGCTTGGCCGCTTCCGGTACCGACGTCCCAAACAAGGTCCCGAACGGGAGTCTTAGAGGCAATGAATTGGTATAGCTCCGGTGGATATGTTGGTCTCGTTTTTGCGTACACTTTCGCTTGCTTGATAAATAATTGTGCCATTTTTTCTTTCTAATATATGATCTCTTTGTATTATTTGTAGTATACTCGCATATATATATAGAAAAGTAGAAATGATGAGAAGGCAAAATAGGTGAAAGCTAGTAGGATTGTTATGTTTTCTAGCTCGTTTCCTAGTACTGTACTAGATAATAGCTGGTTGATCATTTTAATCCACGATTATAGGAATGATTTGTTATTGATATTGTTGTATTATTTGTTAATTTTGGGCGATGATTTTGATAGAGCAGTGACTATTATTGTTGAGACAGATTCATTTGAATTTTAATCCATATAATGGACAAATTTATCTTGGACGAATCATATACTTTTGTTCGTGAAAATGGTGTATGATTGAGAAGAAAAGTCCCTCTTTAACTTTTCTTTGTACTATTTGTAAAGCAATGGTGCAAAATTGCCAATGTTTCTTATCATGGTATCCTACGTCATGCATGATGGTTGTTAATTTGATCATTCTATATTTCTATCTTGACTCTAAT
The DNA here is from genome assembly GCA_963457585.1 of Spergularia bocconei. Lineage (NCBI taxonomy): Eukaryota > Viridiplantae > Streptophyta > Magnoliopsida > Caryophyllales > Caryophyllaceae > Spergularia > Spergularia bocconei. Next base: position 829,894 of record OY734946.1, on the reverse strand, counting down.
TAATTTACTTTATTTTTTAAATGCGAGTTTCTTTTATAATAATTTGTCATGAAATATCTACAACAGCCACTTAAACTTATCGAAATAAAAGACTGATAACATAATCAAACAAAATTCAACATCAAGAAGCTAGGATTATATTCTATATATCTTGATTCTAATCAGTGTACTTGCTATCCAAGAACTTGTTTTTTTTTTTTTTTTTTTTTCTTTTTTTTGGAGTTAGAAATGGTGTGGACTATTTGGCCAATGGACCAAAATTTCGATATGGTGTGGACTACTAAGTACATGAGACTTTGAGCCCATAACTCCATAGAAGTACTTTTTTTAGTCCATATCTCATTGGTTTCGCCAACCATGACTCCGTGAGTCCCGTGATGAAAATTTGATGATTGATGATTTGTGATTTTTTTTTGAGGTCGATTGATGATTTGTGATTGGTGACAATGACTTAATGATTTTGAGGACGACTATTGGCACTTCGTGGAGATTTCCCTGCACTCCTACCAACAATATATTATCCCAAAGGAAACGAGGTAAGTGGAGTGCACGAGAAGTTTCATGGAGTGGCAATAGCATTTCCCATGATTTTTGCACATGTGGCTTACTTAGGTGGTTCAACTTATACTTGAACATTTGATTTCAAATTGTTTATTTAAGATTGTTTGGATATCATATTATCACGGTAAGCCAGATCGAGTTGTGTTCATGAGTAGTGATTAATATCCAAAACTTTCGAGTAGATACACCAAGCTTCTATCTCAATGAAGACGTTAATAAAATGATACGACTGAAAACGACTCGACAAAATTTAAAACATAGCAAGACCAAAATAATTCAACTATAATTATAGATCTAAGTGTCTACTAGAGTTATAAATAAATCTTCCTTCGGATGTGAGACACCTTTATTGCGCACACACTTAGGAATCGCCTCAACAATATAGCACGCAGCTATGTCCTCAATTAATTATTGTTTCAATTATTCCCAACCTTACCAATCCTCAAATACACGGGAAATCGAACCAACTTTTCACCACTGCCCCACGCACCTTTGAACTTGTCCAACACCTCATTCGTTAACAACTCTACCCCTTTCTCCTTAGCAATATTATACGCAGAAGTAGACCTTATATACATTACAAAATCGTCAAAGCTCATCATCTTCTCGGCCATAAACTCAAATGGCCCGGTGTGATTGCACCCATCCACCGGCTCAAACGGGAAATAAATGTCACTATACTTGTTGTCCAACATTTTTCGCACCTCCTCCCTAAACGGTTTTGAATCTACTAGATAAAACGGGCTAAAAACCGCATCCACTTTATCATCCACACAAGGGTTGGTGTAGCACCATGCCGCGAACACCCCGTTGGGCTTCTTGAGGACGCATTTCACTTGGTCGTAGAATTTTGGAAGATCGAACCAGTGCATTGCTTGCGCTATTGTTACCAAGTCCACGGTCGATTTGGGTGCAACAATATGTTGGATTTCGTCAAGTGACATGTTAGGAGGTGTCTGATGATACGTGACATTTGCGAGCTTAGGTGCGAATTCTAGCTGATTTGGGCTTGTATCTGTGCCTACTACATTCTCGAAAATCTCCGCTAGCTGAAAAATATTACGTAACACATTACTCCGTATTTAGCAATTTACTTCCTCAATATTTAAGAAAACTAACAATGTGCGCAAATACCAATCAACTGGAGTACTACTTCCCCTACCAAATTAAAGGACCTACTTTTGATGAAGCTCTTAATATTGTTTGCGATCAACTTATTAAACAGTGTTTTCAAATCAGTTCAGTTGTGTTCAAGTTAAACCAGTTTCGTTCAAATTAAATCAGAATTATACAAATAACAAGCAATGAATCTAGTCTACTTCTAGTTATTAATTCTTCTAAATGCAGTTTATTTATCAATATATTCAGTTTAGATGAAATCAAATCAAGTTCATTCAAATCAAATTAAATCAAATCAACTTAATTCAAATCAAATCAAATAAGATTAGAAAAATGCAGTCCAATCGCACATATCCTAGTCTTAAAGAACAAATAAAACGTAATAATCAAGAACCAAATGATCATCCACAAACAAAATCCAATCAATAAGTTAAAATGAATTGTAAATTTCTTTAACATATATACATCACAATAGCTAGGGAGTATATGTCTGAGGCCTTACAGGAGGAATGGCCTGGCCGCTGCCGGTACCGACGTCCCAAACAAGGTCTCGGACAGGAGTTTTAGAGGCAATGAATTGGTATAACTCTGTTGGATAAGTTGGTCTTGCTTTCGCGTACACTTTAGCTTGCTTGCCATGTAATTGATCCATTTCTTGTATAATATATGATCTCTCTATACTTTGCACTTCTTTATATAGAGGTGAGTGAAGAACAGTGTATGGTTTGGAAATGGTGAAATAATTTTAAGTTTCTTGTCTCATTCGTTTCGCCAACCTGTGAGTCTCATGACGAAAAATTGATAATTGATATATAGATATTGATGATTGGTGCTATGGTGAGCATGACTTAATAATTGCAATTTGCAATCATATGATTTTTGTACATGTGACTAAGTATTAAGTCATATAACTATTTCCTCCGTCCCAACTTTAAGGCCGTATTTTTTTCCGAGACGTTCTATCTCAAACATTCCATCTATTCTGGGATATCATTAGCTCTCTTAGTTTTTGTAATCTTCCCGCCATTTCTCACATTATCTATCCCACCTTTTTTTGCTAATCTCCACATTCTCTCATATCTTCTCCTAATTTTCTTCATCCAATACTACTACTTTACGACTCACGGTACATTTGAGTTGGGACAAGGGAGTATTGAGTATTATTATTTTAAGCTATACTTCGTCTCCTTCGAATATTGAGTCACTTATAACTACGTAAAACAAATCTCGTGCAAACTCAATAAAGTGCTTACGAACAAAACCCAATAAATTAAACACGAACCCAAGCACAAACTCACGAGCGACAAGTGTGACTCACGAGTCACAAGTGAGTCACAAGTCACAACTCACAAGTTTAAGCGTATCAGAATCTTTGCTCCTACCACCTATATTTCTTCCGAACACGAACACGAACACGAAAACGAAACCGAACACAAGCTCACGAGCGACAAGTGTCACTCACGAGTCACAAGTCACAAGTTTATGCGTATCGGAATCTTTGTTCCTACCACCTATATTTCTTCCGAACACGAACACAAACACAAAAACGAACCCAAACACAAACTCACGAGCGACAAGTGTCACTCACAAGTCACAACTCACAACTCACAAGTTTTATGCGTATCGGAATCTTTGTTTCCACCACCTATATTTCTTCCGTCTCTTCCTCTACCAAATTCACTGACAAGTTACCTTACACTACTCCAACACTTCTCAACACCTAAAACCACCACCACAACAACCACCGCAACAACCACCGTCGCCGCCACCGTAACGAGCCAGGAGAGAGAGAAAACAATGGCGACAACATTACCGATTATTCCGGCGGATACATTCAAAGTAGGATTCATCGGCGCCGGAAAAATGGCGGAAAGTATAGCAAGAGGAGTCGTAAACTCCGGCGTACTTCCCGCTTCTCGGATTCGAACCGCTCATCTCGGCTCCCAACGCCGTGAAGCCTTCCAATCTTTCGGCGTCTCCGTCCTCGATACCAACTCTCAGGTAACCTATCTTCCTTCATACGCTTCTTCTTCCTCCTCCTCATCATCATCATCACTATATAATCATATTTCAATCAATTATTTATTCATCGATTATTTTGTTTTATTGGAATTTGTTTTATTTGCAATTTTAGAGGAGTTTTTTTTTTTTTTTATTTTATGTTAATTTTCATCTAATTTTAGAAATACGATTGATTTAAGATGATTTAGTAATATTTTTATTATTGTTTGATTGTTAAAATGTAGATTTGTTACGGATGAATTGTTGCAATCGTGACGGAGAAGATACGGTTTTTTTGAAATTGTTTATTTTTGGTTTTGGTGTGGCAGGTGGTTGAAGATTGTGATGTTCTTGTATTCTCAGTGAAGCCGCAAATTGGTACTTGATTTGTCCTCGTAGTTCGTAATGTCGATTTCGCTCATATGAACGGTTAAAGTTTGTAATCAGACATCAGTATTGGTTATTTTGATGTTGTCTAGATATTATTGTATGTGGTTGTATTTGAATGTAGTTAAAGATGTGGTGTTGAAGTTGCGGCCGCAGCTTTCAGAGAATCAATTGTTGGTATCGGTTGTTGCTGGAACGAAATTGAAAGATTTACAGGTTTGTGCAGGCTTGTGATATTGTCATTTACTACTTATTGTGCCAATTGTGAGTAGAACGATTTACGATTTTCGATCATCTATATGCATTGGTTAATTCGGTATGTATGAGAAGTTATAGTTTAAGATTGTCTGAATGTTTACGCTTTCTGTTAGATCATGTGGTAATTTGTCCGATTTCTACCAGGAGTAGGATTGCATCTTAGTGTATGTTCCTTGTTTTCCATTTCTTCAACTAATCGTGATCACCTTTTTCTTTTGTTTATTTTGCGCGTGTTTTTGATTTGGTTATGACTACCTTGGTGGGATTGCTGCAGGTTCTCTGCAGCTTTATTTTCTAGGTTCTATCGTTTTCCAGTAGTTGAAACTTGTTTATCAGTTTGTTTTTGGAAATTTTGACAGGAATGGGCTGGGCAAGGTCGTTTTATTCGGGTGATGCCTAATACTCCTGCGGCTGTTGGAAAGGCTGCATCAGGTTTGCTACTATCTATGAAATTCCTCCACTAGGGAACTCAAAAATGTTATGCTTGCTGCTGCTTGCTTTGCTTTTTTCTTTTGTTTCATTTATTTCCTTACGTGTGCCATTTTTAGCTTGCGCTTGTTCTGTAGAAAAGCATCTGTACTTGTTGTAATATGTGTGGCAATGCCGTAGTGATAAGCTTGGGAGCAACAGCAACTGAAGAGGATGGTGATCTGATTGCAAAATTATTTGGAGCAATCGGCAAGGTTTGGAGAGCTGATGAAAAATTATTTGACGCGATTACTGGTCTTAGGTATGTTGGATTCCAGAGCGTTTACAATTCTTGTTAACATGCAACAACTGTCAGATTGGTTGTCAGTTGCTTTAGGGTATGCGAAATTGATGTTAATCATGATTCGTTGTGCTAGGTTTGTGGTGATCTTAATATATCTGTGATAGATGAAACTGCATTACATAAAGGGCAGCCCGGCGCACATTGGCGTCCCCGACAAGCGAGGGTCCGGGGAAAGGTCCCACCACAAGGGTGTAATGAGGGCAAGCCTTCCCTTGTCAATTTATTTGACAAGAGGCTGCTCCCAGGACTTGAACCCGTGACCTATCGATCACACGGCAACACCTTTACCGGTGTGCCAAGGCTCCCCTTCATGAAACTGCATTACATGCTAACTTAAACTATTTGTCCTTGTCTCGTGTAGTGGAAGTGGCCCGGCATATATATTTTTGGCAATAGAAGCTTTGGCTGATGGAGGAGTCGCAGCTGGTTTGCCACGAGAGCTTGCGAAGGGATTAGCTGCTCAAACTGTAAGTCCTACTTTTCCTTCCTTGCTGTGTCTCGAGCCCTTGATGTTGTTGCTTCTAGGGTTCAGGTTGTGTATTTCACTATATAAGGGCTATTTCTTGAACTTAAAGCTTTAAGAGGCGAAGTGGCTTGGGAACTCGGATGGATTGAAAACTGTTATTCGTATATTATTGCAGCTAAGACGCAGAGCGGAATGGCTACCTGTTAAACTTTTTCTGTTTTTTTGGGTGTGTGTAATCATTCTTAGGTGAACTTTTCTCGTGCAGGTTCTGGGAGCAGCATCCATGGCGGTTGAAACAGGGAAACATCCTGCTCAGCTCAAAGACGATGTTGCATCACCTGGAGGGACAACAATTGCTGGCATTCATGAATTGGAGAAAGGTAACTATCGTGGTACAATAATGAATGCTGTGGTGGCCGCTGCAAAACGTGGCCGAGAACTTTCCCAAAGCTAAGTCCTTCAAAGATTACGACTTTGAGACATATGTTTCCGAGAAGAGTAGCCTGTGGTTCTGACCCCTAGAATACAATTGAGCCCACCCTCTGGAGTGATGACAAATTGTCTATTCTTTAGCTGAATTAGTGGGAACTTTGTGCCAAGCTAGCTTAAAAATAAAATTGCAGGGGTGTTATTTGTTTACCCACTTCTTTACGAACGAGCTGTTATCAGCATTGTGATTGTCCCTTTAATTTATCAGTATATTATACATGAGGTTCGGATATATACCATCTTTCGCAATCCCCATCCCCCGGAGCCATCTCTGAAGCACAGGTCCAGGTTCGGCCTAAGATGAAAACGGATCATCTACTTTTATTTGTATGATCAAGTTTTGATAACATTTTCGCTTCTTGGTGTATATGTTCAGATCTAGGCAATAAAAATTGAATGCCCATTTTCACTTTGGAATTGTGTCGTGTTCAGATCTAGGCACTTAAAGTTAAACTTTCTCCTGATTCCTGATGCCCCATTTCGGTCTGCTGAAAAAGAACAGTTGTGATGAAAACAGGAAAGGAACACATGTTTCTTGTTCCTTAAGACTGCGTCCATTTACAGGGACAATCAGGAAATATAGCAACCTGCAGGCTCAACAAGTCAACAGGAATCAAAAGGCAAGGAACAAGAAGGAGAAGGTAAAATTCCGGGGCGATCAACCACTGCACCAGCTCCGGGAATAGACTTATTTGGACCAGTGTAAAAGGAGAAAGAAGGCGTAAGAAAGAATCTCATGATTTCACCAGTGGCCCAGTAACCAACTAATTCCCAAGTCATCCTTGGACATACAATGGCAGCATTCCTCTGATCATTTACTTATGACAGTCACTTAGGAAAAGAAGAACGCGGCATGCTAGTCATGACTCATTGTCATTAGATAGTAAATGTAGATGTGACATTCAAAAACTCGTTGATAGATTCGTGACAACGAACAACTTGTGTGAATCGTAATCAGAAAAATTCATATACTGGTAAATCCAGGTACAATATCTCAGAAGTGAAAACCACTTTCTAAACGGAATACATGTATAGAGAAGGGTATACAGCCAGGAAAATGCACTGGACCTAGTTCATAATCTGTACATGTACAAGTTCAACTGCATGATTTGGATGATCAAGAATCATGAACATATCACTCTCTATCCTTAACTAAGTTGTTGATCATATTTATCAACGGAAGAGTTCCCTTTGCCATAATTTCTAGCCTAGAAGAGTTGGAGGCATGACCAAAAAGAGAGAGTCCGAAAACTAGAAGCTCAGGAAGGAATAGCCGGGAAGATAAGAATCCATGCCAATAACGCGGTTCTAGATCAAAAAATGCATCGAAAAACTTTCTTGTACCTGGAAGATCGAGTTTGAGCAGAATATCCATACCAAAGCAGAAGAATTCCCTCTGCCGTCTTCTGTCAATGGGCCATAAATCTTTCCACACTTTTGCCGAAAGCTCAGTCCCAGAATGACTGCTATCTGAACCAAGATACTGAACAATTGCTTTGGCAACGATTGGAGCTGCTGCCAATGTCCTCGCCACCATGTAACCAGTGGATGGATGCACCATTCCGGCTGTGCCACCAATACCTACAACTCGTTGTGGTAGAACAGGAAGGGGGCCTCCCATAGGGATCACACATCGTTCATCCTCTTCAATGCTCTTAACCCTAATACCAAGGTGCCTCAATCGGGCCTCCATTCTTTGCTGAATTTCTTCCATAGATACTCCAGGTCGTGCAACTAGCGAGGTTTCCTCCAGGAATATCCTATCCGAAGAGAAAGGCATAGCATACAAGAAAGTTGGAATCTTGCTGTTTCGCTCCTTCATTTCCAAGTTATTGTCCAAATGCGAATCTCTCCAGTCCATGAACAACATCTTATCCACATCAAACGGATGCTCCTCAACCTCGGCCACAATCCCATACGCCACTTGGTACCCAGGATTGTATGGCTTATCATACTGCACAAGACATCTAGAAAACCCAGTTGCATCCAACACCACAGTAGCCTGAATCGTAACACCATCATTGCACATTATAAGAGATTTCGATTCTTCATGAACGACCTTGATGACTTTAGCCTGATGAAACTTCACCCCATTGGATATACATTTTCCCATCATTTTCGATTTCAACTGCTTTCGGTTAACCCTCCCATACGGCCTACCGAGATCCTTCTTCAACTTCTCATCAATATACACAACAGCCCCCGACCAGGTAGTATCAAGACAGTCAAGCAAATCCATAGCCTCAAATTCATCCACCCAAACACCATAGTTATTAGGCCAGATCAATTTCGGGGACGGATCAATCGAGCAAACCGATAGGCCGGCCTCCGAAACCTGCTGTGCAACAGCAAGACCAGCAGGGCCTCCTCCCACAACAACAAGGTCCACTACCATCCCCTTTGATGGGTCATACAAGGGCAGCTCAAAATCAAGATTTTCCTTCTTAGCTTGTGGAACAAGCTCCAAAAGGGTGCTACTACTAGCCCTAACACACCCACCTCTACACCACTTTTTATGGGGTTTCCTAAAATAATCCTGTTGGACCTTTGGACAGCCAAAATGAGGTAACTTCTCAGAGAAGCCATGTATAGGGCTCCAAAATTCAATCTTGTTATGAATTCTTAGCAAAGTACCCATTTAATATCAACAAATTACACAACTTTTTCCTCAAATTCTTGAAAAATTAATCTGGGGTACTCTAAAATTTGCAGTAAAATCAACTAATACCCATAAAAACAAAGTTCTACTTCATAATTATACATGATAAAGTGATACAATTCATACAAATATGAAAGAACATAAATTTTAAAAGGTGCAATCTTGAAATAATATTGCAACTTACAAAGGATAAGAGCTTGAATACGTCAATTAATCTGGAAAAGGAGAGTGAATGAGAAGCTTTCCACCATAAGAGGGAAAAGAAGAAATTAAATTGAGGTGGGTTTTTGGTGTGTGTGGCCCTCTTCAGAGGAAGTGGATTTTCTGATGTCTGTCTTCAAGGCTGATAATGAAATCAAGAAAAATTAGTTTTTTGGTGGGGGGTATTTAAGTAAAGTTTTATTTGAGGAAAACATTAGTGTAACACAAGATTGTGCTCAATTGGATTTGACTCACTTGTTGAGTGGATCTATTTGATTATATGACTATATCTACTTCTTGAGGTTAGAAAATCACAAGGATTATGTTTTTATACCTCAATGTGTAGCAACATGGGATGTGGTCCAAAATGGGTGTTATGGTTGAAATAGTGGATGACGCCGTAAATATTTGGGTGTTTGGTTTATTTTTAGTGGAATTAAACCATTATCGTATTTTAAGCGATTACATACGAGCATAATTAGAGTAATGTTTGAGGTTTTGTGTCTGGTGGTAAGGGCGTTGTTCTAGTATAGGACAAAAGTTCTAAATCCGACCCCTAGCGAAAATGTTTATTCATTGAAAAATAAGAGCCTATGAATTATGATCCCATTTGACAATGAAACGTATATTTAAAGATAACTGTCGTTAATCATAACACTTAAATAAGTTGAATTACTACCCACCTACGGAATATAAACTACTCCATAGTAGATGAATTCTTTGAAGAGAACAAACTATTTGGACGGAATTAGAATGTTTTAGAAATCTTCTAACGTCTCTCTAGTTAATCAACTTTCTCATATTTATATGCACTTGTCAATTAAATCAAACTCGAGTCAATTTATAGTCTATGCTGTTGTGTAGATAATAATTTTAATCAACACGACACGATACGACTTGACTCGGCTCGTTACGACTTACGACCCCACGAGCCACGAGGGCTCGCGTAAATAAGACGAGAACCACCCACTTTACCAGATTTTCAAGTGTGCTTAAAACTGTGAACTACCACCAACTTAACTGAGAAGAGAAGAGGAGAAAAGGGGAGAGAGAAAGAGCTGATAATGGAGAATTCAATCAAAACAACAGCAGCAAAATCAACAGAAGATGATGAATTCTCGGTATTTGTGTTGGCATCAGATTTAGGAGTTGATGCAACACCCTTTTTAAATCAAGCTGATGATGATGATCATGATGATCATGATGATTGGCAAGATTGCCCTTCTTATTTTGCTGATGAAGATTTCTCTGACCTCGAAACTCGTGATTTCTTCAGACTTCAGGGTGTTGATAGGTCTGGATTTCCCATCTTTCGCATCGTCGGCAAATTCTTCCCTGGTAAATAAAATTAAAAAACCCCTCTTTTTTTAGAATTTTGGGGGTTGGGAATTTGTGGGTTTTGATTGTTTTTTATTTGATGAATTTTGTGGGATTGTGGGTTTGGTATTAGCAAAAGTGTAAGAAAGAAGCTTTCTTTTGAATTGGGTGTTTGTTATTTTTAGTGTTTTATGATTGTTGGGGTTTGGGAATTTGTGGGTTTTGATTGTTTTTTTTAATGTATGTTTTGGAATTGTGGGTTTGCATTTTGTTTATTGATGATTATGAGTTTGTTGAGCAAATTTGTTTGGGTTTGATAATCGTGATTAATATTGTTTGATTGATGTGGATTTGGTACTGAAAGCTTGGTAAATTGTTGTGTACTTGTTTAATTGAAAGGATTATGTGTGTTTTCTGATTCTTAGTTGAATAAAGTTGCTGTCTTTGGGAGCTGCTTGAACGTTGCCAGTTAGTATAGCTAGGTAATGTTGCGGCTATGTGGTCGATTGTGGAATCGGAGGATACAATATGTATGTGTTGTTGCCTTGTTGATTGGGGATGATAGTTGTCATTATGGACATATTGGGTTCAGAAGCTTGTTTGGATGGTTCCGAGTATTAGAAGTCGGGAATTTGGATCCTGAACTTGGGTACTTCACTGAATTAGACCATTGAACTTGTTGGATGATGGGACATGATGACTGATTGTGGAGTTGTGGCAAATGGTTAATTGGAGGAATTGTGATTGTTAATTCAATATGGTGGTTTTGTACTGGATAAAGTTGCTTTCTTGGGGGTCTTCTTGCACAATTATCAGCAAGTATAAATGGGAAATATTGCTGTGATTAAATGGTCGATGATTGACGACTTCATTTCTGAGACATGTATTGGTTGTGGTTCGAGGATATACTATAATTGTCTTATTGTGTAATGTGGAGAACTTTGTTGTTGGTTGCTAGGAATTAAGCAGCTGTTGGTGGTGATGATTATGATTATGGACAATTTCTCTCAGAAGGTTAATTGGATGGTTCGGTGTATTAGAAGTCACCATTTTGTATTTGGACTTGGGAGAATTCACTGAGTTAGACTTTTTCATTGAACTGCTCAATCGCTAGATGTGATGACTGATTATAGAGTTTTGAGTGGAACTGAAAAGGAGAGAGTTTTGCCGATTGGTTGGAGAAAAACATGTGGAGTTATATAGTATTATTGGAGTAATTTGGTGGGCTCACCGTCTCTAGCTCAAAAGATTGGGGGAGGGTAAGAGAGAAACTGAAGCATGAGGTTGTCATATCACATTTGCATACTAAAGGATTATATACTCAATAAATTTTTTTTTTTTTTTTTTTTTTTGTAGTTGTATGGATAGCCAAAGAGTTGATGCTGTTTTAAACTGCTAATCTTTATCCTGCAGTGTGTTAGTTTCCTGTCTATAGTTTGTTTAGTTTTGGTGTCTGATGTGCTACTGATGGTTACTTATTTCCAATGCTATTCCAGCAACTATCATCAGTGCAGAGCGCCTGAAGAAATATGTTTTCTACAAAATATATACGGAACTGCCTGAGGGCCCATTCTCCATTCTTTACATGCATTCGACTGTGCAGAAGGATGAAAATTCACCAGGCATGACTATTCTGCGTTGGATTTACGAAGACCTTCCTGCTGATGTGAAAGACAGGCTTCAAGTCATTTATTTTCTTCACCCCGGGCTCCGGTCAAGGCTTGCATTTGCGACGCTTGGGCGGTTTCTTTTGAGTGGAAAGTATGTTTACTCTCCAATCCTTTGCTTAGTTTATCTGTGTGCATTTTGATTTGTTCATTACGCTTGCATCACTGGGTTAGGGCATAGGGTTTGAGGTTTGGAGTCTGACTGTCTTGAGTAAATCATTATTCTTTTTTTTTTTTTTTTGAGGTTGTCAGTTAGTATGTTTTATTGCAAGATGTATACTTTATATCACTTTGAGGAACTTGAATCCTGCGTTTGAAGACCTTGGATTTTTAATCCTCCTCAGGGAGAGTTATCTTGTAGATTGACAAATCGAGTTGTCATGAACTCATGACTCATGAGATTTGATTGTCCTGTTGCATTGTGCATTTGTTCCACATATTATTTCATGGGAAAGTATTGCTTGAATCAAACTGGGGCCAAAAGTTCGGATTTCATACTTACTGCCTTACTGGTGAATTTATCTTGTTAAGTTGCTGAGAGCACAATTTTCTGTTATCAATCACAGATGATACTAGAAGCCTTTTTCGATATACGATATACTCCGTATATATTGTTTGCATATTCCCTTCCATATAATTGTTTCTGTGGCGTGGCTTAAAGTAGTGCTAGCTGTAGTTTGTTCGGCCCTTACAAATGCAAAATTTTAACATTACACTTGTTTCCTATTGCAGCCTGTATTGGAAGATCAAGTATGTCAGCCGTCTGCAATACCTTTGGGATGATGTAAAGAAGGGGGAGGTCGAGATCCCCGACTTTGTGAAAAGTCATGATGATATTCTTGAAAACAGACCATTAACTGACTATGGTATTGAACCGGATCCTCTGCACTTAACTGAAATACCTTCCGCAACCTATTCTTACGGGAGGTATCAAGAAAGGTGGGGAACGAGAGAGTTCATGTCTTGAGTTTCTATGCAACCAAAACCAGCCATTAAATGTAAGATGTAAAATGTAATTTGTAGGCTCTTATAGCGACAATCACTGCTTGTGTTTGGCTCCTATGGCTTTGCCAGTGGTTTGAACTTGAAGGCTGTTATAGTGATGTGTTATGTTATACCGTAATTGAAAGAATCAGTATCACTGACTTGCCAATACTTTCCAGTCGAGTATGGCCTTGATGTCAAATTTCTATGTGCATGAATGTATAAGGGATGGCAAATATCACAGAGGGGAATTTCCCTGATGTGCAGGAGTCTGCATGCTTTTTTTAGCTGAAAGTTTCTATTTGAAAGTGGATGTTTCTATTTGGGTGAAAGTTTCTCTGGGTATTTTACTTAAAACTTAACCAAGACGAGTGGGTCGAATTCTGGCCATGCTCACTCGTTCGATAGGTCCCAACTCCTAAGGGTTGAGCTCACTGCACAAGCTTAACACAGAAGACACATTATACAACCTCATCACCTCTATCTGAAACTCCCCAACATTGCTCACTGAACCCATTTTGCGAAACTTTGGTCATATTCAGGCGTAAACAATATGTTATACTTTACTGAATTCCTGATTGAATCGAGAGTCGAGTTAAGCCATAGTGAATTCGACTCATAACTGAAATGAACTGGATTGAACGACATTAATTGTGTCATTATCTAAAAATTCACGAGTAAAAGGAATAAAAGATCAGGCCGCTCCCGAGTCCCGAATTCTAGGAGAGCAAATCTTCTACCCCGCTCACTACACTTCCATTCTACCAACAAATTTCAACCTACCATAACTCGCGCTCTTCAGCTCGACACGCCCACATAAAATTTTCCGAGCCCCGACTCCTAGAAGAGCAGATCTTCTATCCCGCTCACTACACTTCCATCCTACCAACAAATCTCAACCTACAAAAACTCGCGCTCTTCAGCTCGACACATGCCCACGTTAAATCTTCCGAATCCCGACTCCTAAGAGAGCAAATCTTCTATCCCGCTCACTACACTTCCATCCTACCAATAAATCTCAACCTACCAAAACTCGCGCTTTTTAGCTCGACACATACCCACACTAAATCATCCAAATCCCGACTCAAAGGAGAGCAGATCTTCTATCCCGCCCTCGACACTTTCGATCGTGCCAACAAGTTCCAACCTAACAATCCCAAAACTCTCACTCTTCAACTATACGCATCCCACACAATTTCCACAGTAAAAACCCAACAAAAACCCAAAAATGTACAGAGCCACCACACTCCGGCGATCCATCACCACCCTCCTCCGCAACAACCACCGTCAATTCTGCTCCGCCGCCTCAGAAGCCACCACCACAACCACCACCACCGAGACCCGGAAATACATAGGCTACTCAATCCTCCTCTTAGCCTGCGGCGCCGGCACATACTACTCTTTCCCTTTCCCTGAAAACGCCAAGCACAAGCGGGCCCAGCTTTTTCGTTACGCTCCACTTCCCGAGGACCTCCACACTGTTTCCAATTGGAGTGGGACCCATGAGGTCCACACTCGCACTTTTCCCCAGCCCGAGGATTTACCCGAGCTGGAAAAGGTTGTTCAGGGTGCGCACGAGCGAGGTCAAAAGATTCGCCCCGTGGGGTCAGGGCTGTCCCCAAATGGGGTGGGGTTATCGAGGGCTGGGATGGTAAATTTGGGTTTGATGGATAAAGTGTTGGAAGTTGATAAGGATAAGAAGATTGTTAGGGTTCAAGCTGGGATTAGAGTTCAGCAGCTTGTTGATCACGTTAAAGAATTTGGGCTTACTTTGCAGAATTTTGCTTCTATTAGAGAGCAGCAGATTGGGGGCATTCTTCAGGTTTGTTGTTGTTCTGAGGGTTTTATTGACATTTTGATTTTTGATTGATTGATTGTTCTTTCTGTTTTCGGAATTTCGAGATATTTGACATTGTGGAATGAATGATCTTGCTATGTGTATGTAGTTGTCTTGTTGATGGTATTTTTTATTGAGAATGTATGTAGGAGCTCAAAGATCATGCCTTGGAATTTGTTTGATTGAGAATTTTGGTTCTATGTAGAGAGGGTTGCAGATTGGTGGGGTTTCCGGGTTGTAATTCTGTAGTGGGGATTCGAGTTTTTTGTTCAAATACTGAATGTTGGGGGTACGAATATGATCGTGTTTGAATGATTCTAGTGTGTATTTTGTTTGGTTATAGGCATAAGAGTTGGAAGATGGAGTCTTTAAAGTTTGTTGATTGTAAATGTAATGAGTTAAAAGGACAAGTCGTTACATACGCGGGGGACTCGGGTTTGAGAATTTTCTTCTGTTAGATAGTGGCAAAGTACAGGCATTCTTTAAGTTTGTTATTCTGGGACTCCAACTTAGATGAAATGGGGAAATGTTGGTCTTCCTTTTCGATAGTGTGGAGTACAGGGTAGAAGATCTTGGCTTGAGATCACATACTTCTATGGGTTTAATTTGAAGTTTCAAGAACGCGGATCGATTGGAGTGTTTGTGCATAGTGTATCATTTCTTTGAGTTGTGTCTGTGTAGTGAAAAGTGTGAAGTTTGAACCTTGTTTCATGAAGAACTTAAGAAATTGAGCGGCTAGCAAGCCTAGCATTGCCCATCGTTGTACCATTTCTGTTTCATGTTGTGAAGTATGCCTATGCACTTCATCTTGCTGGTTGTGCACCGTACAATATGATTCCTTGTATTCCCTGCCTTTGTTTAAATGTGGATGGAAGGGGCCTGTTTCCTCATCTTCATTCTTCTTGTAGAAGGTTCGATATAGTATGTTGTTCTGATGCTTTTTGGTGGGGAGGTTGTAAGACTGAGTTTGTGAGAGGTACAAAATCAAGGCTTTGATTCTGTTGAGAATTTTCCTCTCTTTTTTTAGCAGGAAAATAGTGGTATTTAAATTGTAGAATGTTTAAGATGTGATACTCTTATGATACTTTTAGTGTGAAGTCTGTTTTATTCTAGCTCTAGGGGTTAAAAGATTAAAACTTTACAGAGTTTTCGCTTCTCTTAGAGAGCAGCAGATTAGAGGCATTCTTTAGGGTTGTTAATCTTGTTATTCTGGGTTTTGTCAATTTGTTGACATATTAAGGGGCCTTTTGGTTTAGGGATAGGGAAAGGTGATAAAATTGGAAAAGAGAAGCAAGGATCGAAAACCTCTCAACTTGCTCCATGTCGTCCATTTATTTCTTTAGTTCAAAAGAATTAAATCCATTTCTCTCCTTCTCACAATTCAGACTAACAGAACCCAAGCCTTCCTCTCCTACGCACAAGCCAGACACACAGCTCCTAGTGCTCTCTCAGTCACAAAAAAACTGGCTGCTTTGGGTCATGGCCCATTTCTGAGGAAGCAAGGAAAGTACCCTAAAAACTCCTGTATTATAACATATATGATGAATGTTCCCCAATTTGTCCCCTTTCCATTGATTTATCTTAATTATCACTGGAAGTACAATACAGACAAACAGAGGCAATGTAACACAGCAGTTTTAAAAATTTGGTGGATTACATGTTTCACTGATCCTGACTAAAGCTAGCGTTATTTTGATTAGGCATAGTTTTTAATGAGCAGTCTATGCCTTGTATTCTGATATTACCATAAGCTGGACTGGCTGTTGTGCATTGCACCTGCCCCTCTTTCAATTTGTGACATGTGCCTGTGCATTCAATTTTGCTGGTTCTGATGTGCTGTGGTGCATTGTGATTCCATGTTCCCCCTCTGTATATTGGTATAAGGATGGGCATCTATCTTCATTCTTCTTGTGAATGCACAGTAGATATCTGGCATCACATGTCCGAAGTGACAGAATTTGAAAATTTGTAGGTTTTGTAGAAAACTCACGAAAATTTGCCTTCTATAGTTTCGCAGGAAACAAGAAACTTTTAGCTTTTATTTCACCTCAATTGGATGAATCATTGCCTTCTATGTCACCCTCAAGACGATAATTGTTAAATTGTAATGCTGTGTCATGTGGATCTTCTTGATTAAGTTTCTCTCTAACACGTAATATTTAAAGGTTGGTGCACATGGTACTGGTGCACGATTGCCTCCCATCGATGAGCAAGTTATTGCCATGAAATTGGTCACTCCTGGCAAGGGAACTATAGAGCTCTCCAAAGAGAAAGATCCAGAGCTGTTTCATCTTGCTCGTGTTGGTCTAGGAGGTCTCGGAGTGGTAGCTGAAGTCACCCTCCAATGTGTTGATAGGCAAGAGCTTGTGGAGCACACCTACGTCTCTAATATGAATGATTTGAAGAAAAATCACAAGTAATCATCTTTGTACCTCTCTTGTTCGCACCCAAAGAAAAACCTCTTTGTCTTTGTGAATTGTGATAATTTCAGTCTTGCAGTTTTGCTGTTGGACCAAATTATTTAGTTTCTCTTCTAAAGCAATATTTGGATGTTGACTGTGTATATGGGCGTGCTGGGTAAAGTCCTTTGGTTAGGGTTTTATGCATCCATATTTCCACTGTCATTTAGACCTTCAGTGAACCATATTATTTTCTATTTTGGCATGAAGCATTAATGATTAATCCTTGTTGTAGGTTTAGACCTGCTATGTCATTAAATATCGTTTAGTTTCCTTCAAATGCTTGAGACTGAAGCATAATGTTTGTTGACTACATTGCCTTATTACTATATACATGGACCTTAAGCAGTAAAATGACTTAGTAAAGCCCAGCTCAGAAAAATGCTGTCATATGTGATATTGTTTCAGGAGAAAGGAGAATGTCCGTAAGATTTTCCACTCTAAAAGACAAAGGCTTTAAGAAGACATGTGAGGGAATATGTTGTGTGGCATGAAGTTAAATCTACAAATTTTACCTTTCACCACATCCCTTCTTGGTGGTCGTGAATGGGGATCTTGGCGCTTGGGCATCTCTATTTTCAACTCCACTATTTCGCTATAGTCATGCAAGGAGTACTAAGTAGACACTTTTCTGATAATTTGTCTTTTTACATTCTTTACAGCCTGCAGGTAACTTTAATCTTTGAATAGTTTTTCATCAGAACTAAGGTTGTCTCTGGCCCTGTTTGCAGGAAACTACTCTCCGAAAATAAGCATGTAAAGTATCTGTACTTCCCATACACAGACTCTGTTGTGGTTGTGACATGTAATCC
Organism: Spergularia bocconei; assembly: GCA_963457585.1. Taxonomy (NCBI): domain Eukaryota; kingdom Viridiplantae; phylum Streptophyta; class Magnoliopsida; order Caryophyllales; family Caryophyllaceae; genus Spergularia; species Spergularia bocconei. Next base: position 811,905 of record OY734946.1, on the reverse strand, counting down.
TGTATCAAAATGGAGAAGTCCAAAGAATTTCAAACCCAAATATACCAAAGATGAAGCTCTTCAGCATGTACGTGATCTGTACAAGGAATCTCTGAGGAAGTATAGGTAATATTGCTTTACATCATTGGCTAACTTATCCTCTGTATTGGCAAGCAGCCACCAGCATGCTTTCAATCCAATTTATCTGACTGGACATTGTTAGTTTGTGGACGTGTTTAAAACTGGTGTCCAACATGTTCAATTGCGCTTCCTCATTTTTGCTTTTTAGTATCAAGTTTTAATGCTTCAAAAGTGCTTTTTAAAATCAGTGTAAATGCCATTATCGCTAGCTGTTAAAATTGTTAGCCCTTGCGTGTTAGAAAGTCTTAAAATTCCAAACTAAACCTGTGTGTGTCTGAGTGGGTATTTTGTTGGTGAGCGAAATATTCATTCTTGGAATGTGACAGTTTCTTGTGCTGAGTGCAGAGTGTCGCCACCAGAGGATGAAGCTGGTGTAAATGAGCTCTCAATCACAGAGCTGAGGGACAAACTTCTTGCTCTAGATCCTCTAGATGATGAGCATATCGTCAAAGTTAATCAAGCCGAGGCAGAATTTTGGAGAAAGTCAGAAGGATACAGAGTGGGGTGGAGTGATGAGATCTTAGGCTTTGACTGTGGAGGTCAGCAGTGGGTCTCCGAAACCTGCTTTCCAGCAGGGACCTTGGCAAAGCCTAACATGAAGGATATCGAATATATCGAAAAACTGAAGCAGCTAATAGAGAAGGAAAGAATTCCTGCACCATCGCCCATTGAACAGCGGTGGACAGCTCGGAGTATGAGTCCTATGAGTCCAGCTTATAGCTCTAAAGAAGATGATATATTCTCATGGGTAATCTCTCAACTCTATTCTGTTTGGAATAACTCATTTTTGCTTGACGTTGGACTTTGCGATAGGAGCTGTATAATCCTGCCAGGCAAAATAATTCTGTTATGAAGTGCATGGCTTCTAATCAGTTGCTCAATTTTCTTGATATTCGAATCTTTGTGTTTAACAGGTTGGTATCATTATGTACCTCCCGACAACGGATCCTCGCCAGAGAAAGCAGATAACAGATGAATTCTTTCACTATAGATTTTTGACCCAAACGAAGCTGTGGGATCTATACAATGCTTATGAACATTGGGCAAAGATTGAGGTATTTGATTCGTCTGTTACTCCGTTTATTAAACTTTTATTCACAGTGGAATGGTTCAAACCAGAAACGATGTTTTAATTGTTCAATTATAAAAGTTTGATAAATTTTGTCTTGTAAGAAAAAAGTTGTTAGCGTGGATCTGTTCATTTCCCTTGCATTCCCTCTATCTCTGCGTTCTTCTTAGCCTGCAAACTACTGCGCCCTCCTGTTGCCAGTGTTTTTTGAAAATCTGTATATCATGTTGTGCTCAGGTTCCGAAGGACAAGGACGAGGTTGCCGATCTGCAAGCTAGGTTAGGTAAGCGATTTCCAGTGGATGCGTATAACAAAGCACGGAGAGAGTTGGACCCCAAGAAGATCCTGTCCAACAACATGCTTGAGAAGCTATTCCCATTACCAGAAGCGGTATGATTGGTCTAAGTTAGGGAGTCTCGCTTCGTATTCGATTACCACTGTGAATGATATCTAAGGATCTTCAACTCTTGCTTTTTCCTGAATCTAGTGGTGCAACAGGCTCTCTTTGTTTTACGGTTATGAGGGGTTTAAGATAGAAAATTAGAAATGTAGACATCTGACTGTAAATGTTTTTGTCAGAGAAAAAAATGACGGGCAATTTGTATTTTATTTCCTTTACAAATTTCCAACTTTCTGAATAAAGCATCCGAAAACGAAAATCAAATTTTGCAATTCCTTCTTTTTTTTTTTCTGGCAATAATTTGTATGTTTTCTGCTCAACTCAGTTTCGAGTATACGTTCCACGGTAAAAAAAAAAAAAAAAAAAAAACAGACAGGGGATTGCTAGTTCAATGCACAGAATGGGGTAGGGAGAACTTCTGCATCTCAAATCCCCCAACCTACTGCTGAGAATCCTGGTTGTGGTTTATTGTATGGCATACCCACGAATGTAGATGAATCAAAGACGCTATCTTTCCCACCTCGAAACATTTCCTGAGCCTGGGCATTCAGCGGATAGTTTAGGTGGTCCATGGTCACTCACGTGTGCACAGACAACCAAAACTCCGGTAACTGCCAACTTAAAATACGAAATGCAGGTGCCCAGGAGAGATCAGTTCAGTGATGAAGTGCAGAATCAGGCAAGACAACATCCATTCCAAAGAGTCATCACAAACTGTACACTTTGTTGGAGCTGAACTATAAAGAAAAGAATGATCATTATGAGCAGGAAAACTGCTGTCAAACTGATACACCAACAAAGGCTTCACCAGAGAAGTTTACAAGAGGTAGACAAGCTTGTACAATAAGAACAAAGTAGAATCTAGCTTCAGAAATGTAGTTTAACCAAGTTTGGCATCCTTTGTCGACTTTGCAAAGGCGTAAGTTCATCTGATTCCGTCTGATGCATGATGGACTACATGGTACCGCACCAAAGGCAAATTTACCATTTAGGAATGCAACCACAGGCGGTCATGAAGCCTCTCTTCTCCGGCACCAAACATCTCATCAACCCTTTCACCATCACGGTAGAAGTGGAAAGTAGGCGTGTAGCGGATATGCTGTGTTGTCTCTGGACACTCATCTATATCAGCATAGACGAAACTAAGCTTCGAAAACTCATTACTCAGCTTTTGAAATGCAGGAAGTATCTGATTGCACACTCTACACCTGCCAAATATTCGTCACCAATCACTCATTACTCCCTACGTCCTAAATTAAACTTCCTACTTCATACTTAGTTCAAAATATGAATACTATCTTTCGAAAATTCACAATTAATCGAAACACCCTAAGGCCGTCTTGACGCACTACCACACTCAGAGTTCAAACAATTTGCACAAAACCATATTTTATTGTATGAGACGACTCAAAAGTTACCCTGCCGAAACCATAAATGATACTTTTATACTCCTAGCTAAGATATTACTCAATTATACTCTTTCCACTACCTTGGATTGTTTAACGCGTCCATCTTTTACGTGTTCAAACCAAACGTTAACAATTCAAAATTACGGAAACAACAAAAAGTGGACTTTAGAGCATAAACAGTGAGCATTAACAATGAAATAACAAGATTAATCACTTACCAAGATGCACCATAATTAATCACTGCCTGCAATTAAACATACCCATAAAACAAAATTAGTCAAATAATTAAGCATAGTCTAAAAAAACACAGTTAAAATATTAACTAAAGTAATTACGTAAAAAAAAAAAAGAGGAGTGAAAAATGAGATACAGGAGTTTTAGAAGAGCGGATTTGGAGGAGTGTGTCGCTGAGTTCTTCGTCAGTTGAAGCGGTTTTCAGGCGACTTTTCTGGTTTTCTGGTTTGCTTTTTCCGGCGCTTTCCATTTGTTTTTTTATGTTTTTGTCGCCGGGAAGATGACGTGGCTCACCGGATTGTTTCGTAGGTTTGAGGTAGACTCTGCCTCTATTCTTTAGATTTTGGGCTTTTTGGGTTTAACTAATAAGTTTAGAGGAAAGGAGATAAGCCCAAAGTGTAGACCAAGTGAAAATTGGATGATTTTACGAAGGAAAACGATATTGCGTCACCCGATGATACTTTGGGTACAACTTGAGATTCTCGTCCGTTTGTGAACAAGTACTTTGAAATAATAATCAATCTTGAGAATATTACATTTTAATGTTTGTAGTTCTCTAGATTACTCCGTAGATTAGTGTTAGCATCGCCAAACTTGAAATGCGGGGTACTCCGTATTGAAGTTTTTTCTTTCTTTACTTTTGAGGTTATAAACTATTAGTATGTCTTCATCTTGGTCAAAGGAAGTCATGAATAGTTTTTGATGCATACAAATTTGAATGGGGTCTAAGATATATAAATAGTGACTCGTACTATAAACTTATAATATCACCTCTAACAGATCTTATTGAAACGGTTTGTTACCGATCATAAAAAAACGAAAAAACAAGGTTCATATAGCATCACTCCTCAATCCTTATCAACAGTCCAACATACTCTACCAATTATCTCAATCGTGACTTGTAGAAGCACTACTACTCATAAACCTCGCTAGTGGATAAAGTAGCCATGTCAATCATATCATGTTGAATTTTTGATTGAAAGTGCTTGGTATTGACTAAAAATTGTTTTTATCTTCTTTAAAGAACACACAAGTGATCATAAAAATCACACTCGTGAAATCATAATTCAGTTACCCACATATTTAATTTATATTTCCATTATTTAAATTCGTTCTTAGAGATTGAGTTTGATGAATAATGAGCTCATATTAGAACATAATTCCATATCAACCTCCGTAATCGTAACTGGATTTTCGTGGAGTAGTTATCCAACCACTAAAATTAATTGAACATTGATTGATACCGAAAATTGTATGATTTTGCTAGTGATTGTGGTTAGCATTGATCTTAATTTACACATCATAGGGTCCACAAGTACATTGACATACACTTAATATCCCATAGTATGTCAAAGAGTATATCTTTGAACACTCATATTTTATTGCATCTACACCATCACAAGTCCACAAGTCTAGATATTATTTGCTCACTACAACTACTACTCATCTTTTAAGAGCAATTTTTATTATGGATCATTCGTGTTTACGTACATCTGATTCGCCTGAACACCATCTTATGACGGGAGCCTTTGAGGTAATGATGCCGTGACAACTACTACATCCTTTTCATCTGCCCTCTTGTCATATTCTTCTTGTGTTTACTAGTCCTCTTTTGCAAGAGGCATAGAAAATGCGCACACTCGTCATATAGGGAGAAGATCAAACAAAATCGACATATGATCATGACAAACGTATTTTCTTTATTATATGTAGGAATTACGTACACACTCTGATAATCTAAACCTTAAGTATAAACTCGCAAAAAAAAGGGTAAATCTTAGACTATAAGATCGAACATAAAAATGAGATGAATGATTACAAGGAGAAAAGTATATATGGGTATGTAAGGCTTTAAATTGTATGTTATATATGGTACATAAAAGATTTAGCAGCAGCACTCTTCACAAATCCAACAACAGCACAAGGCCGCAAGGCTGATACACAAAATTAAACATTAGAATTGATTCAACACAATTTATTGTTCATCATGCAACTGAAAAGAACTTTGTAAATCACATCTGAAATTCCGAATATATAAACATAGCACGGGACATGTCCACGATTGTTTTTACATAGATAATAGGGTGGTGCTAACCGCAACACAATAAATCACGAAGAATGAAATTTTACATATGAATCATCGATCACTATGAATAAATTTGAAATAAAAACTCCACAAGACGAAATTAAAAGTCATGATCACACGAGATGTGATGATCATCAAGCCAACATAAGATGATCTCTAGCAGCAGCACTCTTCACAGACAAAACAGCAACATAACCCAGCCAGGCTGCAATTGTTGTCAAGATACAACAACAAACAAGAAAAACACCAACAAAAACATAAAAACACCATTATAATTAATTCATCAATAGTTTAATAATTAAATCAAAAATTTATGTATAGAGTAGACAAATTTCAGAAGGAAATAAACTAATTAAATTGTTAAAGGGATTATCTTTAAAATCCACAATATTTGCAATTCTTCAACTCGATCTAATCTAAGTTAAAATCGAGTTGTTCACCCACGGTCCCATGTACGAGTACCATATATTAACGTTACCCTAGTGTCTCAAAATTTTACGAGTAAGGACTAAGGAGGGTCAATCTTATACTAGCAAGTCTTATTATCATACATATATCTTTTTATCTCTATATCGTGTAATCATTCATGCATATACATAGAATTTTGTACAATTTTAACTTTATTCATGAAATTTTCCAAGGATAAAAATTACCATATAGTAAAGAGTATGAAGAAAATTAAAAAAGGGATGATTGATGATAATTAAACGTACCATCCTTCAATGAAACCCTTCTCTCCTCTCTGCTTGGTGCGGTTGCTCTTCCGGAACCATCCCTTCTTCTCCATCTTCCCCTCAGGCGAAGCAAGTGTTGGGTAACCTACAATAACAAAAAAACAATCAAAACTCTAACTCATCATCACATAGTAAAAACTCCGTCGATCACAAAAACCAACGACTTAAACTAAGAGGTATTGAGTACATCAGGTCTGATCTCGACCCTAGGCCGAAACTCGAAAGTAATTAAAAGACTATAGCAACAACGTACCAGCAGGAGGAACGTTGTCCATGTTTTGTTGTTGTTGGGTGGTCTCAATCTTAGTCATGTTGAAAGAAAAGTAGTGTGTTTGGTAAGTTTTTGTTCAAAGTGTTTGTTGTGGTAACGATTTGTATGATAAATTGTGGTAAGGAGCCCTATATATAGTGGGAATAGGTGACGGGTTAGTTATGGGCTCGAGGAAGGTTCCGTAACTTAGCCACCACACTTTTATTTTTAGGCGCGTTATTTCTCACCATAGCGTCGTATAAACACGGCTAGTATCTTGCATTGGTTTTTTGTGTGTGAATCTTTTGTTTGGTGTCATGTCACCTAGACACAACAATTGTTTCGTGTCTCCCCTAGGATTAAAGTCAAAATCGTTTTCGAAATAAACAAAATTCTTTCGTAATTAAGTATTTGTATTTGTCGGAGATGGATATTACTCGTAAAATGAATATTAGGGGTCGTTTGGATACCCTCAAAATCCATAGGAATTTCATTTTCCTAGGAATTGGGTTTTTTTGGGTTTGTTTGGATAACCCATTTTTGTAGAAGTGGAGGAATTGGAAATTCCTTGGGAATTTCTAATTCCTATGAAGCATAGGAATTCAATTACATAGCCCCCCATGGTCATTCACAATTCCTATGGTGCAAAATACATACAATTATTACTTTACCCTTTATTTACTTATTTTATATTTATTTAGCTACATTAATAGAGGGTAAGTTAGTCATTTTAATAACTGAGTAAGGAATTGTTGTATGGTAACCAAACAAGACATGGGAAATTAGTTCCAAGAAATTCTAAATTCCTAGATGGTATCCAAACATTGTAAGACAAATTCCCGTGAATTTACCATAGGAATTCATTTCCCGGGATAATCTATTTCTTATAGGAATTTAATTCCTATGTTATCCAAACGACCCCTTAATGGGTGTAAATTGGTGATATAGTGTGCATTGATTCTTTAAGACAATCGTATCTGGTAGGGACATTACTTAATTGGTTGTGCTATAAGATGAACGAACTAATTCATTCGTGGTAATATTTACATTTGGGAGAACTTTATTCAATGTCATATAATCATATCTACTATGAGTATTACGTATATTGTATCATGGCTCATTTCTATCTTTAAGAATCTTTTTCAATGCCATCCTAGTAGATTTGTAGTATGAACATGAGAATACGAAAGATTGGAAATTGAAGTACTACCAATTCGATGGTTGTCGATATTCGAATGTTACTTCAAAAGGGTCTTTCAACTTTTATTCATCCTTTCTTCTTTACAGGTTGAAATTGGAAAAATAAAGTAGATAGAAAAACAATCCTACATGTTTTTTTTTTTTTAGCTTTATTATTAGTGTCAAATTTAACGTACTACAAATTGCAAAGGAAGATACTTTTCTTCTTTGTGGACGAGAACTTATTAAAGCAAAAGAGAACATTTTCTGTTGGCGAATATATTCCCCACTAATTACAAAAGTTTACTACTCCGTATAAGGAATTGAAGCCAAAATAAAATAAAATAAAATGGAGAAATAAATAAAAACGGAAAAGGGTAGACGATGAATAATCAAGCTGTCCATGTCAAGAAAACAAAAGGGTGCGTGATCGAGTTGGCAAATTTCCGATCAAAGTAAATACGGAGTAATACGCGTTCAAACCATAAGTCCATAACTTTGTGTTTGTTTTGGTTTTGACATGTAGAGTACGTGGACGACTTCGAATGGCTATTAAAAGTTAAAACATGTACATGATTCGCCTGAAAATGTCATTAATAGATGAAAACACGTCATCACACTTTTACGAGTGAAAGGAACGTTTTACGTGTATTGGCGAAAACTTTCAGCTCATATTGAGATTAAGCCTTTACCGATACAAAATTTCATACAATAGTCGATGCAAAAATTTCACGTAGAAAAGCGAGTTTGGATTATAATAACTCGAAAGTCTCAAGTAAACCTTAATTACTTACATTTCACAATTGAAAGATGAGGTGGGTGAGCAGTTTTAATTTGGATTTAGATAAAACAATGAGGCGTCATTGACTGAAACAGTTACTTCATTCTACTTGTCATTATCTGTGTAGAAACATCTGTACATCTCACCGACCATTTTTCGTTTGGACAAGAGGTCTTTGAACAAGTTATCACATTTCGAGATTATAAAATGCAAATTACGCTTTCTCGGTTGTTAACATTTGAATTGAATAGTCCATTAAAATGTCGATATTATCAATTCGGAATCAAACGGAACCTCGGAGGAAGTGCAACAATAATTACATATGTAGTGAGGGAATGTGGTATGGATGGCTTACTACGTAGGAGATCTGCATTAATATGCCTTAACGTGTTTTGTTGGTTCGACTAGTATACGAAAGTGTTATGATTGATTATGACCCGTAAATAGTAACCAAGGCAAAGTTGAATTATGAAAATTAATACTCCCTTCAAACCAAATCGTCACAAAATAACATAAACGGAGGGAGTAACAATATCACAAAATCGATTCTAGACAGAATCATACTTGAGTCAATATACACTTTTCGAATGTACACGAAACTATAACAAAGTATCTTACCATCCTTCTTCACCAGGAGCGAATCGAGCCATATAAATACGAGTAATAGTCTAATACTATAATGCTTGCACCGTTGCACAGATGATGATCATTTACCATTTGGCTTGTTCTTCGAGGTCTTCAGAAATTGGAAGCAAGCATTTTGGGGGCAGTTGGCTCTATGTTTGTGACGCAACCATGTCGACTGGTGAGCTTGACTGAGACTTTATTCGTCACATTTTTGACATAAAACAACAATAGTGTGCTAATCATACATATAAACCAAATAGTTTAGAACAAACTCGGGTGACGACATTTGTCACCAAATCCACATCTAACCAATAAGGTGTTAACATGTAGACGTCAAAGATATATATTGATTCAACTAATTATTTGATCTTTCAATGGTATGATTCAAGCTAATGAGTAATTCATACCCTGTAGTTGACTACGCAACTTTACACGTACATTGGTTACGATGACTATATCCAAAAACATGGGTAAGACAGTCTTACTTGTGCAAGAAGAGTTCTTTCGGCATTTGGTCGAAAAACTGAACAAGATGAAAGGCCAACAGTAGGTAATCTGTTGTTTGCAAGAATTGCAACCAATCAAACTAAAGACCCAAATGACTAAGCAGTTAATCATAGTAATAAAAATGGTAATGACAACAGAAGAACTGAGAGGCGGAAGGATAAGGAAGACTGACCAGGCCGACAGTCGACAGGCGTTCCCAGACCTGTTCTTTGTCGTAGAAATCACCAGCTTTGATGATCAATTCGCAAACCACACGATCAGGCGGTCACCTGTAAGACAAGGCAAGTAGCAGACAATCCACATTTTCCTTATATCAGAAGTAAATGTTACGAATAGAGAAGATACTGTGATGACTGATTATATGCACAATACAGTGATGAAATAGAAAACACTGTTCTACTCTGAGTTGATACAGATACTTATTAGTATTGAATGATGTCTACAAGGCAAAGGTATCCTGGGATAAGCCAAATCATTTATTTAAAAAACAAGGCTCAGATTCGCCTTTGCTCAGGCATAAGGAGATACAAGGTCCTAGGTTGCTATCATGGCGGCAAAGCAAGCAAATCCCACAGGCTTGAAAATATTTGGTACATTGGAGCAGCTAATGCCGCGAGGGTGGGAATACGAGGATTTGAATCCAGGATGACCCCAGGTTAATTTCCTAACCACTAGGCCAACCTTCATTCATCCCGCTCTCAAAAAAAAAAAAAAAAAAACTTTGATCCATCCCATGGGCTTGTTGCTGCCAAGCCAATGACAACAAAAACCTTCTCTTGTTTGTCCAGCACCTGAAAGGCCACTAATGTAGCCACATTCCGAATCATCACAGCCACAATTTACTAGAGTTTTATGAAAATGGTCTTGAAGGCTGTCTGTTTTCAAGCAAGTGTATAATACCAACAGATCTGAATGTAAACCACCGGGGGTAAGGCGCACACATTGGAACCCCCTAAATCCTGATTTTATGGTACAATTATGAAAAGAACAACAACAACCAAGTCTTATTCCAAAATGATTTGGGATTGGCTAACATGAATCGTCATATGCAACTGTCTCACGTAACTCACAAACATGAAAGGCAAGAAAAAACGTCTCACTTCAATTGTTTAGCTACGAACATGTGCAAAGAGTGGCTCAGATTCGCCTTTAATCAGGCATAATGAGATACAGGGTACAAGTTATTACCATGGCAGCAAACCAAACAAAGCTCATTAGCTTGCTGATGCCAAGCCAATGACAAAGAACCCAACACCTTGTTTCTCCAACGCCTGGAAGACCACTGAGTGTAGCCATATTATAATCGTCACAGCCACAATGCAACATTGATCTTGGGTACAAGATTTCAAGCTCCCTAGAAACAAACCAATGTTCCAACATTCTCTATTCTCTACTGCTGCAAAACAGTGGAAAACATAGCATCTCGTACAAAAACCTTTGGCGTGAGATATCGGGAATCTGGTACACAGTATATACCAATCCATTTTTTTATAGAGCGCGGCTCAGATTCGCCTTTTATCAGGCATAATGGAAGTATGAAATGCAGGGTTAAAGGGTTATTACCATGGCGACAAAGCAAGCAAAAGTCATGGGATTGCTGCTGCCAGGCCAATGACAAAAAACCTCTCATCCTGTTTCTGGGATACCTGGTAGACCACAAATTGTAGCCACATTTTGAATCATCACAGCCACAACATTTTCCACACAATTCAAAACAACTGAATCTTGCTTAGAGTTTTAGTTTGAACAGAAGCTCCTTAATCTACAAAATGGCTTGCAAAATGACTGTTTGCACTTTGCAATACTTATTTAAAGTAGTGATAGATACACATACACAATGGATCAAGTTAGCTGACCAGAAATCATTTTGCGACTACCAAAAGGCGTGAAATATTGGTATACACCAAACCATGTGCAATGGAGAGCGGCTCAGATTCGCCTTTCTTCAGGCATATTGGAAGTATGAAATACAGGGTTAATTCTTAATATCATGGCGAGAAAGCAAGCAAACCTCATAATGGAAGTATGAGATACAGGGTTTGCTGCTGCCAAGCCAATGACAAAGAACCCCTCATCCTGCTTCTGCAATGCCTGTAAAACTACTAACTGTAGCTACATTTTGAATCATCACAGCCACCCGTTTTCCAACTTGATTCAAAGCATAAAACAAGTTTAGGAAAAATCATTTACTCCAAATACACATCCGAAAGAGCTGTCTACACATTAGAATACTTATCTCTAGTAGCGTAGTTATACACGGCAACCATTCATGTCAATCGACCCCAAATCATTTTGCGACTACCATTTTGTTATCGGTGATTGTTCCAAAAACCAAAACCTACATGTAGTCATAAGGAAAGCTGCATACATTGGAACCTTAATCTAAGTGCAAAATAATTAAATAAACAATAAACTACCAGTAGAGGGAGGGTTGATTAAATGAAGAGTTACCTGAAAACCAAACATACAGCAAATGCTAAGAACAAATGAGAAACTCATAAAGAGAGAGTCGGCTATGCATTTCGTTGAACAGTTGGTGGGGAAGGCGAACATCGACCAGTCCTTGGTCCAGAAACTCACCAATTTTGATGATTAATCCACTAATCATACAATCAGGCGGTCGCCTGTGAGAAGAGGAAAGCAGCAGACAATCCACAATATCCTTATTAAGTAAATGTAACGAATATAGAATATAATGTGATGACTGATTATATGCACAATGCAGTGATGAGAAAAAACCAATACTTTAGGATTGAATGATATCCGCAAGGCAAGAAATATTGGGATACGCCAATTCATTTTTTCTAAAAAGAGGCTCAGATTCGCCTTTACGCAGGCATAAGGAGATACAAGGTCTTAGGTTGCTATCATGGCGGCAAAGCAAGCAAATCCCGTGGGCTTGTTTTAAATTTTGGGTACAAAGGAGCAGCTTTGATCTTTAACTTTTATGACTTGCGCAAAACTGTTACAGATGACGATTCATGTTAGCCGACCCAAATTACTTTGGGGCTATGAGAATTTGAACCCTGTATGACCGATGACCCCAGGCAGTTTAATTTCCTATCCACTAGGCCAACATCGATCCATCCCACGGGCATGTTACTGCCAAGCCAATGACAACAAAAACCTTCCCTTGTTTCTCCAACACCTCAAAGACTACTAATGTAGCCACATTTTGAATCATCACAGCCACAATTTACTAGATTATATTTCACAATTATGAAAGAAAAAACAAGATGTCACTTGAATTGTCCAGGTACGAACATGTGGATAAACATCCATTAATTAAATAATGGCTCAGATTCGCCTTCATCAGGCATGATGAGATACAGGGTAAGAAAGGGAGCCTTGGCGCACCAGTTAAGGTGTTGCTGTGTGAAGATAGGTCACGGCCTCTTGTCCAAAAAATGACAAGGGAAGGCTTGCCCCCTGTACACCCATGTGGTGGGACCCTTCCCTGGCTGGACCCTCACTTTGTATGAACGCCAATGTGCACCAGGCTGCCCTTTTAATGAGATACAGGGTACAAGTTATTACCATGGCATCGAACCAAACAAAGCCCGTGAGCTTGCTGCTGCCAAGCCAATGAGAACCCAACACCTTGTTTCTCAAACGCCAGGAAGACCACTGAATGTAGCCACATTATAATCGTCACAGCCACCATTTTCAAAACGAGAGATAATTTGATGCCTAAATATCATATTTAAATACCCAAATCTTACCAGGTTTGCAAAGATATAAATCATGTAATAAATAGAAAGGAAAACCTTATGGCCATTCTTGTGATTCAGAACTCAGTAATCACTTTAACTTGTTATTATCTAGTCACCCCTTACCCTTAGATAAACTGCACATCTCACAAAAATGTCGTTAAAGCAATAGTTTTACATGTACCTCCGGAAACAGACCATAATTATAGCCAGATAAATCCCTGTCCACCCAAGAAAACAGTACATATTTCATTACTAGGAGCATGCCCAGTTATATATTATATAATCATGCAAGTTAATGAGCGCGACATTTTCAGAACGAAGTTGTTCACTAACATAGCACCAAATCGCAAAAACAAAGTCGAGACTTAAACATAATTTACAGGGAGCCATCCCCATATACGTGATCACCTACAGTTTGCCTGTGTAAATGATAACTCTAACAGCATATAACAGTCAAGGAGTGCACCAAAAAAGAGAGGGTGAATGAGGAGTGATCAAAGGATGGCTAACCTCAAAATAAACAAGCTATGACCTCTCTACCCACCATTTACTCTCTCCATCAGATGTTGAGAACCAAGGGAAATAATCAAAGGGAGAGGCTCAGCTAGCCATTTTGCTAGACAGTGGTTGGTAAATCATCGCTGTGGACTTTGGTAGCCAATAGGAAAAACGCAAATGAACACAAAAAAACCTTGTTTGAAAGAAGTGTTGGGTACAAGTGTACAAAATAAACAATACAGAGCAGCTCAGATTCGCCTTTCTTCAGGCATAATGGAAGTACGAGATAAAGGGTTAATACCATGGCGACAAAGCAAGCAAACCTCATAATGGAAGTACAAGATACACCCTCCGGTATTCTCTAAACTTTAATTAACCGATTATCGTGTACACGTTCCTCAATAAAGGTGCGTTTTGGATATGGGGCGTTTAAAGAAAGACCGAGGGTGTACAAGGTTCGCTGCTGCCAAGCCAAATGACAAAGAACCCCTCATCCCGCTTCTTTAATGCCTGTAAAACTACTAATTGTAGCCACATTTTGAATCATCACAGCCACCAAATTTTCAACTTGATTCACAAATCATACAGTAATTTTTGCCTAGGGTTTAGTTTTGAACAAAAAGTTTCCAAATACACACACAAATAAACTGTTTGCACTTTTGTAATACTTAATCCAAGTAGCAAATAGATACATACGGTGTATAAGATACGACAACGATTTATGTTAGCCGACCCCAAATCATTTTACGACTAACGTTTCGTTATCGTAACCTATATGCAATTACAAGAGTAAAATCTACCTATAGAGTGAGAGAAAGAGGGTTAATTTAAATGATAACTTACCTGAAAATCAAAGACATACAAATGCTAAGAACAAATGACATACTGATGAGAGAGACTCAGCTACGCATTTCGTCGAACAGTTGGTGGGCATAGCTAACATCGACACTCGACAGGCAGCTAAATAGTAAATATATACCCTAACTCAAAGTCAGTCAAAGTGGCGTCAAGCTGAAGCTGAAATAGGTTTAAGGCCCGTACTTGCAATACCGAAAATACCCTTACCCGCTTTCTCACACAACTACACAAGTTTTCCCTCTCTCTCAGTGGCCCGTACTGTAATACCTAAAATACCCTTGCCCGCCTTCTTACACAAGTTTTCCCTCTCCCACTCTCCCCTCTTTCCCTCCCTCCAAAAAATAGAAATTCCCAAATTTGAATTTCCACCGTCATCTCCACCCGCCGGACCACCACTCACCACCGCCGCACACCGTATATCCGCCGTCGAATTACGGCTGCGCTGTTCCTCCACCTCCGTCTAAGGTACTGCTACTCCCCGTGTCTTCGCCATCGAATTACGTTATTATTAATTGTTGAATATTAGGGTTTTAGGGTTTATCTATCAACTAGCTTTTTACCCGTGCAAAATTGCACGGGCGGCCCGCTTACATTACACTTTTTTTTCTTATTCAAATTAAACTAAATTTTATAGGTGTAAATTAATTTAATATGCTTTGTACAACGTTAATATAAGGAATATAAATTACGATGTAACTTGCTTTGAATGGAATGAACATGTCAATTGTGCTTATTCGTTATAACTGTTAGTAAATCAAATTATATTCACATCGACCGTATTTGTCCTTAGATTAGTTTTAACACAAAGTCTCATAAAAGGCGGTCTCTCAATAACTTATCGAGAGACCATTATACTGTGTTATAATTGAATTTCATTAAACAGCCCGTGCATTTTACCCGTGCAAAACTGTTTAGTATGAATATTAAATTAAACGTCGAAATTAAAAAAAAATTATTTTAGTTTTATATCACGCGCTTTTATGTGACATGAACCCACTTATATTATGATAAATAAACTGTATTAACTCGCCCCCGTTTTAAACCTCATATGTTACGGGTTTTATGTGTCATGAACCCGTTTTTCATGACACAAAACTCATATTGACTTGCACCCGTTTTGACCCTCATATGTTTAATTTCATTATTACCTATATGTCGCTATAAGTAACATTTCATTTTATATATTGTGCCTAAATTGTGTCTATATTGAGATATAGTTTCCTTTCCTATAAGATTTCGGTAGATTTAACCTTAATTTTGGAGATTATAATATCGCCCTAATCAAGGAAATCCGGGCTATATCATGCCATAAATTATTCTTAGACGTTTTTTTTTCTAGGATTAGCTATATTCTTATAACATTTCCGTTTGAAAACGCTCTAATTGAGGAGATTATGATTTTTGTTAAATTTTCCAACGATTTTTTTTATGCCACCCATTTGATTTAATTTCGTTTTTAGAAATTCTGCCATAAATCATGCCCATATTATCAACCATAGTAGTTTTTTATTGCGATTTCCGTTTTTAGCTAATTAATTTTAAAAGAAATCAGTTACAGATTAATATCCTTTATATATAGTTTTGTTAATAAATGAATCAGTAAGATCAATTGCCGTAGTGGTTGAGCTGTTATAATATAACTTTGAGGTTACAGGTTCAAACCTTCATAGCCTCATTTTTTCAGAATTTAATATATGCCAGGTGATGAGGTGGCGATGACATCAGCAAATGACATCATCGCTGATGTGGACGCAAAAAATTGCACAAGATGTTTTGCCTATTAATTAATATAACTAGTTTTTGGCCCCGTGACTTCACGGGGACGTTATTGGTACTTTATTCATCATTATCATGTAACACTTAACTGTAAACACGTGTATGATCCTTCAACAATAAGGTTTAAAGTTCTTGAGGCCATCAGACGAACGGGGAGATACACCCCTCATTATTTGACTACTGACTAATACGCTAGTAAAGCTCAATTATGAAATTATGAAAGTACATGATTACGACGAAGGTATATATAAGTTGCACCTATGGGGTTATAATAAGAAAACCTTAAGATGACTTGATAAGAGCATTGAACCTATATAAGATCCGAAATATGGGAGTTGGGTGGTCACATCGTCATGGTAGATATAGTCGGTTTATGTTGATGATGATTTCAACTCTAATTTTTTTTTTTTTTTTGAGATAAGATTTCAACTCTATTTTATGATACTAATCTTCTTTTTCTAGAGCTTATTATTACACAAATTATTAGGATTTTTGGTCAACCTCCACCTATTAAAAAATTATTTAGGTCAGACCACATCTATTATAACAAATTTTGTCCAACTATACTTAAGATATCTTTTTATTTTGTACTACACCTTGTTTTGAATTACAGCGTGCATCCACCCATTTCCGCCTCTTAGCCACCCATTACCGTCCCTTACCGACCACACATCGATCGCGCGACTCTCATAGCTACCCCATTGCCGCCCCTAACCACCCATCACCACCAGTATTGGAGCAATAACAACTTGGAGGGAATTTTTCGGAGCAAAATATTGAAATTGGGAAATATACTTTGGAGCAAAAATTCGAATTTTGGGGATGGTGGCTAGGGGCGGGATCGTAAATGGGTTTTAAGTGTAGTCCAACAACATGAAAGACTTTATTAGGTGTTGTTGAACAAAATTGTATATTAAGGGTGTTCTAATCATAACGATGTTTGTAATGGGTGTAGTTCGACCAAAATTCTTATTATTAATAAAAAGTGAAATAGGAACCTTTCTTCATGGCTACCGGAAAAACAGAACATAGGGCCTGCTCTCTCAAAGAACTTGTGTTGAATTTAGTCCAAAAAATGAATACGGAGTACATCTCCTAGGTGTGATTCTGGCCAGGTTTTGTTACAATTTATCACAATGTAATTGTTGTCTACGTTGCTAATCAAACAGCTCCCTGAACTAATAAGACTCAAAAGATAACGTACATGATAAACGTCTCCAGTTCCCCGAAAACATACCCACATTTATCACAATTTCACAGACTTCGCATTGGCATCCGCCTCCTCATAGATAGCTATCATGATTCATGGCCACCATTCACCAATGCTTCTGCTCCCTTTGGTTCAATATCTAGCGGCAACAAACTTTGCTGGAGTGCACATATATCCACTTGAACCTTGTCTACTACAAAGACCTACTTGGTTTGACCCTCGATCGTAATCTACATGTCCAGCTTCCGGGGTATAAAAATAGCTGATTTGGTTCTTGCACATTATGCACAACTCATCAGCTGATGATCGGGGACTCGCTTTTTTCAACAGATCTTAACTAAACCTTCATGGTAATGAGATCATTTAATTCAAGAACCAATTTCCTGCAGAGTTTTGACTTTTACCCCATGATCTTCCATGCAATAGAGAAAGCTTGTAAAAAAAGCTAATTAGTGACTTCGTCATATAGAAACCAAAAAGAAACACATAAAGTGTAAAATGAAAAAAATTGCTCCAAAAAAAATAATTGTTATGCAACTTCAATTTTGGGATAAAGGAATCTTTCTCAAAAGAAGTTGAAAATGTAATGGTGCAGTAGTTGGATGAAATCGAAGTATGACAAATTGGAGAAACAGTTTATATATAACCCTGAGTCCCTGATGTTCATTCATAACATGTCTCATAGTCCTTTGTAGCTCAAAGTGGGCGTATCTCAGAATTCATAGAATAGACATAAAGAATGAAAAGATTGACAATCATCAAATAGCATTAAGTACAGTGGACATATCAAAGATTAAAGATGTGGACATTCAACCAAAATAAGGGATCTATGAGATAATAATCACTACAAGATGGCTAAAATTAAGGTATGACATTCAACCAAGTACCACTTTCTAGGCAAAATACTTCTACTCAGATGGTGTTGTAAAGGTACTTAGAAGTTAGAACCTTTATTTACAAACCAGTTACAACCATTGAGACAGGAAACAGGATACTCGATAAAGACAAAAGCGGAATGGCACTATAAAGTTTAGTACAAAAAGAGTACTTTTTTCTTATATGAAATCAATATTAGCATTTCTCTATTTCATTGCATCATAGAGCTGCTGCTCAATAAGTGGGCTAACAATGAAAATCTGACGAAAAATCTTAACGAACTAACCTTCTTTAAAAGGAACCAGGCGCTGATCAGAAAGTTGCTCATCAACGAATCTGCAATGTGAACAACAATGTGAGTAGTAAAGTCCAATCTGAAGAAATGACCAAACTATAGGTTGAATAGCCTAGTAAAAAACTAAGGAACATCAAGGAAGGTATTACATGAGAAACTCGGGTGTGTGTTCTCGATTATGCACAACACAAACCAGAAATCGAAGGTAGTAATCAAGGCAGGCCAATTGAAGAAAACTTTACACGATATAAGGTGTGCATTTCCGTAATTTGCACAATGTTCCTGCCAAATCACTAATAAATCAAAAGCAAGAAAAGTACTTGCCTAACCCACTATTATGATCACCAAACATTTAAATGACCATTATTCACAACCATAAGATCATGTGTAACTCGTAAGAAATAATAAAAAAAAAAGACATGAATACCAACTTGATCTTGATCTTGGTTTCAATTTGTGAATCATACTACTACTCAAAAAAACAAATTGAACTACTACCATCTTAATTATGAATTTGCTACAAACAAACTCATATAAGTAGAGAAAAAGAACATTAGGGCTTGCCTTTAGTCCCAAGAGCTGGCCATTCAACATACTCTCACGCTGAAAATCGGATGGGTACGGAGTAGAGCACATAGAAGAAGGAAGAGACACGCTGCACGCATACTTTATTAAATTGACACTTAGTTTCCAACAACATTCAAGTCCAATTGTAAAACAAATTTTGATTATGATCTAGAAAACATACCAATAACCTAATACATCAACCCACCTGAAAAGAAGAAAAATAATGATGAATTTTAACAACATTATTAAAAGGCAAATTTCAGAATAGTTATGCTCAAAATATCATAACATCCATTTTACAATAGCTTAAAAATCACCTGATACATACCACGACCTATATTAGACTGATACGGTGCAATCTATCAAATCCTTCAAATTTTCTGTATTTGTAAGCACCAAACAAAGTAAAACATTGATCATTGTTGCGAGGCAGTAGCACTTCCTTGTTGCAAACGGAAACATCTATGATGTCGACATGTCGCTTTATTGTCCTCATCATAACTCCACAAACAGAAGCAAAAATACAGATTTCAGTACTCCCCTAATACAACTTAACTAATGAGCTTTTAAAAAATTTAAGGAATGCAAAATTGAATAATTAAATGTACAATCATCAACCAAAAGTTGGCCCCTCCAGTGTTCATCCAAGCAAACCCCATGGGAGTTTAAAATACTTGTTTGCATCGCTAAAAGTCTCGAAATCAAAAGTTTAGAATACTTACCGGCATGAATGAGCATATATCAAGCCAAAAAAAAATGACTTGGCCATATCAGATCAGAAATCCAACGAATCTTTTGATTTCAAAAAAATTATCATATGCCAAGCAACATGTATCAAGCACATATATACGAAAACAACTATTACTCTTATGATCTTGTGTAAAATGAATATCGGCATTTCTCTATCTCATTGAGTTGTATTTCTTCAATTAGTGGTTAACCATGAAAACCATAGGAGAAATACTTACGAACTAACCTTCTTTATTGGAACCAGACATATATACAACTATGCTGATAAGAAAATTTGTTCAATCAACCAATCTGCAATGTGAAAAAGAATCATCCAAACCTGAAGAAATAATAAATTGCCATCTTCTAAGAAGTAATACCTACCGTCGGATTGCGAACATGCGTGGCTCTGTTCATCTCCAGTTCTTTATTGCGAAGGAGAAAGCAGTAAGATGAAAAAGGAGGAGGAGGAAGATGAGGAAGAGGATTGAGGAGAGAGAAAGATGTCGTCGATGAGAGAATAGATATTCTACTGCTTACTGGGAAGTTGGAAAGGGGAGGAGCCGTTTGATGAAGATGAATGAATTGATATGGGTAAGCGTTTTTGACGCCGAAGAGTTAATGAGACGTCGACATATGGGATGGCCTACATGGAGGAGAGAGAATGCAACTAAAACATAGGGATGACACATAAGAAATGACGTGGAATTCTTTTTGTTATGGATGCCTCCATTCACTGTCACGTCAGCGCGGATGCTAGCCTATTAATAGATAAGTATAGATATTGCTCCCAATTTGCGTCGTAATCTTCTGATTAATTTAGCTAGAATTTACTGATTGTAGAATGCTTAGGGAATTAGGGTTTGTATTTTGCTCCGAAGTCGTAATAATCTGATTGATTTTGTTAGCAATTATTTTTGTGATTTTGATTTGTGAAATCGTGAAGAACAAGTTGCTCTTTTCCAAAATTCGTTCTCTCCTATTCTCAATCGAAATTTATTGATTATTGATTATGATTTCCATATATCTTGAAGAAGAAAGTTTCATTTGACACAAAGGAGGAGGATGGACGTTGTGGCAATGGTGTACAGAAGCGTCATTGCCCAGGCGGAAGATTTGGAGTTACAACGCCGCACCATCGTCAAACGTTTCAGGGTGGTGGAGGTGGCGGAAGATTTGGAGTTACCCTCTTCGCCGCCATGGTGGTGTAGGTACTATATTCATGTCTTGGTCTGGATATTGTCGGTTTGTTGGCTGTTTCTTCTCTTGAGGCTTACTCTAGTTGCGTACCTTGCAGAGGTAAATTATGTGCAGAGGTAACTTTGGCTGCATGTAGATTAAAACAGTAGGAATTA
Organism: Spergularia bocconei; assembly: GCA_963457585.1. NCBI lineage: Eukaryota > Viridiplantae > Streptophyta > Magnoliopsida > Caryophyllales > Caryophyllaceae > Spergularia > Spergularia bocconei. The sequence continues at coordinate 790,632 of OY734946.1, read as the reverse complement.
TGGAAATCTGAAATTTTGTAAGTCAAGCAAACTGAGCCGTTGTGAGTAATGCATACTTCGTTGGCTGAGCAATTATCTTGAGTAGTACCTTGATTCGTTTGTTGAGCTTTGTTTAGAGATTATGTGTCGTACTCCGTATGTGGTTCTAGTGAGTATGTGAATAATGCATACTTTTGGTGGGTGTAACTATGTTTTGTTGTAGGTTCCGAGGAGAATGTAAACAGGAAATATGAAAATGGAAGTCAATTGTCTGAGCTGATTTGAATAATGCGTACTTTGTTGGCTATATCAATGCTTTGTTGTAATCTTTCCTACGCCTTGGGCAACAGGTTTAAGTGCTTAATCGTTCTTTTAGCTTTGTTTCGAGATTATATATCGTGTGTGGTGGTAGTGATTATGTGAATAATGCATCTCTTTGTTGGCTGTAACAATGCTTATTAGTTGTAATTGTTTTGTTAGAACAAATTATTCTGAGAGCCATGGCGCCATTTTTCAGTTGGCTATTTTCTCTAAATTTGTTGTAGATGGTCAGATTCTCGGTTGTGTTACTGTTGAATTTTGTCAAAGAAATAGTTTGGGGTTCTTTGGTTAATTATACAACACCTTTGAGATTAAATAACACCTTTTTGATTCCACTGGAATTTAGGTTTCAAGGTAAATTGGGACCGTAAGTTTGATATGATATATCAAGGGGATTTTCTTGGGTATTCTGCCTTCCTTCAATATAGTATGAAATGTGGGCATGAGAAGATATAAATTCAACGTTTTGTGTGTTCAACGTGTATGTAATACTCTGTTTTGCCGAATAATATTTGGGTCACCTTTGAGGAATATTGAGACGTTTGAAAGAGCTTATGGCGCTAGTGTGTAACGCTAATTTGATGCAAAATTTGACTGGTACTCTTGCTGATTTTCTTGGACCTCAGTTACGGAATTTCTTAGGTTTTCAGTTGTGGTAGACTGATGTGTTTTTAGCATGAATGTCTTGGGATAGATTAGAGATACTCAGCTTAGGTACATCCAGCTTTATAGCGGGCAAGGTACCTGAAAGTTGACTCATCATGGCTAAGGTGAAGTTTGTGTGTTTTAAGGGTCTGTTTAAGTAGTTACTTCTTGTGGTTGTCAATAGTGATTGATGTGTGAAAGTTTTAGAAGTCAAAGTTCTTTTCTTCAATGTTCATGTTCTCACTTCCTTTGTATATTCGGATGAGCTATGCCTCTGAATCTGTGTGGGTTGTACCGCCGCTTTGACACATTCTCCATTTTTGCTTGGAGGCCTTGTGTTTTGCCGAGAAGGAGTTTTCTTATGTGCTTTCTATAGGAAGTGTTTTATGTTCCTGTTCCTGTGAATTACTGGGATAGTATGGTGACTGAGTTTACCGAGGTTTGGCTGTTCCATTGGCCTGTTTAAACCTGGTTTTCGGTATTGCATGTAGCTGTAGCGTCTTAAATCGAGTCATGAATGATGCATAGCTTATATTGGAGTCGTGTGATAGTTGATATTAGCCAATATTGAACATTTGAACCGTTCTTTAAAAGATAGTTACCATCTTTAACTGCGGAGTTATTTTAACTACGTATTTAACCAACTATTTGATGATTTGAACATCGACATTGGCAAACTACACATGATGCATACGTATATTCATGTCTCTGTCTGGACATTAGCACTCTTTTGGATGTTGCTTCTGTTCGGGCTTACTCTATTTTGGCGCTGAGGTAAATTAGGGCTGTATCTTTAACACAGTAGGAATTGTGAAAGTGTGAGAATGCAAATGAATTTTCTAAGCCATTGTGAATAATGCATAGTTTGTTGGCTGTAACTTCTGTTGTAATCCTTCCCACTCCATGAGCAACAGTTTTAAGTAACACCTGAATCGTTCTTTTAGCTTTGTTTTGGGATTATATGTCGTATGTTGTTCTAGTGATTATGTGAATAATGCATACTTTTGTTGAATATAACAATGTTTTGTTGTTATTGGTTTGGTAAAGGCATTGAACTAATGTTTTGTTTTAGATAGCGGTTATGGCAAAATTCGTCGGCAATAGTTCAGGAGTTCCGAGGAGAATGTAAACAGAAAATAGCCCCATATATGTGTCGGCTCTGTGCTCTTTAATTTAGTGGTAGATTGTTATTTACTCTGTTGTGTTACTGCTGAGTTTTGTCAACGAAACAAGTGGGAGTCGTGGAGCTGTGTTGTTAGGGTCTGTTCAAGTAGTTCATTGTTGGAGCTGTCAATAGTGATTACTTCTGTTCCATGTTCAGGTTCTCCCATCCACTGCACCTTCGGATGAGCGAGACCTCTGAATCTGTGTAGGTTACACCTCTGCGTAGCACATTCTCCATTTGTGCTTGGTGGATACTCGAACTTGGTATTGTTTCGGGATATGATAATTTTTATGTGGCAACTTGGATGCGTTGTTTCTTGCCTACTAAGAGTCTTCTTATGTGCTTTTCTATAGCCTTTACCAAGTGTTTTATGTTCATGTTCCTGGCTGTGAATTATGTGGGTAATATGGGGAATGAGGTTTGTCGAGTTTTGGCTGTTCCATCGGCCTGTTTAAACCTAGAGTATGTAGCTGTAGCGATCTTAAATCAAGTCATGTTTGATGCATAGCTTATATTCGAGTCATGTGATCGTTCATACAATCATACTCTATATTAGCCAATGTTGAACCATTCAATCTCTGAGAGATGTTACTGTCATATGTATTTTCTGAGTACATTTGCAATACTTACTCCAACAGTTACATACGTCAACGGTTCATGTTAGCCGGCCATGGATCATCATTTAGCGACTACCGCTTTATTATCGTTTTTGGTTAAACTAGACGTATACTATGTGATCACAAGGATAAAAATGAGAAATTGATGGAGTCGAGAGTCGGCTACTCATTTCGTCGAAACGTTGGTGGGCAAAATACACAAATTCAGTGGCGTCAAGCTGAAGCTGGAAAAGGTTAAGGCACATACTATGTAATACCGTAAATACCCTTACCTGCCTTCTCAGTTCTCACACAAGTTTTCCTTCTCTCACTATGATTAGGAGGATTTATCAATTGCTTTTAATTCGTATAAATGACCCCATCTATATCGTAAATCTTTTGAATTGATTTAGTTGGCAATTACTTTTGTGCCATTGAATTGTATTGGATGATAAAAAAAATCGTTCTTTACTATTATTACAAGGATGCAGTGTGCAGAGATTTACGAACACATAAGAAACTTGAAGGAAATTTCGGATTTACGCTTGCGAAGCTCTAAAGATTTCATGCCAGTGTCGGTTGTGGTGATACTTGTGGTGTATACGCTTGCTTTCCCTTTCTTGTATGGTACAGATTTGATACTTTGGATTGGTGCGGTGGCTTTTATGTATGTCCTGCCCTTTCTTGCTATTGCTCCGTTCAGTTTTTGTAGTCTTCATCGGATATATCGGGTCGAATACCCGAATTTGAGGAGGTGGATCTGGTTTGATATTAGAGCTGCAAACAAGGCCGTTGAGCGTAGGGTTCAGGGTGAGCCTACTGATCACTCTGAAGAACTTGTAAAGGCGAACTTGGAAGCTATTCTTGCTACTGTACCCACCATGCCGCCGTTTTGGTATAGGTACTATATTCATGTCGTGGTCTGGGTATTGTTAGTCTGTTGGGTGTTGCTTCTCCTAGGGCTTACTCTATTTACATGCAGAGATAAATTTTCCTGGCCTGGTCTCTGGAGATTAATGTTTTTGATTTGATAATTCGTTGTACGGCTACCCAATAACTATAGTAGTCCTGGCCTGTAATGTAAAACAGTAGGATTTATGGAGAAACTTGAATTGTTGGGTTTGTTTAGCTTTGTTTCGAGGAGATTATATTTCGTATGTGGTTCTAGTGATTATGTGAATAATAATGCATACTTTTGTTGGCTATAACAATGTTTTGTTGTTAATTGGTTTGGTAGAGGAAGACATTGAACTAATGTTTTGTTTTAGCACTGTTATCGGAGAAAAATAGAATAGGGCTACTCCGTACTAGTCTACGACAATAAAAACAAAAAAAAGATCTGGAAATAGTTGCTCCACGATGTGGTTCACAGCAGCTATGCAGAGGAAGTACCCCCACGATTTTCCGAGTACAGTTGCAAACTTGCAATACTGACTCTCTTTGAAGTAACAACGGTTACATACGTCAAAGGTTTATGTTAGCTGACCACGGATCATCATTTTGAGACTACCGCTAATAATTATGTTTCTTTATCAATAAAAAAAAAGAATCATAGAGAAAATATTCATTTTGGAAATTAATATCAGGATATTGTCGTTTTGGTAAATAATTTTACCAAAATAGCCGTTTTGGTTAATAATCCTGGAGGGGGTGGGGAAGGGAGGATGGAGAAAGTGAGATTATGTGGGGTTTGTTTTTTTATTTGGATTCTGACATTGGTCTCATACTCATACTATGATACGGTCTTACAATAGAATTTTAGGATTTATTGATTACTTGAATTGATAGAATTGCTCTCATTTATTTCGTAAATCATCTGATAGTTCATGTTTGGGGCTGGGTATTGTCTGTTTGTTGGATGTTGCTTCTCCTCGGGCTTACTCTATTTACGTGCAGAGATAAATTTGCCTGGCATGTGATGTAAACCAGTAGGAATTGTGGAATTCTGAAACTTGGATTCGTTAGGTTCGCTTAGCTTTGTTTCGAGGAGATTATTATGTCGTATGTGCTTCTAGTGATTATGTGAATCATACATACCTTTGTTGGGTGTAAGTGTGTAACAATGTGTCTTTGTAATTGTTGTGGTAGAGGAAGGCATTGAACTTGTGAGTTTGAGAGCACTGGTGAATGATGCATGCTTTTACTTTAGACTGGCTACTTTAAATTTTATCAGCAGAATGTTAATAAAAAATGGTGCCACTTTTTAGTTACTCGGTTGTGTTGCTGTTGGTGTTGAGTTCTGTCAAAGAAACATTTTGGGTTTCTTTGGTTAGTGACATTTAAAATAGTATGAAATACGGTCATCTGAAGATATAAATCAACATTATGTGTGTTCAACTTGTATGTAATACTCTGCTTTTCCGAAGAATGTGTTGAGGTCGTGAAGCTATGTTGTTAGGGTCTGTTTAGGTAGCTATTTGTCGTGGTTGTCTATAGTGATTACTCTGAAACTTTTGGAAGACAAAGTTCTTCCCTTTCGTGTTTATGTTCTAAGTTCCTTTTGTAGCAATCTGAATCTGTGTGGGTTGCACCTCCGCCTAAAACATTCTCTATTTTGGCCGTTGGTGACTCGAACTTATTATTGTTTCTGGTTGTGACATTCTTTTATGTTGGGACTTGGATTCTCTGTATTTTGCCTAAATGGAGTTTTCTTATTTGCTTTCTATAGGAAGTCTTTAATGTTTTTGTTCCTGTGAATTAGTGAGATAATATGGGGTTATCGAGCCTTGGTTGTTCTATCAGCCTGTCTAAGCCTGGAATTGGGTCTTTATATTGTCAGTTTGTTGGCCGTTGCTTCCCCTGGGGCTTACTCTAGCTAGGTGCAGACCGCAGAGGTAGATTTGCCTGTAAATGTGAAATTGTAAATCAATTGTCTGAGCCATTGTGAATATTGCTTACTTTGTTGGCTAAGCAATTAGTTTTAATAAGTGCTTTGAATTGTTTGTTCGTTTAGCTTTGTTTGGAGATTATTGGTCGTAATGATTCTAGTGATTATGTGAATAGTGCTTACTTTTGTTGGGTGCAACTATATTTTGTTGTACTTGTTTTGACAGAGGCATTGAACTATTGATTATGAAAGCCATGGTGAATTATGCATGCTTTTGTTTAAGACTGTTGTTATGGCAAATTTCATCAGCAGGAGTAGAGTATAGGAGTTCTGTGGAAAAAGTAATCACAAAATGCGCCATTTTTCTGTTGGTTTTGTGCTCTTTAAATTGGTGGTTGATAGTTGGTTACTCTGTTCTGTTGCTGTTGAGTTTCGCAACAGTTTGGGATTATTTGCTTGACGACATGTGAGCAATGGTGAATTTGGGGAGATTAGAAATTACATTTGTGATTCTATTGGAAGCTCGGTTTTGATGGGACGGATAATGAGGGGTTTGATAAGGCATCTGAAGATATAAATCAACTTTTTGTGTGTTAAACTTGTATGTAATACTCTGTTTTGTTGAAGAATGTTTGGGAGTATGGTATGGTGACCTTTGAGGTTGATAGTGAGATGTTTGAGAGAGCTTATGGCGTTAGTGTGTTACGCCAATTTTGATGCAAATTTCGACTGGTACTATTGCTCATTTGCTGCAACCTCTGTTTCGGAATTTTTGAGGTTCAAATTTTCTTGCCCCTGCACATTTCTGGTGAACTGATGTTTTAGCAATGTACGAGTATGTCTTTGGTAATATTACTACTCAGCTTAGGTGTATTCAGATTAATAGCAGGTAAGGTATCTGATCATTGACTCGTTCCTTGGTGAAATTACTGTGCAAGTTTGCGAAACAAGTTAATGGAGAATTGGAGATGCATAGCTTATATTCGAGTCGTGTGATTGGTTATATAAGCCGATGTTGAATCATTCTGTAGGAGATGTTACGATCTATGATTGCGTACATATAGGCTTAGAGCTTTGATGCTGAAGCCATGGATCACTGTGAACGGGTCATCCTCCAAATCCCTGTACAAATAAGGCATCTAGCATTAGGTACTAGGTGTACCAGGCGTTGCAGCCAGCTGATAATATGGTTTTGTTCCGTGTCATTGGGAGCTCATTTTTCGGATTGAGTAATTAACGTCTTCCATTGACGCTTCCTTACTAGCGTTGAACGCCCTCTGCTGCATTGTTGGCGTGTAACTTGATTACTAGGTCATAGTTTTGATAATATACGATAATGTAAATATTTCATCTGACTTTTTGAGCGTTCATGATCACCACGTTAATCTTTCGAATATATACGTACATATACATTGATTTGTTTGGCATCTTCATTTGAATTGACATTTGTTTACTAACGAACCATCAAGAGAGAGCATGATCCAAACCTGTCCGAGTTACAACTATTGCAAAAATATATTGGATGAATCATATTTTATCTTATTGCAAAAATACTTGGACAAGAGAATGTTTTTTCCAAGTAAATCGAGATGTAAAGTTAACCACACCAAAATCTTGGTACTTTATTTGTCGAGTGACGCAACATCACATATTCACATGAGCTAATCTTCGACAGTGTAAAATAGTAGCGTAATACACAATTTACTTTTTTTTTTTTTTTTTTCGCGAGGTCCACTAAAAATTTGGAACTGATAGAAATAATCATCATATCATATTATTACTACTAATTTTTCCCCAAAATTTTCATCTCCAGATCTCTCTTACCAATAACTCGTCGAATTAATAATTCTCAAATTAACCCTCAGATCCAAAAAAAAAATCCTACAATTTCTCGCAATTTCAGTCGAATTTAATTCCTAACAATTAATTGTCGGTGAATTGTAGAAAAAAAGATTTGATCCAAATTCTAGGGTTATTAATTAAATCGATTGAAAATCTTCAAATGAGGTCGGCGCAATCTTCGTACAGAGATCGTACGCAGGAGTTTCAGAGCATTGCGGAGCGGCTCAAGAAATCTTCGTCGTCGTCGTCGGCGGCGGCGTTAGCGGCGTCGCAAAATGGGCCGAGTAGTAGTGGTTTTGCGCCGCCGCCGGTAAGTGGATCTAGATCCGCTATTCAATCCGAGTTTAATAAACGGGCGTCGAAGATCGGGTTTGGTATCCATCAGACTTCTCAGAAGCTCACCAAGCTCGCCAAATGTGAGGCTTCTTGTTTACGCTTTCTACAATTTTCGGTTAATTGACTAATTGTTGTTTTCGTATCGCTTCCGTATCGATTTAGTTGGCTGTTGGTGCATTGTTTGTATTAATTCGTATCGATGTTTGTTTATGATTGGAATTATGTATGCAAATGCGTTGTTAATTCGATTTCGGAATGTTGCGTTTTGGCATAATGCGTGTGAGAGCGTGGGATAATTAGTGGCGAAATGCGCGGAGTTGCGTGTAGTTTAATTTGAGAGGTTTAAGAGGTTGATGATGAGGAAATGGTGGTTTTTCGATCTCTTTGGATGATCTTATATAGTTTGATGGTGGAATTAGTCGATAGTGATTACACTGATTACATTGGCATGTTTCCGAATATTCTTGTTAATGAGAGGAAATGTATTGAAAATTTACGTAGTGAGTGTAAGAGCGTGCATTAGTTAGGGGCGTACTGGGCAGGGTTGTGTGTGGGTAATTTGAGAGGTCTAGGAGGGTTAGTGATGAGGAAATGGTGGTTTTTGATCACTTTGGATGATCTAATGTAGTTAATGGTGGGATTAATCGATATGGGGGGTTTTAATCGGGCATATGTAATGCAGTGTGAGTACGTATGTTGGTATTGATCTCTTAGCTTTTTGCCAAGAGAAGATAGAGGAATGTTACGGTTATATGTTGGTATTGATCTCTAAGTTGTTAGGATGGTGTTGGTTTGTTGAGGTTCTGTAATTGTGATTTTTGAGCACTTGGCACATGGTCATTTTTGAGATCAGTACATTGCGATTCAGGAAAGTCCGCTTTAGGTCTCTCATTGTACCCAAGAGTTTGATGGTTTTACTGGAAATGAGGTGGTCAGAAGTTTGGAGCTCTTGTACTGAGAGGCGCTGTTAACTGGAGATATGATGTTATGTGTTCATCGTGATGGATTTCCTGATGGATAATAAGCTTTTGATTGGCGTGATGAGTAATGTGGGCGATTAGGATTTGTACGTTATTAAAGGCGCATAATTTTGTGGCTTCTTTATAGGAATCGGTATTGACGAGGATGTTATTATGGAGTCATCTTTCTTTGGAACGAGTCACTCTGAGTTTCTGAGCTGGATAGGCCAGTAGGTGAAACTTGTGTTTTGGTCTATGGGATGACAGTAGATATGGTAATAGTAGACAGTGTGGTAGCGAAGTGACGATTTATGAGGATTGTAAACGAGTTATTGCACTTTCTACTATCTCTAGGCAGTGTTTCTGAACATGCATTTAGTTCCAACATTGGGAATGTTATTGTTGCAATTGAGATCCTAAATTAGTCCCTAATACAATTTTCGAGGAGGTCCAAAGTTCTTTGTGACATTGGACATAAAGGTTATCAGGTGTAAACAGAAACCTGACCTCACAGATGGCTATGTGAAATTGAGAATGTAGGTAGTAGGAGAGATTAACTGTTGAAAGTGAGGGCAACTAAGTGTGGGGCATATATAGAAGTTAGGGAAGAGAGATAAAGAATAATTTGATATGCAAGAGATCAAGTGGAAACTGGAATTTCAGCCAAATACGATGGTTCTAAGACTTGTAACTTCTATGAGGTTCCCTGAGGTTTCAATTCTACTATGGTTTATTTTTTTTTATTTTTTTTCCTGTGAGGGCTACGTACTGTAGTCAACCCTTGCCTTACTGGTAATGTGAGTCCCAAATTGCGTTGGTGATTGAAATATGTTGCTGTATCTCATTTTAATACCATTTTTTTTAGATAGGTCTGTAAAAATAGAATCATGGTTGTGGAATAAATTTGTTCTCTTTTGTTCCGGAATGTTGAATGCTCTGTTTTACTGTTGATGAATCTTTATGGATGTCTTTAATAATCGAATTCCCTGACTTACACGATCTCAATGCTGTTGGGTTACCTTTTGCATTATCAATACTGTGATGATTGAGAATATGATTTAGGTGCTGATTCATTTTGTATATTCAATTACTGTGTAGTGGCAAAGAGGACGTCCGTCTTTGATGACCCAACTCTTGAAATCCAAGAGCTGACTGCAGTAATTAAGCAGGACATTACTGCGCTTAATTCAGCTGTCGTAGACCTCCAGCTCGTATGCAACTCACAAAATGAAAGTGGAAACATTTCTAGTGATACCTCTAGTCACTCCACCACAGTTGTAGATAACCTTAAGAATCGCCTTATGACTGCAACAAAAGAGTTTAAAGAAGTTCTTACCATGCGCACTGAGGTATGTTAACCTATGTTTGGTAACTTACTCAAGTTCTCTTCCACTAGTTTTATCTTTTCCTCATATTCTGTTTGTATGTGTAGAATTTGAAGGTACATGAAAATAGAAGACAATTATTTTCCTCGTCTGCTTCGAAGGAGACTGCAAATCCTTTTGTTCGTCAGCGTCCATTGGCAACCAAGTCAGCCGCCCCTGGATCCCCTGCTCCTCCTCCATGGGCAAATGGAGCTTCATCTTCATCAGCGCTATTTCCAAGGTACATTTGGCCCTTTCAATCTTTCTAGGATGCAAACTGTAACAATGGGCACTCGAAAGTGTTCTGAAAAGGAAGTTGTTTCATTCTTTTTGCATCTGGAGGAAGTAATGTCAATAATTGATGATAATTTCCTCGTCAATAATTGATGATATTCCCTCTTCATCCCCTGTTTCCAAGCACGAAGCGAGAGATCGTTGATTTGGTTTCACTCATGATTTATTACAGAAGGCTTGGGCTAATTAAAGCATTTACACACTCAATTTTTCTTTCATGATTGAAATGAAACCTTGGGTGAAAATCTTGTCAGAGACCTATTAACTGTAGAGAACATGTACAAAATGATGGCGTGATGGTATTTCTTTCAGTGTCAGGTAGGTGATGCTATTGGAGTGTTTCCAAGTTGTCACAACTCACAAATGAATTTTCATTCGTTGGGGGAGGGGAGTAGGGATGTAGCTAATGTTTCTTCGATCGTTTTCTAGTTTTTTTAACATCCAAATAAGAGGAGCAACCTGGCAAATTGGCAATCTTTTCACTGGTCAAGCTATGATCGGTTTGTCGAGTCACTTTAGTGTGCATAGAACTGCCAGGATGTTTAAACTCTTTACAAAAGGGAAACTACAAAAGAGTTGCTTTCAAGTAGTCAATGGTGTGATAGAATAGCTGTTAGATACCTGGCAGAATAAGGAACGGTGAATCAGAATATCCCCTGATCCCCCACACATTCACCAAGCCACCACTATTTTGCCTAGGGAACTAGCTTTCACTCTTAAGCATGCCAAAGCATTTACTTCAACCCTGTCCAACCTTCAATCTGGATTATAAGTTTATGACTAATGATGATACAAATTTAAAAAGAAGTGAGTGCCATCAAGAGCACACAAGGGACAATGAACATTTTGCGTATACAGAGAGTGCTTCCTGCTACTCAATTAAGGTTCCTTTGGAATTGCTGTGAATTGATATGAGAGATTGCATTCTATCTGCTTGGTGTCGGGCCGTGCTTTTAACAATAGCCTAGCTGAGGATCATTCTGCAAAGTCATATTTTTTCCTTTAAGTGAAGTGTTTTGGAGTTGATTATCCATTAAACTGGTGATCTGTAATTTATATAAAGCACCTTTGTACACAGTTTTGCACTAGGAGCTACTCCAAAAATTTGAGTCAATTCCGTTGGTGTGCCGTTTTTGTTAAAAAGTGTGGATAATAGCCTTCGGTTTTGGCCAATTTGGACAATTATTTGAAAAAAGTAGCTAAATGGTCTAAAAATTTGTCGGTGTCGGCGTATGAGAGCCTCTTTTTGAAATGTTTGGATATTCTCTTGTGTGGGGAGTTCATTTAGCACATTTGGCATACATCACTACCGAGGCTTACGTACGTCCTTTTGCCAATTTTGAGCTCTTACCATTGGTTTTTGGCTCCAATATTTTAAGAAAATCCATAATTCTACCCCCCGGGGCTTCCTCTAATCTTTGAGCGATTTTTTTCCCGGGCCATTTCTGGCGAAAAACAGTGGATTACAGCCTTCGGTTTATTCAATTTGGCCATGTTGGCCACTTTGTCAGAAGGTGTCCAAATGTTCTTAAAACATACTGGTATTCGTTAACCCAAAAGGAGTTTCCTAAATGAATTACAGGGGCCGCTTGTCCTGATCTCTGGTTGTTTAGGCCCCTCCACTTCGAGCCACGCGTTTAAGCTAGGGTGTGTTTTTGGCGAACTTGGGGCATCTATCATAGGTTTTTAGCTCTAATATTTTGCACCAGCACATTATATGGCACTTAGGAGCTACTTTAAAATTTTAAGTCAATTCTGTTGCTGTGCAGTTTTTGTTAAAAAGCGTGGATAATAGCCTTCGGTTTTGGCCAATTTTGACAATTATTTGAAAAAGTAGCTAATTGGTCTAAAAAGTTGTCGGCGTATGAGAGCCACTTTTTGAAATGTTTGGATAATCTCTTGTGTGGGGAGTTCATTTAGCGCATTTGGCATTTGGCATACAGTTTTGCACTAGTAGTTCTACTGATAAATTTAAGTTCACTGTCTCCAGACATGAATTTTATCATATGAGATTTTTGTCTTCTGCTCTAATGTTATCAGCTTGTCGTGGTACTGATCCTTTACTTTTGCAGGAAACAAGCAGATGGGGAATCTCAGCCACTGCTGCAACAGCAAGGGCAGCAGCAGCAGCAGCAGCAACAACAATTGGTTCCACTACAGGACACTTATATGCAGAGTAGAGCTGAAGCCCTTCAAAATGTCGAGTCTACCATTCATGAACTCAGTAACATATTTACACAGCTGGCAAACATGGTGTCACAGCAGGGGGAGATTGCTATCAGGTTTGTTTTTTTCCTCACCTTTCTTTGTTGTAGACTTATAGGACATTGTGGATGTTCAATGGACAGTTTAGCTGGCTCAGATTTGATGATTTACACTTGGATAAAACTCGTCTTGATTTATGCTCCCACCTAGTTGCTGCTGTCATTTTGGAGTTCAACCTTTGCCATTTGAAAAGACGTGGCTGGGTTTTATGATTATGGGTCTAACAAAAGCTTCTTTCTCATACTTCATATTTTCTTTGTACCAATCAATATATAGTGGGAAATTATTCTTCGAGACCAGCAACATGCCGAGGCAACACCTCATCTTGTGTCATTGGTGGAAAAAGGTCATACCTAGGCCAAAATCTTTAAAAGATTTTGTTATGGCCTAAAATACTTCTGTTTAAAAAAACTACTAACATTCTAACGGCCCTATAAGAATATTAGTCTTTTTGATATCAAAAGTCAGAACCAAACCGTTTCTGACATTCCTTAGTAATGGTAGACTGATAGCAAACTACGGAGAAGTCCTGTGTAATGCCCCATTGCCTTGTACACCTTGTAAAAGGATCGTCTTCCTTCATTCTTTCGCCTCTTTAATCAGGGCCTGTTAATTAACCTTGATGCTTCTTTGATGTGCAGGATTGATGAGAACATGGAGGAAACTATCACAAATGTTGATATGGCGCAAAATCAGTTGGTCAGGTATCTTAACAGTATATCCTCAAACCGATGGCTGATGATCAAGATATTCTTTGTATTGATTGTATTTTTGATGTTCTTCCTCTTTTTCGTAGCATAAATATCATCGAAAGAACCTTTTTTGTGTATTGAGTATATACATTGAGAAAATCTAAAATGCACGATAAAGAAAGGTTGGTGTTGTAGATTGAGCTCTTTCTTTTTTCTATGTTTTGGGAGAATAGGGGTTGCTTGAAGTGTTCAATTAGGCAGTTCTTTTGAGGGAACAATCTGCTACGTTGTATCTCACGATTATTGTAAACACTACTCATGGTATCACAAGTTCACAACTGCTAGATAACAAGTTACGCTTTTGCTCTTCCTGTGTTATTACCTCTGGTCTTTTCCTCTGTATGAGTTCTGCAATTTGGATTGCTTCCTCTCTGGATTACGAGTTCTCAGTGTAGATTATCGACTCAATCCGGGGCGGGTTGATGGTTTGATAACTGGTTGTGTTCGCATTTAGTTTAGGGCCGATTTTGGGCCATAGGCTCAAGACTTCAGGGTTTTTTTTTTTTGAGATAGGATTTCAGATAGTTTTTTGTTTTTTTTTTTAAGAGCAGATTTCATAGTTAGCATGGAAGATGAAATCACAAATTGAAAGTAAGTTTGCCAGAAGTGTAAACTATACGGGAACCCCGTTGTGTCCTCCTTTGTCCATCGATGCCTAAGAGACGGACACCTTCACCCGTCCCGCCGTTGGTACTCCATGACCCATCCTGCCACCAGCCGCCGGTATTAATGGCAGTGAAAGTGATAGCTGGTGGCGGACTGGCGGTCATGGACGGGGACTGAAGCTTTGTAGGAGGGAAGGGACAACATTACTTGGGGTTGGTGTTGGCCCAATTTGTGAAGTTTGTGGGCCTGACCTGCTATTTGAGACCGGGCCGGATCTGACTAACGGGGCCCATTTCTTTGCCAGTTGATGTGATATTCAGATTTTTGATAGTGTGACTTGTTGGATTTTGTCTGTTTCAAGATTAGGATTTTGTCATACCCGCAGCTTTGTGTCTTTAGCTACTTGCTCAATTTTCATAAAAATGGATGAGAAAACAATGGTGTATAATTTGGTGCGTAACTTCTCGTCTTATTGGTCTGTGTTAGCACAAGACTCTCGAGGAGCGTTAAATGTAATTGTACATTTGGCGTCGTTTGAGTTTTAAAACAAAGATTGAATCTTAAATGATACCTAAAACTTACTTCCTTGACTTCATTATACACCTCCATTGAGATTTTGGCATGATGAAAAATGCGAAAAATCAAAGACGGCAACCCACAAATACTCCTAAAAAAGTTAAGAAAGCAAATGATAGAGACAATTTATAAAATGTTTTTTGTCGGATACAATTGTAGCATATACAATATGTTAAGAATTTCTTATTAAAATGGGGGACACCATAATTCTCCCCACTTGGAATTTTTTTTTCTTCACTAATTTACGTGGAGAAATAAGAATCTTGCATCCAATGTTTAATAATTAGGTTCTAATATCATTTTTTCAAAGACTTTTACACAAAAAAGTGAGGTAAACTAATCTTACACGATATATGTCGTTTTCGATTAAATCTTCTTTCTCAATCATAATCATCATGATTATTTAATTTTATGTACCTACTAAATATATACACATCTCACAGCCTTGTTTGTTGACTAGTGCAAAAAGGGAGTGAATTGAAAGGTGTACATTATACTACTACCAACCTCATCTTAATCAAACTACTAATAACTTAATGTTATGGAGTTCTACCATGGTGCATAGCCGAGCAAATCGGACTACATCAGAAATTCGGGATCCTAAATTAACATCAACAGTAGTGAAATGAACCGTATAAGTAGCAACAGTTGGTCGATATAACTAATAGTTATCGATGCAATTTTCATTGTGAAGACAACGATGCGGAGCCAACCAAGATTCCATTGCACCAATCAAAAACTTTTTACAAAATGAAAGTGTACAAATGGAAGCAAAGACCTGAATTATTGGCATATATATTGTAGTTAGTATACTATAATATACACTGTTAACTAGATTGCAAATCAAGAAAGAGTCTTTATAGAAAATGCAAAATTTGACATGACTAAAGTCTAAAGCTAAAGTAATTAAAGTACTCCTTGATTCTATCACACTAAATTAATTGTTAATAACAATTTGTTAGTACGAAGATGATCACTATTTAGGTTAAGTCGTCGAGAACTGCGTATGTTTGAAGATTGCACTATTCTGCCACAGCAAATATCATCTGTGCATGCATATACTTGGCTCTTTTTTTTTTCTGTTTTTATTTTTTATTTTTTTTGAAATCGCATGCATTCTTTGTTACATACAGACAAACAATAATATAGCAATTAGCAAAAGTTAACAAAATCAAGTTAAAGGGGGGCCACGACTTTGAACACACTTGACCTACACTAATAATTCAAATCATGTGGTGGTTTGATCTATCGCAGTAGCTTGCTGTTAGATACGCAATTTGAAACTCGAGGCAACGAAATTGTTACAAATGTACTTGAATTACATTTGAAGTAATTCGATTTTGCTTAAACAACAAAATAAGTTTTCATTTGAGTGCAGAGAATAATTAAAGATCACTCATGATTTAAGTTTTACCTTTCAAAATTATATACAAAATTTTATGTATTTTACTATTTTCACCACGTCCTTTGGTATGCATGCATATCATCATATACATTGTCGATTTGTGACTGACCATTCCTAGCGGAAACATTAAGAGGAGAAAAAGTAGCACAATGAACTCTACGTTACTACGTACGACACTACCAGCTATTCGTCTATTCCTAGCTTAGAATGTTTGGATAGGCAAACCTAGGGCTTAACTTTCAAGTTTGAATGAAGAAAGCAATTAGAAATTTAGCTCACCCCCAAAAACGGAAAGCAAAATTAAAAGGAAGAAGTCCAAAACAAGTAACAATAAGAAATTCCAAATTAAAGTACAAGATATTGTTAAATAAAAAGGGGCTTTTCTCGTAGTCACATTTCAAATAATTCAATGTTTCTTTGACGCAAGACAAGATCAATAACTTTGTACCCACAAAAGCTTGAAAACTAATAGTTATATTAATTTAAAATTAGCGTCCAATCACCTTAATTATTATTGCAAAGGGCCATGGTTTAGCTTGGAGGGTAGCCTTACCAAGAGAAGAAATGAACCACAAAAGTAACAAAACAGCTCATTTTCCAAAATTGAACAAAATCCAGCACACCCAAATCACGGAAGGGAAGAATTGAAAATACAAAAGTAGCGAAAGCAACGTCGACTCGACTATATTCAATTCAGTGTTATAAAGAAATCGCGTACTCACTCATAAGAGGTAACTCTAAACACGCATGTGACAAGAATTGAATCTCGTACTTTAGACCATGTACTAACTTCACTTCTAGGCACTGTTATATGTATGTCGATCGGCGATCTCATCAGTATGTCAACTGATCATCACGTACTGATTTTCTAAATGCTTAACATTCTTTTAGGGCCAAACTTTAATTTTTATTGTAAAAAGAGTAAAATAATAGTAACCACATGGAAAAGCTAGATTCTAATGCTATGCTTTCTTACTTCTCAGTAATTTTCAGCAACTATCATAAAAAATATAATGGTTAGAAACATGAAACATATACAACTTCGATTCAAATCTCAATAAGTAAACTAATTAACGACAATTACATGAGATAAAATGTCGATCTCAAATCTTTAAATCGTGACATGCTTGAGCCAAGACATCTAATAACCACCACATAGTCATAACTCATAAACGTACACCATAATAACCATCAAGCCATAATACTATGATTCTATGAAAATGTCGTCGGCATAAAATAGTAGCAAAAGCTAGATATCTTTAGGAATAAACTTCTTGTTGTTTTAGTGAAATCTTACCTATAAAAGCAAAGGAAAAGAGTCAGCAAATTCTTAAAGGGGAAAGAACACTATGAGAGTGGGGGACAAAGAAGAAATGAAAAGTCATCAACAATCAATAATAAATATATATAAGCCATGATATTGCCATTATATTAAAACATAAATACAAAAGGTTTTGACAAAATATTGCAGGGATTGTAAAGCTAGCTTCACCTTTACATACCCAAAAAAGAAAGATCTCTCTCCCTCAAAAAAAAAAAAAATACAATTCAAAGTCTTCTGATCGATTCATATGTAATCGTACCTTCCTTTTCAATGTGACTTTGGTACAAATATTCCAAAAGCTCATCACATTCCTCAATTGCATTTTTACAACATATGATATATCATGCAATTACAAATACAAAAAAAAACCTTAGTCTCGTACTCTCGAGTCTCGACCTCCTTCTGTCCAAAATTGATCGATGGCACGGTTAGGGTTACAAGCCCAATCCCGTGCAAGAGGGAGCGAGGGATGACAAAGTCATAAATCCTTTCGTAGACAATGCTAGTGGTGAAGATTAACTCGAGACCTATCAAAGTCATCAAGTTACAACGTAGTACTACTAGACCAACTAGAACCGAACATAATTAAAGAACCCTAGGTATGTAACAATAATAATACTCCGTATTAGCTAGTAATAATAGGCCATGCATGCCATATAAGATGGACCATTTCGTACATAACATATAATGCTAACTAAAACTCTATGTAACAACAACATAAGTAATTATAACCCCTTAGCTTGCTTCAAAGCTATGATAATAACTTCATTAGCAAGCTCAGTAATCATGGTGATGCTGGTGGTGGTGCTGATGATACATTGACGACATTGATAACACATTGTTGAGATTATTATTCCTTTGGTTTGTATGAGTACTATCCTCATGCTGATGATCACCACCACCCATGGACGACCCGACCGCGCCGAGATTCAAGTAAACCATCCTTGAATCAATCCCAAGGTTACCAACATTACCACTACCACTACTACTACTTGTTGTATTCTCTTGTTCTCCTCCCATTGCACCATAAATCGCCGCCCCGGCCGAGGTTGCCGGATTATTATTATTGTTGTTGTTATTGTTACCTTCTTCTCTAGATATGACCATGGCCGCGGATTGGACCAATTCTAGGCACAATCTGAGCTTGTTGGGCTCAATGTGGGCTAACCCGGGGACAGCACCCTTAAACAAAAAGTCCGAGGTTAGTGTCCTTAATATGTCTAAGGGTGTGACACCATCAACTGTCCTAACGTTAGGGTCAGCATGGTGATCCAGTAGAACAGCCACCATGTCCGGCGACACCATCTCGGCCGCAATGTGTAACGGGGTTTTTCCGGTGGGGCCGGCCGGGTAGTTAACATCGGCAGCCCCGAGTTCAAGCAATGCCTTAACCACTTCCCTACTACAACTCTCAACAGCGTAGTGTAAGGCTAAAGCTTCATCCAAATTAAGCCCTTCCCCCATGACCATCAGCTTGACTAATTCTACGTCGGATGAGTCGAGTGCTCGTCTCATCCGACGTATTTTGTGGTCCTCCTGGTCGAGGGAAGACGGGAGGGCCAGGTCGTGGGGGTGGTGGTGGTGGTGGTGAGGTAGCGGGAGGAGGGATCGTCGGGTTTTAAGACGGACTTCTTCGATTTTTCCTACGATGTCTATGGGAAGGTGTTTTGCTAGGACTTCGGGTGGTAAGCCGGATTTGGCTACTAGGTGAGAACATGTTGTCCAAAGTTGTTGCATTTCTTGCTTTCTTGAGGCTAGTAACACCTTCATCACGTCTTCTATCGACGCCTTCTCTACCATGCTCGCTAGTTGCTTCTGCGTTACATATATAATCATCTATCAATTCAACAATGTTATTAATTTACAAGTCGAGATATGATACACATACACACATTTGATGTAATCATATATTACATTATTATCAACAACAATATATTGTGTTTGATGTATGATGAAGAACAGTGTATGAAGGTTCGATCTTCATATACATTTAGCATAGTGTTTGTAGAGCTTTAATTTCTCCGTATTATAAGCAACTTATTAGCAAATAATTCTTACGGATCATAGTGTAAAAATCACTCACATTCATTCAAAACACAAATATGTTGTGAAAGTAATTAAGTCTCATCTTATCTTTGGAAGCATGAGATAACTTGTACAAAATGTGTAATTTTCTACTTAAATAAGCTTGCGCTTAATAACAAACATCATACATGAAATAAAACTTATAATTGTATGTTAAAATAGTATGTTTCATACATAATTAAGTAGGAATGGTAGTACTAGTGCTCTTTATACTTTCGGTTATTAGGAGAGTATCCTCTAAAATACGGTTTCAAACAGAGTATAATCAGTCAACTGTGTGTATATTAGAGTGTAAAAACCGTCTCCCGAGAAAGAATGAATCAAGAGATATGTAGGTTAGTTAGAATTATTGTGATTCAAGCATATTACAATATCAAGTCATGAGAATATACAAGTACATTATTAAGTAAGTACTCTTGCACAAAAGAATGCAAGTCAAATACAAACATCCTTTGTTGTCATGAATATATGTGTATAATCCAATTTGGGAAAGTACATCATTAAGCTTTCTTTAATGGGAGTTTGTGTATGTATGAGTAGATTGCCATTTTAGTAGTCTTGATCTCCAAATGGGGAAAGTTTTGAATCTTTTTAGTAAAATTCTGATTTTATTTCATTTCCTCTTCCAAACAAATTGGTAGACAAGACTACTTCTTTGGTTGATTGATGTGAAATAATAAATACACAATTAAATACTCCAAATCCAGTGAAAACTCTTGAACATCCAAGATCTTTTCTTCAAACCCACCAATTTTTGTTTTTTAAAAACATTTTTTTTATTATATTGTTTGGATTATATAATAAAATCTTACATCACACACAACTTGTTCTACAAATTGACATTGATGATCATATTTTAATTCATATTAATAATTAAACAAAAAAAAACACTTCTTTACAAGTGATATACTCACTAAGTAAGCTAGTAGTTGAATTTTATATCATAAAAATAACAATACTATTATACAAAATTGTCATCAATTATTCTAATCACCTATTAAACTAAAAAAAACCATATAATTAACAACCACACAATAATGATTAGACGACGATCCTATTTTATTTTATTTTATTTTATTTTATTTAAGTAATACAAATTATGTTGATAGTAATCAAACAAATCAAAAACACAAAACCAACAACAACAACAAAACAGAAAACTGAAAACAGAAAACGAAGAAAAAATGAAAAACCTGAGTGAGTAACGCGAGTTGCTCAACACCGAAAGATCGGGCGGCGGAGAGCGTATCAAGGGCAAGATCAACGGCGGAGGTGCAATGCGTGTGCCAGCAGCCACGCTCACCACAATTGGGCCTGGGCTCATGTTTTTGTGGCACAATTGAGACTTGACCACTATACAAAAACTGAAGAAGCAACATAAAAACCTCGTACCCGACTGAGTTTACGGGTATTACTTGCTGGGTCGCCCGTGGTGAACTCGGACCTCCACCACCACCACCACCCATGGGCCTATTCGGGTCATGGGCACCCGGACTGTCGGGTCCACAGAAGAATTTCCTGAAGAATAAACTACGCGCTGCTAGTATGCACCTGTGCGCGTGTACTAGACGCCCTTCTACACTAAACGTCACGTCGCTGAATGCTTGACCGTTGATCAACAAGTTCAAGTAATCCAACGACAGTGATCTTATCGTTTCCTCCATTAGGGTTTTCTTTTTTTCTTTTTCTTGTTTCTTAGCCTTAGCTTCTTGATGAAGATTTTGAAGAGTGGAATATAAATGAAGAAATGAGAGTTGTTTAGTGAGTTAGTGACTTAGCTTCATGGTGAAGATTATGAAGGGGAGGATATGATATATGATGAGAGTATATTATAGTGTATAGTATATGGTTTTGAGGTGATGAAATTTGTATGTTTTTGTTTATGATGAGATTGTATGAGTTGAGAGGGGGAGAGAAAAAAAGAGAGGAAGAGAGAAAGTATGAGGATTTGTTTTTATGGATGGTGAAATATTGGAGGGGATGATGATGGTGATGTAAAGGAGGGTAGAGATTTTTTTTAATGTGTATTTTAAGGGGGAGAAGCAAATTGGGTGGCTAGACTTGTAGTATAAGGGTTTTTTTTAAAGGGGTGGGGAGAATTATTGGAATAATAAATGAAGTTAAATCATCAACAAAAGTATCATCATCAAGTAGCTAGCTAGCTAGCAAGTAGACATAAGAGTACTTCTAAGTTTCGAAGCATGTAGATTATCTGTCTCACTTTATATTCTGTTATATATTAATAAGATTGTTGTATGAGTATTGAATTAGTTGTCAAGAACTCGTTAATTTCGTAATCAAATGTATAGGCAAGGTATATTTCCACGCCAATAATCACTCGATGATTTATGACGACCTCACCATGGCGCGTGCATCACAACGTGCGTGCAGTACATGCATACATCCAGGCTGACATGGATTGTTAATTGTTGGTGTAGAAATAACCCAGTTAATGTATGGTATATGTATGGGACAGAAGATCTGCTCGGATGATAAGTGGCGTAGAATGATTAGGGAAAATTTGTTGGGGAGGGAGAGAGAAAGAGAATTATTGCATGTGGCTAGATAGACTTTAGGTCTTTGAATCAAAAGGACAAAGTTTTGCCTACCTGCCAAACTGGCTTCAAAGGGGACAAAAGGGTTAAGAGGATGAGGAGGGGGGACGAAGAAGCTTATAGTAGGAGATAACAATTAATGGTGTATGTGGAATTTTGAAGACAAGGGCCGTTGTGTATGTACAAATACATTTATATTTGGGTATGTAGTGGATGTTTGATGTATTGAGACGAGCTAACGGTTAGCTGTTTTTATGGTTAAGTTAATTTAGTAATTGTTTGAATGATATTACGGCGATTATTGTTTGACTAGATTAACTTATTATATAGTTAATGAACAAAAAAATAAGTTTATAAGTCAAAGTTCATAAATAATACTCCGTATATGATATCTATATGAGGGAGTCGTTGGATGATGTGCATTATTGATTTGTATTACAATTGATATGCTTATGATACAATTTTAGAATGTGTGACCTAGTGATAATTTTCAACGGAATGCAGTTGAATTTGAAACAAATGTCATATATTAATGTATACTTAAACTCTACAGCAAATCGATTTAGATTTTATATATACTCGCTCATAATTCATTTCGATCCAAACTTTCAAGCTGATGTATAAAGTTCATTTTGTCCTCATAGCTCAATCTTGATACGGAAAAGTCACAAACGTGACGAGTGAACAATCCGATGGTACGTACAAATACAAGAACCAAAAAACAATTCAAAATGGAAAGTAATTATTGAGCAAAAGCAATGAGGAGTGCTATTTATTTACTTGATTAAGAAAGGTCATTTTCTACGTAAAGATGGTAAAAAGCATATTTAAACTTGAAATTTTTTTGGAGCTACGACGAACCCCTAGGGAAGTGTGACAATTGTGGGACCCATCGCAACATTGCCTTATATAAACACAACCCATAGGTTCGAGACCACAGTAATATATAGGCTCGCTCGCACACATGGGCTCGTCGCACGTGTGCAACAAACGTACACATCGAGTTGGTTCCGGGGTGGTTTATGTTGCTCGACCTGGTTATTTCCGTTCATATATATCGAGTTAATTGCGAATAAAATCATAAGTTACTGTGTGGTTCCAACTCAATCAAGCTGTGATCAAATTATGTCTTGTCAACGAGTGACATGCATAAGTGATAAGTGTATATTCTACAATCGAGAGTTATATGTCACTAGAGATGGATTGGCATTTTGTAATTGACAATACATACATGCATGTTGATGTCAATATAGACAGTTTTATACACGTTAATTAGCAGTCAATATTAGTAAATTACTCAACCTTTTTAATGCATATCATGATATGTGGAAATACATCAAACGTATGTGTATCAACGGCTTTCGACGAGAATTATATGTAGCACTCAATAAGGTGAAGGGAAATTAAAGGAGTAAAAAGGGGGGGGGGGAGAGAAGTATGGGAGGGAGGGGTGGTCTGTAGTTTTGGGTAGAAGGAAATAAAGAGGAAGAAAACACACACAAAATCCGATGGAATGACAATACAAAATGATTAACACAAACACTTACAAGCCTACTTATTACAGCACTACTACACTACACTACTACTACTGGGACTGCGATCTTTTGCAGCTGCTTCCCACACTGACTGTCTTATGATTTCTTGACCCTCCGATTTGACGTTTGACTTGTCTTTTCACCCCTTTCTCTTTCCTTCTTACACTCCTTTTTTTCTTCCCTATTTGTACCTAATTTTCTCAATTCTCTTTTGTACATCCCCCTCTCCTTTTTTTTGTCATTTGTCTTCTTCTATTTGCCATTTTTCTATATTATTCTTTTCATTTTACAACAAAATGAATTACATTTTGTGTAATATTGATTCATGAGCAATTGGATTGATTTTTGATAGACATTTGAATGATTTGATTTACAAAAATAACGTTCATATGAGATTTGATAGACTAGTGTTGGATCTAGTCAGATTATTAGATCAAATCAAATCAGATATATGTCAAGATTGTTAATCAAACTAAAGTCATGGAGTTTTTCAATCAATTACGGGGAAAATATAGCAAAATAACGCAACATGGAGTTGAATAGTCTCGAGAATTCCAAGTATGGAATTCAAATAATATATTAATGTCTTAGTGAATAAGAATGAATTTTTGACTAATTGAAGTTGTACCAGTGCAATTCTCCATAGATCTATATTAGGTCACATATACAGAGTATACACTTATAGAGTATAATGGTGGACAGAACGAGTAAAAACATATATGAAGGAAACATGAAATAAAGTAAAAATATCCCAGCGAACTTTCTAAGTACAAATGATAGAACGATTTACGTTACTCCTTGTAGTCTCGCTCTCATAGATATAGTCAAAATAACGACAAATAAGCACATAAGCATTACTATTATATACACTTAGATGTTTGTTAGACATCTAGACCCATAAACATTGCAAACTTTGTAGAGTTGTGAGCAAACATATGTAGCCCAAGTTAACCAAAACTACACACCAATGGCATAATGGGTTCCACATGGTAAATAACCATAGTTTATAATTGAACATGATAACCCCCTAATTATTAATAAGTAGGCATTTCACTAGCTAGACATAATTTAGTTGGGCATCTATGTCTTTTTTCTCTCTCTGATCTACCATCATTCTATTCCTCTGATTTGTGATCTACACGATTTGATGTGTGTTGGTGATTTGATGTTATGCAATTAGAGGAAAATTGTCAAACTCCATATATAGGAACTTGGAAGTGGGGGAGAATCGCACACAAGAGTGTCTCTTGTGGAGGATATCAAGTCAAAACATCATATTGCACACCCATTATTTTTCCATTTGTGGTGGTTAAAATGAAGTCAACTCATTCCAAAAATCCATTATTACTTATCATCCCATTCGTTTGCATCGAATATATAAATCTCAAAACATTAAAGATTTTATTACTATCCTAACTCTAAATCATTATATAGAAGTTTTATTTTTACCTTTCCGGTCACGTTCATTTCCTAACATATTCGACTGTGTAGAGATATTATATTATGATCCTAATTGTTACCTGTGTCTTAGTTTGTACCTGACTCAAAATTCAAGAACGATTATTGTTGTATGAGTTTTTTTTGGTACATGTCAAACTTGGTAGGCCAGTAGCAGGTTTTCCTGTCCAATTGAGTTCTACTATAAGCTCAGGTCCAATTTGAACCACATTGGTTGTTTTGGGTCGGATACTAGAACTAGTGTGTAAAATAAGTCATTTATAGGCCACGATAATTAAGACAAGTGAGATATTATAGGTGAATGTTTAAGAAGAAAGACTAGTATTGTGCTTGACAATTGCATGCTTTTAGGAGACATTCACCACTTTGATATTATGCAAATAAAGAGCATATATATACCAAAGGCAAAGGAGGTATCCTGCACCTTTGGATCCACTTTCTCTACATACATGGACCTCCATTGTACCAGTTGGAGCGAAGCGACCCGGCCAGTGTCCATCATGACATGGAAAGAAAACTTGTTGAGTTGGATTTCTAATATATGTGGAATTCATTGCTTCTTCAATCTTTTTCTTCATGATCAAATTGAGAGATTGTACTCCCACTTAGCATTAGTTAGTACTTTCTCCGTTGTTTACATCGTTATCGTTTGTCTTGAATTCCGCTTGTTGCCAATTGTCAAACAATCTTGCATTAATATGTAGTAGTAATTTTGCACTACTATTAAATCGTCAGCAATCTAGCTATATGCGCTTTAGTGTGAAAAGTTACACCAATACACATACAGAGTATAAGTTAGCTTTTCTTTTGGTAGTGAATTTGACATGAACTTTATATCAAGCGTTCTCGTTGAAAACTAGTTCTAGAGTGAGTGGTCTCTTGTCAAGGTTGCACAAAATTGCCCCTAAAACGCGTTTGGAAAGACAAGTATATTCCTCATGGTGTGTCCTGTGAATCTATATGATTCTACTCGACTCGAATTTAGTAATGAAAACATAAAGTAGTCTCTTAAATAAGTTTATCGAGGTAAACAAGATTGTCCTAAAAACGCTTTGGATAAACAATTACTAGTATATTTCTCTTGGTTTGTGCCCTGATCCTACTTGACTCGAACCAAATAACAAAAAAAAAAATGCTAACTATCCAATGCAGAATCAGTATATGATCAAATCCGACTCGAATCTAGCACGAAAGAGGCCGGCAAGGGGTAGCAAAATCAGTCGATAGGTAATAAGATGATGGGGGCAAGAAGAGAGAGAATGGAGATGACAAGACATGAAGAGAAGAAAGACTTCAGAGTGGGCATGTGAAAGAGAAGAGTAAGTGAGAAGGATATGATGGAGACCCCATGATCTGACCTTTCATGTGTCTCATTCTGCCCAATCCCCATTCTCTCTATCACTCTCAAAATTTCACTCAAAATTTTAACTAAACTTTATTAATTACATTTCACTCATTTACTAGTATTTACTTCTTAGTAATAATTAATAAATCTTTTTTTACTATATAGTATTCTGACTGCTGCATGCTTTGATGTTATCACTGCCACTGCCCACCATTTCCAACCATGCAATGCAGCTGCAGCAGAATCTGATCTATCATATGATATGATGTGATCATGAACAAACACTGACCGTTGGATGATCAGTTATATTAATATTTTTGTTTTTGATTTTTTCTGATGTTTTATGCTTTATAAATCTTTTAGGAGAAGCCTATTATTTAGTAGAAGCTACCCTCTGTTATGTGGGTCAACTTCTCATTTCATTTGACACCTTAGTTGATCAGCTTTTTCTTTTAAACTTTGTACCATATTTTGTACTGTTTTTGCCAGCTCCATTTTTGAGGGTGTTCTACTGTTCTGTGTTTATGTGTCTACTGTTGTGTTTTTATGACTGATTTTGTGTAAAATAAAATTGGGATGGGGTATCTTGGGTTATTGTTCCTTTTGTTCAAAGTTTGCATAATTGATTGAGTGATCAATAATGAATTGAATTGAAATGAGATGAACTAAAATACGCTATACTAATGTCTCGAGTGCGGCTCCTCCACATTACATAACAATGCCGCGAGTTTGTAGCTCAATGGACGAACGAAATAACTCTTGCTCTATGACGGATTCCGGCCTCTCCACTCGTACAAAGCCGCGACTCATGGCCGTTTTGCTCCACTTCTCGTTTCTTTTAGTCCCCTATAATGGTCAAGTCGCGCGCATCTTAGTAATTCTAATTGTAACTAATCCACGAGAGTGTGAAATTAATACCGAAACACAATAATGCAACACATAACCCTCCTTAACCATGCTCGACTAGGCAAGTGAGGACTAGATCAAAGCCAATCCACAACAAGCCATGATTAACAAATTAAGGGTTACTCCGACCTAATCTGGTCATAAATTCATAACTCATACAATGAGCCTATGAAACCTCAGAATATTTCTGGTTAAAGTAGGACAAATGAAGTAAACAGTTACTTGGGGAATCACAGATATTATTCATTTCATCATTTCATGTACATGTACATGTTTCAGAGTGAGGCAGAGAAAAGTGAGCAACTCAGACTGCCACAACTAGAAACTCTGAATTCCCCTTTGCTCATGGACATGGGTAGCGTGACCAGGAAGAGTTCATCGATATTTTGGGGAAACGGCACTAACTTCCACGTGCCCTATCATCTCCTCTGACTTACATTTTTTGCCACATTTTTTGCCATATTAATCAATGTAATTTGCTCATTAATTATTTTTCTTAATATTCCATTCATCTAAATTCACTTATTATCCTTTTCGAGTACATTTTGAGTGCAAAATGAATTACGATAGAGTAGGTAACTGTTGTATAATTTGGTGAAGTAGTATTGTCTACTCATCATAATCAATTCCATATCGATAAAAGAACGTGCACAATGAGTTCGACAATAGTTGACGTGAAGGTATAGAACTATAGACTATAGAGTGGAGAATTATTACAGTAAAAAAAAACTCATGTGATGTAACCTAAGCAATCGAGGAGTGACGTCGTTCAATGTAGTAGAATTCCTTTTGCATGCCTTTTTCATTTGTTTGATCATCCTCTTTTATGTTTCTCAGATTATATACTGAATGTGTATCACTGTATATATATGGAACTCTTTAGCCTCAGCCTTACAATAACATCACCTTTTGTCTATCTATGGCCTATATACACCTTTTGATCCCTTATCCACACCCATTTATAGATATTAGATAGCATGACCTATATATGTCCATATATAGAATCGTTATTCAGAAGAACGTAACATGTATTTTAAGGGATTGGTGTAACACAAACTTTTTGACAGATTCGAGTTCAATTTAAAGATATGAGAGTTCAAGTCTTAGGCACGATTTGTTGGCTATTTGACATTATTAGCAATTCAATCAAAGAATGATTTTTCGCAACAAGAAATACAATCTGGTTGTTCGTTCATTGTCCACATTTTTTAATGTTTCATGTTGTGTTACCTCGATAGCAACACCAAACATTCGATTTTTTCATGCGTATAGGTAAACTTACAGTGATGCTTATAATAGAAGAGCGACAACAAGCAAGTTCTGCTGAAATGTAGTATATCATGTTATCAACTTATCATCGTGTATGTAAACATGACCACGCATGTATATTACTCAACGTATGGTCGTAATGCTAAAGGTCGAATATTTCGAACGTAAGAGACATCAATTTGTATTTTCCTCATACGCATCTTGCCAAGGGTGGCAATTGGCAAATAGTCTATGGAATGGGGCCTTGGTATAGGAGAAGTGCTGCATGGCATTAATAGGAAAGGAAGTGGGTTGGGGTCAGGGGAAATACAGTAAACATACCAAAAGACAAAAAGAGTAGAAAATACAAGTAGATTGGAGGAAAAAGGGGGAACATCCATTTAATAACAACTAGTGTTTTCATAACCAATCTTTACTACTGAGAAATTTTTATCACCCTGCAGTCCAACATTGCCCAAATTAACTTATTCTTGCTGACACAAATTACATGTACAACTCCCCATTTATATAGCCTAGTGTGATCGACATTTAATAAAAGGAACGAGTTCATAAATATATTATGATAGTCGTACAAGCAAACTAACAAACTTAGCAAACTAGCTGCAATGGTAGCCGAAAGCTTTCAAGGGGAAGAAACGCTGAGATAACTGATACTATAAGAGAAACCGAGTACAATACATTGATGAAAGGCGATAAGTTGGTAACTTCACAAATGCAATCCCTTAGTGATTTGCTCAAGTTACTAATCAATTGTGCTAAAACTAATGGATATAGTACAAGAATTGAGATAATTGTGTGCATCAAGTCCACATTTTTCTATATATATTTTTGAGAAATATAGTAGGGTGCATAAAATCTATGAAAATAGTGAATGGGCATTTAATAAATGTAATCAAAATAGATCAAAGAGGAGATTTGTGGGACAAATAGGGGAGATCAGCGTGAGGGTGTCTCGTCAAATCAAGATAGCTCTTTTTTTGGCTTATTGACCCACTCCTCCCTTCGCTTTTCCAAGAATTGCTCTATCTGTCTCTTCCATAATTTTTGTTTTCCTCTGGAGTATTGCAAATGCCAATCACTACTTCAAGAATTCGCTCTCGGTCCAACTTAATCAGAGGTCTTGAACTCAAAACTCCGAAGATACCATATATCTCACGAATGAAAAGTTAAAACACTCTGGTAATTTAACATAGCTCGAATTTGAAATAAATTGAATGGTGTACATAAACAAGATTGTCGCCCGTACGGTATAAACCAACTTTGGCCATGAGATGGCTAAATTTTACGGGCTCACAAAAGGGCCTGAGTAACTTAGGCCCACATTTACGGGCAAAAAGTTCCAAACCCAAGAAATGTGATATGACCAGACTTTCGAGTGTTGGCATCTTTTTGGTTCAGAAACAGGCTGATAGGCTGAAAAGAAATCATTTAATGCACATTTACGAGTTAAGCTAGCTGATAATTACGCCACACAAGATACATTCATACATAATACAATTACAGCCCGCGTCTCTTTACGCCTTTCTCAGAGACGTGGTGTGCTACTACATGACATTATGAGAACCCAGTAAGGCCTGGCATTCTGAAGGTTGTTATGGACTAGTAGTGCCAAGACGAAGCATACTGCGATTTCAGTTAAATGATCTATAAACAATTAATTGATTAAATTTACAGTAAATTGCGCCGACTACTCTAAATAGAAACTCAGCAATATACAAGGAAAAGATGCAGAAGAAGTAACCAGAGGAGCAAAACTTCGGAGAAGCAGGTGACAGAAACTCAGCATACTTGCCTTGAGTTCTTCGTTAAAGAGATCCGCTTCTTCCTATCACCATTCACCAGCTTCACATACTCGCCCACTAGTTTGAAAGGCCAGGTTCATTCATGCATGGCAGGCTGAATATTGTGGTGACTCCAGGATTTTCCGTAGATGTGACCCGAGTTGTTCATGGCGCACTCAATTAGCCATCAGACAATTGCCCAGAATCTCTTCTTACATATTAGCACAGTTTCAGTCTTGTTATTCTTGTCCTCCAGCTGGTATGAGCTCACATCCCAAAGGAATTTTGATGCAATATCCTTGACTCTTGACGTGATCGAGTCTTTATCCCGTATAATTACATAACCCTACACATAACCATTCTAGTAAAATTGCAATTCCATTTACAGTTTAGTATTTTACCCTCAAAACCAACACTATGAACACCTCTTCATCATTGTTTGTTAAAACATATCTAGGATAGGGTGACAAGGTATTGAGAGTATAATGCTAGGTCACCTTGAAATATAAGAAATCTCAAAATAGCGATCCTTAATATTTAGAGTTTACTTATCGCCTCAGAGTCTTTGACACGTGCAAAGTGATGATGCGTAATGTGTCAGATATTAAAAGGACTTGTACTCATTCCCTAGTACAGCAAATAGAGGGCAAAAAGTATGGGTAATTTTGGGGCTGCAAAACATTTTTCCGTGGATTAGTACAACCCAGCCACCCAGGTGTGCCCATGGAAACATCAACACCCTTTATAAACCAGTGAGAGGTTTCGACTGAATGACAGCATCTCAATTCTCTCATCATGATGGATTTTTCAAGATGTAATAATTTAACAATGTGGGGCTCAGGAGTTGAGAGTATGAGATGTCTAGAAGCCATTCGGAAAAAAGATGGTACCTGAGGTCTCACAATCCGGTCCATTTCCAGCATAATATCTTCCACTTGACAGCCATTGCTACGATCTTCATAATGAGAGAGGGCATAGCTCGCATGCAAAAGGTCGTAAGTGCGAGGATATGTGGAGAAAGGCTCGCACCTACGCAGGAAGCATTTAAATTCATTAGTAAAAGTGCTAGCTGATAAAAATATATTATGGAAAACATATTATGGAAAACTCATGATAGGGCCTTACCAATCATGGAAAGCACCTAGCAGACCTCGGTCATAGATAGCAGTTAACGTATTATCCATAGTTGACGGAACCACATTCATCAGCCACACAGGATACGATTTCATAGCTACAGCAAAACCTCCCCAGAGAGCATTCATGTCCATTACATTTCGTATTTCTGTCTGGTTAACATCCATCAAAGTCCAGTAATTCTGAACTTGATTCTTCCAAAATAGTGTGTCGGTATCAAATTGTTCATGACTAACACCTGTTCAGTCATGAAAAGAATCATCCAATCAGATGAGATACCAGTAGTTTAATTAGCGTACAATAGTTATCCACACCCATATGTAAGAGCATACAACATACAAATCCGACATCCTTTTCTAGAGGCTTCAGATATACTTAACTGATCTTTTATTTCACAAACAGCTATATCGATTAGTATAGTTAAACTTCAAAGTAGGGTGAGTTTTTCGCCAACTTTGGCAACCTGCCATTGCCTCTGCTATTTTCAGTAAACCCTATAATACTACCTATAAGAGTTTCGAAAAAATAATGAGGCATTTCTGTTCTATAATCATTTTGGGCCAAAAACCTTGGACACTAGCCTTGGATTTTGTTCAATTTGGCCACTTTTGCCAAGCTCCCAAAATATTCTTATAATATTATCGTAAACACCATGAAAGTGCAGTTAATGATTTATACAGGCCATTTCTCCAGTTTTGGGTTGTTATGCCCCTCTACTTCGCGTCACCCGTTAAGTCAAGGTTGTATTTTGGCATATTTGAGGCATCCATCATAAGTTTCTAGTTCTAAAATTTTACATAAACGCATGATACGATCCCTGGAAGCTACTCTTAAAGTTTCAGTCCATATTTGATCCGGGGCAATTTTTGGCGAAAAAGCATAGAATATAGCCTTTGGTTTATTCAATTTGGCCATGTTGGCCACATTTTCAAAAGGAATCTAAATGTTCATAAAACATATTCATAAACCCATTGAGAGTTCCCTTAATGAAGCAGAGAGGCCGCTCGTCTCGATCTCTTGTAGTTTAAGCCCCTCTACTTCGAGTCACGCGTTAAAGCTAGGGTGTGTTTTTTGCGAACTCGGGTGATCTATCATAGTTTTTAACAGTAATATTTTGCGAGAGAACATTATATGACCCTTAGGAGCTACTCCAAAAAACCAAGCGAATTCTGTTCCTGTACCGTTTTTGGTGAAAAGTGTGAATTATAGCCTTCGGTTTTAGCCAATTTTGACCAGTTTTTTCAAAAAACCACATATGTTCTAAAAATTTGTGAGTGACAGCCTATGAGAGCCATTTTTTAAAATCTTGGGCAGTTCTCTAGTATAGATACTTGATTTAGGCAATTTGGCATACGTCAAGAACGAGGCTTACGTACCTCCTATTTCCAATTTTGAGGTCTTACCATTACTTTTTGGCTCTAATATTTTGAGAAAATCCATAATACTACCCGCTCGGGCTTCCTCTAATGTTTGAACGATTTTTTATCCGGGGCATTTTTTAGCGAAAAACCGTGGATTATAGCCTTGGGTTTATTCAATTTGGACATGTAGGCCATATTTTCAAAAGGTATCTAAGTGTTCATAAAATATATTCATTAACCCATTGGGAGTTCCCTTAATGAAGTAGAGAGGCCGCTCGTCTCGATCTCATGTCGTTTAAGCCCCTCGACTTCGAGTCACGCGTTAAAGCTAAGGTGTGTTTTTTGCGAACTCGGGTGATCTATCATAGGTTTTTAGCTGTAATATTTTGCGAGAGCACATTATATAACCCTTAGGAGATACTCCAAAAAACCGAGTAAATTCTGTTGTTGTGCCGTTTTTGTTGAAAAGTGTGGATTATAGCCTTCGATTTTGGCCAATTTTGACCAGTTTTTAAAAAAAACCCTTTTATGTTATAAAAATTTGTGAGTGACAACACATGAAAGCCATTTTTTAAAATCTTGAGCTGTTCTCTTGTATAGTTACTTGATTTAGGCAATTTGGCATACGTCAACAACGAGGCTTACGTACCTCCTTTTGCCAGTTTTGGGGTCTTACCATTGCTTTTTGGCTCTAATATTTTGAGAAAATCCATAATACAACCCACTGGGGCTTCCTCTAATGTTTGAGCGATTTTTGATCTGGGGCAATTTTTGGCGAAAAACCGTGGATTATAGCCTTTGGTTTATTCAATTTGGTCATGTTTGCCAAATTTTCAAAAGGTATCTAAATGTTCATAAAACATATTCATCAACCCATTGGGAGTTCCCTTAATGAAGTAGAGAGGCCGCTCGTCTCGATCTCTTGTCGTTTAAGCCCTGCACTTCGAGTCACGCGTTAAAGTTAGAGTGTGTTTTTTGCGAACTCGGGTGATTTATCATAGTTTTTTAGCTGTAATATTTTGCGAGAGCACATTATATGACCCTTAGGACCTACTCCAAAAAACCGAGTGAATTTTGTTGTTGTGCCGTTTTTCGTGAAAAGTGTGGATTATAGCCTTCGGTTTTGGCCGATTATGACCAGTTTTTTTAAAAAACCGTATATGTTCTAATAATTTGTGAGTGACACCCTATGAGAGACATTTTTTAAAATCTTGGGCTGTTCTCTTGAATAGGTACTTGATTTAAGCAATTTGGCATACGTAAGAACGAGGCTTACATACCTCCTTTTGCCAGTTTTGAGGTCTTACCATTGCTTTTTTGGCTCTAATATTTTGAGAAAATCCATAATACTACCCCCTGAGGCTTCCTCTAATGTTTGAGCGATTTTTTATCCGGGGCAATTTTTGGCGAAAAATCGTGGATTATAGCCTTTGGTTTATTCAATTTGGTCATGTTTGCCAAATTTTCAAAAGGTATCTAAATGTTCATAAAACATATTCATTAACCCATTGGGAGTTCCCTTAATGAAGTAGAGAGGCCGCTAGTCTCGATCTCTTGTCATTTCAGCCCCTCCACTTCGAGTCCCGAGTAAAAGCTAGGGTGTGTTTTTTGCGAACTCGGGTGATCTATCATAGTTTTTTAGTTGTAATATTTTGCGAGAGCACATTATATGACCCTTAGGAGCTACTCCAAAAAACCGAGTGACTTCTGTTGATGTGCCGTTTTTGGTGAGAAGTGTGGATTATAGCCTTCGGTTTTGGCCAATTTTAGACCAGTTTTTTCAAAAATCCGTATATGTTCTAAAAATTTGTGAGTGACGCCGTATAAGAGCCATTTTTTAAAATCCTGGGCTGTTCCCTTGCATAGGTACTTGATTTAGGCAATTTGGCATATGTTAAGAACGAGGCTAACGTACCTCCTTTTGCAAGTTTTGAGGTCTTACCAATGCTTTTTGGCTCTAATATTTTGAGAAAATCCATAATACTACCCACTGGGGCTTCCTCTAATGTTTGAGCGATTTTTGATCCGGGGCAATATTTGGCAAAAAACCGTGGATTATAGCCTTTGGTTTATTCAATTTGGCCATGTTTGCCAAATTTTCAAAAGGTATCTAAATGTTCATAAAACATATTCATTAACCCATTGGGAGTTCCCCTAATGAAGTAGAGAGGCCGCTAGTCTCGATCTCTTGTCGTTTAAGCCCCTCCACTTCGAGTCACAAATAAAAGCTAGGGTATGTTTTTTGCGAACTCGGGTGATCTATCATAGTTTTTTAGCTGTAATTTTTTGCGAGAGCACATTATATGACCTTTAGGAGCTACTCCGAAAAACCGAGTGAATTCTGTTGATGTGCCGTTTTTGGAGAAAAGTGTGGATTATAGCCTTCGGTTTTGGCCAATTTTGACTATTTTTTCAAAAATCCGTATATGTTCTAAACATTTGAGAGTGACGCCGTGTGAGAGCCATTTTTGAAAATCTTGGGCTGTTCTCTTGTATAGGTACTTGATTTAGGCAATTTGGCACACGTCAAGAACTAAGCTTACTTACCTCCTTTTGCCAGATTTGAGGTCTTACCATTGGTTTTTGGCTCTAATATCTTGAGAAAATCCATAATACTACCCACTCAGACTTCCTCTAATGTTTGAGCGATTTTTGATCCGGAGCATTTTTTGGCGAAAAACCGTCGATTATAGCCTTCAGTTCATTCAATTTGGCCATGTTGGCCACATTTTCAAAAGGTATCTAAAAGTTCATAAAACATATTCATTAACCAGTTGGGAGTTCCCTTAATGAAGTAGAGAGGCCGCTCGTCTCGATCTCTTGTCGTTTAAGCCCATTCACTTCGAGTCACGCGTTAAAGCTAGGGTGTGTTTTTTGCGAACTCGGGTGATCTAGCATAGTTTTTTAGCTGTAATATTTTGCGAGAGCACATTATATGACCCTTAGGAGGTACTCCAAAAAACCGAGTGAATTCTGTTGTTGTGCCGTTTTTGTTGAAAAGTGTGGATTATAGCCTTCGGTTTTGGCCAATTTTGACCAGTTTTTTCAAAAATCCTTATATGTTATAAAAAATTGTGAGTGACAACGTATGAAAGCCATTTTATAAAATCTTGATCAGTTCTCTTGTATAGGTACTTAATTTAGGCAATTTGGCGTACGTCAATAACGAGGCTTACGTACCTCCTTTTGCCAGTTTTGGGGACTTGGGGTCTACCATTGGTTTTTTGCTCTAATATTTTGAGAAAATCCATAATACTACCCAATAGGGCTTCCTCTAATGTTTGAGCGATTTTTTATCCGGGGCAATTTTTGGCGACAAACCGTGGATTATAGCCTTTGGTTTATTCAGTTTGGCCATGTTGGCCACATTTTCAAAAGGTATCTATGTGTTCATAAAATATACTCCCTCTTACCCAAAGAGATTTTCCTGTTTCTTTTTGCAGTTTTGTGTTGTCATGTTGGGAGCTATATTTAGACCAAATGAATCATTCACTTGTTTTAAAAATTAGTAAGTATTTCATTCTGCATTGCAGTCAACCAACTCTACTTGATTTCAAGGTAAACGGGTCTTTCATTTAATCTACAAATAGTCCCCAACATGCCAACTCAAAACTGCAAAAAGAAACAGGAAAATCTCTTTGGGTAGGAGTAGTATTCATTAACCCATTGGGAGTTCCCTTAATGAAGTAGAGAGGCCGCTCGTCTCGATCTCTTGTCGTTTAAGCCCCTCCACTTCGAGTCACGAGTAAAAGCTAGGGTATGTTTTTTGCGAACTCGGGTGATCTATCATAGGTTTTAGCTGTAACATTTTGCTAGAGCACATTATATGACCCTTAGGAGATACTCCAAAAAACCGAGTAAATTCTGTTGCTGTGCCGTTTTTGGTGAAAAGTGTGGATTATAGCTTTCGGTTTTGGCTAATTTTGACCAATTTTTTCAAAAATCCGTATATGTTCTAAAAATTCGTGAGTGACACCGAATGATAGCCATTTTCTAAAATCTTGGGCTGTTCTCTTGTATAGGTACTTGATTTAGGAAATTTGGAATACGTCAAGAACTAAGCTTACTTACCTCCTTTTGCCAGATTTGAGGTCTTACCATTGCTTTTTGGCTCTAATATCTTGAGAAAATCCATTCAACTACCCACTAGGGCTTCCTCTAATGTTTGAGCGATTTTTGATCCGGAGCAATTTTTGGCAAAAAACCGTGGATTATAGTCTTTCGTTTATTCAATTTGGCCATGTTTGTCACATTTTCAAAAGGTATCTAAGTGTTCATAAAATATATTCATTAACCCATTGGGAGTTCCCTTAATGAAGTAAAGAGGCCGCTCGTCTCGATCTCTTGTCGTTTAAGCCCTCGACTTCGAGTCACGCGTTTAAGCTAGGGTGTGTTTTTTTTTAACTCGGTTGATCTATCATAGTTTTTTAGCTGTAATATCTTGCGAGAGCACATTATATGACCTTTAGGAGCTACTCCGAAAAACCGAGTGAATTCTATTGATGTGCCGTTTTTGGAGAATTGTGTGGATTATAGCCTTAAGTTTTGGCCAATTTTGACCAGTTTTTTCAAAAATCTGTATATGTTCTAAAACTTTGAGAGTGACGCCGTATGAGAGCCATTATTTAAAATCTTGGGCTGTTCTCTTGTATAGGTACTTGATTTAGGCAATTTGGCATACGTCAAGAACTAAGCTTACTTACCTCCTTTTGCCATATTTGAGGTCATACCATTGCTTTTTGGCTCTAATATCTTGAGAAAATCCATAATACTACCAACTAGGGCTTCCTCTAATGTTTGAGCGATTTTTTATCCGGAGCAATTTTTGGCGAAAAACCGTGGATTATAGCCTTCAGTTCCTTCAATTTGGCCATGTTGGCCACATATTCAAAAGGTATCTAAATGTTCATATAACATATTCATTAACCCGTTGGGAGTTCCCTTGATGAAGTAGAGAGGCCGCTCGTCTCGATCTCTTGTCGTTTAAGCCCATTCACTTCGAGTCACGCGTTAAAACTAGGGTGTGTTTTTTGCGAACTCGGGTGATCTAGCATAGTTTTTTAGCTGTAATATTTTGCGAGAGCACATTATATGACCCTTAGGAGGTACTCCAAACAACCGAGTGAATTCTGTTGCTGTGCCGTTTTTGTTGAAAAGTGTGGATTATAGCCTTCGGTTTTGGCCAATTTTGTCCAGTTTTTTCAAAATTTCTTATATGTTACAAAAATTTGTGAGTTACAACCTAGGTAGCACCGATACGGACTCGGACACGGACACGGACACCGATACGGATACGTGACACGGCACTTTGAAAAATAGCGGACACGGACACGACAAAAAACAAAAAATAATAAGTATTTTGAATGCATATTTTTTTTCAATTACGCGTACTGTTTGCGGGTAGGTAGAGGTAGGGCTAGTGCGGCCGGCTGTAGGTTGGGCTGTAGCGATGGGGCCTCTAGTGGACGTCGGTCGGAGGAGGTCTCCTGAGGTGGCGCCGATCGAAGGTGGAAGAGTCGGGCTGAGCAAGAAGATGGGAAGCAGAAAGAGATAGAGAAGTAAGACATGTAGTTGAGCTACGTGCTAGTGTAATTAGAATAGGAGAGAAAAAAAATTGTTTTTTAATTTTTTTTTTTTGTCAAAACGACGTAGTTTTGTGTCGTGTCTGGTTGGTGTCTGGTCTGGTCGGTGTCCGTTTCGTGTCCAATTAAAAAAAACCGTGTCTGTGTCCTAAAATTAAATAAAAAAACCCGGACACGGTTTTTCGGCGTGTCGGACACGTGTCGTACCGTGTCCGACGCGTGTCGGTGTCCGACGCGTGTCGGTGTCCGACACGGTGTCGGACACAGACACGGCACTGGACATGCGTGTCCGTGCTTCCTAGGTTACAACGTATGAAAGCCATTTTTTAAAATTTAGAGCAGTTTTCTTGTATAGGTACTTGATTAAGGCAATTTGGCATACGTCAACAACGAGGCTTACCTACCTCCTTTTGCCAGTTTTGGGGTCTACCATTGCTTTTTGGCTCTAATAATTTGAGAAAATCCATAATACTACCCACTGGGGCTTCCTCTAATGTTTGAGCGATTTTTGATCCGGGGCAATTTTTGGCGACAAACCGTGGATTATAGCCTTTGGTTTATTCAATTTGGCCATGTTGGCCACATTTTAAAAAAGGTATCTAAGTGTTCATAAAATATATTCATTAACCCATTGGGAGTTCCCTTAATGAAGTACAGAGGCCGCTCGTCTCGATCTCTTGGCGTTTAAGCCCCGGACTTCGAGTCAAGAGTTTAAGCTAGGGTGTGTTTTTTACGAACTCGGGTGATCTATCATAGTTTTTTAGCTGTAATATCTTGCGAGAGCACATTATATGACCTTCAGGAGCTGCTCCGAAAAACCGAGTGAATTCTGCTGATGTGCCGTTTTTAGAGAAAAGTGTGGATTATAGCCTTTAGTTTTGGCCAATTTTGACCAGTTTTTTCAAAAATCCATATATGTTCTAAAAATTTGAGAGTGACGCCGTATGAGAGCCATTATTTAAAATCTTGGGCTGTTCTCTTGTATAGGTACTTGATTTAGGCAATTTGGCATACGTCAAGAACTAAACTTACTTACCTCCTTTTGCCATATTTGAGGTCTAACCATTGCTTTATGGCTTTAATCTCTTGAGAAAATCCATAATACTACCCACTGGGGCTTCCTCTAATGTTGGAGCAATTTTTGATCCGGAGCAATTTTTGGCGAAAAACCGTGGATTATAGCCTTCAGTTCATTTAATTTGGCCATGTTGGCCACATTTTCAAAAGGTATCTAAATGTTCATAAAACATATTCATTAACCCGTTGGGAGTTCCCTTAATGAAGTAGAGAGGCCGCTCTTCTCGATCTCTTGTCGTTTAAGCCCATTCACTTTGAGTCACGCGTTAAAGCTAGGGTGTGTTTTTTGCGAACTCGGGTGATCTAGCATAGTTTTTTAGCTGTAATATTTTGCGAGAGCACATTATATGACCCTGAGGAGGTACTCCAAAAAACCGAGTGAATTCTGTTGCTGTGCCGTTTTTGTTGAAAAGTGTGAATTATAGCCTTCGGTTTTGGCCAATTATGACAAGTTTTTAAAAAAAATCCGTATATGTTCTAAAAATTTGTGAGTGACGCCGTATGAGTGATACGAGTGACGCAGCGGAACAAACGGACTGAGGGAACAGATTAGGGTACTGTTCTCTCTAATACAAAAACTGTACTGACAGCAGGATAGTACAGATCGTGTATCTGTTCTATAGGACGGTTTTTGGTGTTTTTGTGATTTAAAGAACGAAAATAAAAGGATATGAACGAATGAACCTCAGCCCTTAGAGATTCAATCGAGCTAAGCTAATCCCTAAACAGTACGGTCGTCTAGTTTTAGCCTTTGACCTCTAGTACCTCTAGCCGATCAACGATAGAACGAGTACCTTCCGTTCCCTGTTTTGAGTTCAATTACCTTTAGAACTAAAACGAATGCAAAGGGGTTGAGAAAACTCTTCTCAGACTCTTTTTATTGCTTTTTCTTAATTCAACGATACATGGATGCTAAAAGAAACGTTCTAGACTTTGTTTATATAGTAAACATAAGATCTAGAAACTACCTTAAACTCAACTAATACAATATGGAAAAATAAGACTCCTACGGAAATAATAAATCTACTTATTCCCTTAATTATGTTATAACAATAATATGGATACTAATATCAACTAATAATATGGAAAATGACCTATAGCAAAAGATCACATCCTTCCTAACCAATATACTCGAATCCACGCAAATGGAGAGTACACAACTCGGTTCTGTTCCCTTTATAGCAGTTTCACACTGACTGATGGAACAGTTACTGGTACTGTTCTATGAGGCACATGAATTCGTATCAATGAGAGCCACTTTTTAAAATCCTGGGCTGTTCCCTTGCATAGGTACTTGATTTAGGCAATTTGGCATACGTTAAGAACGAGGCTAACGTACCTCCTTTTGCCAGTTTTGAGGTCTTACCATTGCTTTTTGGCTCTAATATTTTGAGAAAATCCATAATACTACCCACTAAGGCTTCCTCTAATGTTTGAGCGATTTCTGATCCGGGGCAATTTTTGGCGAAAAACCGTGGAATATAGCCTTCGGTTTATTCAATTTGGCCATGTTGGCCACATTTTCGAAAGGTATCTAAATGTTCATAAAACATATTCATTAACCCATTGGGAGTTCCCTTAATGAAGTAGAGAGGCCGCTAGTCTTGATCTCTTGTCGTTTAAGCCCCTCCACTTCGAGTCACGAGTAAAAGCTAGGGTATGTTTTTTTGCGAACTCGGGTGATCTACCATAGTTTTTTAGCTGTAATATTTTGCGAGAGCACATTTTATGACCCTTAGGAGCTACTCCAAAAAACCGCGTGAATTCTTTTGATGTGCCGTTTTTGGTGAAAGATAGCCTTCGGTTTTGGCCAATTTTTACCAGTTTTTTCAAAAATCCGTATATGTTCTAAAAATTTGTGAGCGACACCATATGAGAGCCATTTTTTAAAATTCTGGACTGTTCCCTTGCATAGGTACTTGATTTAGGCAATTTGGCATACGTTAAGAACGAGGCTAACGTACCTCCTTTTGCCAGTTTTAAGGTCTTACCATTGCTTTTTGGCTCTAATATTTTGAGAAAATCCATAATACTACCCACTGGGGCTTCCTCTAATGTTTAAGCGATTTTTGATCCGGGGCAATTTTTGGTGAAAAACCGTGGATTATAGCCTTCGGTTTATTCAATTTGGCCATGTTGGCCACATTTTCAAAAGGTATCTAAATGTTCATAAAACATATTCATTAACCCATTGGGAGTTCCCTTAATGAAGTACAGAGGCCGCTAGTCTCGATCTCTTGTCGTTTAAGCCCCTCCACTTCTAGTCACGAGTAAAAGCTAGGGTGTGTTTTTTGCGAACTCGGGTGATCTATCATAGTTTTTTAGCTGTAATATTTTGCGAGAGCACATTATATGATCCTTATGAGCTACTCCAAAAAACCGAATGAATTCTGTTGATGTGCCGTTTTTGGTGAAAAGTGTGGATTATAGCCTTTGGTTTTGGCCAATTATGACCAATTTTTCCAAAAATTCGTATTTGTACTAAAAATTTGTGAGTGACGCCGTATGAGAGCCATTTTTTTAAAATCTTGGGCGGTTCTCTTGTGGTGGGACCCTTCCCCGGACCCTCGCTTGTCCTCATTACACCCTTGTGGTGGGACCCTTCCCCGAACCCTCGCTTGTCGGGGACGCCAATGTGCGCCGGGCTGCCCTTGGGCGGTTCTCTTGTATAGGTACTTGATTTAGGCAATTTGGCATACGTCAAGAACTAAGGTTACTTACCTCCTATTGCCAGATTTGAGGTCTTACATTTGCTTTTTAGCTCTAATATCTTGAGAAAATCCATAATACTACCCACTGGGGCTTCCTCTAATGTTTGAGCGATTTTTGATCCTGAGCAATTTTTGGCGAAAAACCGTGGATTATAGCCTTTGGTTTATTCAATTTGGCCATGTTGGCCACATTTTCAAAAGGTACCGAAGTGTTCATAAAATATATTCATTAACCATTTGGGAGTTCCCTTAATGAAGTAGAGAGGCCGCTCGTCTCGATCTCTTGTCGTTTAAGCCCTCGACTTCGAGTCACGCGTTTAAGCTAGGGTGTGTTTCTTGCGAACTTGGGTGATCTATCATAGTTTTTTAGCTGTAATATCTTGCGAGAGCACATTATATGACCTTTAGGAGCTACTCCCAAAAAACGAGTGAATTCTGTTGATGTGCCGTTTTTGGAGAAAAGTGTGGATTATAGCCTTCGGTTTTGGCCAATTTTTACCAGTTTTTTCAAAAATACATATATGTTCTAAAAATTTGAGAGTGACGCCGTATGAGAGCCATTTTTTAAAATCTTGGGCTGTTCTCTTGTATACGTACTTGATTTAGGCAATTTGGCTAACGTCAAGAACTAAACTTACTGGGGTCTTACCATAGTTTTTTGTCGTTTAAGCCCCTCCACTTCGAGTCACGAGTAAAAGCTCGGGTGTGTTTTTTGCGAACTCGGGTGATCTATCATAGTTTTTTAGTTGTAGTATTTGCGAAAGGACATTATATGACCCTTAGGAGCTACTCCAAAAACCGAGTGAATTCTGTTCCTGTGCCCTTTTTGGAGAAAAATGTGGATTTTAGCCTTTGGATTTGGCCAATTTTGACCACTTTTTTCAAAAATCCGTATATGTTCTAAAAATTTGTCAGTGACGCCGTATGAGAGCCATTTTTAAAAATCTT
The DNA here is from genome assembly GCA_963457585.1 of Spergularia bocconei. NCBI lineage: Eukaryota > Viridiplantae > Streptophyta > Magnoliopsida > Caryophyllales > Caryophyllaceae > Spergularia > Spergularia bocconei. The sequence goes on along the minus strand of OY734946.1, from coordinate 747,629 downwards.
GAGTTGTTCTCTTGTATAGGTACTTGAATTAGGCAATTTGGCATACGGCAAGAACGAGGCCTAAGTACCTCTTTTTGCCAGTTTTGAGGTCTTACTATTGCTTTTAGGCTCAAATATTAGTAGAAAATCCATAATACTACCCACTGGCGCTTTCTCTAATGTATGAGCGATTTTTGATCCGGGGCAATTTTTAGCGAAAAACTATGGATTATAGCCTTCGGTTTATTCAATTTGGACATGTTGGCCATATTTTCAAAAGGTATCTAAGTGTTCATAAAACATATTCATTAACCCATTGGGAGTTCCCTTAATGAAGTAGAGAGGCCGCTCGTCTCGATCTCTAAGCCCCTCGACTTCGAGTCACGCGTTAAAGCTAAGGTGTGTTTTTTGCGAACTCGGGTAATCTATCATAGGTTTTTAGCTGTAATATTTTACGAGAGCACATTATATGACCCTTAGGAGATACTCCAAAAAACCGAGTAAATTCTGTTGTTGTGCCGTTTTTGTTGAAAAGTTTGGATTATAGCCTTCGGTTATGGCCAATTTTGACCATTTTTTTTTCAAAAATCCTTATATGTTATAGAAATTTGTGAGTGACAACGCATGAGAGCCATTTTTTAAAATCTTGAGCTGTTCTCTTGTATAGGTAATTGATTTAGGCAATTTGGCATACGTCAACAAAGAGCCTTACCTACATCCTTTTGCCTGATTTGAGGTCTTACCATTGCTTTTTGGCTCTAATATCTTGAGAGAATCCATAATACTACCCACTGGGGCTTCCTCTAATGTTTGAGCGATATTTGATCCGGGGCAATTTTTGGCGAAAAACCGTGGATTATAGCATTCGGTTCATTCAATTTGGCCATGTTGCCCACATTTTGAAAAGGTATCTAAATTTTCATAAAACCAATTCATTAACCCATTGGGAGTTCCCTTAATGAAGAAGAGAGGCTGCTCGTCTCGATCTCTTGTCGTTTAAGACCATTCACTTCGAGTCACGCGTTAAAGCTAGGGGGTGTTTTTGCGAACTCGGGTGATCGATCATATCTTTTTAGCTGTAATATTTTGCGAGAGCACATTATATGACCCTTAGGAGCTACTCCAAAAAACCGAGTGAATTCTGTTGATGTGCCGTTTTTGGTGAAAAGTGTGGATTATAGCCTTCGGTTTTGGCCAATTTTGACCAATTTTTTCAAAAATCCATATATGTTTTAAAAATTTGTGAGTGACGCCGTATGAGAGCCATTTTTTTAAATCTTGAGCTGTTCTCTTGTATAGGTACTTGATTTAGGCAATTTGGCATACGTCAAGAACGAGGCTTAAGTACCTCCTTTTGCCGGTTTTGAGGTCTTACTATTGCTTTTAGGCTCTAATATTTGTAGAAAATCCATAATACTACCCACTGGGGCTTCCTCTAATGTTTGAGCGATTTTTGATCCGGGGCAATTTTTAGCGAAAAACCGTGGATTATAGCCTTCGGTTTTTTCCATTTGGCCATGTTGGCCACATTTTCAAAAGGTATCTAAGTGTTCATAAAACATATTCATTAACCCATTGGGAGTTCCCTTAATGAAGTAGAAAGGCCGCTCATCTCGATCTCTTGTCGTTTAAGCCGCTCTACTTCGAGTCACGCGTTGAAGCTAGGGTGTGTTTTTTGCGAACTCGGGTGATCTATCATAGTTTTTTAGTTGTAATATTTTGCGAGAGGACATTATATGACCCTTAGGAGCTACTCCAAAAAACCGAGTGAATTATGTTGCTGTGCTGTTTTTGTTGAAAAGTGTGGATTATAGCCTTCGGTTTTGGCCAATTATGAACAGTTTTTTCAAAAATCCATATATGTTATAAAAATTTGTGAGTGACAACGTATGAAAGCCATTATTTAAAATCTTGAGCTGTTCTCTTGTATAGGTACTTGATTTAGGCAATTTGGCATACATCAACAACGAGGCTTACGTACCTCCTTTTGCCAGTTTTCGGGTCTTACCATTGCTTTTTGGCTCTAATATTTTGAGAAAATCCATAATACTACCCACTGGGGCTTCCTCTAATGTTTGAGCGATTTTTGATCCGGGGCAATTTTTGGCGAAAAACCGTGGATTATAGCCTACGGTTTATTCAATTTGACCATGTTGGCCACATTTTCAAAAGGTATCTAAGTATTCATAAAATATATTCATTAACCCACTGGGAGTTCCCTTAATGAAGTAGAGAGGCCGCTCGTCTCGATCTCTTGTCGTTTAAGCCCTCGACTTCGAGTCACGCGTTAAAGCTAGGGTGTGCTTTTTTCGAACTCGGGTGTTCTATCCTAGTTTTTGAGCTGTAATATCGTGCGAGAGCACATTATATGACCTTTAGGAGTTATTCTGAAAAACTGAGTGAATTCTGTTGATGTGCCGTTTTTGGAAAAAAGTGTGGATTATATAGCGTTCGGTTTTGGCCAATTTTGACCAGTTTTTTCAAAAATCCGTATATGTTCTAAAAATTTGTGAGTGACGCCATATTAGAGCCATTATTTAAAATGTTGGGCTTTTCTCTTGTATGGGTAGTTTAGCGCATTTGGCATACATCACCAACGAGGCTTATATACGTTCTTTTACCATATTTGAGCTCTTACCATTGGTTTTTGGCTCTAATACTTTGCCCAAGGGGTTTCCTTTAAAGTTTGAGCTATTTTTGATCCAAGGGTCGTCTTTGGCGAAAGACGGTCGATTAAAGCCTTCGGTTTTATTCAATTTGGCCTTGTTGGCCACTTTTTCGGAAGCTATCTAAATGTTCATAAAACATGCTCCCTCTATTCGCCTTGAAACTGCGTAGGGCCAACGGACACGCTTCTTTAGGTGGGCGTATATGTTAATCGGCTAATCAAAGTTTTTAAAAAATTGCATGACGGGTTAAAGCTAGGGTTATCTATAATAGATTTTAGCTCTAATGGTTCGTCCATGTACATTCAATGACCCTTAGTTACTTCAAAATTTTGCCTCAATTTTGGTTGTAGTGCTATTTTAGGTCGAAATCGTGATTTATAGCCTTCGGCTTTGACCATGTTTTTAAAAGTAGACAAATGTTCTCATAATTTACAGGTCACAGTGTTTGTATGCCCTTAATTTGATAAGAGGGCCTATCCCCTAATATGGGTTGTTCATTAAGCATATTCGGCAAACGTTACCCCATGAGGATGTTTTGCCTACTTTGGGGACGCACCCCACTCTAGTATCTTGAGGAAACCCATACTACTAACCTTGGGGGTTTACTAAAAAAGTGGGGTTGTTTTTGTTCGGAGCCGTTTTGGGTTAAAGATGTAGATTACATAGCCTTGTTTGTTCCATTTAGCCATGTTGGCCAGTTTTGGGAAAGTGTCCAAATGTGCTTAAACATTACCTCATTTAATTATTTTTTTTTGATAAGTAAGATAGGGTATCAATATATTCAAAAAGACACCAAGGGGGTGACTCCCATGTACAAAAAACCCCTAAAGGACGGTGTCCATAGACAAAAGAGAGCTAATTAAGCTCTAGGACTCATTACCTCATTTAATTTGAGGACCCCTTCTCCCATTCTAGGATCAGTCAAGCCCCTCCACTTCCCGTCACCCGCTACGGCTAGGCTGTGTTTTTGGCTGATCATCTATCGTAGGATTTTAGCTCTAACATTTTGCCCCAACACACTTTATGAGCCCTAGGAGTTACTTTATAATTTGAAGCAATTATATTGTGCCACTTTGGGTCAAAATGTTGATTATAGCTTTCAGTTTTGGCTATTTTACCCAATTTTTTTAAAGCAGCCAAATGTTTTCAAAATTTACCAGTGACAACATTTGAGTGCCCTTATTTGATACGAGGGCCTATATTCGGGTACTTCCTTACCTAAGATATGATTCGGTTTTTTTCGACACAAAAGAACCAATATTTTGTTTTATAATCTAGTTCAAGCAAGTAAACCATAGACATAGCTACACATATTGAGGAAAGGAACAAACGACACCCCAATGCTGAATGTTGTTTACCCATGTGTGTCATGTAGTCTTAAACACCATTGTATGCTTAAGAGACCCAGATATGGTACAACGTATGGTCTACATCAACATATTCATCAAGTGTACTTAAACGAACATTATACCATGTAAGTGAACAAGTAAGGCAAGTCCAGAGCTGGAATAGCATACCTGATTTGCGGAGACTCTCAGAAAATACAGACAAACGCTCTGGTGATGGAGGACGCCTATCAGAATTCGATTGTTCACCAGATGTAATGCAATTACCCAACGGCGTTTTCCATGATGGCTTTGAACCTTCAGTGACATCACAAATTTTTATGATGTTCTGCTCTGCATTGCGTTGAACACATGATTGATCTCCTGGTTTAATCCAAATTGCTGTTTGAACCTTTTTGGCTATGAGCTTCCAGCACATGGCTGTTGTCAGATTCACCAACTTATCCCATATGATGGGGTAATCTTTGTCCTTCCTATAAGCTGGTGGCGCAGAGTAAACAAAGTATCCATTGGATCTTAAGAGACGATCCACTTCTCTCAGCAGAATGCCATCTGTATATTGCACAAAGATCCAAGGGATTTCAGATATGAAGACGATCAGGTTAAGCAAATGATTCAATTCAACAGGAATTCTGCCGTTGACAAAGAATACAAGAAAGAGTCGATATCGCCTGGGGTCTAAATGAAGCCATCAGAAAGTTCATTCAATTCAGTGGATCTAACAAAAACATCGAGGCAAGTGAATAGTTTTTTACTAAGTGAAAATGTGACATCTGAACCAAGAAAGGGTACAAGCCTAAAGGGTACAACCAAGCCTGTCATACTAAAACCCAAACAATGTAAGTCACTGTTTACAAATGCATGATAATAAGGTTCATTGAACACTGTTATACTGCTTTTTGGATCCCAGGATCCAAGGTAAAAGCTCTATTCAAAACTGAAGAAAGAAATACTATTAATTCTGAAATGGAAAGTCATATTTGATGGGGGAGAGTTTGTAAAGGGCATGTATGATTGCACTGCTCCACATGAAAGCGTAAATGACTTGAACATTGCTTAAAAAGCTTCACATAACATCACGTTTGAGTGAAACAACATAATCTCTATGTAAAGTACACTTAGGCTCTTTCTTAGATTCTCCCACAATTCTAACCAAACCAATTTGCGACACCTGTGCTATCAGACATCACTAATGCATAATTAATTTTAGGTATAACTGACTTTGTCAAGAAGACAGATGTTTAAGCCCTTTTGACATCTTCACACATGTAAAAAGGAAACTGCTTTGACAAGTACATACACACCGTAAAACCTACTCGTATCTAGTCGCCCGAAATTGTGAATGAGGCTTATTATACTGGATTTTGCAACAAGTAATAAGATTTCGCTACAATCAAGATACAAACTTTAACAGGTAGTAAAAATTTGGCAGCAGAAGTTTCCCTCACTCATATCTAGAAACAAATATAAGCAGAGTTAAGAATACACACCATTTTCGTGCCAATCAACACGGCATCTTGAACAGTGTACCATGTCGAAGGAACTTGTTGGATATGGAAGTTGTTTTGTTGATATAGCGGCTATCATTGCCCCAATTCCTCGTTCTAAAGCAAACTGAATCTGATTTTCATGACCATCTTTGGGTGCAAATGACATTGTTTGAATACCCAATGGAAGTAGATATGCACCAAAGCTAGCAACACCACACCCAACATCTAGAACCTGAAATACTCCTGCCGAACGTAGATCACCTGTCTCATTAGTCGTCATATTTCCTAACCTGCAAACAAATAAAGTAAGCAGATCAATTCTCAGCAGCAATATGCCAAACATCTAGTGACCACTACAATAAAGATAAAAAATTATACGGATTTACAAGTAGATGAAGTGATTTTGACTATGAAACTTGAACATGATGCACTGCTTCACAGGCCCGAAACAGAGCCCATCAACAAGATGACATTACAATGAGCAACAGTGAAAAAGTAATTCTACAATTATTGATGAAGAGATGATGGACTTGGACTCTTATATCTATTTTAGAACTACGGAACAAACTAGATGTTGTTCAATAAACTCAAATATTTTGACACTCACCAAGTCAAAAGGCAACAAGTCTTCATGCCAAAGACATCAATGTCATAATCTGGAGTAAAAAGTTGTTTCTCTTAATAACAAAAACTATGAAACAGAAATACAGCAGCAAAAGAGCTTTACCTTTCAATGTACTCAGAGGCTCCATGCTTGAAATGAGTACCACCACCAGGGAACCACCACAACTGATCCATTTCGTGCACCCAATTTTGGCCTCCTTTCACTTCGGCAAGATGAGTATGATTCACATTACTTCTCCAAACAAAATCTCTGCTAATTGGCCACCTTATTGGTACTTTATAATCCCTGGGAGGAGGCACCAAACAGAACAAACGCTTCTCAATGGGGGGACAGTGCCTCTCCAGTTCCTCCTTCCTTGAAACATCAAGTGCTGGGAGCAATTCTTTCACATAGGAGGGGTCATGGCAAGGAATGTATTCGTTAAAGTTGATTGGGCACACGTCGACCCCTGATTGAGGGATTATCAATGGTGCTCTCCGATAAGTTAGGGCAATTCTGTTTGTAAATCTTGAGGAACCTACAAAAAGTGTCAAGTACATAAACGCAAAAAAATAAGGCAAACAAAAATGAGAAACAGTTTATATTATATGATGGGTTTATCATCACTTTTTAGAGCTGATTTCATGAATAACACTGTATTATATGAGCTACTGGATCAAACACTGCCTAGCTATAAGATCATCCAACAATGTGTCTCTCATTGTGGAAAACACTCCCTCACACTCTTTCTTCCGCACGTAGTTCAGGAAGTTACTTACCTACCACGATACTTTGCAGAAAAACACCTAATATGCAGAACATGCTGAAGCCACTTAGCTGGTTAAACAGTTCTAGTGTCCAGCAGAAACGACTGTGATTTCTAATTTTAATCATAGCCATAACCATATGTTTAACCATCATTCTACCGATAATACAGATGTTGTGGACAACCAGTGTTCTAATAGCTTCATGGACTACAGACATAAAACTTTATTGACAAACTATAGTGTAGGGACATCATACAGAAGAACACAGATCCCCATCCCTTGATTCTCTACTCCTTTACTGTTTCATCAACTTACCTTTCACTTTGATATCTCGAAATTAATACCCAACATTGAGCTAAATCGAATAGCATTCACCTCAATGCATAAACCAAGAGAGTCCCCTCATCTAGCCTATCACTAAATCTACAAAAGATTACACCTTCATTCCCTTTCATATTTTAGCTCACAATAACGCGCCAATGCCCGTAGCAACGATTCGTTAAACCAAAGGGACCGAAAACTCAAACCTAACGAAACCACTATCTCAAGCTTCATCATCACCAGGCCAACCCTATCTACATATAATCAACATTTCTAAATCTTTCTTCTACTCTACCTCAACATCCATAGCAACAAAAAAAACCCATGAAAATCATACCAGAAACCGACCCTTTTTACAGCTAATTCACTACAATGTGAAGAACATGTCAAAAAAATTAACATATGATATGACAATTCACATAAAAATTGAAACTTTAAGCAAAATCAAACAAAATAAAAAGAGGGTTATGAAATTTACCAAGGGAAAAATTATGAGAAGGGGAAGAAACCGACAAATCCTGAGAAAGAGGGGCAACATTGGAAAAGAGGGTTCCTGCATAAAAAGAAGCCACCATTAAAATGAAACCCACCAATATAGTTTGCCCTTTGATTGATTCGGGTTTTGCCCATGTCAGGAATTCGGTTGTTCCCATTGGAAGCGTGTCGGTGAAGGAAGATCTAAGTGGGGGAGACTGTTGTCTTTTCTTTTCTTTTTTTGTACAGGTGAGATCTGCAGGTTTTTCTGGGGAATGTTGGACAGAAGTAAACTTAAGTACAAACAGAGAAGGAGGATTTTTTAAGTGTTGCAGGAGAAAAGAAACATTGAGAACATGGTTGTGAAGATGAGCAAGAACATTATCACGTGTATGTGTGTCGCGTTATGAGTTTTGACACTTTGATGAGTGTTCGAACTTGTTAAGGTTTTATTGGCATTTGTTGGATTCGATTGTGAGTACGTTCTGGTATTGAGGTAGTGTCTTGTAGGTTTGAAAGGCGCAACTTCGATGATTATGGCGTATACTCCATGTCGGGTTATGAGTTTTGCACTTTGAGGAGTGTTTGAACTTGTTACTTAGGTTATGTTGTCCTTTGTTGAATTCAATTTGGAAGACATAATATCGATTATCGAATTTAGAAATGAGAATTATGAAAATCAGTTTCATTTTTCAGTTCTACATTTTGCTTAATGCGGAGCAGAAACGGCTCAAAATTTTGTGAAAATAAGGATAGTATTATGAGATTTATCAAAACATTAGAGGCAAAAAAACCTATGATAGGTTCCTTAAATGGACAAGGAACAAACCGCGATTTTATCGGGTGAAGTGTGCTAAATGAGCTTTAAATGATTATCTAAACGAGTGAACTAGCTTGTGTATCAAATAATGGCACTCAAGGGCGTCTGCCGTCTCTAGTAAAGTTTTGACTCTTGAGAACATTTGGGTACTATTTGAAAAGAGGTCATACTTGCAAAAACTGAAGTTCATTATCCATGGTTTTTGGCACAAAAACTGACAATGGGACAAAAATTACTCGACTTTTTGTAGTAGCTCATAAATGTCATGTTATATGTTCCGACAAATATTAGAGCAAAAAACCTTTCATAATCGCCCCAAGTGAGCCAAAAACATACACCGGTATAGATGGGTGCCGGGAGGCGGATGGACTCAAGACGTCAAAGACCTCAAACGGGAGACCGACCCTTAAATTTATTTTGTACGTTGGCTCTTATAATTTGTTTATAATGAATTACATCATCGGACTCGAAACCTTGGATTTAATCCATTTGCTTCAATGCAGCTCCATCCTGGTAACTTTGTGGAATTTATCTCAGTTATGGCCGTCCTCAAATTTTCGACATCAGTCCATTGTTCTGCACTCGCTTGCATATTACTGAACACGATCTGATATCCCATATTATCCGGTTCCAATTCCAAAAGCCGCTCTGCAGCAAACTTCCCTATTTTCCTGTCCATATATGCCCCGCAACCTGCAAGGAGAGCACCCCAAATTCTACTATCAGGACACGCGACCATTTTCAGTGTTACAGCAAGAGCATCCTTCAGCTTTCCTGATCGGCCTAACAGGTCTACAATGCAAGTGTAATGATTCAGTTCAGGCTCCAAACGGAATTTCCATTTCATCAAATACAAGAGTTCACACCCTTCAGTTGTTAGGCCTGTGTGGCTGCAAGCAGATAGGATACTTAAGAATGTAATGGCATTTGGCTCGACACCCTCATCCAACATTTGGTAAAAATGCGCTAGGGCCACACGACCAAGCCCATAGGTTCCCAACCCTTCAATCATTGAAGTCCAAGCAACAACGTCTTTCTCAGTCATAGTATTAAAGCAATGTCTAGCAGAGGTTATACTTCCACATTTTATATACATGTTCAGTATCGAGGTTTCCAGGACTAGTTTCTTTTCCAGAGAGTGGTGCGATACATTCCTAATGCAGTACCCGTGAATTTCTTTGCCCATATGTAAGGCTCCGGTAGCAGTACAAACATCTAAAATACCTGTTATGATCTCAGCAGTCATTCCAATTCCAGAGGATTGTAGTTCCTTAAACAATTCAATGGTCTTCTCATACTGTCCGTTCTCGGCCAAAGCAGACATCAAAGCACTCCAAGTAAGGGTGTTTCGATTTCTACCAGGAACTTCATTAAACAGCCTAAAACAAGCATCTAGATCACTGCAACTCGAATACAGATCCATCAAACATGTCACGAAGATATGATCACACAGGCTAATCTTAATGGCAAGACAATGCAACTGTTGACCCTGAGACAAATTCCCAAACTTTGCCAATGCTGATGCAACCAATGTTAAACTTTCCACACTTGGCCTTACATCTCTCAGCATAGCACGAAAACTCTCAACAACCCGATTTGCATTCCCCGCTGAAATGTAAAACGAAATCAAAGTATTCCAAGTTACAACATCAGTACCAAACTCCGAGAACATAGTTTCGACATCCAAAGAGGTACCCTTACAAGTATACATCCGCAACAATGAATTTCTTACTGACTTATCAATCAAAAACCCTTTCTTCACCACATACCCATGAAATTGCTTCCCTAACACCACATTTCCACTACCACAACAGCCCTGCAACATAGTAATCGCGGTCACAGAATTCGGTTCTACTTCTCCTCTCATTTCATCAAACAAATCAAACGCCCTCGCCACATCCCCTCCTCCACTAACATAACCCGAAATCATCGACGTCCAAGACACATGATCTCTTTCAGGCATTTCATCAAACAGCTTCCGCGCGAAGCTAACACACCCACATTTCACATAAAACTCAATCAAAGTGTTGCAAAAATACAAATCTAAGCTAAAACCCATATGAATTCCAACACAATGCATCATCTTCCCACATCTCAAATCACCCCCAATTTTCATATACAATTGATTTACTATAGGAAAGGTAAAAAAATCATGCTCAACACAAAATTCTCTCATTTTCTTGTAAATTAAAATACCCATCTCAAAATTACCCAAATCAAGTGATGACTTCATCAACAAGTTACAAACTTTGGTATTGGGTTTTACTAAGGAATCCAAAACATACAAAGCACTGTAAAAATCCCCAAATTTACCATACAAATGAGCAAAATTTGAAGTTAAGGAAGTGTGATTATACTTATGAGGTGAAATAATGTGATGGGCATGCATTATTTTGAGGGTTTGAATGTCTCTGCAAAAATTTAATCGTGAAGAAGAAGCTAATGTGCAAAAAGATGTAAACTTTAGGTGATTGGGGTAAAAAACAAGTGGTAATTTGAAGGTAAATTGAAGAGTAAAAAACCGAGAGAATCCATGAAAAAATGGGTTAATTTTGTGAAGGTGAAAAAAAAATAGATTTTGGCGGGTAAAGTTTGGAGAAATTTGTTGAAGAGAAATTTCAGAAATTTTCGGATGTTTATGTTTACAGAAACTGCAAATTTGTATACGAAAGGGTGGGTTGACTCTTCTTGACTCGTTAGTACAAAACCCGATACTTAAAATGTAATCTTCGTATCATTTAGTTCTCGAGTTTGAACTTTGTGAGTGTATGTAGTCGTTAATACAAAACCCGATACTTCAAAATTCAAATGTGGTAATCGTTGTATGTTTAGTCTTTGAACCTTGTAGTCGTGGCCGTGGTCCACTTTGAGGTAATGCTCGTAGCTACTCAAATGAGATTTTGTTTTCGTGCTTGGTTGTATGACAATTTTTTTTTTTGTACTAAAGTTGTTAGTTTACACTACATCAACTTCTTGTAATCCAATTTTTCTGCTTGGTTTCTTGGCTCAGCAAAAACATATGACTACCCCGTTTTTTAGTGAAGCGTAAGTTCAAATTCACTTATTCAGCATATTTCCTGCCTTAGAATTGCAACCATATTCAAGTTTGCAGCTTGTTAGAGACGCTAAATACCTTCTAACATGCTGAATCCGAGTAGCATGCTTGTCGTGCTCTCTCGTTCACTCCTAGTAGTTAAATTATTGGTTTTCTTCATGAGTTTTGGTAGGTGATCATCTGGTGTGTATATATATATCTATGACTTACAATATTATGTCTTCAAAGGGTAGCGCGCAGCGCTGATGATCTGATGTACACGCTGAGAATGTATAACTTCCTTGTCCAATGCATTTTCCGAGTACTGTCTGTTGGGCCTCTGCCAAACCACATCGCGTTCATAATGGATGGCAACAGGAGGTTTGCTAAGAAGAACAATTTAGACGAAACAGATGGTTACAGGGCAGGGTTCTTATCAGTTGTGTTTATGCTTAAGCAGTGCTATGAGCTAGGAGTAAAGTACATCACAATATATAGCTTTGCAATCGACAATTTCAGGAGGCGTCCTGAGGATGTTAAGAGCTTAATGGACCTGATGCAAGAGAAAGTCGAGGGTTTTCTCGAGTATGAAGGTATGATCAGCAAATATGGTATTAGAGTGATATTTGTAGGGAAGTTGTCTTTGTTGAGTGAGTCACTTAGGGCAGCTGCTGAGAGGGCAATGGAAGCGACAGCGATGAATACAACGACATATTTACTGATATGTGTGGCCTATAGCTCAACAGATGAAATTGTTCATGCTGTTGAGAAAACATGCAGATTTAATAAGATAGAAGATCGGTCTTTAAGTGAAATAACTGATGATTATGATGATGGAGGAAGATATGATGTTAACCTGCCTGATCCTATTAAGTTAACAGATATAGAGAAACAACTGTACATGTCAATTGCACCAGAGCCTGACATCCTGATCAGGACTTCAGGCGCAACACGCCTCAGCAACTTCCTGCTCTGGCAAACTCCAAGCTGTCTCTTATATTGTCCTGCAGTATTGTGGCCGGAGCTCGGCTTAAGGCATCTGGTGTGGGCTGTGCTGAAGTTCCAAAGGCACTATCACTACTTGGAGAAGAAAAGGGAGCAATCAACACTGAAATGTTCAGCTGTTCGTTAATCATGTTGCCAAACCATAGTTTCACTTGAGTCTTGACAAGAGTATATGTCAAGAAGAAATCTTTGTTCAACTAAAATAGTATAATTATTAAAGAAATTTCTAAAATAGTGGAATCCATTGTTAGTTTGACAGTTACTCGGAAATTCAGGTCCAAATAACATAAATCAGTTCATCAGAATCAGTATACATAGTAGCTCAAAACCACGGCAAACATTTGATAAGGCGGTCCTACACTAGGGTAGCAATCGAACAATTTGCAAATAGAAACTCACCCTCTTAATGCGCGTATGCAGCTAGTTGCAAGAGGCCGCAACTTCAACCCTGATCATATCCACAAAGAAACTTCTTTTCCCTGAACTTAATTAGTTTACACAGTACACCTCAAGTCACCGTAATTTTTTTGTTAAACTTACGTAAATTATTAGTTCCAAATATTTCGCCATAATTTTGCTATTCACTGTCTCATACTCGATCATCTCCCCCTAACAGTGAAATTCTCTATTATTTGCTCAATACTTGTTGAAAGATCATAATAGAAAACTTAGCTAAGGATAAAAAACACACAATTGAAGTGTTCTACAGATTTTTTTTTTTTTTTTTTTTTTTGAGATCTTCTACAGAGTTTTAGAGCTTTATTAGGGTTTCAAGTTTCAATAATAACCAAACCATTAATCTTCTGAAAACTGAGAAGCCATCACCATAAATCCATTATCCTTGGAAAACTTGAAATTTAAGCTGATAAATGAACTTTTAGTTTCAATAACTGCCCTTTCACATGCCCAAGAAACCTTGGAACATGGTAAAAAAGTTAATTTACCCCTGTAATTTTCACAGCACCAACCTTTCTAGTATAAATATGGGAGTGTACAAATGTTTAGCTGTATCATACTCATTTGCTTCTGTAAAATCACTCCTAAGTGTCAACTCTAGTGAGTAGTTGCCCTAATGGCAGAATGGGTACACAATATGTGGAAAACCATATATGATTACATTCTGCGTGGTACTGAAGTTTTGTACCAAAAAGCTGTGGAGGCTTTCCAAAGTATGAAGGCCTTCTACGATAACTTGTCCGAGAAGCTGAAGGACTCCACTGCTCAAGCCATGAGAAAGGTGGAGGAGACATGGAACTTTATGAAGGAATTGCCTAAGAAGTGCAATGAATCAGCACCTAAGATGTTCGGTAAGGTGATGTCTATCTGTGATAAGGTTTCTGCTGCTGTTAACTTGTTTCTCAGCAATGCTGAGGAAGCGTGTGAAGCAACTCGTAATCGTTTCAAGATTGAAAATGATTTAGGCAAATTGGACTGGTTTCTGTTTGTACTTAGGCTGCTGAAGTTCATCAACAAAAAGCTTGCTGAGGAAGATTTTGTTTGTGGAAAATCTTTCTATCTCGAGTTGTTGAAGTACATAGTGAATAAGGAATCGGTGTTCTGCTTCAAACTTTTGATGATCGTATTTTCTCTTATTAAGAAATGCGGCTAATATTCGCGTGACAAAACAGTTGATGAGGCGTATAACCGTGCAAAGGCCTTATATGATAACTTGAAAAACAAGGTGAAGCAAGGCATTAAGGTGTGCAGAAAGATGGTGGAGTCTCTTTTGGACGAGCTTCTAACCGGGTTTAAGGGCTTCCTCTACCGCGGCAAATGTCTCTTAGAGAAAATCTTCATCTTTACATCTTCATTGGTGCTTTTCTAGTGAAGAACACAGTAGAACTGTGAATTCATGCAATATAATGGTTCTCATCATTATTACTGCATTACTACGTACATTATATTCGTAATATCCGACCCCCCTTACCTACATCCGATCTCCCCCCTCCCCTAGCTATATCGCGATTGTTATTGGTTTATTACTGCAAGAGTATATGTTATGAGGAAATCTATCTGTGTTCAATCAAGATGGTATTACTTATTTAGTAGAAGATTTCCTAGATATGTCATGAGGAAATCTGTGTTCGTTCAATTAAAACTTTAGAAATCTTTTACTGTCACTGATATGTTGAGTAATCAGCACACATATAAAGCACTTTATGTCGCAAGTCTCGCAACTGTATGTGAAGTAGCGCATTCAAGCACCCGATTCTTGTGATCAATTAGATCAGAGTCAGTATCTAGAGTGTAACCATTCGCGTCAACAGTAGTACACACGAATTACATACTCCATTCGGATTAAGATTTAAGAGTATGTACTAGACTACTATCGATTAGGAGTGCATATTAAGTACTAACCCTTGACATTGACAAATTATACCATGCTGCCTAGAACATTATATTTTAGGACTACTTGAGAGTTCGAGACCATTCCTCTTACGCTAACATTTGGACGTATAATACCGAAAATACCCTTGCCCGCCTTCTCACACAAGTTTTCGGATTCTTGATTTTCATGTTCCTTGAAGAAGAAGCTTTTGTTTTCTGTTGGAAACAAGGAAGATGGCGGACTTTGCGGAAATGGTGTACAAAAGCGTAAATAACCAGAAGAAATCTTTGGAGTTACGCTACCAACGCATCCGCAAAGATTTTGGTAGAGTGTTGAAGTTGGTTGTGGTGTGTACTCTTGCTTTCCCTATCTTGTGTGGTACGGATTTGATGATGTTGCTTGTTTCGGCGATATTGCTTTACGGCTCCTTTGCTCTTAACACGGCTAAGTTTCAATCCGATAATCTTGATATAATGTTTCGGGAAGAATACCCGACGTTGAGGAAGGGGGCCTTGCTTGGTGTTAGAGTTGCGGAACAAGATGGTAGGGTTCAGGGGTGTCGTGTGGATTACTCTAAAGAATTGTTGAAGGCGAAATTGGAAGCAGTTTTAGCTGATGTGCCTGCAATGCCGCCGATTTGGTTTAGGTACAATGTTCATGTTTGGGTCTTAAGATTTTCTTTCTGTTGGCTTTTGATTCTACTCGGACTTGCTATAGCTTGGTTATGAAGTAAGTTTGGGGTGTATAGTTAGAACAGTAGGAATTAGGGGTATCCGAAATTGTAAGTGAATTGTCTGTGCCATTGTGCATTTGTGCAGAATGCATTCCTTGTTGGTTATGCAATTTAGTTTCAAGTACTACCTTGAATCGTTGTTTTAGGTCTGTTTCGAGATTACATGTCGTATGTGCTTGCAGTGACTACGGAAGTGTATGTGAATGTGGTTCCAGTGATTATTTGAAGAAGGCATACTTTTGTTAGCTATAATGTTTTGGTTCGAAATTATATGTCGTATGTGGTACTGCCTCCCTAGAACTGATAGAAACGAGCCTACAATGAACGATAGAAACGAGCCTACAATGAACAATGTCGAAACTGCTACCACACTGTGCGCTATCATATAGAAAATCAAATGCGCCAAAGATCTTGAAGAAAATCATATACAGGCAATCAATGTATAGCATTACAGTTAACTAATTCGTTTACATTTCTGTTTTATCAGCTTGTAAAACACCAGACATGTAAAAGGACAGTAAAAATTTCATTGCCGATTAGTATTAATCAACATCAACAAATGCAGTGCAGTCAATATCTTGTAGAGAAATTTTACCCATGTACAACTCATTGATATGATCAGCACATAAAGGGAAGCACTTTCTGTCCAAACTGTCGTGAATTGCGGCCATTCCAGGCACCCACTTGGTATTATTCATTGGATCTATATTCGATCTGTTTTGCAGTAATGAAACTCTGTAAGTGACAGTATCTTTGCTTTCACAAAAATGTGCAACACATGTATGTGATGGTTCGTCGTAGGCTAATCTGATCAGAGACAGGGTCAGGGCACCATCCACAGGTTTTGGATCAGCAAGATGAGCATCACCCATCCTTTTTACTTCCCTTTCAGTGGGAAAATAGAATTCCTCATTTCCCTCCACATTGAGAACTTTCAAATCCTTTGTATAGTGTCTAATGGTCTGGTTTTTCGTGGCATCATGCTTCTCTGCCAATGTCAAGAGACAGGAGAACCTCAAATGATAGGTTACAACAGTTTTTACCATTTCAAAGTTCCGACAGCAGGCGTAGAACTCAAGCCATGTTCTTCCTACTCCTGCATACCACTTAACAATATCAGCATCTTCTAATGCAGTCAGCAAGCTGATAGGTCTAGGACGACCCATGTTATTGGTAAATCCTGCCAGCCTGACCGCCTTCCTGACATGCTCAATTGGTGCCATTACTTTCATACATAGCTTTGTCAAATCTGCGACAGTCCTGTCACTGTATTTCCTCTCCTCCTCCTCTTCCGCTACCCTTTCCTTTTCCTCCAATGCCTTCTTAAGTTTCACAGGACTCAAATGTCTGTCAACTTCTTCCTGAAACTTATCATAAGCATCAACCAGCTCTTTCGGAAGCTGATCCCTGATCCTTTTCAACGAAAGAAAATCACCAGCAGTAAGCATCCTATGCCAGACCATACGTTCTTCTAACGATCCTAAGAATTCCTGCACTACTTCATCACCCCAAGTTCGAAACATCTCCCTCACTTCACCCTCAATCTGATACTCAAACTTAAACCTACCACCCCTCTTCAACTTCTTAAAAACATGGCTAAATATCTTCATCCCCAACTCCCTCCTATTCCTCTCCCTCGCGTTCTTCATCTCCAACAACCTAACCTCCTTCTGTCTACGAAACTTCTGCCTAGCCCTCTTCGCCTTCTCTGAAATCGGAGGCCTCAACACTGAAGGCGAAACAGCCTGAAGTTCCATCCCTAAAAATCCAATCTTTTCAGAAGTTGCACTATGAACACAACTCCTCAACTTATCAACACTCAACTCCAACTCCCCTTCCAAATACTTCACAACCCAATCCAACAAATCCCTAGCAACCACTTTCGAACTCGATGTGATCATCAAAATCTCATCCAAATACCTAACAGCATACACCTTCATAGGCTTATACATCACAACATCACTCACACCATCAACACTACCCTCAGGATTCCCCTCATTAATCCGAAGCCGAATTCTTTGCACCTTCTTATCAAAACTATTCAAATAAATATTAATCAAAATCCCACACAACCCACATTCTTGAGGCAACCCTTTCCCCAATTCACCCCTACCAAACTCAATTCTCACCACATTACACTCAAACAACCTCTCAATGATCCTAATCAACAATTTATCATCAATTCGCTTTCGAATTGTCGAAAACAACTTCCCAACATGTCTACAATCAAACACATTTTGTCTACTAAATACAATACTAAACCACCAAATTGGAGTCTCTACTGAGTTCTTCAAGTACCTTACTGCGGTGTGCCGACCTAACCCGTCTCGGCCGCCATAACAAAACGTCGTAAATCCACCATCATACACCACATCAAGCACCAACCTCACCGCCTCAATCACAACCTTCAGCTTCAAGTTTGGCAAAACTAACGAATACCCATTTTTAATTGACCCGTTTTGAGTCGGGTCAAGTGTCACACAGCATGAACCCGGATCAAACTCGTTGTAGGTGAGTTGGTGACCGAGTTGGTGAATATCAAACCGAGTTGACACCGAGTCAATACCGAGTTCAGGGGAGCGAGTCGAGGAGGTGAGGTTTTGGGCTGCGGTGAGGAGGACGGAAGGTGAAGCGACGACGTTTTGGAGGAGATTGGTGAATTTACCGTGGTGAAAATGGGAATTTACTAGGGTTTTGAGCTGGGGTTTAGTTAAGGGTTTAGGGTTTAAGGAAAGGGGGTTTGTGTTGGGTGAAAGAGTTGAGTGAAGTAGAGTGAAGATGAAGGTTGGCGAAGTTTTTGTGATGGCTTCTTGGTGAAGTTTTGTTCTTCTTCGAGTTAGAACGGTGAGCATTGAAGATTGTCTGAGCTTTGTTTTCCATAGGAAGGAAAATTGTTGAAGAAGGAACAAAAAAGAAACAGAGAGGTTTTTGCAATGTTGGGCCTTGTGTGAGTGAAATGTTGGACTAAAGCCCATCAACTTTTGGGTGTTTACTGTTTGTCATAGTCCATTTATTATCGAGGTTTTTCAAAAAAAAAAAAATTCTCGTACATAGTTGAGGAGCTAATGTTATGGGAGTCGGAAAGGGTGGAGAGGGGACAATCCTCAGATAGTATGTTGACGATGTGCAACCTATAGTATGTGACAATTTGCGAATGATGAACTGATGAAGTCCTAATAAAGTTGAAGCGATATCGTATAACCTTGAAGTTGCAATTCAAACTATTTCGAACCATATTCACCTCTGAGGTGTTCGATAAATCTTTTCGTGACGTCAATTGATCGCCATGAAATCGTCTCAATGTAAGCTTGAGGTCAGCAAACTCGATAATGAACACATAACGCAATAATCCTTGTCTTATTTTTCTTTTTTGTAACGTTGAGTTTTAAGTTTTTGAAAATGAATTACTTGTGACTAAAACCTGTGAACCTGTGAGCCAATGGGCTAATTTTTACCTTTACGAAATCAATGGGCTAACCTTGGTTTTTACTCTGGAATTCCATGGGCTGACTTCTACCAAACCCCATATTGGCACATTTTACAAGCATCCCCATCTCTACTTTCTTGTCTGTTAGTCAAGCATTCAAAATGGCCCTAGCAAATGAACCACTACTCACTCAATTAAAGACGCGTACTCATATAAGGATTTGAACTACGAGAACTTTCAGCTAGTTGATCTCCGAATATTAGGTTAACTTCACTCCTCAAACTAATACAGCTTCATAACCTCATGGTCATGCGATTTGATAACAAACTAGTGCTTTTTACCGATCTGTCAATCCGGAATCTAATATATCCGATATATCTCTATCGTCTATCGAAACTTGTTCCGTATCTCCAACTCCCAATTGAAATGGTCCCTCGGAATTTAGTATAAATGACCACTAGGAAATCAATTGAAGGGACAAATAATTCAGGAGTGGTGAATGATTGAGCAAATGTAGGAGGTTTGGCACTTGGCAGATGTGTAGTATATGGTTTTTATCTTCTGCTTATCAGCTGAAGTTTGTCTGCATATACAGTATATTTCAAGATTGCAGTGTAAATGGACTTGGACCGTTGTCTGTTATGAAAGAGCCAGACATATGGGCCATTATTTTTCAATTTCATGAGTTTCTGGGATGGTGTCACCTAGCTACAAGCCAGACTTAATTAATTTGCTGATGACAATTGTAAGTGATGGTTTTGTCCACCCCATCAGATCAGGGACACTTGAACAAAGAATAATAATAATCTACACATAAATAGCTCGGTTCTAATTGGATTCACGACATGTTCTTTTCGCCTTAAAATATCTGATATATTGAATTGTGATGTAAGGTGAATTGAACTAAATTGATTTGATCTCGTTTCTACTATTCTCATCCGATCTCAATTGAACCAACGTCAAAGGAAAAACATGACCTATGAAAAATAATGAGATCTCATGTCTAGAACTACAAAACTTTATAAACAACTCGTTCGTATGAAAGCTTCCTATTTGTAAGACATTTCATTTAGCATATGTCAAATTTTTAGATGATCTGACAATAACTTTGATATCCTAAATAGCGAAAGACATGTGTCGTCGTTGCAATAGAGCACCTAATGTCAGCCCTCGAATCGACCTTTCTTATGATATACTCCCATCAAATTTGCACTTACACAAGTCAATGATCATTTTTTATAAGAGTAGTCATTGTTGAACCACGATCTCCATAACTTATCCATTGTTTTTAATGGAGCGGCCTAGGTCGGTCGGAAATATCGAGTTTGCGTGCTTCAATTTCATGATGATCAACGAAGACATGGGTCTCAAGTAAATTAAATGTATCATGCAAGCATGTTCTATGGATATTCAACCTTATACGTACGTACTAATTAATTTATGGGTTATGCTATAGTTAGCCCTTAGGGCTAACTATAAGTCATTAATATTATTATGATTCTATGTGAGTTCCAATAAAATTGTCCAACCAAATAAATGCTCCATAGAATCTCTACCTGGAAAAAAAAAAAAAAAAAAGAGAGAGAAAAAAAAGATCTATTAACACACAGCCAAAACCCAAATCGACCACAGTCTCCGGCAAACCCCAACCCGCGCTGCCTCTTCTACCTCCGGCGAACCCCCGGCTCCGCCGGGGAAAGAAAAAGACACCCTAGTTGGGGTGTGGTGAACCCCAACCCGGGAGTGGTATCCTAAAGTGTCCGAAAAAAGGGTTTAGGGTCCCGCTTCCCGGCGCCGCGGTAGCGGCGCCGGAAAGTGGGACCCTAAACCCTTTTTCCGGTTGAGTTCGAGGTGGCAATATTGGAGTGTGGTGTTGATGATGGTGGCCGGAATCGATAATGGTTGTGGCAATTAAGATGTTGGCCATAGGATTTCTAAAAGGCTTAGGAGAGATAACGACACCTGGAGATGGAGTTAGGTGGGTTTATAATTTTTTTTTTTTTTTTTTTGCAATTGTTATTATTTTTATGTACTGGTATTTATTTGTTCAATGGAATAATTTGCAGAAATCAAAGCATTATTAATGCTTATTGTTAGCCCTTAGGGCTAACTATAGCAAAATCCTTAATTTATTTACAACAAGTACTTTCCAAGTTCCCAAAAGAAAGGAGCAAATGCAGCTTCCTGGAAACTCCTCCCTCGTCAGTGCCGTAACGCCTGCGACATTTCTTTTTCATTTCGTATGGTCCACTAATATATATGATAATATTACTTTTTCCGTTTTTCAATTACTATAGTATCACATGTCGACAGTATAACAATCTCTCTCGATAAACAATGTCGAATTAGTTGCTCCATTCATTAGAGTCGAAGATCGAACCGCTAACAACTTGTTCACTTGTTAGTGTTGTTAATTACCATTCACATGACATCAAGTAGCCAAATTTGGCGTATTACTAGTATGTATTATAGTAATATTAACATTGTTAAGGACTAAAGTTCTTAATTCTTACTTAGTACAGGTTGTACAGGTCAAATGCACATTATTTCACATTAATCTATCCTAAGAAAACAAAAATTCTCCATTTTGCAGACTGATCACTGATTAAGTGATTAGTAGTCACTTGGACAGTGTCTATTGTAACTTGTAAGCTAAGCCTTAAATGTATTTTGCGTACAATCGTTCAACCTTAGGTATATTGACGAAAATTCGACTTAATTTTGTCAATTACTCCCATTAGATCATTAATGACCATTAACTGATTCACTGTTGATTAAAAACGAGAATGTCACTGGCAAAACTACAAAATACAGTCATTAATTTTTGCATAAATTCTATTGGTTTTTTAGATAAGACCTTTTAGAATTAAAATTGCAATCTTTTCATAGTGCCAAAAAGCTAAGGAACTAGTACCTTTTGTCGCAATAGTGAACTGAACTCGCATTGTTGCTAGCTTTCTAAGGTGTCGTTTGGATACACTCGGGAAGTCGGAATTCTCATGAGTTTGCAAATCCTAGGAATTAAGAAAGTATGGGAATTGGGGAAATTTGTTTGGATGAACAAGGGAATTCAATTACCATGGGAATTTCTACTTACCTAGCCCCCCCAAGGTAATTAAATTCCTACACTTTGGAGGAATTCGAAATGCCCGGGAATTTCCAATTCCTACACTTTATGGTAACCAAACAACTCAAGATAATTCAATTCCCAGGAAAATAAAATTCCTACAGATTTTGAGGGTATCCAAACGACACCTAAGTTTTCTACTACGGACTTACGGAGTATCATTAATTTTAAAAAGTCTCAGTGTTGCTCAACAATTAACATATACTAGTATATAATAAAGTTCTTTGTTTTTCTCTTTTCAAGTAAGTTTATTGGTTATTTAGGATGAGTTGCTTACAATATTTTTAATTCGATATATTAATTAATTGCTTGAAACACAATTTTAAATGTATTGGCACCACAAACAAAATTTACATGCGTTAAACTGAAACGATCGTACCCAAAAGGCTGAAATGAATCCAACCTAACAAATTCTCCTTCCCGTTTTAAAAGTTTGACTCGTTTTTCCATACGCACTTAACACAAAATTGGCGATTAAATACGCCAAAAGGGTGGGGTAGTGGGGTTAATAATTTGGTGACTTTTCCAACAATCAACCAACTTATGTTTGGCTAAGCTAATCAACCCCCCATGTTGTAGTAGATAGCCTTTTTCAACATTCATTATTAGAAACAAATTGATTCATGATCACTTCATAAGTGGCTGTTGATACACGACAGTGATATGTCACATGTGTGTCTACTCAAAAACACACGAACTTTTTGTATCCTAATTCATCCTTGTCCATTTTTATACTCCAATTTTGTTCAACTTGAGAAATATAAACAACCAGACCAAGTTCACATAATCATCTTATTGCAAGTAACTGATAACCTAAGCATGGCCAAAGCCCCCTCTTGCATTTCTTTTGGGATTTCCTCAATTGCCATATTGCCATTTCACATTACTCGATTTAGTATAAGCTTAATCGGAAAAGTCACTGCGAAAGTGTCTAAGTTCAAACTCGCCGTAAAATAAAATAAAATCTTTTGAAGAAGCTTAATCAATTCACCGAAGTAGCTGGTATAAAATCAGCGTTCACATCTCAATTTTCTAAGTCTTAGGTGTCGTTAGGATACCCTCAAAATTTATGGGAATTTTATTTTCCTAGGAATTAAATTATCATGAGTTGTTTGGTTACCCTAAAGTGTAGGGCGGGGCTAGGTAAGTAGAAATTCCCATGGAAAAAGAATGCCTTTGTTCATCCAAACAATTTTCCCCAATTCACATGCTTTCTAAATTTATAGGATTTGCAAGTTCATGGGAATTCCGACATCCCGAGTATATCCAAACGACACCATAGTAACCCAACGCCACAAATCACGCTAAACCTAACTAATTTGGTACTCTATAAAAATGATCAATTAGCATTATCATTCCACCGAAAAGGGTGATTTCTCAGTTGCTTCATATGGGTGAAATGAAAATGCCAAATTGGTGAAAAATTCTCTTTGCCACCATTCACCATAGTGGATGCCATTATCGAAATAGTTTCACGCTTTCTACAAACTCTATACTCTACCCGACTCGAATTCAAAATAAATCCCAATAACTCAAATCAACAGCAAATTAACATACAACTCCCTTTTTATTCTCGATTTTATTCAACTATACATACCAGTATACCACCTACCGAACCCTGACGTTATTAAAAACTTCATTTTCTATAGCAAAGGGTGTGGGGGCTCAGATCCTATCACGACTCCCCACCAACCTTTTGTAAATTATTATTGATTTTTAAGAACAAACAATTGGATGATAACAATAATTGATTAAAATGATAAGTAAGAACACATTTCATACTCAAATTCCGATAATTAATTAATTTTTTTTTGTTCCCGGGATAAAATTCCGCAAATTATATGGTACACCACGGTGTACCATGGCCATGGTGCACCTCCTCACAATAGAGGAGTAGGGACCACACTTAGAATAATTCTATTGTGAGAAGGTGCACCATGGGATTGTGCACCGTGGTGCATGGTATAAGCACTCATAAAATTCATACGACAGAAGTACCAATACCAATAAATATGTACAACAACAATAATCCTACGGCCAAGATACGATTAATTATTTCCTTCTTTTTTTCTTCCTAAGAAAATAATAATTCAGCATCTTTTTTTAATAATACGAAAAATCAACAAAATAATAAAAAAAAATTAAAATAAAAAAAAATTAAATTATCTAGGAATAACTTCCATCATACGCGAAAAGTCCTGAAAACAAACGAAACCGTCTTTGTTAACGTCAACACCTTCTATCATACGCCGGCATTCTTCTAACGTGCACGGCCGATCACCGAGTTTCAAAAACCCTTGGAAAAGCTCGGCGGCGGAGATTCGACCGTCGTGATCGGCGTCGAAGAAATCAAAGGCGGCGCGTAACTCATCTTCTTCCTCACGCGCCGTCGTTTCGAACAAAGATCCAACGGCTTGTAACTCATCAAGGCTGATACAACCGTCGCCGTCGCGGTCGATCTCCTTGATCATCTCACCGAGTTCTTCCTCCGATAAGGATTTGTTGAAGAGCGCCTTGAGTTCGTACCGGTCGATCTTCCCGTCGCCGTCGCGGTCGATCATTTGGAAGGCGGATGCGACGTCGAACTTGAACAACACGGCGGCGGCGGCGGCGGTGGTGGAGGAATTTTCATTTTCGTCGTCGTCGTCGTGTGGAAGGGAGACGGAGCGGCGCGTGTGGTGGTGGTGGTGGTGGAGGGAGGCGGAGGAGGTGGAGGAGTGGGAGGAGGAGGTGGAGGAAGAGCCGAAGGACGGTGGTGCGGATTTGAAGAGTGAATTAGAAGATTTTTTGGAGGAGCGGAAGAGGTGTTTAGGGTTGATGGATTTGAAGATTTGTTTCATGGTTGTTGTTGGTTGTTGTTAGGAGGGGGGGGGAATGATGATGAAGAAGTGTGTTGGAGAAGATACAAGAGGAGGAAGGGAAATGGGAGGAGATGAAGGGGAGAGGAAGGAGGGTGAAGGGGTTAAGAAGGGGGGAAGTGGAAGCCATTGAGTGAGCTTCCTGGAAGTTTCCTACTAGTAGTAGGAGTACTAGTAGTGCTGTTTTTAGTTTTGTACCCGATTTTGTTTATTTATATAATTGATTTAATTGGAAATGAATGAATGAATGGAAATGAATGAGTGTGTGACAAAGTGAATGGGTGAATGGGTGAATGAATGTGAATGGTAAATCTGTTATTTGGGGAGCTTTTATTTATTTTTTTATTTTTTTTGCCAAATTAGTTGGGAATTTTTTTTTTTTTTTTTTTGAAATCAATTAGTTGGGAATCTTGAGGATTGATGAGATGATGGTATGCGTATCAGTTATTATTTAATAAATTAGTATGTTACTTTTGAAATAAGTTGACTTTGTGTAATTTTTGTTCATCCGGAGGTAAATGTGTGTTTTGTGGACTTGTTATGTCTTTTCCCGGATGTGTTAGGATGTAGTGGAAGAATAAATACGATATGGTGATATCAGTATCATCGTCCATAATTATAGTATTGGAGTTGGGGACTATAAGTCGGGGCAACTGATATTGACATACGACATTTCAACCCCGTACACGGGTGGGTGTGATACTGTGGCAATAGGGGCACACTAAATCGTAATTGAGGAATGTTATTGTTGTATACGTGGGAGTGGAAGATGATAAGGCGTTAACGGGTATTAGCTAACACTTGTTTCAGTAAACAACTAGACATTGTATACAGTAACATCAACATAAAGCAGTCGGTTTAATTATTTATCGTGTTGTTAAGTTTGAACGAGGTGGTATTGACTATTGAGGTCAGTAACATTTCTGTGTCGTTCTCAGCTTGTTAATGATAATTCAGAAACAAATGGATTTCAAAACTATGTGACCGAGAGACCCTGATTAAAGTGACTACTATAGGTTTGATTTTTTATTATACACAACGGAACAGAGAGTAATGGGAGGAATCTGGTATGGGGAATTTCTCCATCTTTTTGGGATACCGTGTTTTCTGATCTTGGTTTTTCTACTCACTTTTTCTATTTGAATGGTTTTTCTACTCCCTATTTTTTTTTCCTATTGCTGGTTATTGATTCAATTGACCGGAGAGCATTTTTTAATTGTTGCTTCGTTTGCCCGGAAGTTTTCTCGTAACTTCATCTATCTTAACCTTAACCTTTTCAAGCTTTTCATCTATTTTAACCTTTACCTTTTCATAAGTTTTCTTGCCTGGATTTTGTTACCGCGGTTATGTAAGTTATGATAAGTTCCGTTTTTCGTTTAAAAAAAAAAACTTTAACCTTTTCATAATTATAATGTCAGAGTCTCGAGGGATGATTGTTAGTTCCAACACCATGTGCCGCGGTAGGCCAACACGCACAATGATAGACTCCTTATCATTCATTTTACGTGCACAAATACTTGTTTTTTTCCCCTATAAAACTAATTTTAACCCTGATTTATAAGCCCCATACTATAACTCCGCATAAGTAAATCTTATTCTACTTATGCATGGAGTACTTATCAAGATAGCTGTAACATAACCTCATGACCTAAGATGAAGGCTTGTATATTTAATCTGCAATTGGGGAGAATTGTACTTATTTGTTTCTATTCGTTGTTCTCCTGGATTTTCATGTAAATATAACCTTAGCTTTTGGAGTTTTGATAGTGGTACTTTCAATCTTTCAATATGCTGGGTTTTGTAATGGCGAAACTTAAAATTTAGGACAATTTAGTACAAGTTTATTCGTGCACTTATTTAACCTCTAAAATTTGTTCGGAAAAGAATAGAAGCTTATTCTAAAATCAATTGATAAAAGGGAGAATGCGGTGTTACGATCAAATTGACCCCGAATTGTTCTTTTTGATGGCTAATTTCTTTATTGAGATGGTGATACTTGTTCTAGTACGTGTTCATTGTACCTTAAGTAGTACACTGGACAATGATAAGATGATCTCTAATGATTGATGAATTGGTGATCATAGAGACGATATATGATTACATGTCAGTAGTTGGTACCTCAATCTTCAACCCTAAAGAATAATAATATAACATTCTGAAAGTCAATGTATTATTTGCTAATATAACTAGTTTCACCATTACTCTGACCATATTTGGATGATGTATGAATTAGCTAGGTTGGCAAATTTTGTATTAGTGGCTTGGGTTAAACACACTTAATCATTGTTATTATATGAAATGAGTTACATTCGTTTCGGTTAAGATCATTTCGAATATAGTTTATTAATGTAGGTTATCATATACACCGTATAATTTTGCTTAGCTCTATTATGTCTGTGTGCAACTGTGCAAGGATCAAAATAACATGTGGGGAATCCCGAAGAAAAATAATTCAAACCAAATAGGATAAATTGAATGGAATGGAGGGGACTCGTTACCCATCGATAGCTCTAAAGTACTCATAAGTCATACCCTACACTAAGAACATGGGCGTTGTCCTAAAAGTGACTCGAAGAACAACAAAACCATGACCTAAAGAATAGTTGGGAGACCATTGATAATGGTGTATAGCCCTACAACCAAAGGGTCAAGGAGGCAAAGGTGGTACCATAGCACGCGGAAAATAATCAAAGGCTTTATTATAGTAAAGGGCACTGTCCCAACTCTCAAAGGACATCACGCACATTCCACACCCCCACGCCACAAGACTAACACGGAATTTGGTCCACCATTTCATTATTATCACATTTTGCGTACTACCTACTTTCTATATTAGGTATGTTGCTGGTTTCGTAGGAAGTTTCTGTGAAGCTGGTTATCGACTTATCTAGAAGTTTATATGACGATCCGAGCTGAATAATCGAACGTCCTCTAAGAGAGTATCAACCACATAACAAACTCAATCAATTTTAGAAGTTAAGGGAAGTGAGCATCGATCCTCCAACTTTTTGGTTGAGCTACGACCACATTGTTGCATGCAGCGTAAACGAAAACAGCTGGAAGAAGAAGCATCCTGTAGAGGCGTAGAGCCAGTGAGCCACACATTCAGTCACAGACAAAATAATGTGTGCATCAGCAAAAACAATACCACCCAGCAATGGGAAAGCAATGCCAGATTGCCAGCATCGAAACCTGACATAAGAATGACTGAAACATTGGTTAACATAAGAGAGTTTTACATACATGAGCAAATAACAATACACCTACCTACTAGAATTTCCACATATATTACATCTAGTTACCACCAAGATAATTCAGGGGTGTGAATAACCCGCTGCGCCTTGCGAAATGAGTATTTACATACTCCATACTGCATAGTTTTCCATCAAGGAAGGCGACGGAGGCAGCCACTCAGTTTCTTTGTTTCCTAGATGGAAAAGAACACAGTTTGGGAGAAGAACCGCTATCGAGTAAAGCGATCACATAATTGGAATGGTGAGTTAGAGAGGTTTTGTACCCACTACCCAGTGAGTTTTGAGTTAGAGACCTTCAGAAATCTCATTCCAAAGTATGAAAGTCTCATTTTATCTTACCCGGAGATGTGATTTTCGGACTGTTTCCTGATCTGTCTCTGGTTCAGGAACGTGCAGACACAGAAGAGACTTAAAGCCGTTTCCAGTGCATTAAGTCTCGGTTGTAGCCTCAGGAGTAAATGCACCACTTCCGCTTTCACCTCTAGAGTGGGAATTTACAGTTGGATGAGCAGCGACATCTGCTTCGTCAGTGTGGTTTTTTTCATCATCATCGCGCTCAGATTCTGAGCTGACATCCATTTCCCTTTCAGGGCAATCCAGCTGGACGCACTCGGGAGCTGGGCTGGGCAAGGTACTATAGGTCTCTGATTCGTTGCTCCGACCTGAAACGGTGAAGTCTTCCTTCTTGACTATATTAAACACAATCCCATTACGAATTCTCTCTGGCTGCAAAAAATCTCCTTCAGTGACGGTAATGCTAGCATTGCTCATGCCACCCCGGCTTCCAGAATCCCTCTGATCATAGTAAGCGTTCTCCGAATTCCTGTCAGGTGTAGCTCTCGAGTCTCTGGCCACCGACTGCATTACAGCAGAGTTTAGTTGTCCCGTCAAACTCTGCTTCGCTTCAACATCCAAGTCCAGATTCTGAACAAAGTCTACAAACATATCAGCAGATATGGTCCTCATCAGGGGGCCACCTGATCTCGTCCAAGTGTGCACATCCACACTTTCTGTCTCACTATCACTGAAGTCTTGCATGTTTCTGCCTGTTCGATGATGCCGATTTGAAGATCCAGCAGCTGCACCACCAGCTTGTTGAAAGGCAGAGACGTCAGCAAGCGCCTCATCTTCAAGAGATCCAGTTGAGTTCTCCCTAGCAATACAATTCCATGATGGTATCCTTCTTGAAGCATTGAATCTTGAAGTGGAGGATAGGTTCTGGGTCTGGCTTTGAGAAGCTGCAGCAGCTCTCTGGGCACTTCTTTTCAGCCTGCGCATGTGGTTGAGAACTGCAACACACTCATCCAAAGCAAGTTCAATGCCACAGTTCGATTTTATGGCAGCAAGCTTCTCCCATGTACATCTTCTGCCTTGATTAGCTGCCTTTTGGAGCTCCCCATATGATGGGTTCTGGATAATCTTTGAATACTGGTGGACAAAAAAAAAAGAGTTAACTATTTCTGCAACAAATTATAACTGGAGGCGACTTGCTTTATACACTAACACCGGATTAACAAGTTCCAGGCATAAGGCATTGCAACATTACACATAGATGCACTAAGTCCTACAGGCTACAGTCAATGTTTCACGGAACAAAGATTCTAAACATGACTGAAATGTCCTCGCATTTGGATCAGAGAAACGGATGAATAAGAACAGAGATGCAAAATCTTGGAACGAGCAAGAACTCCAAAGGAGTTTCTTCCAACGCAAAATGACCATTCTAATCAACATTACCAGAACTGTTGCTTAAAGTTGATAGAACAGCTGTTTTCCGAGAAGAAATTTCAAGAATGGCAAGCTTTCATAGAAATCACAGAGCACTCTGTGACAACTGAGTGACGAGCTCATGCATGCAAAACCAAGCAACATATATAAATCCAGATACCATATGAAAACACTAGCGCCTGTGCTAACGAAAAATGTGTACAAAAAGACGTTTCTAGGAACAAGCTGAAAAAAACTGCATATATTTACAGGCTTAAAAGATCAACCACGAAATTTGAAGGAGGCATTCGCCTACCCCAAGAAAAAAGTCCACAACATACCTGTGCTAGTGTGGCAGGCATCACAACAGTAACATCCCCCTCCCATGCCTGAGCAAATAATTTAGCAATTCCACCCAACGGAAAACCCAGTTCCAGTATCTGGTTGCATCTGTGTTTCACTTCCATCTCGGCCAGTTGAGCAAGCTACAAGTAATGAGCTACAGTTAGTTATCACTCTCAAGCTTGCAGATAAAAGGTATAGTACAGATGAGAAAGTTGGCACAACTGCATCACATTGATGCTGCACTAGCAAATGATTTAAGGGTCTGATGCCCAGGAGTTACTCTTCGACAGTAACCATACTAGCAATTTCACACAAAATATGCGTTAAAGTCGTAGTGACTCCTTTCTTCTCTCTATCCTTTTCCACTAGATTACTTTCTCAGCTAGATGTCGGTATTCTATATTTCTATCTTCCAGCAAACAAACCTCTCTCCTTCCAGAAAATCATGCCTATATTGATCATTCTTACCTTACAGATCCTCGCTAAGACAAATTTTTGAATACCATAGTTGACATCAGCAGGAATTCTTATAATTCATTACAGAAGTATAGATTATCACCAAAGACAACTGACACAAGCTTACTCCAAAGTCCAGGGTCAGCCTTTTGTGCTGAGGGGTTCGAGGGGAAGGGCCAAACGTTGAAACCCACTGTAATAAAGAAAATTAGGGGGAGCAGGACTCTCTTTACTCCACAGTCCACGGTCACAAACAAGCCTTTTGGGCAATAAGGGGTTCGAGGGGGGAGGCCAAATGTTGAAACCTTATTACTCTAATAAAAATCGGGGAGAGCAGGACTATCCATCTTCTCTTTACCCCTTTGTTGCTAAACAGGCTCCCACGACGAGCAAGGTTAAAGAGCATGGTCAGACATACATAACTTCCCTTCAGAGTGATTGTTTCGAACAGATCCAGGTGAAAGAATATGCTTAGTGTATGCCTCTTCTAATTATAAGTTATGAGTAGAACGTTAGATTTATTCTACGACACTCAGAAGAAAACGACTAATAGGTAAAGTGGGGGAGAAGGGATTTTGCAACATGCCTTAAATAAGCCCATAAAATAATTTTCAACCCTGAAATAAATTGTAAAGGAACCCCCTCCCCCCAAGGCAGTCTCTTCCACTGCGCTTCTTTTAAGATTTAAAGATGATGTCATAATGCAAGATCAGAACTACCAAATGAGAAGAACCAAGACATAAAGTAGAAAACGAAGTTTGCAGGTTCATAGTATGATACCTTAGCAGCAAAGTTCCCTCCATATGCTCTAATGAATTCCTTCACCCTTAAAAAGGGAGCGATGTGCGGATTTGCTTGACTAACAATGAAATGGTTGACATTGAACAGCTCCTTCAATTGTATCATGGGTAAATCACTCTCTAAGCTCCCATCTCTCCACCGACGTGCCGGGCTTGTGCCTTCTTCTGGACCGAGATGAAAAGGTGGATGATAAGGTACAAGTTCACCAAACCTATCTTTAGCCATCAGCTCCTGGGCCTCAAAAAGGCCAGGAAAGGCACAAGATGCTGTCACTGCACTCCAAATAACAACATGAGGCGAGGTCAAGTAGTTGAGGCAACGGGGAGGTTCATGTTTTCGAGGAGAACACACTGTTATACCGAGAATCCTTCCAGTCATGTCATACGCTTCCTGGAAAGTCAAATTACTGGTAAGGTTCCTCAACATCATTTGCAACTGCCTAATCTCATGAACAGCTCCATGTGTCGTGACTCTCTTGACTATTGAATAGAGGCCACCCAATTGGTCAAAGAATTTCAGAGAATGCCATGAATCCTCGAAGAAACTCTGAAGCTCCGGCCAAGACCTAGTAGCAACAATGGAACACATGATGGATCCAACACTAGAGCCAGCAATGATCCGCGGCAAAAGCTTATGTTCCACCAATGTTTTAACTACACCAACATGAAATGAACCAAGAGATGCACCACCACTTAAAAGCAAAGCTGTCCTACCAAAAGCATGCCTAGTCTCATGCATGAACGCAAGCTTCTCTTCCAAAAGCAGCTCTTCAGAATCCGAATCACAAACCATCTTTAACTGAGTAGTAACTTCATCAATGTACTCCTTTATAAGTTTAGGCACTTGAAGCCTCCCCTTATGAAGCTCCGGGTTACACATATTACCAAGATTCCTGATAAGGTCTGCCCTCATACAGAAGATAATGTCCCTCAACGACCCTTCTTGGCGACGATGCCATAACTCTTGGAGCTTGTTCCTCACAAGTTCCTCATCATAAAACATTGCCTCATTCACTTTCGGACCCTCCTTCTCCAACATCTTAGCAGCGTGCGCCCACTCCTCATAAGTAAGTGCAGTTCTCATCATATTTCTCCAAAACTTCCTTCTATAAGCTACCTCAGCTCTCCTTTTCACATTCGTATATCGTTTCAGAACAAAAGCTATGATTGTCACCATTGCCAATATCCCCTGAGGATGCCGAGGATGGAACCACGACAAAACCGGCCCTACAAACCCTCTAAA
Source organism: Spergularia bocconei (assembly GCA_963457585.1). NCBI lineage: Eukaryota > Viridiplantae > Streptophyta > Magnoliopsida > Caryophyllales > Caryophyllaceae > Spergularia > Spergularia bocconei. The sequence continues at coordinate 714,841 of OY734946.1, read as the reverse complement.
CCTCCTAATGTACCCAATCAAAGCACGAACCAATTGATCCTTAAAATGTGCCATAGACTTGCAGAACAAGATTCTAAATGCAATAGTTCGCCCAATAATCGAAGTCGGTCCAATCGAAAACAGATCAATATTGGCCTCATCACTTATATCATCCATGTCTAAATCAATTTCTTAACTTATCACCACAATAACAATCAAATTTCCATGTATACAACACGCTTCCAACTACAATACACTCAAATCTTCTAGCAAACTCAACTTCCACAAAATCTCAACTTTCCCCCAAACAACAAAATCCAACAAAGGGTTTGATTGCAATGATAATAAATTCAAGGACTTCCACCTAAATTCAGCTCATAAAAGTTCACAATACAATAAATATTCATGATTCCCAATCAAAATGAACTTCCCAGAAATCTTATGAATGAAGCCAACAAAACTCTACAACAAATTAAACAAGATTCTACAATAAAGAACAAATCTTTCATACAAATGAAAGCTATGGAAGAAATAAGAACACAAACCCAGAATTTCTCACCGAAAAATCAGCTGAATTTTGCTGGAAATCATTCGAATTAGCTGTAAAACTCCCAACAAAATCCTGGGTCAGGCAGAAAACTTACTAATGAAGCTTCAAAATGGGGTTTAATTGCATTTTTCAATCCCAAAATCTGGTAATTAAATTCGACAATCTGGAGTTCGATAAATGATCGAAAGATTGGATTTTGGAAGGAGAAAAGCGTGAACGAGAAGATATTGAATTGGGGTTACAGACAATTTATGATACTGACATGAAATTTTAATTTTTAGCAAAAAAAAAGATGAATAAATAGTCAAAATAATTAGCAACATGGGCAAGAAAAAATCAAATCAAATTAATAATAATAATATTGAGATTGCATTGGGAAATGAGAAGAGAAGAAGATAAAACTTGTTAAAGAAGCTGACGTTGAACACAATCAGAAGTTTTTGGCTTTGAGTGAATTAGAAGGATAAGAAAGAATGAACTTTTTTCTTTCTTATAGTACATTTTTAGAAAGTTCATTTTTTTTGGAAGTTTCCAAAATTGTTGGCTTCATTTCATGAGGAAATCAAGATTCAAGAGTACTCAATTTATCATCTTCTTCATATCAAATAGAAAAAAAAATACTATATTCTCAGATTCCTGGTGTTTGGGGAAGAAAAAAACATTGTCGATGTCGTGTTTTTGTTGAAATGAGTTCAAAATGATTAGCTATTGTCGCCTAAGTTTTCCTCAATAAGGACAAAAAATAATGAATAAGACGATAACTAAATGCTAAATATAGAGTAACATCCCAATTCTATCAAAACTTAATAAAATTAGGTACTTCTCCGTATTGTTCTACTACACGTTTGTTAATGATTATCTAATACTATATATTAAAACCTGAAACCAGGTCTTTCCTACGACGACACTTGGCACACATTAATTGGACAGAACATAAAAATAGCATTAAATACAATTATCGGTTAGGATATGGTAATAAATTATCATACATTAATTGGATAGAACATAAAAATAGCATTAAATACAATTATCGGTTCGGATATGGTAATAAATAATTATAGAATAGAATATTATTAGCTAATTTATGGAAAGCAATCATTATGGTAATTTATTAGAGCAAAGATAAGGCAACATTTGTTTATATAAAACGAGTATAAACAATAGAAATATATAGCCCGGGCGTGGCACGGGCATGTCAACTAGTAATATACGTAATAGTAATGCCTAACACATGCACTCTAAGCAACACCCAAAAGTATATATTATATGAAACTTGCACACAAAACGTGGAACACAACTATCAATATATTGCCACAATGCCACGGTCTTTAGTACTAACCACCTTTGATGTACACATTTTACACACTTTCTCACATTTTTTAGTCATTATCACGACAACAAAATTGTGATAAGAAGTTGGGCCTATAATGTCCATGCAATCGAAGATCAGGAAAATTGGCCCATTAACCGTAAGATTGGTACTGTTGGGCCTGAGGCCCATACCGGAATGGTTTATTGTTGTACATTTTGTTGTTGGGTTTGGCCCATATCTCATGATCATAGCAACGTAAACTACGAAATAAAACATGACGACTTTATTGCAACGAAGATTACAAAATAATAAAGCGTGACGAGTTTTTAGAATTTGTTCTTTCTATCAATAGATTTGAATGCAGAGAGTACATTACTTCTTTGTGCAAATTAAAGGAAGCTTGAAAACGAAACTCTAAATCGAAGCTCAGATCGATCGATCAATCTTACAAACACAATTGTTTTAATTGTAAAAGAGGAACGTCAGAGGCCAAGAGACTGTACATGACAAAATCTCTAGGTTTCCCATCTATTATACGATACTTCCTTAGAACTCCATCCTTATGAAACCCAGCCTTCTCGAGCACACGATTCGAGGCCAAATTTTCGATCTCGGGTATAGCTTCAAGCCTCTCAAGGTGTGGCCATTCCCTAAAAATATCTGATACAATCATACGGACTGCCTTAGTAGTAATGCCTTTCCCCCAGTACTCGGACAATATTTTGTACCCTAATTCAGCCCTGCACCTTGTATCCTTGTCCTCGTCCTCGGGTGGCGTGACAGCGAATTCTCCAATCACCTTGTCTGTGTCCATCAAGCATATTGCTCTGAAACATGGGTGTGCAAAAATTTCTTCCACCATGTACTCTAGGCCATCTTCTACAGTTTTTATGTAGTCGTCGGAATCCCAAAAACGATGTGATTTTTCATCGGTAGCCAATGCCATGAAATCATCGATGTCTGTGAGCTCGAATGGACGGAGATAGATGTTGTTGGCTACGTTTTTATCATCTGCCATGGTTGATTTTTGGACCTGATCACCTAAACACTACATGCAACAACACTCCGTATTTATAAGGGTGCGAAAGGTGACATAAGGAAATATAATTGTTTCGTAAGTCAACCTGATATCAGTACCACTGTATCTATTGCGTGCCACGGTCTTAACTCCTTAGTACGTACTAACCATAATTATTGTTTCCTTAACTCGATATAGCAAAATCAACATCGGGTAGGATATGTTGTTTCCTTAAATTGGATTACACGATCTTGCAAATTTTTAGTCATTATCAAGACAATGGTAGAATGCGATTTTTTAATTAGTCATTATCAAGACAACGGTAGAAGTTTTAGTGTCTTACTGAGTCAAAGTGATATAGTAATGGGATTTACTCTATTCTAGATTTCTAGCACAAGTTTCGTGGTGAAACAATGGAGAATCAGAGCAGATTTGGAGAATGAAGAAGAGTGAAAAAGAAGATGGTGAGAAGAGAGAATTTGAGGGAAGAATTGTGATTATTATTGATGATTACAAAATGAGTACAATCAATTTATCCAGCATTTTGCTAACTGATGGCTAACAGAATTAACCAACTAACAACTTGCAACAACTTATAACTGTCTAACTAACTCTAACAACCTTCTAACTGAATTTCCAGCTTCAGGCTTTCTACTCTTTGTATTTGCATATAAGTCCCTGCATCACAAACCCGCAATGCAGCCAGGTCTATTACTACTCAGATCGTCCGCCCTGTTTTTTTGCAGATCAAATCAATGTCTTACAGGACAACTTAAATCACTAAGAACTCGAAACGATCACTAATAATGATAACACGAACTTACAAACCCAATTGGTTTGATTGTGAAAGAACGTCCGAGGCCAAGAGACTATACATGACAAAATCTTTAGGTTCCCCTTCTGCAATAAGATACTGCCTAAGAACACCTTCCTTTTGAAACCCAGCCTTCTCAAGCACACGATTCGAGGCCAAATTTTCGACCTCGGCTATAGCTTCAAGCCTCTTAAGGTGTGGCCATTCCCTAAAAATAGTTGATACAACCATATGGACTGCCTTAGTAGCAATGCCTTTGCCCCAGTACTTGGGTGATACAATGTACCCTAAGTTAGCCCTGCACTTTGAGGACTCAACCCGGGATGTCGAGACAGAGATATGTCCAATGGCCTCGCCGGTGTTCATCAAGCATATTGCTTTGTAATAAGGGTGTTGATCAATGACATTCGACAAGCACTTTAGGCCATTGTCTGCACTGATTATGTCGTCAAAACCCGAAAAACGCAATGTTTTTTCATTGGTTATCAATGCGATGAAATCTTCGACGTCCGAGAGCTCCCATGGACGGAGAAAGATGTTTTCGGCTACGTCTTCATCATCTGCCATGGTTGGTTTTGGGGCCTGATCAACTGAATACGTACTGCTGGGCAAGAACAGTTGGTATTTATAAGGTAATAACTAATAAGGGTGCAGAACGAGCAGTAAGAACTGAAAAAGGAAAGATAAGGAAATAATTGTTTCCTAAATCAACCATATCAATCTAGTAGACTCAATATGGCAAATTCAACCTTGTTGAATAGTATTGCTGCCCACCTTTACTAGATGAGTACTCGTAATTGTTTCCTTAGACTAGATTACACCTTTACTAGATGAGTACTCGTAATTGTTGAATACTACATCAGTTCCTGGGTTTGGGCCTTTAATGCCCATGCAATGGTAAGTCAGGTAAGTAGCCCAATATATCAAAGAAACAGCTCAGTAGTTGCCCGTTCTCAACATTGATCCATCGACTCTCCACCCCCACGGCTCCAGCTGCTCCTATGTAAATAAACTAAAAAAGAAAAAAGAAACCTGCCTTACAAGACAAAGTCACAACTTAATCAGTTACTATCCCCTCTTCCACAAGCTCTAGCCTCTACCCCAGGCGCCAACTAAGAGGTTCAAACTTCACACTTAACATGAAAGAATCAGACAAAAAACGGCGATAATGAGGCGAGTTGGGTGCCTGAGTCGAGCTCAGGCATAACTAATGATGTTCTCGAGTTATGAAATCGAACTTGATTCAAACTTTAACCTACTACTAGTATATATTTCGAGTTGTTTCGGCTCAATTCATTATCACCCATATGTCACCGAAGCTTAATCTACACCAAGTACATAACATCACATTAGTCCTAACTCCTAAGGCTCCTTGCAAATTAATACGAAGTCCCACATGGGACATGGTCACCCAACAGTCGGTGATCCAACTAAATGGGCCCCACAACTTTGGCTGTAAGCGTCTCAACTGTCGTCAATTGACAACGGACAGATCATACTGACTGTTGAATATGAATGATAAAATTAGTGTCAGGAAATTCCCCAAGAATTTGTTTACGGTCTGTATTAGTATTAATCTATTATTCTTATTATATAATTGTGTCTCTAATCATAATCAAATGCAAGAAAGCTACATAACACATTTGTCACAAATCATGACACTCATCAGTAAATTTACACTTGTGGGCTACACTGGAAAGTGCTTAAGCTTGAAAAAGAAGTTTCATGGTATTGCATTATTGAAAAGTGATCAACATGTCCAATAATTTGATTAAAATTTAAATGAATAAGTCTTCACCATGCAACTACACATAATAGCACTCCATAATACAACTTAGAATCAAAGTTATTTCTTAAAGAAAGACTTATCCTTGAAGTTTCATAAAAGCATTCGTCATCCATATCACTAATACCGCCCGTATATAAAGTTCTTCCCCCGATACCAAATGTACGCAACCTTTAGAGCCTTTATTTTCGTAGAATAAAAGAATCATATATGGTTTTCATTTTCTGATTTACCTTAGTTAACGAGATGACCATCGACTACTTCATTAAAAAAACGAACGGTTTTTAAAAGCCAACAGGCAAGGACAAGAGCAAACATCTTGATCAAAAGACTTAGCAGTAAGCAGCAACAGGAAAAGTCTACTTAATACTGATAAAATTATACTAGTCAAGCCGGCAATGCAGGCCAGGTCCATTACTCAGATCGTCCGTCCTGTTTTTTCCAAGTCAATGCAAAACATAAACTTATCTATGGGTAGTGAAGTTGACACCTCCCTCATTTAATTATTTAGCCTCCTAATAAAAAAAACATAAAGTTATTTGTCTAAACAATTCAACTTCCTGCCATTGAAATTTCTAAGTTTTCTATCTGCCAAACACCCAAAATCTTCCTATCCAAATGCAAGAGTCCAGGAAATCACTTTAGCTTCTTCAAAAAGCAACTTAGCAGCCAAAATTAATCAGATACACACCAACTAAAGATATTCACACTATTTCCAGTTTGACCAAATTTGTGAAAAGAATCAAGGAAATCACACCAAAAAGCCCAAAAAAGAAGCAGAAAAGGTATTCTCATCAGATTCCAGTATTCCACTAATCACGATATTCCCATAACTAGAAAGATGGCAATCAGAACATTCACAGCACAAGATAGATATAGTACGAACAAGGGAGGGGTGCCTGAGCCAAGAAAGAAACTGAAGAAGTTAAAGTCAGTGAAAGTTGCAAACCTGGACAGGTTGAGGTTGTCAATGAGGAGAGAGAAATCGCGATTTGATCGTAGTTTCATGGCTTCATCTGATGATGGAACTGAGGCATCATGGTCATCTTCTGCAGTTGTGTCAGGAACATCATCACCCAACTATATGAGGCCTACTAGCTCAAGTGCCAGAAAAGGGTCACCACAGGCAAATTCAGGTACTGCTGTGTCGAGTTTTGCTAGCAGCAGCAGCAGCAGCGTTACCAGAGGTGGTTCTGCGAAAAAGAGCACACTATATGAGACATCGAAACTTCAGAAGGTTTCTGTAGAGGAAGAATTTAATCCTGTAGATGTAAATATTCCAGTTAAAGTTATTAGACGACAGAAAAGCATAAAAAAGGTGCCTAGTGTACAACAAGCAAAGAAGTTGTCCAGTATGAAATCCATGAAAATTCGTGCAAAATACTCGCAGTTCCAAGAAGACAGTTTCACCAGGGAAGAAATGAATTCTGAGGATAAACCAGAAAGTTCGGATTCGAATTACGCTTATGATCAGGAGAGCATGGTGGGGATTGGAGCTAAGCAGAGGAGTGCATTCGACAGATCAAGATCGATAAAGATGACAAGACTTAGGAGCAAAAGATATTCAAAAAGGCTGCCAAAATCCAGACTTTCTGGAACAACAGAGCAAATGACATTTGGGGGAGTACCACATTACATGAAGGGAACCAGCTCTCATGAAGCAAGAAAGGTGAGTTTTCATGTCTGATTTCGCACTTAAATCGCTAATTGTATAGAAAAACTTCGTTACCCTTGTTGCACTCCCTTCATTAGCTAATTGTTCGAATTCTGTATGCGAAAATTTCTTCAAGTGAACTGAAATTGATGCTCACTCGTCTTCCAAAATGGGTGTAGAGACAAAGAAGAAACGAACAATCCCATTATTTAGGATTTAGGGGGTTCAAGTTTCAACAGACTAAACTGAATTATAGTCCCATTTTTTAGCAGAATTCTGCAAAGGGTCTGACAAGAACAGCCAGTTGGAAACCTCTAAGGATTCTAGCGAAAATTCCAAGTCTGAGACAGAAGAGGGGTAAAGTAAGGAAACGACCAGAGGTTCTCACCCCATTGTCACGTAGTGTCGTTGGTCGAGCCACCTGTTCGTCCACTCTTAAGCAATCTGAGTTCCCAGATCATATTGTGCTTAATTCAGGGGGGAGAGAATCAGAAGGAACTTCGTTTGTCCATGTTTGTCCTTACAGTTATTGTTCTCTCAACGGTCATCACCACCATGAGCCTTCACCACCTCTTAAGGAATTTATCTCTGCAAAAAGGCAGTCAATAAAAAACCAGAAGGTCAAGAAACTGAGTGAAAATGTAGAACATTCCACAAGTACCCCAAAAACTGACCAATCAAGGCAAATTGACTTCACTGAAATTCATACATCTCAAATGTTGGATTCTACTCCTGAAGAAGACGAAGACACTGGTCTAGATTTTCTCATTACAATCTATGCCAAACCGAGGAAAAAGTGGGTCTCTGAAGGCGATCCCAGCAATGCTTCAGCAGGATTAACTAGCTTCACATACGACCAAACCAGTGAGACAGGCTCAGATTGGCAACTAGCAGAAGAAGCAGCCAGCAAAATATCACAACATAAGGTAAGCATCAGAATAATGTTTAGCATCAACACCAAATTACTTAGTGAATTTCACTAGCAAAAAAGAATATTAAGATTAGTACTAGATAAAGTATGATAAAAGCTCTAGTTTCCAGTATAAAGACAGAACACACAGAAGAACATGCTGCTGCACGAAAGTAATTAAGAGCATGATATTTTCTTTCGTACGGAAGACAAGAAGCATTGAATGTAGGACACCTTGATGCTAATGATAAAATTTTGCAGGATATTAGCCCAACTACCTCAAATGACGCCGCTGAAGCATTTGTAGGTGAAAAAAAGATTCAGAGTTCTGGTGATCTGACCAATATCTTCTCGGATAAACAGAAGTATACAAACATCTGGCAGCTTATCTATCAACAAGTTGTACCAAGTAATGCACAAAAGACTGAAACTGAGAGAATTAGTGAAGAAAATGAGGAGGGAGTGGATGTGAATGCTTGCCATGAGGGTAATAAATTGGATCAAGAACAAAGTGGATACAACAGAACTCTCAGTGGCGAAGGGGATAATCAAGAAGTCGCAACCAAGAATCTTGAATTTGATCAAACTGCAGCTGTAAAGTTGGTGGAAGAAGCTCTCAAAAGTATCCTAAAACGTCACACAGAGTCAGTTGATCAGCAGTTCAAACCAGACCAAGATATGACTAATAGACTTAACAGTGGATATGCTTTATCTCCTTCAGTTTCAAAAGAAAACACCAATGTCAGTGATGAGTTAGCTGGAACTGACTTGAGCTTGGCAGCAGATGAGAGGCCAAAGAAAGCAGATCGATGTGAAGGAGAAATGCCAAGGCAGCAAATGTCCAAGAGCTACATGAAGCTGAAAAAGATATTTGTGACTGCCAAAATCATAAAGGCAATGGAAAGAATGAAGAAGATCAGTCCACGAACACCACGTTACCTCCCTGCAGAGCCAACCTCAGATGAACAGAAAGTTTATTTAAGGCACCTTAGCAGGAACGACAGGAAAAATACTGAAGAATGGATGCTTGACTATGCACTGAGAAGGGTGATTTCCAGGCTCGGTCCTGATCAGCAAAGAAGGGTTGCACAACTTGTGGAAGCATTTGAAACTGTCTCGCCAGAGCAGAGAGAAGGCATACAAGATTATCCCATGGAAGGCAAGTCTATAACTACCAGTGATTCAGCCATCCTGGTGAACGAAGAACTTGAGCAGCAGAGAATGTCCATACCTGATCAACAGGTCACTGCCCAGCAAGGTAATGAGGTTCTATTTCACAAAAGTGATCCTGAAGAGAAATATTTGAGAGAAGCTCATGAAGATCAGATTAGAGCAACAGGTAACATACTAACATCATATCAGTTTCTAATTACTTAGCACTTGAACACATGCGTTTGTAGACTGTCATTCACAGATATGTAGCATGTTAGACTTTAATTGGCATCTTTCCGAAGTCTGACAAAACGAAATTACAGATTCACCAGTGGAGACATCAAGAAACAATTGTGAACTTGTTGATACTCATGTTATTGATGGAGGTATGGCTAAAGCGTCTACGAGCATTCTGGAGGATCATTCCCAATCTCCTACTAGGGATTCAGAAGTAAATCATAGTGGTGATTTGACTTCGATATTGAACAACAACAAAAATTACACTTGTATGTGGAACCTGATCTACCAACAGGTAGCAGGAGAAACATCAACGGATAGTGAACAGGGAGCCAATGTACTTCATGAAGACGAGCAGGGAGATGAGGCAACCAATTGCCCGGAGAACGGTCCAGAATCAGCTAGTACAGATCACAAGAAAGATGAGGATGACCAACATGCACCTGATGAAGTTAACGAATCTGATCAGTCAGCTGCTGTAAAGCTGGTAAAAGAAGCACTTGATGCAATCTTAACACGTTATGAGCAATCCAGTGAACATCAGGCCGTTCCAGTCCCTCAGAGGGTTTCATCTTCCAATGATGAAAGTTGCAGAGAAAATGGTAAGCACGTTGAAAGACAAGCATATCCAGAGGAAGAGGAGAAATTACATTTGAGAGAAAACGCAAGTGTCCCAAGCCACCAAGGGGAACCCAAAAAATTTGAGAGTCCACCGACAGGGATGTCCAAGAGCTACAATAGGCTAAAAAGAGCATTTGTTACCGCCAAATTTATCAAGGCGATTGAAAGATTAAGGATGAACAAGCCAAGACAAAACCTCCCTTCAGAGGCAGGCTCAAAGAAAGAAAGAGCTTATCTAAGGCATGTGAGCATAGACGGAAGGAAAGGTGATGAAGAATGCATGCTTGATTATGCCCTTAGACAAGTAATTTTGACGATGGCTCCAGATCAACAAAGAAGAGTAGTGAAACTTGTAGAAGCGTTTGAAACAGTAACTCCTCAGCAGAAAGGGAAGGGCCTTAATTGTCGTCCTCCGAAAATCGAAGCTGAGACCGTGGCCATATCCGCCACTCAGACATGTGCGTCATTAAAAACCACGGCTGAAACAATGCATCAAAGATCCATATTTGATGAAAAGCAAGACAATGGAGTTCTATCATCAACCAAAGGTGCTTTTTATGAAAGATGTCTGCAGGAGGATCACGATCATCAGGCAAGCAGAACAGGTAGATCAATGTCGCTTTCTATTTCCATCAAACTAAAACAATCAATTTGGGACATAGCAAACAATTGTTTATGCTGAATCATTATATCCGAATCATACCAAATGTTAATGTGGGCAACAATGTTCCAGGGGGCATAATTCTGCGAAAGGCTGTTGAAACAACAATTCCAGAGAGGATTTCTGAGTTCTCTCAAAGCAGTTCAACATCAGCTCCTAATGTTAAAGCTGAAGTATCAAGCATTGGGGTTGACGAAATTACGAAAGATGCTGAGGTCTCTTCTTGCTTTCCAACAAAGGGTTCTGAGGTGAGGTCCAGAGGTGATATGGCCGCTATACTTTCTAATAAACGAAAATATACAAGCATGTGGAATCTAATCCATCAACAAGTCGTCTCAAGTGAAACATCAAAGGCCGCAGAGCAGAAATCACATGAAGTCAATGAAGAGGACTGCGAAGATATGAATGCTCCAGATTCAAGTCAGACCAGTTGCAAAGAGAAAGTTGAAAAGGATGAAGATACAGCTCGCAATCAATCAGCTGCCATAAAGTTGGTAAAGGAAGCAATTCATGCAATCCTGCAACGCCATGAACAGAAACTTGATCAACAAGCCCTTGAACATGATGACATTGCCATGGTTCGTGCTGAAGAACTTAATGATACATCTCCTTGTGCTCGCATTGAACGAATTTCCCAAGAAGGCGAGAATGAAGCTGAAAATCATAGAGATCCGGAGCTAGAAGACTATTTGCATATTGTGGAAGACACAAGTGTGCCACTCCAAGAGCAAGCAGATGCAGATGAAGGAATGACAGCCCAGAAAAAGATGTCCAAAGGCAGAAGCAATCTTAAGAAGTTGATTGTTACAGCTAAATTCATTGCAGCCATGGAAAGATTAAAAAAGATTAAATGGCGCAAACTACAGCATCTATCACCAGAGGAAGCCCCCCAGGACGAAAGAGTTTATCTAAGACATCTAAGCATCAGAGGAAGGAAAAATGATGAACAATGGATGCTTGACTATGCACTAAGAAATGTTCTTTCCAGCCTAGCTCCTGACCAGCAGAGAAAAGTGACACAGATCATAGATGCATTTGAAACTGTCAACCCAAAGCTGAAAGGGAATGGCCCTAAGTTTCATAAGAAAGAAGAGTGTGCCCCTGTTATTGAATCAGAGAGCGTAGAGGATGAAACAGAAAGTGTTGATCTATCCTGTGAGACGCCAGGCTCAGATAACATTGATTTGCACATTTACCAACAAGCCAGCCCAAAAGGTAATCCTGAGTCTAAATTCACATTTCTAACTTTTTATATAACAAGCTACAAAAACAGCAGTTTGATTCCCTAATTTGATAGACTCTGTAGATTTTAGAGATGATGAACCACTGCAACCATCGACCGTCAGAGACAAGAACACAGATGCCAACACAATATGTGAATCACTCCAACACATTACTTCAAGTGAGAATCCTCAGCAGGATCATGAGCAAAACATAGCCGAAAGCATTATATCTGACAAAAGGAAAACTACCAGCATGTGGCAGCTGATATATCAACATACCCAATCAGTAGCCAGTGCAGAAGGTGGAAGCAAGCTTGATGGAGAATTCAGGAACATAAACAAAGACAGCTCGCAATTTCAGATAAAGGCTGATGCAAATATTGATGACAATGTGAATGATAATGATGAGAATGATGATAATAGTGATGCAAGCAGTGTGACAAGTGAACTCACCGAGACTGATGCCATAAAGCTGGTGAAAGAGGCCATTAATGATATTCTGAATGTGCCACAAGACCAAGATGATGAGCTACTTGTTGCGAGTAATAGTTCATCTGCTTTGAGAAATAACCATCTACCAGCAGGCCAGGAGCCTGAGAAAAGCCTATCCAGGGGCTACAGCAAACTCAGACAAATAATTATCTGCAACAAATTCATCAAGTCAATGCAAAAGATGCGGAAAAACCGCCCACAAAAGCAAAATATGCCGTCATTTTATTCTAGTGCAGAAGCTAGAAAGGCTCAACTCAAATCTGGTGCAGCAGGAAACAAAAAGGGTTCAGACGAATGGATGCTAGATAATGTATTACAAAAAGTTATATCTGAACTTGCTCCTGTCCAGCAAAGGAGAGTGGCATTGTTGGTCAAAGCATTTGAAAATGTCAATCCAGGTCAAGAAGAAAGGGGAACAGCGGTCACTTACATGAAAAAGGGCCCATCTGATGATATAGCAGCCAATGCAAACGGAAATGAGGATATAGTCTCGGAATCATCTCAGCAGTCACATTTGTTGCTTGATGATTCTAGTCCAGAGCTCAACAAAATAGAAACAACCTCTAGCATGAAATCAGCCTTTGACATGGTTCCACAAGATATCAGTGAAGATGGAACTTCAAGTTTGATTGAAGAACGTGTCCTGAATGGGGAAGAACTAAAAGGCAGTGATCCTTATAACATCACAGATTTACCATGTGCCCCAGACAGTACTTCATCAGACACTCATACGGACCCAATTGAAGTTACTTGTGAAGATGAACAAAGAGTTCCTCCTTACGAAATGAAAGCCACCGAGAAACAGTTGGTTGGACATCCTGAAGGGACTGAAGATGCAGATCAGGCTTCGCTACCTGAGGGCGTAAAAGATGAGAGGAATCGTATTGCTCACAGTAGAAGATCCTTGAACAAGGAAAACTACAGCAGCCTTTGGGGCCTCATTCTCCAGCATGCCAATACTGATATACCGCAGAAGGTAGAGATGCCATCATTGCCCGAAATAGATAAAGAAAGTACCACAGATCATTCAGCTCAGTTATCTCCGGAAGTAATTCATGACAAAGGCGCAAACATATCAGCTCCTACAAGCTTTGACTCCCATGATCGTGAGGCAATTAAGCTGGTACAGGAAGCAATCAATGAACTACTCACTGTCCCGGAGCAAGCAGAGGATAATCAAGCCATCACGCCTACTAGCACAATTTCAGAGCAAGCAGGCAGCAACCATGTTCATGGAAATGGTAGAGATACGTCGTCTCCTGATGAAGAAACTACACAAGCTGAAACGTTAACGGATAATATTGCAGTTCTAGAAGGCGAAATATCAACACCAAGAGAAAACTTATCCAACGCCTACAGCAAAATGTCTCAAGTCATTATGTGCAAGAGATTTATCAAGGCAATGGACAAAATGCGACAACTCAGACCACAGCCTCCTCAGGAAAATCCTCCAACAACTCGCACTGAAGCAGAAGGAACTCCGTCACTGCGACAAACATCAGCTGGCGATAAGAAAAGTTGGGAGGAAGGGATGCTAGATCATGCACTTCAGCAAGTTGTTGGAAAGCTTGCTCCTGCTCAAAAGAGAAGAGTGACACTGCTTGTTCAGGCTTTCGAGACAGTTGGTTCACAGCCGGAACCCATTACGAGCTGGAAAAGCAAAAGCAGTAATATCCTTAAAACATGATAGTAAGTACATTTTGTCTTTCAGAATGTAAGGTGTCAGGTAGTTATTCAGCTTTCAGATAGAAGGAAATTTTATGGTGCCTCACATAGTAACATTTTTTGAGTGGCTTCATATAGAAGTTTGCCAATACTGCTAGAAGTTTGATCAGCAGAAGAAATTATATTTTCTGCGCAACCATGTACAGTCAAAGATACCCCTATTGCTAGATATTCTTTGCTTTTCTTTTCCCTAACACATGTGTATGAATCAAAATTGACAAAAAAAAAAAAGACAAGAAACTGAAAAGACTCTTCCTAACCCCTCACTTTGCACCGTGTACTGAAGATGGTAACTATACTATACATAAGATTATCAACATCCAATAATCCATAAGTGTCATAACGTTCAACAAATCATCTCTTGCATTACACGAGAAAAGAGAGTTCATCTTTCAACTTCCACATTGAAAACCTAAAGAGCAAACCAGCAGGAATGACTTCCAAGGTTCAACAAAAACGCCCTTACATCATGCAACTATGAACTTATATAAACATTCCCGTGATCTCATTATATCCAAACTCACCCTGAAACATCTCAAAATGTGGAAAAATTAATCGCCTACATTCTGCATACTTCATATTACCACACAAACAATCCAATTACCTCTGAAATTTTCAAGTCTACCGAATTTTCCCCTATGAGAATTACAGACTACATCACTAGACTCAATAATAAATCGATAAGTTCACAAACCAAAGCAGTCCGTTCTCATCTTAAAGAACGGAATTAAATCGAACAGGATCATCATAAGTTCATAACTAACCTAGCTTCATTCAGAAGGAATACAAGTTAACATACGGTCTAGGTTTCACTTGCCATGGTAGTTTTGCATCGACCTATTAGTCCGACTTACCAACAACAGAACCTCTACAAGTCTACAACCAGTTTATCGTTCGTGAATCAGACCAACACTATCCAGATTACGAGACCTATATCGTTCGATTTTTCTAAAACTACACTTTCTCATCCACCTCTTACACTCCTAAATTAAGAGGCCGCACGAAAAGCCGAAATACAACCACCGGACAACAAAGCCGCTCCAACAAATCGAGTCACACGATACGACACATTTCCGTATCCAGATTTCAACGAACTCATGTACTAAAAATATCAGCATAAAGTTTAATTAAGCTTCATTTTCTAATTAATATACTCAATAATCATCAGAATACTCTAAGAACCGTAATAATTACGCCAAATCGAACAATAAGCTGGAAATATAAGCGCAAAAATAGATAGGTTCATCAAAATAATAAGATTAAATCACAAAATTAAAGAAACCCTAGCTTTACACGGATAAAATTAATCGATCAAATTGTAAGATTATGAATTAAAAATTGATATAATAGAAGTCGAAAAATTAATCTAGAAGAAGTAAATATCGATACAATCGAATAATAAAGAGAGAAATAGACCTGGAAATTACCGTGAAATTGTGAATTTTGCAGCAGGAAATTTAGGCGGGAATTTTTTTTGGGGGAGGAAGAACTCCGGTGGACATTTTGTATTTGAAACGACACTTGAGAAAGACGCCAACATGAAAGAGGGGTTGGGCAGGGCTAGTTATGTTTCGGGTGATATGTATGGGCCAAAAGCTTTGTTAGCGCGAAACTTGGGCTAGAGAAGTGGAGAGGGAGACGATAGTGATCCATCGGGTGGTAGTTTTCGAGGTTAAGCGTCTAAGACGCGAAGCGTGACATGCTTGTCGTTTTTAGTTTTTGGAATTTTCTAGAGTTCTAAAATTTATTGTAGTTAATAAGTTGCAAAATAAATACTCCCTCCACTTTTTTTGGTTCTTTACGTTTGGTTTGAATATGTGAGAAGAATTCAAACCAAACGTAAAGAACTAAAAAAAATGGAGGGAGTACTAAAAGTTGTGTCTAAAATTCTCAATAACAGTCATATATACTGACGATTAAAAACTGAAGACTACTTTTTATGATTCTCAAATACGGAACTTTGATTTTCTTAGGCTTGTTTGATAGGACTTAATAAAAGTAGTATTCAGATCAGTTCAGAATCATTCGAATCAGATCAGAGTCATTCAAATCCAGATCAGATCAGATCAGAAATGTTCAAATAACAATCAATGTGTTTGGTCCATAATTGATACTAATTCGTTGAAATTCAATCAAATTTTCAACACATTCAAATCAGATCAGATCATATCAGTTAAGAATCATTCAAATCAAATCGGAATCATTCAAATCAGATCAAATCAGTTAAGTTCAGAAAGATACAGTCATATTAAACAGGGTCTTAGAAGTTAGAAGTAGAAAACTGAAACTGAAAATCGAAAACAATACCAATCAAGAGTGGAGCGCCCATTTTTATTTTGCATTTTCAACTTCTTGACCCGTGCATAATGACTCATACGGTCAAGTCATCAACCATGCTGATTTTCCTCATCTCAAACTTTATTTTATAGAGTGTGATCGACGACGTAACATTGCACCACTAACTTTAAATCTAGACTACATAAAATTGTACGATCCACATTGTTTGACCCGAATAAGTTGCTCAACAAGAAAGTTAAACGCACCAATAATAAATAAACAGTAGCAGTGTAGCACCCAACGACCATATAATTTGAGAAAAATCATCGCCGACCAACTAATATTTTAACGACCTTAATTAACGGTCAGCTTCATTCTTACGCTACCTAACTAGCTAGCTCACATGTGTGATGTGTATAATGTAGCTTTACTAGTGGAAATATGAGATGTAGGTGCACGTATCATAATTCGCTTATTGCATTTCATACCAAACAAAACTCAAAAATAGTTTAATCATTTATAAGTGCTCCTTCCTGTACAACCCATTTCGTAGATCATTGATTCGTTATTACGCATTTTGAAAGGAATTATGTTGCAAAATTATTAATTTGATATGATTTATCATTATGGTATCCAAGCAACGGTTTACTATAGGCTTGGAAATCGATTGTGCTCTATTGTTGGTGTTAGAATGCGCGATAATTTGAACACCTCTGGTGCCAATAACGAGGCTCTTATGGTCTGATACACCGAAAGCCTAGTCTGCCCACAACGATTTTATACCTTCAACATAGACTCAAAGAATATATAAGGTAATTCATAATATTCATATAATTATTTTTATAAGTTAATTAAATTTAATTTGTAGTCTAATTTTCCATATTCAACCATAGTTCTACGTATATAAACATGTGTTCATCAAAAAATTCCATAATATACAAACCTAAAACTCTTTCCGTTCAATTTACTACCAAATTAAAAAAACAAAAAATTATTAATGGCTGGCCCTGGTGTGCATCACTATTTCCCAACAGATTATTTCGTTCCACCTCTATACTCTTGTAGCGTACACCACAAGAAACCTCAATCAATAATCAAGAGCACACAAGATAATGATCATCATGGTGTACATGAAGATAATACTCATCAACTGAAGATTATAATGGACAATAACAAGAAGAATAACGTCGTGATCAAGTCTCATACAAAATCGAACAATGGTTCGTGTATTCGAAATCGAAATCGGCAGACGACGAACAAGTATAATGATGGAAGGGATTATTGTGAAGAAGCTATGATTGCTGCTAATACTAGCATTATTGATGATAATAATCGCGAGGGGTTGTTACAGCCGTTTTTGTTAGCTTTTGCAGCTTCTGTCCCCCTAAATTCTATGTAATTAGATACATAATTAAACAAAATTAGGGTTAGGTGCTTTTCAATTATTTCCTGAAAAATTCGCATGTTGGTTTCTTTGTTCTAAAAATTTGAATTGGATTCAGAATGATAATTAATAATCCCCTATCGTTTATTCTAATTCAATTCTCTGCGTTTGAATTCAATGAAACGAAATGAGTAATTTAGTTGCATTGGTATACATGGACTATACGTGTTCTAGTAAGGTTCATGCACTAGGGTTTTAGTGGCATTAATTAGGGTTTAATGGACATTTAAAATTGTTTTGTATGTAGGGTTAGTTCAAATTATTTACTCCGTACTACTTCTAACTCCTCTAATTTCGTCGATGTGTGATACTTTCGTGGATGTGTGATACTTCCCACCACAACTTGCATGTGCATGCCGCAATTGTTAATTTACGTAAGTGAAAGTTCAACTTCAAAGATCGAATAATAATCCTGATTTCGGCTCTGCGCGCATATACCATGCCATTATTTAACTGGCGTGTTGGTGAATGTTGATGGTGACGATACAAGTCACGCCGGAGATTATACTGAATTATTTCTTGAATATTCGGCCTGATATTATTATATGATGGACGGTCAACGACGTCCGCATGCAACCATACATAAGTAGAGAATGCGTATAATATACAAGCAGACTTTATAGAAGAACTAATTGATTTGGCTTTTGATTTTTCAAAGGAAGACGTCATTTCAGTTAAATGGTCTTCTCACTATATGCATGAGCCGGCACTCTTCATACTCGTACAGTCGTACTTAGCAACCCCAACAAAGATGGATATTCCCACATTATTAATGTATGGACAATAATAGATTCATAGGGTGTGTCATCGTATGTACCAAATGTTTTAGTAATATTCCGAGGGGGTACGAATATGTTTATGTTTAAAGTTTAAATAAAAATTTTACGATCTATTATATTGTATGATTGTACTTGACTCGAATGTAAGATAAATAAAAATCGAAAAGAAAACACTAAGGCAGAATAACCATCGTCGTTATTACATTACCATTCAGATTTTCAGAACCGTAAAATTATCACTCACGAGATTTAACGAAAATGTATTTCACACTCGAACTCGAAACCAACTTAATTAGGTCTTGTAGTATCCACCCAAGACTTGTTCAAGACTTTTTCATCCTCACATTTGTTTATTGAAACAACTTCCCGTTTTTCTCCTATAAATATGTCATAGAAACAGGGCAATATGGTTAGAAAACAGAGTTCATTTCCAACCTCTAATTTCTCAAACAAAGCTTCACTAATACTCAACAATCTCCAAACAAAAAAAAAAAGCACACACAAACAGCTACAACTTATAAAATCATATCATATAAACTTTGAATGGCTGGACTTCAATCCTACAGTTTTTTTCCAACTGATTTCTTCGTCCCAACTTTTGATGTTGTTGTTGATTCTTCTTCAAAATCTCTGCCGTTGATTCAACACAATCACCACCAGATCAACGACTCAGATCGTTTGTTCAAGAACAAGAAAGTTTCTCTCTCAACTTCTGTGGATTCTACGTCTACTATCACACCAATCACAAAGAAATATTGAGATATCATTTGGGTTTGATTAAAGGTTGGTGTTCTGTTAGTTGTTCTCTACCGTTTTGATTTTACACAATTTCGGGTTTAGTTTAAATTCGAGCCGAGTAAGAGCATAAAAACGCGTCAATACTCTAACTCATGAGTTTTAACATCGTTAAGTTACGAGGCTTGAACTCGAGACTCGACCAATTGTTTACTAGTATGTGTGATATTTGGAAAAATAAATAGCAAAGCTACGTATTTTGTACATCGGCCCCCTTTTTTGTACGCCGTTGTATGATGAAATATTTGTATGATAAATAACAATACTTTTCGGGTGATTTTTGCATTAACCATTTGTAATTTAATTTTTCGCAATATGTATATATTCAGACTTGTTATCTAACTTGGCTTATAGAGTGAAAGATTATTTGCAAAAATTATATAACTTGGCTTGTTTGCATGTGTTAGCATAAGTGTGTAACCAAATGGTAGTGATTTTTCGGTACTACCCGTTTACATGTACTAGCGAATTCAATAACGGGGAATATAACGTTGAACTGCTACCATTGAACTGGATAATGTTTCTTAGTTATGAATTAATGGTGAACTCGTGTCTCAAATAGAGTGGTGAGTCTTTTTAGGATCTCAACGATTATAATACTTTTACATAAGGTGCGCTCGTATTTGACATTAAGACGGAGTCTTGGCATTGGCGATGCTCGTAATTTTGATTTCTTCTCTTGTAATATTCCGTGCTATAAAATTTGATCAACCATGACATACAATGTGACATCAACATATATTCCTAACTTTTAACACATAAATGACATTTCATATGTACAAATGAACCTGCAAATTGTATAGTACAGTAGAAGTCTTCTCCTTCTCTGTTTTCTCTGCTCATTTCAAAATCACAACCCAAACCCTTGTCAATCAAGCTTCTTTACACTACTTTCTCTTCTTTCTTCTGATCCACATTTTTACAGTCTCAGATTATTCCTTCATCCTGCACCCAGAGATCAAACAACACGATTAGACCTCTATTTATAGTCTAGGAAACCTTGTGACATTCCGCGAATGCTTCTACTAACCGGATTGTTAGACCCTGTCGATTTTGAAGACTGGTTGGAATGCCCCCTTTAAACTTGTTGTTTTGGAGATATCTGCCATTATTAGAGTTTACAACAATTGAATCAGCAAAATAATAAGACAGCGTAACAGTGACAGACACAACTCCAATGCATCAAAGACTCTTGTCTATGACACTAGTAGGGAGTCGTGTCGTGTCCATTTTTGTAAATGTTGTACTATCAAATGGTGTAAACGGAAAAGAAATACTGAGTATGATGCATTACATCTCTCGTAGACGTGGAAGTTTGCCTAATGATTCCGGGATCGGACCTTCGAACTGATTATGCTCCAAATGCCTGAACAATGCACAAATGTTGACATTACATGCCAGTTAAAAACAAAAAGTTTGTGGTAACAAAAACTCAGGAGCGAGACTTTAATTAGTTAGTACATTCCTACTCGACTCAAATTCGGATTAAAATTTTCGCGCAAATGAAAGTGAAAGAATTGGTGTCAACTTACAAGGTCTCTAGCACTTTCATAGAGCTCATATCAGGTAGTGAACCTGTAAACTTGTTATTTCCAAGCCAGCTATAATAAAATTACACTGCTTAATTATATCAATGAATTAGTGTTAAGAAATTACAGAGATCGGGTTGTTCCATAAACTTACAGGTGAACCATGCCTGTTAAATTGCCTATACTCGGCGACAGCGAACCAGCAATTCCCTTCCCTGTCAAATTCCTACAAACAACAAGCATCAAAAGGAGAAGGGGAATTCTATCTTGTTATTAACTCGCCACATAAATTGTGTACCACCTTTAGTCGATAATGTCACACGACAAGACCTCTTGGTAAAAAAACATCGCTTACGTGGTTTTGGAGAGGTGATACACAACTTATGCGGAGAATCTAATACAAGATAGAACGTCCCCTAATATAGCGTGAATACATTTCCGTGAAATGACTTATCGATGAGAAGTTTGAGACTTTTAAAATAAATCGAACTTACAAAGTGGCCACTCGAACGAAGTCTTTTGTATTGGAACATGTAACGCCTGTCCATGAATTTTGCTTTGGTAAGCAAGGATCTCCACTCCAATCCGCGGGTGGGTTCGTACAGCTTCTACCCAAATCTTCCATAACCATAGCTGCCAATTTTCAAGTAACATTTACGCAAAGTCAAACAAGACAATCATTTCCTTTTCGAGATATCTCATAACAAAGACACGTACGGTCTTATATTTCACTAGACAAGCCTTAGGAATTAGCATTTTGCACAAAGTCAAACAAGACAATCACCCAGATAACGAGACTATACAGTAAACACTACTCTTTCCTACACCAAAGGTTGGTTTGATTGCTTACCATCTCTAGCAGTAGTCCTTCCACCAAGAGGAACGAGTTGAAGCATCTCAGCCGCGTTCATAATAGGACCAACCGGAATACCATTTTCCGGGGTAAGCGTGATCTGAGTCTGACCAGAGAGAGGCCATTGAGTGGCATACACACTCACACCACTAGTGGTGACATTAATCTTGTTGTAGAAGTTATCTCCATTCAAAGAAATATTGAACACTCTCCAACTATAAGGGCTTGGATTTCGGTTATCTTGAAAGTACAGTGACACATAGTACTTACTACCAGGCAGTGACATTGGTGGCCACTGAATTTGTAGGGATTTTCCCCTGCTTGTTGTGATTGCTGAGCTTAAGGCCTTGCTTGGTGGTAAGTTCCAAAAATCGGACGACGTTACGTTTGATTGACATTTCACTGTTGGATTTGTGTCCTTGAATGGTTGCCACCATCGGTGAAACTCGTCATCAGGGTAACTAGTTCACCAATAAACGACATTCGATTTGAACAACAAAATTATTAAGAACATATGTATAAGCCATGCATTAAGCCAAGTATTGTCACAATCTATATGACATGAATTTATTTGCACCTATATGTTGTGTGTATGTAACACTTCAAGTATATGTTTCTTTACTCTACGGCTCTACCAATGGTATGAACGTATGATGCTTAATTTCGAGAATCATATGGTGTAGCACTGTGTGACACACTGACACGTAAAAAATAAGACAAGGCTGAAATAACGCGGCCACATATGTTGATATGTATATCAATGTGATACCCTAACAAGTAAAAAGCCTCGTAGATTAAATTGCGTACCTGATAAAATTGGCTTCGACGTCATCATTAGGACCATAACCAAAAGTATGTCGAGCAACAGTACTAAGACCATACTTCAATAAATCAACAGTCTTATAAAGAGAATCATCAAGAGACATGAGTTCAATAGAAGAAATAAACGGGCTAGACTCGTCTCGAGTGTGTTCATTACGAGCCAAGCAAACACTAAGAACCTTGCTTTGTGCCGCGACAACAAGCTCATAATAAGAAGCTAGACCATTGGCGTAGTCTTCTGTCGTGTTAACCACGCTCCACCTCGTTCCATCGACAATTTGATCGAAAATTGGTGGTTCTTTTCGTCCATCAAATTCCCCATAATAGTAAGTTGTTCGAACTAGGTACTTTGCCCCTTTGATCACTGGGAAAATGTAGCAATTTTTTCGAGTCGATTTGTCTGGAAAAAACCTTACGTAATCTAAGATTGGCAAGATCCCAGAATTATTTTTCACTGATGTTCCATTTCCTATAGATATGAATCCGTGGTCTGGTACATATTTTAGGCCATTCAATTCCACATTTTCCTTTGCACCACAACTTAAGAGAAAACCTGCATGTAACATATTAAAGTTGTACAATTTTGTCACCAATTGCATTATAGCACCAATATACATCAAATGTCACGAGTCACGACTCACACGATTCGATTTGGATATCACACTCTAAAATGTATTTTAAATTTTCATTTACGATGGATCATATATCAATCACGTGAGAGGGTGATACCCAAATTAAGAATCAACATGACGTGTTTTTAATTTTCCACGCTATAATAATAACGAATAGCAACATAGTATCAATTTTGAAAGAACATATTATATCAAAGCAATTGTTAGTTTTTAATTGAAAAAGGTAAATTGAATTGCTTGAATTACCTTTAGGGGCAGGAAGATCTGCGTAAATTCCTGGAAATGGGAAGATAAATACCCATATGATTAAGGCAGAAATTATCATTATTAGTTGCTTATTATTATGTATGTATCAATTTTAATTATGTGGAGGAGATGGGGAAAACAGAGGAGGAAACATTAGAACGCAAAGAATGGTAAAATTGTTAAGTGCAATGGTGAAGAAAAGGGAAGGGCATGGTAATTGTTACGAACGAAAAATATTGGAACGTGATTTTTACCGTTGGACATGAATGAGTGGTATAAAATACATTAATCATCGTCTACTGGAGAAAAAAAAAAGTTATTTATTTTATGTCAACTGCGTTGAGAGATTTTTTTTAATTTCGGCTCGAATTGAGAAGTAAAGTTGTACTCTAAAACCATTTTTTTTTATCGACTCCTCACTACTCTTACCTTGTACCACTTTTAATTTGCGGGCATGAGCCTCGTGAAATAGTCCTCTCTATGTGGATAATGAAGAACCATAAGGCTACCGCAGAGTGAGATGAGGGTAGGTCATCACTTCCGGTTCAAAGGGAGAAATGAGGATGTCGCAGTGGGTGGCACAAAGTCTCATACAAGACGTCTTAGTGTTCCACACCCGAAGATTTACGGTATACGAATTCTTAGATTTCTTTTTTTCGAGAACCATAGAAAATGATGAACTTAGAACTCAAGGGAAAAAAAGGGTGTTGCTAAACGTAACCTAAATATTACTAGCGTAACCTATTTTTTCCATTTTTATTCCAATCGTACCCTTAATGATATCCCTCCCAATTAACGTATAACACTTCTTTCAACTTTACCCAGAAAAAAGCTTGTGAGTAGTTGTGACGGTTCGTAATGATAACGATCTGGGTTGATTTTTGATGAATTGGTAAATTTTATTACAGTAGATTAAGAATTGATTTGCATATTATAGAATTTGGGTTTATTGAGATTGCGAAGGCAATTGTTTCAAGTGAGTGATGACTGATCGGTGCTCTTCACTATTTAGCATTAACGTTCACCAACAAAGATTTTTCTATTTAGCATTAATCTTCACAGAGGCATTGCATGGGGAAGACGCTCATGGTCTACGCCATGGATGGAACAAGCCTAAGCTATGAAAGAGAAGACGCTCAGTTTCGTGGGAATATATTCAGTTTAGGGTATTGGTGTTATTTTGGGAAAAGTGGGGATATAATGGGCATTTTACCAGGTTACGTTAGTAAAAAAAATGTTGCGTTTAGCAATCATGGAAAAAAAAGGCTGCCAATCTTTTTGGAATAAAGGAGATCTTATCTTTTACATGGACCCAAACTAGAAAACCACTACTTTCAACTGGGCCAATCTTTGGAGGCCCAAACTAAGAGAGGCCCACACTTATCATCAAAAAAAGTTTTGAGATATGAGAATGTCGACTTCTTAAAACTAACAAAAACCATTACAAACGTACGGAGTATGACCACTTTACACAACAAGTTACGAAATACGAATGACGAATTCACGAAAGTAACATCTCATGTAAATGTCGGTTTCTTCACCGTTCTCTTATAAGCGATTTTGAATATGCATATTCTGACACATTTTTCTCTTAAAGGAAATAGTATGAAACTACGAAACTAGTCGCCAATCAAGATTCGGTAATAGTTCTTGATGATCATTTCATATTGCACTTCTTCATATTTGAAAAACAAGAAGAATGCACGTTATATATAATACATATATCTCAAATTTGTGAAAAATATGTTCAAGGGCATTTTGGACCACCCCTCTTGGTTTTCCAGTTATTGTAGCAAGGGCAATACTCCTTGTTGCCGTAAGTACCAGGGGGCACACACAAGCACGTTGCGCAGCATTTGTTACAGAAGAAAAGACATGGTTTCTTGTATTGCGTATTTGAACACCTCGTTGAGCATCGCGGTCCACACTCTGTTACAAATAATAACATGAAATAAATTACGGGTTTTACTCAGTTTAAGTACGGGGCATACCATACAATTAAAGTCGAATTTTAAATCGTCTACCAATATGAGAGTAATTCAGATTTTAAACCTATTACTTGGAAACAACCTTATAAGTCAAGGTCTAACTAATGTGTAAATTGTATCCATAGTATAATTCGATTCAACTCGATTCAAGTCAAGTATTCGTCAAACACTTGAATGATAATGGCTTTTATAACCAAAGAAAGAAAGAGATGTACCTTGAGGCTTGAGGCTTTTAGGAGTGTATCCATACTGAAATTTGATGAAAGTTCCAAATTAGCACGTACACCATAGTAAAAGATATACTTTAATTTCGAAGTTGAAGTAACTAGAAGGGGTAGCTCAAAATGCAAAGACTATCTCGGCAACTCGTACAATTATATATATGTTCAATGCATGCATTATACTCACATGCTTCCGAGTTCACCTAATGCATATACATACGTTCATCGAAATTGTAGGAAGTAAGTTCGAAATTGTACCGAGGGCATAGTGGTCGAGGGTTGCGGACTTGGACTCGGACTATCAACTTTGGTACGTTTCTTCATCCATACAACCAAAAACAAAATGTCAATTATACTACGAAAGTATGTTAATTAGTTCTAATACAATTTGTCACAATTTAAAACATTGATTTTGTGAAGAAAACAAGAGAGAGCTTAGCTTGATACTTACATTAAGTTCATAATTTTCGACATAGGAAAAATGTAGGACTATAACCATGAAGATAATTAAATACTTCATAGCCATTAAATTTCTCTTAGAAAATAAATGGGAGTAGAGTGTGGTGTTGTGAAGTTTATTGGCATACCGTTGGAAGGTATTTATAGACAGTTGGGTGGAGGTTACCTTTTCACTATATGTGGGAGTAGTAACTTACACATGTTGTTGCTCAAAAATGACAATTTTAGTCACTTTCTTACTTCCGTCCATTTGTTGTACGCTTTCTCTTACAATGTCTATCAAGTATCAACTACACAAGGTGAGAATTTAAGATCATGAGTGTCAGAGTGTGTATAAAATTGTGTAATGTGTATCGTTTCGTGTCCCAATATATCATGTTCTGATCTCGACATTTTTTCAAATCAAGTTAAGTGAAATGTAGTAATTAATGATGTTCTAAAATCTCACTTACACTTTGGGATACAAAACGTGACGCAATGCTGATACAAGTATCGGATTAGGTTGTCGCAATAAATTGGAGCGCATATGTTTCTTGTAATATCCTCTATGATATCCATTTTTACATACATGCTTACAATCAAACTTTCTATGACATATATCGAGATTGATTTTCACTACGTTATAATGAGATCGCAAACTCAAAAATTATTCAAGAAAAGAGGGTAGAACGGTTTTCGACTAGTTATCAATTTACCATTGCATTTCACATGCAAAATTCAGTATTAGAATCATCATGTGAAGGCGACTTAATCGACGCATCACATGACTTCCTAATATGACCTAGCATCCTCTCCGCTCTGGCCACGTACATACTATTATTAGCATTGTCTACTTCGTTAAGTCTCAGTAATTAGTACTGTAATTACTTATTCAAGTTCGTGTATAATTGTATACCGAACGATGCCCAACATGGCAACATGGTTCAATTAAGCATTGTTAATTACGACTTGTAGCATCCTCGACACCATATGTCAATTCATAATTACAAAAATTCACATAGCTCCAACAAACGTCAATTCAATTCATAATGATTAGTCGATATGTGAATTGTGAAAACGTACCATCAGTTGGAATTCAGGGTAACAAGACAATTAACGATCAATTATCTAATAATCGCGTTTGATGGAGCTCATCTATAGGTCGATTAACGAACTCAAGATGGTATTAAAGTCCATAACTGGTTTTCATTGACGTAATAAAAACAAAATCAATGATCTAATGGACTCACAAGAGACGCAAAATTCCAAATCATAATTTCAATTTTGTGACTTCGAACTTGTGCATGTGACCTATGAAATGACAAGAACGATCGAACTATGCATGTGCAATAATTCAATAAGGCCCTAATGGATCCATGTGTAAGGCCCTTATAGGGCCCAATCAGGGCCCACGTGAGCCCAATAAACAAAACTAGTAGAGTAACTCACACAAGAACAACAGTACAATTTCGAGCACAAGAAAGTTCCTTTTGTTATATGGAGAGAGCCAAGAACGAGTAGTACGTCCGGTTGCTCGTTTTCTAAATGCGCTGGAGAAGACAATAATCCACATGCGACATGCGAAAATTTAAACGTCTACAATATAGAAAAGTGGAGTTTAATTTTACAAGTTAGTATGATACTCATTTTATTGTTATCGATGTTAGAATAGAACTATCATTAAACTCGTAATTTGGTACTTTCCCTTTGTATACGGGCACGTAACTAGGACATTGACGAATCTAACATGGTATCAAAAATGCGAAAATATATTAAGCATAGGATTAAAGAAGATTAGTGGTGCTAAATTTATACTTACATGATATCATTCATTTAGAAGTGATAAGTGTGTAGTATAATGTTGTACACTTATCAAAAGTTTATTGCAAGCATTCTCTTTTGTGTTATTGAGTATGCCAACCGCACATTTTATTCACGTGAACCGCATATTGTATCGCGATCAGTTGCTCTCAACAAAAGATATGCTGCAATTTTGGATCAACAAAAAAAAGCCACACTTGGATAATACTTTTGGGACGAAATAAGCTACTAATATTCTTGTGAACCATAGATTTTATGATCAAAAAAATGATTGGATATTAAGCGTGTGGGTGTGACATTGGATTCGTATCCATTTGCCAAATTTTCATGTCGGAGTTGTATTTGTGCTTGGCTTTGGTAGAAACGGTTCATCAAAGATGATCTTAATGTTGTGATTTTCGTGTCTCAGTTTCAGTAGTATCAATCGAAAATAATCTAATTGGTGTAAATTTCGCCATGTCAAGCAAAAACAGCCTCTGTTGTGTACGTTCGCCCCTGACTCGTACGTCACCTGACCTGCCTCACCGTAACCATCTGATGGTGAGTGACTGGTTCACTCCAACCCCTTATAAAAAGGGTCACAGCTTCTCCGGCAGGGGGGGGGGGGGGATGGCGGAGGAGGTGCTCGGGAGAAGACGGGCGCGTACCCGAGGGTTAAGCTGTCCACAAAGCTTTGCCCCTCATCTCGTGTGCCCGCTACTCGGTAATTGTAGAACCACCATGTACACCGCAGTATAAACCAAAACGTTCTCAAGTATCTTAAAACCATTGTAGTAACAGTACAACAAAGATATAACTAAATTAGGCTAATATAGTAATGGAGTTTCACTGGAACAAAAGAAATGCAAGGAAAACGTTCAACAGATGGCTTCAAATGTAGAGCAGACCCTCAAAGCAAAATTGTTCGTCACTCAACAGTTATCAATAGCGGACTCCGCGGTTGTTCAGACTGACCATTCGAGATGAAGAATCATTTTGTCCTCTTGATCTACCATAAGAGCCACCTCCCCTAGACTGGTTGCCACGGTCCCTTGAATACCCACCAGAAGGATTGAACGGTTTTCCACCATATCCTGAACGTCCACCTTGTCGTCCTTGATATGACTGATTGTCCTGCCATCTATTGCCACCACCACCAGAGGCGGCAGCAGCATAATCAGGGCCATCCCTTCTCCTAAGAGGCAGACCATCCAGCGAACCACCACCTAGCTTTGCCTCCAGAGCACGCTCATTATTCTCAGCAAGGATGGAAACTTTCTCTGTCAGCTGGAAAGTCAAGACCTGAAGTCTCGAGTGCTCAACCTCATGGAAGATGATACAACGTGTTGGCTGGTCCCAAGTAGCATGCAGCTCCTCGTTTACCATCATCTTGCTCACAATACAGTGTGTCTGAGTCTCGGAAAGATCGAACAGCTTAGATAGCTGGTCTAGGCCCAGAGAACGGTAAGAGGCAGCATACTTGAATAGATAAGTTCTCAGGGCCTCCTCTTTGATCTTAGATTTGAGCATGTCGAAAACATTCTCACGGTTTCTCAGAAGTTTCCACACGTCAAGCGATGTGATGACATCAAAGGCCTTCTGAAAATCTCCTTGGGTGAGCGCTCTTGTAGCTGACATGATGTGATCCCGCACATTCTCAGGAGGGCCAGTCAAAGTTTGTTTCTCACTGGTTTCAAGCAATCTTCTGAAAGTCTTGCTGATGACCCTACGCTTCACCTCAAAGGTGTTGGCGGCCATATAGGGGACTTCCAGCAGCATGGCACAAGTCAAATGAACTGCCTCCAATAACTCAAGGTTGATGTGCATGTGGTATGGCATTTGCCTTCTTCTTTCAAGCCTCTCCTGAACAAAGTTAACAGCACCAGAAAGTGAGTACACCGACATTGCAGAAGGCAACCAAAAACGAAAAAATGGATAGACATTAAAACAAATCACTTTCAGAAAAGTTGAATATATGAATCAGCCAGTCAAGCTGACCGTATCGGTCTAGGCGTCTAGCAACAACAACAGGAAAACAAAAGATGGGCCTGCATCTAAACACAAAAGAAAACCATCTACAACCACGTCAACATAAGCAAAACAATTATACTACACTTGTTTCTCCAGAATCTAATCAATGAGGCAGAGAATCAAAGTGTTAAATAAGCACTGTAAAATACCTTGACTGCAAAACTAAGCACAGAGGGATATCCTTGGAATACAGGATCAAATTATAACAATATACGTACTTGTCAATGTTAACCAAATCACAGAGATGAACTATAGGCAATCAAAAGGCCAGAAAACAGAAAACCTTTGACCAATTAAATCATATTTATTCAACGACCTACCACGACTCAAAGCAGAAACACAAAAGTTCGGAGGCAAGAAGATAAAAAGGTATATGGAAAGTAGGCAAATTTAGATCGGCAAAAGAAGGTCTGGAGAGGGTAAAAAGACAGAAAAAGAAAATCAGATATGGGAACCTGCAGTTCGAAATAAGACATACCGTACATTAATTTCTTTTTCACTTCAGTGAAAACATTACAACGAACAGGAGAACGGGGCAAGCCCAAAATAAAACTTCTAGTACAACAAATGATTTAAAACAACGAAATAAAGGATGTTATATATGACACGAGAAGGCAAAGCAAAACTTGTAGACTCAAAGCTAGAAACTGAAACATCATCAAATGAAAAGCCTTAAGAAGTCCCTTCACCTCATTAATTTACTGCAAACACATTCTTTATCTTATATAAGCACATTACATGAAAGATGGTCATGCAAATTAAACTTAATCAATATGTTTTCTTACACATTTCTTTTCATATTTCATATTAAACATATTTCAACCGATTCCTTGCCATTAACGCGGGGGACTACCATACATAATTACCTCAAGGCTTGAACGTGAACCAAATATGCAACATTAAGAAAATACTGACCATGTTTGGGGACAAGTGTACAAACTTGTAAAGGCTTCTATGCTGACTAGCTTATTCAATACTTGAGTACTCGTTCAACAAAAAAAAAGCAGATACCAAAAGCAGTAATAGACTAAACAAAAAGAATTTTGGCAAAGCTTCTAGTCAACGGTCATGCAAATTAAACTAACTCACTAAGCAATAAAAAACAGACCTCCAAAACCATTCAACAAAAACTGGGCTGTGCAATAAACAGAAAAGATAGAAGCCAGGACAGAAAGAAGTAAGAAAGACAGCATCAACACAAGGATGACCAAGGGGAATATACCTGTTCAGGAGTCTTATCATGATAACGATTTTGAGAAACTCCTTGAGCAAGTAGCTCTCTGACTCTCCCAGCAGAATACAATTCAGACAGGCAACTGTGAGCTTCAGATATCAACCCATTCCTGAATGCACAGAGACCAAGCTGAGCCATTGACCTATTGAACAACACCTGGGTTGGGGTATCCAACTGTTGCGTGGTATCTTGAAGGTGACTCATCAGCAGTAAATCCCGGGCTATTGAGAATTCATCATTAAGTGCGTGATTGTATATATCACAGAGCATTGCCCGAGCCTTTGTTCGCTCATCTCCAGATTGGTAAATAAGAGAAACTAAGCTGTCCATCAAGGCTCTGCTGCTCTCTGGAAAAGTAGGTTTGCGCGACACAACCTCGGGGGTAGCCACAAACGAAGGAGGTGTCCTGAAATCATCAGCACTTTTGAAATCCTCACCTGCAGCTTCATCATTTTCTACTTCTGTTTGTTCAGCCAATTTTCGCATCGCATCATACACCCCTTGAGGCTTGTAGTACACGAATTCAACACGTTTCTGGGCCACTTTTGCAGCTGCCTTGAGATTTCCACTTCTCTCAGAATATTCCTGGACACCCTGTGCTAGGGCAGTAAACATTGGCTCGTCCTTCAGCCTTTCAACATACTCACGTGTATGTGGATCTATACACTGCAAGCTCTTAAAGAACTCGGTATCCAATCTCTCCAGGAAAGCTACCAAATTTCCCCACACATGGATTGTACCCTTAAAGTCCTCACCCTTCTGGGTTTCATTCTCCTCAGGCTCAACTGTATCATCCACCAGAATGTTAGTATGCTGAGCGAGGATGTCAAGTATAACAAACATGTTCTGCACACACTTTTTCCACACATTCAATGGCATCTGCCCACTAAGACTAGGGTTAATGTCAAACTGAGCAGACACAACACTAAAAAGGATCTCCAGCTTCTGAGCAGGTGTCTTCGCAACCTTAGACAAGAAGGTGAGCTGCTCCACAAGCTCAACTCTTCCCGTTCCCTTCCTTCCACGGGCTGCAATGATTTCCTTGACCTTTTTATTCACCGTATCATATGTAATCTCACTAGGGTCTTTCATAAACTGCTTCTCCATAAGCTTATCCTTCTTGCCCAGCTGCTTCTTCCATTCATCATTTGGATCATCCTCCCTTTCCTCTGGAGCTTCGTCATCTGAACCCCCAAAATCTGGTTCCGAAACCTCACTCTCCTCATCCGACTCTGAGTCATCATCAGCAGGGTCCTCGTCCTCCTCAACCACAGGATTCTCCCTAAATTTAATAATCAGCTCTTCATAATTCTTATTGTTTTTCTTCAAATGCTGTTTCATTTTATTAAAAGCCTTGCTATTACTAGGACTCATCTTTTTCTTAGCCTCTTTATTCGCCAAGGTCTCGTTGAGAAAATCCTCCAACATAACCAAAGCTGCAATATAGGTGGTAGGAATTTTACTAGTCCCAGCAGCACGCATCGCCTTCTCGAGTTGTTTATTAATCTTATCAAAGCTCTCTTGAAGGCTAACCCAGTCATTAATCTTCATAGCATTCTTCATCTGATCAACAGTCGCAGACAGCTCCTGAGACCGCTTCTCCTTAGCAGAAACAACAACCCGCTTACCGCCCTCTTCACTATCCTCACTGTCACTGTGTTGAAGATACTTGCTACCAGCGGCACCAGCATCTCCATCATGACCTGCTCCAATTTCGCCATCCAGCGATTCAGTATCTGTCAGCCCCTCCTCTTCACTGTCACTCCCATCCTACACATTGAAAAACCACAGTACATCCATCATCATCATCATCATCATCACCATCCACAAATTACGCCATTACAACTCGAAATTTAACCAAGTAAACAATAGGAATATAGAACAAACCTGAGTCCAAAATTTCGACATTTTCAAATTCGTCAAAAATCAACAAAGTTCTCGCCTTTTTCAATTAACTGCAACAAAAATCCAGCCAATTCACCAATCCAATTCTCAGCAACAAAACATCGAATTCGCAACAACACGGTTTTGAACTTAATCACAATCAAACCTCCTAAAATCCTAGGGTTTAACCAAATTATATCCAAATCGAACACAAAACAACGCAAATTATAATATAAATTACAATTCAACAGTTCAAATTACATCAATTTATCAGGTTTCACTAATACAACTTGCAAATTTTTCCATCTAAATTCCCAATTATTTTCCCCCAAATTAACAATCACTAATAAACACTGTTTAAAAATTAAGTGGACCAAATATACCAATCGAATCAAAAAAATCAATCTTCAGCAACAAGTTTTTCCAATCCACCAACTCAAATAACAGTACAACCAATCCAATTCAATTGAAAACTTTAAATTGAACGAATTCATGATGAACAGAAATTATTAATTTGATAAGATTAGGGAAAAACAGCGATTTAATTAATATGAAAAAAGGAGGGGTTTAAGATTTAATTACCTGTAGAAAGTTGCAAAGAGGTGAATAATACGATTGATTTGAGGGTGAAGATTACTTGCGAAGAAATTGTGCGAGTGAAGATTTAAGATTTGCCCCTCAAAAAAGAAACAAGAACAAACAGAAAAATAAAACAAAGTGTTGTTTATATATGCGGCGGCGGCTCTTTTTGGTGTTTTTTACTGTGTTAGGGTTATAGAAATAAAAGAAAAAAGTAGTATTCTATATTCTTTTACTTGCGTAAATTAATATTTACCCTTTTAGTTTTTGTGTTGTGGTAAATAAGTTAATGGCTCAGTTCAAAAAAAAAAAAATAAGTTAATGGCTCGAGAAGGTTGAGTCCTGGTGACATAGCTAGATTGTAGAGAGATCGTGATTTACGAGGAGACGTTAATTGGAAGTTGGGTATTAACGCGTTGAAAACCCCGTTTGTTTATTAACAAGCTTGTCGGGGGTGTGTGTGTGTGAGGATGGAACCCTAGAATGTAGTGCTTGATTATTTGGATTACAATAAAGCTTTGTTAGGATGGAAGAACTACTCTATTGTGAGGAGGTGTGGTGCATGATATAAGCATTGATTGATTAACTTTGATAAATCGTATACTAGACATAATCGTATACTCTTGTTGCAATGGTTTGTATTATTAGCGGTCTTTTAGATTACCGCAAGAACTCAAAATTAATGTTGCCCATTCTCACTGAGACTTCTATAGTTTTTTTTTTTGGGTACAAAGGGGTAATTAATGTTGCGGGGGTGGGGGTATGAGGATTTGAACCCGGAACATCCCCCAGGCAGGTTGAGTTCCTAACCACTAGGCCAACCTTGATCCTCACCGAGCGACTGAGACTTCTATAGTACCATATGAAGTTACAAGAGAAAAAAAAATAATAAAAAAACTGAAAGATACTCCGTATGCTAATATCAGAATCTCGAACCCATTCTTATCTTGAAAGGTTACAACTTACAGCTTATGATACAAGCTACAAAAATGTTTTCGGATGCATAGTATTCATGTTAGCAGCTCCTCCAAATCGAGTTACACTCGAAAGGACATACAGGATGAGTGATAAGCAGGAGGAACCTGTCTAATGCCTAAACCACTAGGAGTGCCTGACAAAATTGTTGGTTGATGAACAAACTCAGAGTAATCTTCATAGTGGCACATAAATGCCACGGTGTCGTCATTGCGTACAGCCAAGAACTGCGTTATAGCATATGCGCCAATAATCTTTGTAAGAAATGGAAATCCACGGCATTCTTTGTCGAGCCTTGGAATCTTGAGTTGTAATGCTGTAGATATAATCGTCGCAGTCAGTGCAACACCCCTTAATTTCCCCCCAAAGAGGATAAAACAGACAGGAGGGAAGGAGGCTAGAGAGGCCGTTCCAGAGAAATGGAAGAAACATACCTTTTTCCAGTGAGGATACCGGAAACTGCTGAAGCAATGTTCGATCCATGAACTCCAGAAAGTACATTCTTGTAGTGAGGAATCACCACTTGCCCTGAAAATTGAGTTTGATACAGTAAAAACTCCCGCATTGCAAATAAGTAAACATAGAAGCAGTGAACAAAACACCAGCAAACTTTGGCTGGACAAACAGGTCTTAAGCCAAAGCATAAAAAGCTTCTGGCGTACACTTATAGCATTTCTACAACGGAGTGATGTCCTGTTTTACAATTTGTGCAATGTGTGTGCTGAAAGTTTAATTATGATCAGTATATCAAGACAAATCAGATGTCTACATCAAACAATTTTCCTTCTCCTCACCAAAGTACTAAACAACCCTATACACATACAATTCATAGTTTCCCAGCACCAGATCTACCAATGGTCCACCAACATTGATCACTCCCACAACTCTCTAGCGGAACTGAAATTTTTTGACCTCTCTCTCACATAGCTCACTAAATTACGTACATACTACTGCACAAACTAATAAGTAGTAAATAAGAGTACAATGCAAGGCTCACCAAAACTTAAGCTGTTGCTGCGGAGAAAGGAAAGCAGAAGCACAGAATTGCTAGCATTTATCTTCTGGTCTTGTACCATTTGATCGGTAAATACACGAGTATCATCAAGAGGCCCAGAAGCTTGGCAGCACATAGTTTCAAACCATATTCCAGAAGGAAGCCCTTTCGGCCTCACCACCCAAAGGACCATTTTAGCATAGGGAGTGTCATGAATAACTGAAACAATGATCTGTACCAGTGTGCATAAGAACATAATGGCCAAACTCATGATGGCGAAAAATATATAGAAGACAGAGGTAGTTGGCAACAGTAGCAAGAGTGGAGTGAACATAAGGGAACCAACAACATGTTGCTCCACGCTGTATTCATAGCTATCCAACCTCTGCCGAAGCGGATTCAACTTACGTCCCCTGTTAGTCAAAAAGCATTTCATAAGCTACTACAACCAGAACAACATGACTTGTCAAAATTTCAGTACAAACTACACATATCCAGCACTTATCTATTTATCTTCCTCGAACGACAAAATAGAGACCACAAGAAATATTGAGAAGTACAGGTCAAACATAGAACAGTACTTAAATTACAGGAAACAACCTTACCACCAGTTTGTTTACAACATGAAATACAAAACCTACGAAGATGGAAGAGAAAGCCAAACTAATAAAAGATACCAACTAGTTGATGTGCTACATTTAGCTCAAAACAGAACTACTCAAATCTGAGTTAATCGATGAAGATATGATATCACTACAGTACGCTAATTAGCACTTGTAAAATGGGATGTCACAGGATTCTGCGGGTAGAAAATGCATCTGTCAGAGGGATCAGAGGCGAAGTCACCTACCTTTCACGAGGGGGTGGGGTTGATAAATAAGGAGGGTGCCCCCTAACATAGAATTTCAGCAAAACTGACAGCAAAGCTATTGCCAGTAGAACCTAGCAATGTGTCAATTGGTCTACCTCCTAGAGAGGATAAGATAGATAGATTTTACTTCCAAAAACTAGAGAGATGCAATGGATGGTCAATCATTTACATATTGAGACATCTGCTTAGAAAATCGAACAGGTTGAAAATGATCAACGAAATACCTGAAAAGGCGCCATAAAGCCGTTAAAGCTTTAATCTGCAGTGAATAGAAAAACCCCACAAATTGATGGAGAACGCACACATGGTATGCAGCTACTGTAATCATATCCATGATCAACGCTGCAGATATAGTCATCCCGAAAAGAATCCCCAATAAAGCAACAACTTTGATGACGTTATAAACTACGTATGCAGCTAAAAACCATAGTGTACTCCAAATCTGGATAGCATTGAGAGAAATAGCGCCCAGAACTCCTGCAAGCTCAGTGTTCAGCTTGAAACCAGCTGGGACTCCCATCAGCCATACACATCCCGTACGCAAAACATCATCAGTAAAATGGATCGCAAAATTAGAAATCAAACTGCGCACAGCATTCATATGGAATAACAATGCAAATCCAAGCAAGTTCCCCAGAATGACATCAACCATTGCAGATGACCACAAAGAATGCCTCCTTATGGCAGCTTTTTCGGCAAACTCGACACATGCTTGAGACCTGACAAATCAGAAATTTATGAAAGGTCAAAAGAGAAAAATGAATGTTCACACGTCAAAAGATCATATGTGTTGTGGGCCTTGTGGCTGACCATCTAACCATAGAGACGGCCCATGACGCTGTAAACCAGCATCAGGCCACGGGGAATAAGAAAGACCCCGCCTCGCTGCACAGGTCTACTTAAATGCAAAAGCCTTTGTCCCCAGCTAATTGAAGCTGGGCTAGTCTATTGAGACCACAACTTGAGAACGCAAGGCTACATTCACTTAGAAAAACCAAAGTTGATTTTCTATCCACCTCAAGCTTTAAAATCAAAGAATGGGAAGTAAAATATAATAATTTACATGACAAATGAGACACAGTCACAAGCACAAAGGTGAGGTGAAATCTCTCACATTTTACTCTTATCAAACATCTCAAGTTAGTCATAACTCTTAAGTCTGAAGCAGTAAGCATTATACTTACCTTAGGCCTGAATCATTAAGAAAAAATGGCCAATAGAGGATCTGATGACATCGGAGTTGGGCGTTTATCATTGTATTACTGAAAATGTTTGCTCCTGCAGCACATATCTTAAATCTCGATCCATGTTCAGCCAGGTTGTGGAATGACTGAAGAACTACATAAAGACATGTGGCCAGTGTGGCCACAACAGCGGCGACAAGCTTCCAGACAAGACTAAGTAACCTGTAGCATATTTAGCTGGTCATCAGAGGTGAAAAAACGAGATGATAGAAGAACACATCAGAAAATACAAAGGAGCTTACATGTGTAGGAATGATAGCTGAGTAGATGATCTTTGGACCCCCAAATACCTGCCAAAGCCAACTTTTGCAGCTGCGGAACTGTTGATAGCTATGATGACCATATCCTGTATTTAGATAGAATTAGTAACACGGCAAACCAACTGCACCAGCAGTAAAATAGCAATGCGGGGACAAAAAAAAAAAGTTACAGATCTTCCTACCAAATCAATGAGTTGAGGCTTTTGACCAAGTTCATCAACCCACTTGGGTCTCTTTGAAGGAAACGTTCTACACTTGAAAGCTGACGAGCTTATGGAGAAATGATGGCTGCCATACCTAGGAGTTTCATAAACCATAACCTGACACCTTTAAAAGCAGAAAGTAAGTGGGGGTAAACGGGACACATATAGGGACCAAACAACATAGGAAATAGAAACTTACATACGTGGAGTTCAACGGAAGACAACAATTTCCCATTCCATTCCAGATGATGCAATGTAGGAACCAAACACGTATCATCGGAAGAATAACTATGACCACCCAGAACGAGATGTATCCACGTAGAGCTATGAGAATAAGCATGCTTGTATTGCTGTGATAACCCGTCATACTCCAGACATCCGCCATTCGAATTAATAGAATTCGCTGAATAATTACTCTCATGCTTGTGATTACCATCAACCATATTAGGCTCACACATCACACGAGCATTCTCGGACGAGAGCATGCAGCGACCAAGAAGAGTAAAATTTGAACTGTCTTGTAATCTGACAGGCATTGCTTCATGTGCATGATTCAGTGCTACCTTTTATTCACAAACCAAAAAGATTGATTCAGAAGGTGACTCGTGAATAGCAACAAAATCTTAAAAGCAAAAGAAAGCTAGAAGATTGAAATTATGAACTTTGAAGCCAAAAATAAGAGCAGTTAAATTAGAGAAATGAATTCAATAAGAAGAATTTTATCCCCTCCAAACAATCAGACAGAAATGAAAGTTCTACTCTGCTAATATTCCAGTCACATTATACTTGCATATCACATTTAGTTGGGGGTAGGCTGACAGTGCCACATAAGGAGTTATCGTGATAGTCATTGTACCTTGCTACGATCTCAGAGATAGGAAATTTTGTTGCAAATATTACTGCAGCATAACTCTGGAGATTAACCTAGTACTAGAGCTTCAAGAGCTAAGGTGCTAACCTATGATACTTGCATTTCTTTGCAGTATACAGCTACACACGCAAATTCAACGATGACAATTATATAGAATACTTTCCCAAGTTTACAACCAGCTGTATAAATATATAACAATTAGGCATGCAGACTTCATATCGTTCTAGAAGAACTTAACCATAACAAACTTCAAAAATGAGGGTGAGTCAGCAAACCACGTGTGCAGATCAAGTCATAAAACCAGACATGAACAGCAGAACAGGAAACCAGTAAGAAACCCTAAATCCATTATCGAATAATGCACAATTCAACTCTGGAGATATGTGTATGGTATAACAGGTACGTTATTTCCCATGACCCACTATCACACAGCTATGTGGAGTACAAGACGATGCTATATCTCGATGACATAATTCAATATTTACACGGCTACAACTTATCCCTGCAACGAGATTCCAAGTTAGGTTTGCTTCATCGAGAAAGGGAATGAGGGAATGTGATTTGGCACACATCCCCTTGGGAGTGGATTTTGAAGGAATAGAAGGTACATATGTTCCTATGGCTTATATGAATATACGACTCTGACAAATTTGCAAAAGTTTAACATTATTTGACGATTTTGTGCACCTTCAACGAACTACGACTGTACTAACAAGTAGAAAAAACGTACTCTAAAGATTCAACCAACTTCACCACTCTCAGCACACACAATCTAACTATTCAACCAAATTCCGCGCTCTCTGCAGTCGGAACACACATTATACTCGCGCATAATCTAAGGATTCAACCAAGTTCCACGCTCACGGCACACACATTATACCCGCGCATAAGCCATAAGCTACGTACACTCTCAGCACACGCATTATACTCGCGAATAAGCTAAGGATTCAACCAAATTCCACGCTCTCAGCACACACATTACACTCGCGCATAATCTAATAATCAACCAAATTCCGCACTATCGACACACATTACCTTCACGCATAATCAATACACTACACTAGCTTCAACAACAAGCTAAACAATTCTAAAAATCGAAGTAAAAAGCCGAAACAAGAGAATCAACATTCGAGATCAATAAAACCTAAATTCGAGCTAATTTCAACAAATCTCCGCGCAAATTATATTCATAATAACATAATCAAATAAAATCATATGATTAACTAATAACTAACATAATTTTGATATAATCGGCAAAATTTAAAGAAAAAATTAGCGAAATAAGGGGGAAATTAATCAGACCTGAAGAGCGGAGAGATTGGAGTGAAGAGAGAGAAAGGATTCGTCGTAAGCGAAGGCGACGACGGCGTCGAGAGAAGTCGGAGTGCGCGATATGAACCAACCGAACAACGCTAAACTTGTCGATTTTGTTGATTTTGATGAAGTTGAAAGATCTTTCGGCCACCAAACCCTACATTTCGTCCTCATTTTTCCCCAAATTTTGGCGATTAAAGGTTCATTCTCTCTCTTAATCTGGTGGTTTTCGCGGCGGAGGTACGGTGGAGAGAGAATGTTCGCCGGAGTTTTCGTCGGAGCGGATTTTTTTGGAGTGGAGAGATTTGATTTACTGAGACTACTGCTTTACTTTGAGTAGCGTCATGAAGAAGAAAGTGTAGGACGTTTGGGGTTTGGTACTACTCGGATTGGGCCTTGGTCTAGTTGCGTAATTGTGGATCGCATTCGGATTTGAGTCGAGAATGATCATACGATGCTTTCAAAAAAAAAAAAAAAAAAAAAGAGAAAGATCATAAGATGATACGAAGATTTTGCTCATGGCATTTCGATTTGTGAAATGTGATAATGTCTAATGTTTTTTCTTTTTTCTTATGAGGTCGGGAGTGAAGAAAGGACATGTGAAATCCTTTCGATTATATTATGTATATAGCATTGAATGAA
The DNA here is from genome assembly GCA_963457585.1 of Spergularia bocconei. Classification (NCBI taxonomy): domain Eukaryota; kingdom Viridiplantae; phylum Streptophyta; class Magnoliopsida; order Caryophyllales; family Caryophyllaceae; genus Spergularia; species Spergularia bocconei. The sequence goes on along the minus strand of OY734946.1, from coordinate 673,781 downwards.
TTGAGAACCCGTTGATTATCATATGCGAGACTTATATAATGTGATGCTTAACTGCAATGCACGCCTATGTGTCTCTTAGGTGGCCGGTTGAAAGGAGAGATGCATGATCACATGTGACTCGCCACAATTTGAATACGAACTCTAATAAGATGTATATACGATCCTTCTAATCGTACAAATGTAACATCAGTCTTTGCACAAACTAAAAACGCAATAGCAAACGGGAATAGGTGAATGCCAAAAAAAAGTAGTATCGTCACTAATTTCAGTGAGTTATTGCAAACAATTTTAAATCCACCAAGAGAATCAATTAGTATATTTGATGAAAAATTAACGTTGCATTTCGTTATACGTGGAATTACAATGGCAAGCATATACGTGATATTATATATAATAAGACCACTCGATGTAGTGCCCATGGTTTTGAAAACATTACTAACCTACCTATTATAAGTATGGAGTACTTTATATAACCTAGATTTACAACTCATCAGCATTGGTAGACTTGCGTTATATTTACGTTTACTCTAAATGAGAAAGAAGACATGTAACTGATCTAAGTACAATTGCTTCAATGATATTTCGAGTAATCGAAATGCAATCAAAATCTCTCATTGCATAGTTTCCAAATATATGCCTTCCAACATAATCATAGTATGTACATCTTTAACCAACTTCTACCCAATCAATTTCTTGTTCATCAATCATCAATGTTGATCTTTAACTCAACAAAGCTACATAAAAGAATCACATAAACTAGCACCTCAAGATAAATAAATAAATAAATAAATTAAGAATATTTCCCCTCCATAAAAAAATAAAATAAATGTTCTCCAAAAATTATATAAAAAACAAAAAAGAAAGATGAAAGAATATTGACAACTTTTGAAAAAAAAGTAAAATAAAGTAGAGCAAAAATGAAGTCATCCCCACAATGTTTTTTAACCTAACTAATCAACCAACAAAGCATGTGTGCTTGTAATAATAATTGGGGGTAAACATCATCTAGTGGAAGGATTAGTTGGACACACCGACCTCCATCACACTCAATACCAACCGTCCGATTACCCCTACGTCACCACACAATCAAATATCAACCGTCCATCATAAACCATATACAATGATACTCCACTCCACAAATAATTGATTAATCACTCAAATCAATCATTCCTCGGCTGCAACTGTTCCATACAAATTATTATCCGTCTCCATAACCAATTCATCACATTCCATCACTAAACTTCCCGTAGACACAAACTTTCAACATGTTAAATATAATCGATTCGATCATTCATTAACAGATGTTGATTCATCGATAACTCGTCGCCCTCTTTAAAGTTCGGCCAATTATTTTTAGACAAATTAAACCATGAGTCATTCTCATCCCCACATGGAAATGGGCCCCATAGAAAGTCAAAAGAAGCCCCCCCTCCTCTCTCCTTCTTCTCAAAGTCTATCCATTTACACGGCATCCAAACACGACCTTGTAACAGTTCCCGGTCAACTCTTGCCCATAGACTCACACACTACCGGCTGTAGCCGGTATTAGACCGGATCTCCGGGTCAACTTTTTTCCGGTTCATTAAACCCGGTTCATTTTTTTTGCTTATAAATAGAAGCAGCTTTCTCCACATTTTCTCGCTTTTCGCTCATTGGTCTGAACAAAAACCTCCAGATATTTTTTTCTTCTTCTTCTATACGCTTCTTCTTCTTCAAAGGTATTAAAATTCATCGTAATTATGTAGTTTTACTTGATTAATTTGATTTTTAGTTTGATTTGATGCTTGAACTTTGATCTATTTGTAGTATTTTTTTTCATATGAAACTGATCATTTTTTTTTTACCGTGCTCAGTAAAAAAAAAAAAACAGTTTTGATTTTGATTTTGCTGTAAATTTGATGTAATTCCACATGCTTAGGTTAGGGTTTTGCTGGATTTATCATGTTGAGTGATGAACACGCTGTTAAATTTTGTTGCGTATGATTGAATTTTTTTTTGGAGGTTATATGAGTTTGATCTTTGATTAATTTTTAGCAGATAATAAAAAATAATAATTTTTGAGTTAGGGTTTTGTTGATTGAGGATTTGATTAATTAATCGTAAGTTAAATGAGACGGTAATTATGTATGAGACTTGAGATGGTTAAAATTTGAGGTAGTAAGTAATAACCGTGGTAAAATGAGAGTAAGTTGTAAATGAGATGATCAAAAGTAACAGTTAAGGTTAAATATTTGAGTGCAACTGCTCTCGAGGTCGAAACGGACCGTATTATAAATTCAAACCAAATGCAAAGAACCTAATGAAATGGAGAGAGTATGATTTATTGTGATGTTAGATTGAGTAATCAACTGCTGAATACGGCAATTAATATGATTTATGAGGTTGGGTTGAGTATATAATAAGTTAGCGTTATTGATACTGAACTGGTATATGATTGTGGTAAGAGTTGTAACATTAAAGGAAACACGATTGGTGTGTGTTTTCGGAACTGAAGAGTCTTGTAATAGGAGTTGTGCGTGTTGGATGGTTGTTTTGGGTACTAAATTGATGAATAATTGAAAAAGGTACGGTTTGCTAGGGTGTGTTGTTGACGAGGTGTTTTATGAGGACTTGATAACGATATCTTGATTGATGTCCGATGTGAATTGTGGGATTTGTGCTTAAGTGATGAGTGTTTGGGGGAGTAAACCGAAGAAATGATCGCATTTTAGTTGGGAGTGTGATGGGAATAATATGTTTTGGTAGGTTGTATCGTTGACTAGGTGTTTTAAGAGGACTGAATAACTTTCTCTGATCGATTTCCGATATGAATGTTGGTTGCATACTTGCATGAGCAAACAATTTTTCGTAATGCTATGTTTGTTTCAGTGTCCTATGTGGTGCTTGGTTCGATTGTGAAGAGATATCCTTTGTTATTTCCTTGTATAGTGGCTGTTTTAACTGGCATTCATGTTGCGGATTTGGAGGTGTTCGGTAGGGTTGCAGTATATGTGTAGTTCTGTGAATTATGTAGACAAACGACTTTTAAACTCCGAATATTGCATCTGTATGTAAACCTGAAGTTGCTGCAGTTGGAACTTTTGGTTTCTTAGATGACTGATTTTGATTCTTTTGGCTCTTGATTGAGCAGATAATTTCAAAGCAAGTTTCTTCTCCGAAGTTCAGAAAGAGTTGTAACGATGGCTTTAGTCTCTGGTTCAAGATCAACACTGAATCCAAACGCTCCTGTTTTCATTCCTGCTGCCTTCCGACAAGTGGAAGAATTTTCACCTGAATGGTACGAGTTAATCACCTCGTCCATGTGGTTCCGTGACTACTGGCTGAGCCAGCGCCAGGAAGCTGAGATGATGTACGGGGGCAACCAAGAGAACTTTGCCAGGAATGATGTTGTTGACTTGCTGCCTGACGAGATTGATCTCGGTGTTGATGAAGAGTTGTTGAGCATGGAATCTCAGTTTGAGGAATTCATCAAATTCTCAGGGGCGCAGTTGCAGGAAAGCAAGCTTCTGCCGAAAGAAGGTAATACTCCCTGAAGTTCTCATCTAAACGATTAGTCTTGCACCGATACAAGTCACTGATATATGCACTGTTGCGTAACCAAGTGACTGAGAACTTCTCTGATGACTTTGTTTTCTCAAACATTTGCAGTCAGCATGGCGACAGAATCAAAATTCGGGTTTGGATCGCAGGAGAAGCCTGTTCAGAAGTAGTTTGCCGCTGAAGCTGGAGTTGTAGGTTGGAGCATTGTTGCTCTTAGCTGACAATGTCACTCTTTTTTACTTTCTGTAACTTCTGTACAGAGCCAGGATGCAGCTCTTGTATGTATTGAGTTCTTGTTAAGCTGTTTTACGGAGTATTTCGGTAAATCAAGAAACTTCCCAAGCAAGTGTAGAGATTAGAGGGTGAAGAAATTGTAGTACCTTTTAAGCTATTTTAAGTGAATCCTTTCACCTATACTCCGTCCTTTCAGCCTGAGTTTTGCTCCAGACTTTTGCTCCGGCCGTGTGCCTGAGTTCGATTGTAGTTGCTTGAGCTTGTACCCAAAGCACGATTTCTCAGTAAGGCTTGAAGATCGATGAGTAGTCATGCAACGGCGATATTGCTCTTATGTAGGTTTATATTTTGGTTCATATCGCTGACCGTACAAATTAGACTGCAGCTGCTCCAATCTGCGAAGTTCCCAAATAAAATCCCACATGGAAGGATGACAAAACCGTCACTGCCTTGCGTAAAAGATCCATTGCTCTAACTAAACCCAAGGGATTCATGCAAAAACTTCGATAAGATGATCGGGTAGGACGAGACAAGAAACGGATTTTCGATACGAGCTGGAAGGTCATTCCAAGTCAATTGTTCATCCCTTGTATGGTGGTACCGTACCAATTATCCATGAACTTGACCCGAGACAAGAAATGGATTTTCGATACTAGTTGAAAACAATTATTCATCTCTTGTACGATTGTGAAAGAAAAAAAAAAATAGAGTAAACGACCGAGAAGCTTGATTGATTTAAATTCCCATAAAACGCAGACAAGGTACATTGTACATACACCCTGATAAACCTACCAAAAACGCTACATATCTGTCTATCAGTAATACTGAACAGAAACATCAGTGGCATTTGCCATAGTGTTCTACCATCTCAACAATATTTACAGCGTTTCCGACTACAACTCGTGTTAGTTTGTAGTATGCCACAATCAGTCATCACCAGCAAACTTCTGACATCGGCTGCTCTAACCAAGATGGTCGCCTGTTCAAACTTAAACAGCCACCAGCAGATGGTTTTTTTTTGTTTCCGTCTAGAGGCAAGACAAAGTTTCGTTGGTCTTCAAGCAGCCACATCCAGAAGAGATTCATCTTCTTCTTCAAGCTGCTGCTTTTTTCGAGCTTCAAGCTTACTTTGATTACCGAGAGCCTCAGATATGGCCTGGGGTAACCAAAAACCAGGTCGCTCGAGAAATGTAGCTCGGTCAAGAACTAAAGGATCTCGTAATCCAACTTCAACAGTATCATAGGTCTGCAGTTTCAAAGTTGCCTCACCTTTGAGGCCCAGAGAAAGCCAGCCAAAGCCAGCTACAGCTATGTCATAACTATTCACATCCCAGCTTGTTCCTTTCACTTTGAATTCTCTCTCTTTCCAGTTGCCAAGTTCCGAAAGCCGATCAGTGCCAACAGGAGGCTGAAAAAGTATAATGTCAGAGAGTAAAAAGACGTATATCAGTTGGACAATCTAAAGAAGTATCACATTAGCCAAAATTCAGGCGAAAGATTAGTAGTGTTACGATGTTTACTAGATCCTCACATCACATTTACTTTCATGATAGAAGAAATCTTAGCTTTTTTAGATATTATTTCGTGTGGAAACTGATACTGCAGGCCTGACGAATATCTTTCTTCATCCTTTTAGTGCCCTTGATCAATTCTAACCATCTCTCAGATACACATAAGCCTTGGTGCCTTACTCGGTTTAAACTTAGGAACTTTAACAAAAGGAAAAATATGGTTGATAAATCTCCTCACGAAAACATTATTACTCATTTAGCCTGAAAGGCATAGCAATGATGAGAACAGGTAGAAGCCAGTTGTAACCCGGATAATTGCATTGGCATGATTTACGTTAACAATTAGAATCTTTTGAGATAAATTTTGGGGTTCAAAACCATTTCCAAGCAGTTTAAATTTCAGTGTTTCTGTATCTGTGAGGAATCAAGATATAATTTCCTTTCCAAACACTGATCCCGCCAATTCAAACACTACGCACTCAGAAACCGAACAAACCAACTCCCATCAGTTCATATCAATATGAACTCTGTTCTGTCTAATGAAATATGAAAGCATAATATTATTCAAGACTAGATTGAGTTGGTAATGATAAGGAAACTAATCTCGCTACCCTCTACTGCATTTAAGATACTGCCATCTGCTGATTGATTTTTCTAGAACTATACCACAGACGAAATTGAAGAGGGGCAATGCATAAAACATATTGTAGATTAAAATGGTGACGTGCTTACTTGTAACCTGACACCAATATGCTTGTTCCATGTCTCCTCCGCATTTTCAGTCTTCCCTAAGTGGAGAGACACATTGGGCGATGCGCAGACTGTCACATAAATTGTCTGAACAGATGCCTGGACAAGATCCAGTCTTACCAAGCCACCAACATATATCGTCTGCCCTACCTGCCAAATTCAATTAAGCTTTTAAAAAAGACCGACCAAATATACAAAGTTTGCACACGAAACTGAAAGTGATCTAAAGAACACAAGTTCATCTCAGCCATTTATGGGAAGTCATTTAGGTAGTTTTCAGATCATTCCATTTGTTTATCTTATGTATAAGCAGATCATGGTTTAAAAAGATGACTTCTTGGAAGCTAGGCGATTGCAGATTTAGTAATTAGCCACCGTTAGCAACATTAACAAGTGTCTTCTCAAAAAAAAAAAAAAAAAAAAAAAAAAAAAAACTAAACTAGAGTCCATGGCTCAGTGACGGGAAGTTTTCACACTTCACACGGTGATTTGACAGCATATGGACTACTATACAAGATACCATGGTCAGCAGTTCAGCAACACACTGAGAATCGCATAAGTATTGAATTGATAATGTACTTGCCTTAATTCTGAAGGACCGAGGTTTTAGCTCTTTCCGTATCTCAATCATCTTCTGCTCTTCTCTGGTTAATCTCATGGCCATCAAGTACGGATGCAGGAGTCCAGGTGTGTCATACATCTTTGCCTTCCCAGACAAGACCCCGCCAACCCTCAGTATCCCAAGTGTCGTCCCAGGAACTGCTGCTTCAGTAAGCTTTGTCACCTTAGCACCTTCCTTCTTTGCAAATGTGTTGATCAAGGTTGATTTACCTGCATTTTGAGCCCCAATAACCCACACATGTCCTCGAGGGCCAGCCTTTTCCTTGATGAATGTTAGCAAATTTCTCACACCCAAATCCTTTCGAGAACTAACCAAGTAAACAGCGTTGAGCTTCGGAGCACCTAGAGCCCGAGCACGATGACGGACCCATCTGTCTAACCTAGTAGGCGAAATCTCAGAAGGAAGAAGATCAACCTTTGTAGCAACCAACACAAGCTTTGGCAATTTCTTGCTAGCCTTGGCATCATGGTTGCCTTCCAAAGCCTTAAACAAAGACCGAGAAGCACGTTTAGGGAAGGACCCATCAAAATCAACACAGTCAACAACCATGACAACCACAGTCGAATCTGCAGTAGTCGGTTTCATCAAACGGGTGCTAATTAACCTATCAAAGTCAAAATCAGGTATCAAGTTCTCAGCAGTCTGGTTCTTCACCTGCCCATAGTTCCTCAAAGAATGGCACCTAGCACAAACCGTAACCTCATCCGTCTCTTTCCGAGACTCTCTAGCCAACCTCTTCCTCTCTGCCTTCGACAATCTTTTCCTCTTCCCTTTCTCCAATACCTCCTCAGTCACATTACCATACCCAACACCAACCGGCGTAAATCCATCCACTTCATCCAATTCATCCTCCTCCCACCCTTCACTATCCCAATCAACCCCATCTTCCCCTCCCAAATCCCCTTCCACCCCATCACCCACATCCAAACTACCCTCGATTTCGTCTTCCTCCTCCTCACCTTCACCAGACTCATCATAATCCTCCTCCTCCTCCTCCTCCTCATCATCATCAACCAAACCCTCGATTACCGCATCCTCCTCATTAACATCATCATCAACCAAACCCTCAATTTCCTCATCCTCCTCAAAAACATCACCATCAAACTCATTTTCAATCAATCTTTTCTTATAAAACCCAGGAACATCAGGGTCCTCATCTTGCATATAAACCCCACAACCAGGACACACAAGACCATGACTTTCATCCTCATCTCTCCCCTCACTCAACACAACCACCTTCCCAAAACCCCTATTCCTTGAATTTTTCCCATTTACAACATCAAATTTTTGAGCTTTTGTCTGACCCTTTACTGATAAACATACAAAGGCGTAATCTTTACTCTTCTTACAGTTTTTCCTGTTAAACCCTGATAGCATATGAATTCAAATGAACTGGGTGTATAACATAATGTTTCATTTCAGCAAAAAACATACAATTAAATAGAAAAAAAAAAACAACAGATAAGATAGAATGATGAGCTTACAGTTGAAAAGGGGGAACGTTGAGATTAATGTTCTTCCTTCTGCAGTAGAATTACCACCAGAAAAGCTGAGATTTGGCCTTGTTTCTGAGCGTGAAAGTGAAGGAATTGTGGATGAAGATAAGAAAAGAGCCATTTTTTTTTTCTTTCTCGTGTGTCCGTTGCGCGGTTCAATTAGACCCAGCAAATTTGAGCACCACGGTTAATTGTGTATGCACTGGACATGGACCGTTTATCGACTCATCTATGAGTCTAGATAGACGTGTAAAACGGGTCAAATCGAGTCAAATATTTGATTAGACTAGTTTAAGTTCTAGTCGAGTTAGAGTGGTCATAGGCTCATAGACTCGTACGCATACATGGTGGCTCCTCTATTACTCACTGTTTTAATTATACAAAAAAATGTGATTTTATTCGATTTCATATTTTAAAAACGATGTTTGTATCTGACGTGTGATGTTTAAATGTTTAATCTAAACATTTACCAATGCACAAAACAATTGAGCTTGACATTCATTTTTGTGCGTGAGTGTCTTCGTATTGCCGATGTATGTTAGTACGTGTCCAACATAATCCTACATCTTATTCATTATCGTACATTTTTACCAAGGGTCTTTCTCGAAACCTATTTAGGTGATTTCGATCGAGTCTAACTAGCGTCCCCCCTTCTCTTCAGCTCCAACTGCAAGGATGTAATAGTACATTAAACTTGATACTTTGTATTTTTACCAATTAGGATACGCACATATCAAGTTAAAACAAAAATCACACAAGTTATAGCACGTATTAATGCCACTTTTGCTAGTAACAGTGGTGTTTAACCATATGTGAACAAATAGAAGGAAGAAAAGACAAAAAAAAAAAGTTGTAAATGTACTAGCTATATACTACACTTCTATTATTTGGGTCATTGAGTGAAAACTGAAATCGGCGAATTTGCTTTGATTCTTTAGGTTTCTCTGGTTTTAGCCTCTTAGTCTTCTCTGTTTCCTAGAACAAAGTGAGTTGAGCATAATTTTCATGGAGGTAATTTTCTCTTATTTTGTTAAGCATAATTTTCATGTTAAAATTTAAAAGGTTATTGTTTAAGTTGCTTAGTAAAAGATTGTATTTTCATAAACTATTGTTCAATGATAATTGCATGGTTTTATTTTCAGAAGATTGTATGTTTGTATGTGTTGTGTATGGTCTTGTTTGATAAAGCTTGCAACTTTTTATTCAATCTCATTTTTATGTGATGTTTTTTTCATTCCAAATAAAATTACCTTGTGTTTGGACTTTAGGGTTGTTCTATATGAAGATTTGCATTTTGTATTAAAAAAAAAAAAGATTGCATCTTGTTTTGTACTCCGTATATGTTATTCATGGTGTTGTTTGGCTTAAGTTGTTGATAAATTGCATTTTGTGCATGATTGGAGTTATATCTAATTGTTATGTTATGTTTTCCCATTCCAAATAAGGTTACATTCTTAAAGATTAAATCTTTATCAAGGTGTTGGCGCTAATCTATGTAACGATTGCAATTTGTTTTGTATATGTTATGTATGGTGTTGTTTGGTGTAAGTTGTTAGTAAAGATTGCATTTCTTTGGTGAAGTTTTTTCATCCCAAATAAAGTACCTTCTTAAAGATGAGATCTTTATCATGGATTCATGGTGTTTTTAACATCTTAGAAAGAGTGATTTTTGTTAGTACACTTTTAGAATAACCAAGAAATTTCAATGCTATGTTGTTGCAACTATGCTTATTATGTCAGTGATTGAGTGATAACATGTTTGTATTATCATTTTTGTGTGCAATGTTTCATTTGAAACAGAGGCAATTTGGGGCTGTTTATTAGCAAAGATTGAATCTTTATTGTTTTGGTAGGTTGTGCCCTGCTTCACATGTACTCTAATAGTGGTAATTAGTTGTGCACTTTGTGAATTAGATTATATGGATTATGTTGCAACTATTAAAGTTGTATCTCATTCTATGTAGCAATGTTTCTTTTGACAGTGTATTGAGCATGTTTTGATTCAAATAAAGTTGGTTTTAGTTATTGGTTGAAACGCATTGTAGTCTTGGACTCTTGGAGTCGGACTTGTTCTTAAGATTAGATCTTTGTTATGGTGTTTGGACATTGGAGTTGTTCTATATAAAGCTTGCGTTTTGTTTTGTGTATATTATGCACGGTGTTGTTTAGTTTAAGTTGTAAAAAATTGCATTTTTATGACATCTCATTCTTATGTGGAAGTTTTTTCATTCCGTATAAAGTTACCTTCTTAAAGATGAGATCTTTATTTCTTTGTCACAACGGTGTTTGGTGCTAAACTATGTAAAGATTGCAATTTGTTTTGTATCAATTGTAGTGTATATGTTATGTATGATTGTTGTTGTTACACTTTTAGACTACCCACATTAGTGCCCCCATTTGCCCTAGGGCAAACTATAAAAAACAATTTTTTTATTACCCGATGCCTTGGTTAGCCATATTGGTGCCCTAGGGCATAAGCATATATTACATAATTTATGTTTATTATATTATAATGTATTTTTATTTTATTATAATTTATGTTTACTTAAAATAAAATAATATTTCAATCAAAAAATATTAAAAAACATAGATCTCATAAAAAAAAAGTCTAGGAGATGCAAGAAGTTGAGTGAATTTGTGGTCGAATTGTATGGAAATTCAGAATTTTCAAAATATTGCGAATTTTGCGAGTTCGAATAATTGTCGATATTTGAATCATTTGGAGAATTCAAAAAATTTTGGGAATAGGTAAAATTTTGAGAGTTTGGATAATTATTATCCATAGCTAAGATGACTTTTTATAAGTATTTGTAATATTAGTGTTTTTTTAAATTTTTGTGATAATCGTAGAGAAAATTAATTTGTGCTCCAAAGTATAACAAATGTGGTCTCTATTTATAGAGAACGAAAAAATATAGTTGTTGGTGTAATTATTTTTATTTTTTGAAAATTTTATGATTAAGAAATATCCGTTGCAAAGATACAACGAATATAATTTTGTAGCTAATCAAAAATTGACACATGTCATGTAAAGAGTGGACAAAAAAAGAAAAAACAAACAAACACTACAAGTTGCTATCAAATGCACGCTATGCCCTGGGGTAAGGTGAAAGACAAACTTTGCCCCATTTCTTCTCCAATGCCCCAGTTTTTTTTTTTTTTTTTTTTTTTTAATCCAATGCCCTTGCCCCAGGGCACTGATGTGGGTAGTCTTAGAACAACTGAGAACTTTCAATGCTATATCGTTGCACTTGCAACTATGCGTCTATGCTTATTATGTCGTGATTGAGTGAAAAGTTTTTATCATCATTTTAGGTAATTTGTGGAGAACCATCTTTTAAACCATCTCTTAAAAAAAATACGTTTTCCGGCCAAAAGTCGATGGAATCGGCTGACATGGCAATTGGACGCCAACTCGATAACTTCTTGTAATTTTCTCATCATTTCATACTAGTATAGCCAAAATTTCAAGTAAAAGAGATATAGGTGGTTCCTCCCTTCAGTTTTGATTTTATTAGGTGGTAGCCAAAAACTTTTTTTTAATAAGGTGGTTCTCCACAAAATGAACTAAGTAGCAGGTGGTTCCCCACAAAAAATCCTTATATATATTATCAATCAAATATTGTTAAAATCAATGCAATATAAAAGGCTGTGTCACTTTTTACTCCATTTCACTTCTATTATTTATAGTTTTGGGGCACCGCAATGTACAAGTTTCAACATAGCGGCACCACGCGCATTCTGACATAGTTTGGGACTTTGGGGATAACAAGTTAATTTGTCGTTATTATTATTATAATTATTATTATTATTTTAAATCATCACGGGACTTCATTTCATCACAATTATAGGTGAACTAGTTTTTGTTCCCGTGATCTCACGGGTCTGTGTTTGTTTTTGTTATTAAATGTTTTTTCTCCATTGGTTTTTTTTCAGACGCTTTGTGATTTTAAGGCAATTCAATCTCTCTCAACGGTGAACGCTAAAGGGGAAGAAATTCATTTGAAGACGGTGAACTTACCATGGATTACAATCGTCCAAGAAACCTGGTTCGAGTTTGTAGCAAGCAAAAATAAAGTAATATACAAAATATAACACAAAAAGTTTAGAAATACAGGCAGACTCTGCATTTGCGGGAATCTCACACAGAAAAACACAATGTATGGTATCTTTTCTTTTTCCTCCATCTTCGTATTATTAGCTCAAAGAAAACATCAGAATGAGTACATCAGTATCAGAAAATCCACATACTTTTTACCTTTTTTTTTTTTTTTTAATTTTCAACAGTAAGGAACACACAACATTTCAAAAAGCAAGGACAACAGGAACAAAGATAGGGCAGCAAATCAATTAGCAGAAATTCTTTATCAATCTCTCATGCATTCCTCAAATGAAAATTGCGCCTCCTCGAAATCCATATCAACACCCTCATGTCCATCGAACTCACTTAGGCCCATAACAATTTCAATTGGGAGATGTCCTGCGGTCAGCTCACAGACATACACCAACCTAAAAAACTGTTCAACAGATTTACCAATTTTAAGAGGCATTGCTCTGATCCTCTTGCCATGATTAGCATCAATCCAGGTAATTGAATGCTTAAACTCAGCAGCTTTAACCATGGTTGCCCTCTTAGAAGGGACTATAACGACCATACTTTTGAAGGATGGACTGAGCTTCAGTGGTGTAGCTTTAACACCAGCCTTTTTCGAGAAACAGCATAAGTCTTGTGATGAGAACTTGGTTTAATCTTCAGGCTTTTGGATGCACCAAGGCCTAAAATGCTGGAGCCTGGTTTTGTTTTCGCCTTCTTATCAGCATGAAACTGAAACTTCACTCAAAACTGTAAAACCACCCTTTGGAGACCCGAAATTCGTATGGTTCACAACATTCTTCCTAGGTGAAATGTTCAGGAAATCACATGGGACATTCCAATCCTGTTTCGATCAGATGGCCAAACTAATGGACCGTCATAGTCCATTTCGTCTCCCCAATCTTCAGATTTCGAAAGCAGGTCTGATTTAAAGTTCACAGGAAATTCTATTGTTTGTTTTGTTGGGGTATCTTTGGGTGATGTCCCTTCAAGATCAGTCTCGAGTATTGGGAGCACCCTTCTGTTGTAACGATGAGCTCAAAGTGATTCCGAAATCAAAAAAATTAGTTATGTACACAGAAGATTAAGTGCATCAAGTCGAAGACGATAACAAAAACTCAATAGATTCCAGCATAAGCCGTCAATTCGATCAATTGATTTCCTGGCAGATACATTAAACTTTGTTAGGCCTGACCTGCTAAAAAATTGATTCAAAAAAAAAAAAGGAAATACAAATGAAATCAACAAAATTCCCCAATCATAGATCAAACAATTAATTAAGGCACTACTCATCTATCTTATTGATAAATCATAGAGAGCAACAACAATCATAGATCAAATCACCCTCTTGACCCGTACTTTCATAGTAAAATTTTATCCTAGGTCCATGTGATACTCGTTTAATTCACCCAATCCTTATTTTTAGGTTCCATTATACAAACATTAGCAATCATATATCAGGCTCTTGTGACTAAGTTCCAACATATGATACAAACGTATACTTGCAAAAAGTGCATTCACTGCCATCTAATCACCTCCAACATATACAATGCAGATAGTCATAATATAAGTCTCCAGTATCAAATATCATAATGGGGGAGACTATTCAGCCCTTAACTTTAAACACGAACACGTCACCTGTAATTTGATGTAGATCAAAACTCTAGAGATAGACTTCAATTGAAAGATTCATGATATATAGCCTTCTGACTCCACATACCATTCACACATACAAACACATCATAAGTGAGAAAAAATATTGGAATACAACACTATTTGAAATTCAGAACAATTTATATTTGAGCTCCAGAGATGGTAAGGGCCAAAAGCAAAGCATCAGAAAGGAAAAAAAAAAAGTACTTTTGTCAATACAATCTGTCCTTAAGGCCTCTGCGTACAAATCCAACATATTTGTTAACCAAGAAATTCATGGCAGCCAAAACGCAACCAATCTAATTGAAGAATTGACGATCATTATATGCCAATGTATAAGTTTTATAATGATTATATCCATATGTGAAGCAAAGTAGATAAAGAAATTCTAAACAATGTGCAGGGAAAAGTACACAGACAATTGTTCTTGTGACTGCTGGATGCGCTAGACTTGTAGCTCTTATGAAAGAAGAAAGCAATATGAATTGTAAAAAGAATGGCAATACAAAAGGGAGGTAAAATTCTCTTCAAAACCCTTAACTGACAATCTCTCTTTTGCTCGAATTCGGATACCGTCTTACCGAACATAGGCAGTGGCGTAGTGGTGTGAATTGAAGTCGGACACTGCTTTCTATAAGCAGGAACCATCTCATTCTCACCAGACTCGGTCACTTTACTACTGTTGATCAGCTTGAACATATAATGGGCAACCAAAGAAAACAGCTAAAATTGCAAGCATAGAGCATGATTTTTCTAGAAATTTATGAGAAGAGAGAAAACCTTTGGGGTGATGTCGTAGACGTTGGAATATCGCATGCCGATTAATTTGCGAATGCACTCCACTTCTGCCGCGACATCTACAGTGTTCATATGCACCAATAACTGCAAATCCACCCTGAGAAAATCACGAAAACAATACAGCATTAGAAATGCATACCAACTTCCAAGGTTGTCAGCTTAATCAAATCAGTTTGAGCTATAGAATTCAAGAAATTTTAATGCAGCAGTAAGTCACATAAACCCAGTATAAATAGAATTCTGGCCATATTCCCATCATCATCACCATAATTATATCAAAAGTTGAGTTATTAGTTTATAGAAGTGTGATCGCATTTTGCAATGAGGATTGAATAGAGAGCTAAATATTACGAAATCCAGAAAAGATTGAGAGTACGTAAAATAACCATTTAAAAAATGTAATGTCTAATTTACTGACATCCCTTAGACATGTTTCCAAATTCTAATTAATATATTGAATTCAGTTTCTTAAGTTTGACATGGAGATAGAAGACATAGTGGAGTACCGAGCACATGGTTGAGTAACTTGGGTTTGTGATTAAACCCGAACATAGGATGTCTGCTCTTTGCTTTACCTCGAGTAATCAATAACATCCAATGACAGTGGCTATCCCTACACACCCTATAGTCTGCAAGTCCTCATTTTGGATACCGAGGCCATCAAACATTCACAACCTGATTTCTTCAGCGAAATGGTCAACACCTTCGAGCTACATATGAAAACAGTGTAACTCAAGCTCATTAATTCTAAAAGTAGAATTTCAAGAAAGAAGCATTATATGAGTCACCAACCACATGAACATATATATGAGCCTTAGTCGTGAGTCCCAACCACCCTGAAAGCCAATATGATAAGCACTCTAGTCGTCTACTCCGAGTGAGTTACCAACTACGATGTCATTGAGCAATATATAAAGAGACACATGAGAACTCAAATTAAGGAAACAAACCGATTGCATATGAACTCATGGTTAAATCATAAAGCAAATTGAAATTCTCAAAGAGCAGAAACCTTGATTAGAGCCTGCTAATAATGATAACAAAAATGCATTGAAATGATAGATCAACTATTTTTCTTTAACCTTGGTTCCATTGAAATTACTAATCATGTTGCCCAGTTTCATTGCCGTATTTCCTCTGTATAGTAATACAAATGCCCATCAAAACCAAGCTATTGTTTCTCTCAAATGAATATAAAGTTTTCTGAAGATCGTTTGAGATTAAACCACCAGAAGAAGGTATATAATTCACATTTTTTGTACATAAAAAGTGTGACATATACAGGAGAAGTAGAGGTAAGACGATGCGGCCCTAAAAGTTTTTGGTAAAGTAGATGAAAGTAGTGACGTAAACAGAGGAAGAACATATCTAAATGGTAGTATCCTTCATTTTCCATTGAAGGACAACTCAAAGGTAACGGCTTTCTTAAGAAAAAGATGAACTATATAGCTCCAAAGTTAACTTTAAAGCTCTTTTTTCCCCGCTAGAATGATCAGAGTTCTTTTTAACCAAAAACAATGGCCAGAGTTCTCTATTATTAATACATACTCCATGCTACCAAAAATCGATATCTGGTGGATACTCTAAACATATATGCCAAATCATCATGAGCATTACACGTATGCACTCTACGGCGGATTGGTTACTCAATGTGATGTGCGCTATTTCGTTGTGGTTAAAGTCGGGTTTTTGAGGTGTTTAACGTTGGTTTTTGTATCATTTGACTGCTTATTATGTTATTTGGTGTGATTTGTGTTTGATACAAGAATTAGTGGTTATTATGACCATTTGGAATCTCAAGAATGCCGAAATTTGATCCGGTTGTGCAAGGCAAACTTTGGAGCTTCATATCTCTCAGGATATTTGGAATTTTGCATTGAAACCAAGTGGAGATGAAAGTTCATGATCTTACCTTTCCGAAAAGTGGTTACACGCCTTCACCGGATAAGTAACGAAAAAGTTATGCGAGTTTGAAGATTGGACCCGAGAGCAACGCGCGGTCCGCGGGTGCTGTTGGCGCGGTCCGCGGATTTGGACGCGCGGTCCGCGGCCCTATGCGAAGCTACTTTCCGTATTTCAATATTTTCCGTATTTTATTGTTAGAGGACTATTAATACCTAGGTTTTACGTTTTATTTCATAACTTTGCAACTCAAAACTTATTTTGGGATTATTGAAGAACTCTATGGAGAACTAATTCCTCCATCTTGGTGATTGTGAATTGAAGCTACCGTTTATCGCCAGATTGTGAGATTATTACTTATCGATCCTATTGTGAGTATTATCAATTCTTTTGCACTATAATTCTTATAGATTGTGGTTGTTCTTGCTAGGAGGCCTACTAGTATTAGCAACTTATATGATCTAATCGCTAGGAAAGTAGCAACTTTATCTTTCTAATTGATTGCTGATTCAACGTTAGATTGATTAAGGAGGGAATTGATTTATAATTCGATTTGAACCGCGTGTGTTTGAATTGCCTATCTTTGTTGATATTCTTCTAGATCTAATTGCTTCTATTGAAATATATCTAGGCGCGTGTTCTAGATTGATTGATAGTTAGGGTTGTTTATGATACGTTGATTCGTTCTAAATAACTAGTAAAGGAAGAATAGAGATTTCGGTTTCGCAACAAAGTGCTCACATAATTAGATAAGTGATCTTCAAGGATCAATTGATAAATCGGTAGTGGATTGAAACAAGAACCAAGACTTGTCTTTTAATTGATTTCCAACTTATTTGTTCTTTGCTTAGTTTAATCAACCTTCAAACAAAACCCCCCTAATTGGTTACCCAATCGACGTTACATACATAGACATTAACTAATTCCCTGTGGATACGAACTTGCTTGCCCTACTACATAGTTTTAGGATAAGTATTGAATTAATTTGGTGCAACCCACGACAATTGCTTGCCTGCCACAATGGCATGCGTATACATCTAGAATTGTAATTAGCTTGATTCAAAAATAAGCAAATGCATGTACCATAATCATTTTATGACCTATATATAGATTGTATTTCAATCTTCATTTTAATGCGTGTATCACATGCATATACTAAGCCTAAAGCAAAAATTGGCTAGTCAAATGCACAAACTTGAGAAACAATTGAGAATTTGAGATGAGATCACAAAATTATAGGGTTTTATTAGCTGTGTTAGGGGCTCCAGCCCTTTGGTTATATGTTTGGTGTGTTGTATTTAGACCATCCTAAATCTAATTTGAACTCAAGAACGTTTGCCATTATACATGAGACAACTGTCTCTATTGTCTAACACCACTAATGTTTCAGTATGACAACAGCCATCCAACACCACATAAACTCCATTATATATCCACAAACAGGTTTGAGAAACAAAGCAAAGCTAACCCAAAGACACGATTCAGAACCCACAAACCATAACCTTTCTCTACACCAAGAACCATCACATACTATTCTCCACAAACAAAAAAAGAAACCATGAGGCAACGAATAACCAGAAATCGACACGCACCCCGCATCCAAAAACACTGACTGGCTCACTACCAACAACACAAATTGCATAATCATTCTAGGACATAAAACGTGCACCCCATAGGATGGCTTACTTTGTGCTCATAGAAAAACTCGAAAGATAAAAACCTTTATTCTTCTAACACATTAACTAACAAACTGACACCATCAAACAGTGTGACAA
Source organism: Spergularia bocconei (assembly GCA_963457585.1). Classification (NCBI taxonomy): domain Eukaryota; kingdom Viridiplantae; phylum Streptophyta; class Magnoliopsida; order Caryophyllales; family Caryophyllaceae; genus Spergularia; species Spergularia bocconei. The sequence goes on along the minus strand of OY734946.1, from coordinate 655,407 downwards.
CCCTTTAACTACGCTACATAATATGAGATACCAAAATGCCAAATTTCGAAATTCAAAAAAGAACAAAAACAAACCTTGGAATTAATCTTCTTCAACAAAGAGTAGTAGAAACCAAAATTGATCTACAATTAAAAAAAAAATCAATAATACGTGAGCAAGCAAACAAATGATAGAAGAAGAATCAATCAAGTAAAATCCAATCAAAATCAAACAATCACATTAAATTCAATCCGATCAAAATCGAACAATAACATAAAATTCAATCCAATTAAAAAAAAAACACACAATTCATCAGAACAAAATCGGCCATACGATAAAGGTAACTCGAGTTCCAAAATTACCTTAATTATCATCACCCTACCCCGAGCTTCTTCAAATGAATCCTGGAAAACACAATTGAACAATTATAAGACAAAGCCAATTTAAGCAAATACCTCCTATTATTGAACTGAACAATCGAATCGAATTGAATTGAATAGCTAAACAACACTAACCAGCTCTGCTAAGAAGAGAAACCCCCTTATAAAGGCTACGGTAACACTGGTCGAAACGCCGCTCCAACTTCTTAAATGTCGCTTTGGATATGGACATTAAAAGGTAGAAGTCGTATAACTTGAAACACAAGCAAGAGATGGAGAGATGAAGAGGTGAAAGAGGCGTACAGCTTGAAACGGAAGCCAGAGATGGAAAGGTGAGGAGTTGAAGAGGTGAAAGAGTTTGAGCTTTGGGATTAATCGGACACATTGAATAAGATGAGGCCCACCAAACTATTACATGGAGGAGAGGAGGAGAGAGAAGAAGAGATTGAACCATGGGCTGCCACGTCACTTTTGAGCTGGCATTTTTTTGCTACGAATGCTCCTAATCTCTGCCACGTTAGCGCGAATGCTACCCTATTAATAGATAAGTATAGATTGGGTCAAAGAATATGGTTCGAGTTAATAAAAAGATAATGCGTGTCAAATGGCCAAGCCGGTGTCGGGACAATATGGGGCATAACCTAGATTTAGCGGGTTCATGGTTCCAAAAATTACGGGTCCACAAGTCAGTCCAACTCAACTCAAAGATATATATGTGGGTCAAGAATACTATGGGTCACTGTTTATAAAACATGGGCCCATGAATCCAAAATAGCGTGTTCCTGATCGAAAAATAACGGGTCACGAGTTTTAAAAAGCGAATTTGTGATTAATAAACAGTTGCCAAAAGTAATAATTTGCCTCCACCACTTTACCCAATTGCGCAATTCACTTCCTTAATTTCCAATTGTAGCAATAAGGCATTAGCTTCCAATTGCATCCATTAATTTCTAATTTGTTTTATAATTGATATCTTGATCGAATGAAAAATAGTGTTGCATACACACGAATCAATACGTAAATTATGTAACAACCCGTGCAATTTTGCACGGGTACATAAACTAGTTTGTGACCTGTTTGTTCTTTTGCATCAGTGAAGTGTGCATCGAATATGTTTACTTTCATATAATCTCACAAGTCACAACCAATACAGAAATTTCTTCTAGAGTTCGATGTCACTTTGTGAAAGAGAAATTAGCCTATATTTAGTAGTCAATGGCTCATCGCGGCTTCGTATCTTCTTGATGTTATTATAAACATCCTCATAATTAACCCAATTCTTCCAACATGAGGATTCATATTGTGATATAATTAGTGATGTGGCGTTAGACGATAATGCAGTAGAAGCAGCGGCAGCAACCGCAGTTCTTGCATCCCCTCTGTGCAAGTAAAGTCCTCTGATACTGTATCCGTTATCGTTATCGTTATCGTTATCATCATCGTCATCGTTTTTTTTGCACTTGCAAACCAATTTTGAAGCATCACTTTTAATAAAACATTCCCCTGGAGCACCCAACTGACCAACAATGTTGTCACCCGCAAAACCAATGGGCTGAATGAAGATGGAATTAATCACATTACTCGAAATAGTCGTAGCAGCGTCCGGTATCATGAAGGAGAAGTCACATCCCACAAAGAAAGCTTGGTCCTCTAAACTTTGTACCTCTAACCATCCATGGGTTTGCACCAATTTTAAAATTTTCATGGTCGGAGTTCCTTTTTTTACTCGGCCCAAGACGACCAAGTACAAGTCACCATTGCGGCCAGTTCCCTCCACCACGAAACGCCTCCTGTTGTTCACCACAGTCCTAAATGAGCCAGTATATAACCAGCTTTGACCGGAGGAGCCGATTTGGGTCATCTTCATAGACCTGAAATTTTCCATAACAAATGTCATGCCTTGTGAATCGACAAGGTATAATCGACCCTTGTGAGTAATAACATCATCAAACTTGTCTGCGGCCCCAGGGGGCCGCGGAAAAGTCTCCCATACCCATTGAGGGCGGCCATGGTTTCGTAACATGATCAACATCCCTTGGCGAGAAAGGGCCACAAAAGCTAGGTGAGAATAGTCAGTCACGTAACTAGGATTATACGAATCATCACAATTCGAGACGAGGACGGTTTTTCTAACATAACACTCCGTCCCAAATTAAACTTCCCATCAAATAGTGTTATGTGAGGGGATTTCAAAATCCATGGGAAGTTTAATTTGGGACGGAGTGGTAATCTTCAACCCTGAAGCACCACTTTCCATAAGCTCTCCTACCATCGACGTCAAAAACAGGGTAAGCCTTCTTGACATGGTAAGACTTAGCAAGCGGATAGACTGATAGTTGATTATCGAGTAAGTTTATTTCCTTTTGTGGATCCCACGGTCTAGGGGATCCACGTGGGAAAGTCAAGGCCGAGCATAGGAACTTGCCTCCTTGACCCATCTCTTCCAAAACCACAACCTCAGGACCCCGGTCCTTATCCGGGCAGGCATCCGGCACAGCGTACACCGAGTTCTCCGTGATGAACCAGGGAAATAAAAAATCCGAAGTGCTAGCAAACGGCGGAGGGATGTTGAGAGGGAACAGAGTTGGAAGAGGGAGAACGGACCTCCATAACTTGCATACTGATCTAAATCTCCTCACATCCAACCTACTTTCCACCCGTTTTCCTATCTCTCCCCACAATTCCTCGGGAAGAAGATCCAACCCGCTTATGCTTCCTATTTTTTCCTTCTCCATCAATTCACAACAAACAAAAAATAACCTAATAAAGTTTTGATTTTGTATGTGAAGTAATGTATTCTTTATTTTTCAATGTTTAGGAACTGCGGTTATATACATACTGCCATAGATTTTACCGAATTTGACTTGATCGATGACCAGGCCATACTTAAAAACTACTACTACTACTTCTATTCTTATATGGTTTACATCGAGATTATCGAATTTGATGCAAGTTAAATTAAAACTCTAAATATATACCACATACAGTAATGTATGGTATGTACCACGCACTGATCTATGAGGTAGCCTAGAGTACACGAAATACGGAAACATCAAATTAAATATCGTTTCATATACATCATCACGTAGCCAAATTAAACAAATAATACATTCCATACGTTAAACGTACAAAGCTAAGTTGCACCAACGTTCGATCATTTATATATAATTTCATACACCCAAAATCTAAGTAGCATAAGATCGAAGAAACACGTTACATTCTTACATGTGATCCCAACTCATTAAAGAGGTAGAAAATGGTCTAAATAAGAGAGCGCATCATCAAGACTAAGATATCTCCAATTAATTATACACATTACTCCCAACTTCACCTTCTCAATCTTCATCTTCTTGCTTACGCTACTTACGCTTCTACTACCTTGCTCCTCCAACCCGGCTACGGCCGCCATCTCCAACCTCAAATCCGCCACGAGCCCGCTCGACAAACCGCCCGTGCAACACCCCGGTGACGGCAATTCCTCCGAAAACCACCCGTCGGTACACGCAGCGAACCCGCCTTTCTTCACACCACACTCGTCCGCCATAACAAACACCGCCCGCCACTCCTTATCCACCACATTCCACGTCACCTTCACCCTTGCCAGCTCATCAACGCTCCACTCTTTCTCCTCTGCCACGTCAATATCAAACCTAAACATCCCATGTGGGTCCCTCTTCAACTCCTTGCATGGCTTCACCATATTGATGACGTGTCCACCACTACTTCCACCCGGAACACGGATGGTGATGGTGAAGAGGAGGTCGTCCAAGGAGAGTTTAGGCTTACTAGGCTTACGGTCACGAAGCCTGGCAGCCGCGTAACCAATACCGTAAACACGACGACGAGGCACCCCAACGTCGGGGTGGAGGGCCGCAAGCGTTGGGAAGTGAGCTGAACAAAGTGGGTCCCATAAGTTATCAGGTGATAAACAAGAGAACCAAGCTTTGGAGACACAACAAGCAGTTGCTAGGGTTTTCGGGTCGAGGTGGTCGGATAACAATTCAAGAACTTCCCATGATGGAGGAGAAACATCATTGTTTTTGTTGTTGTTCATGTTGTTGTTGGAAATAAAGGACAACGTTGTTGTTGTTGTTGTTGTTGTTGTTAGTTTTCTTCTCTTGTTGTTGGTTTTTGTGTTGTTGTTGGTGGGTTTAAGAAGGAAAAGTGAAGAAGAAGCTACACCATAATTTTGATGGTGCGGTGAATAATGATGATGTGTCATGCTGTGGAAAGGTGTTGCATGTAATTGAGCTGCCACGTTGTTCATCACCACGGCCATCTCTTTTTTCTGATATGTTTTCTTTTCGGCAAAGAATAACAAGCAAAGTTTGCAAGGAACGACGCAAAGATCAGAATTTTATTTGGAGGATGATAGGTATGTATGAATTGTGGTATAGAACGTGTACGTGAAGTCTTATTTATATTAGTGAAAATGGTAAGTAGTGCCGAGTGCCGACTTATTTTTATTACTAACCCGACTAGTATTAGGAATGACTCACACTGTACTGAATGATAATATTGGCTAGTTAGATGGAAATTATAATCTACGATCACAATAATGCAACTGGTATAACCCTTAGGGTGCATGCGATTGCCACTTTCGGCTTAAAGTAACGGATTGTATGCAGTGTGCATGATCTATCAACACGAGAAAGTACAATTAATTAACGTACAATGTCACCAGTCTAGAAGACCGAAGAGGTTTACGCTTTTGATATCACATCCCGGCCATTACGTGAGACCTTTGTAATTTGGAAAGAGGTCTGATGCCACATCATAACCCGACTAGGACTAGGAATGACAATAATATTGGATTGATAGAAATTTTCCTTATTAATTACTCCTATCACAAGTATGTAGTAGGAGTGTAACCCTTAGGGTACATGCAATTGCGGCCACCTTCGCCCTAAACTAACGTATTATACGCTTTATGCACGGTGCATCAACCCGAGATCGTAAAATTAAACAAACGTTAAGAGTTTAAAAGAACGAAAGAGTTCCATTATTACGGAGTAATATTGTTTCGCACTTTCACGTTACATGATCTGTTATCTCCGGAAACGGGTCCAATACGACATAACCCAATGGGCCTAATAAATAAGTCCACTAATTAAGTCACTTCGAAAAATTGGCGGTAAATTCTCCAACAAGTTTCCGCCATCTTCAAACTTCAAAACCAAAGAACAATTCCGAAAAAAAAAAACCCTAAAAAAATGGCGCGAAAGAAGAAATCTTCTCAACTCTCCACCAATCTCTCTCCTCCGATTTCCATTGGTAATGTTCGCCTCTTGATTCCTGAAACCCTAATTTCTTTAACTTGTGTTGAATTTCCCCCCAATTTTAACAATCAATTTCAATTTTTTTTAATTGATTTTATTTTTTTCAGGAAATTGCGAGGTGTCGATTGAAGGAGCTGCGAAGAGTTACAAATGTGAATCAAATGATAATTCACTGCAAATTTCTGCATCGAAAAGCACCAAAATCAAAATATCAGGTCCGATTTTCGGAACAATTTGATGAAAAATTATACTGAATTTTATACAGTTTGTTGAAATTTGGCTGGTTTTAATTGTTTGTAGCAGTGATGGAACATGGAAATGACAGTAAAAGTCACGGTCTCGATAGCGTAAAATTGGGGGAAAGTGGTAATTTAATTTGTTAGGGTTTTGGTAATTTTTTTGTTAGTTTAAATTTAAAGTTCAGGGAATTGAATTGAATTGAATTGAATTGTGTGATTTTGTGTAATTTGTATCTTGTTGGTGAAGATGAGGAGGCTGCTTCTGATATCGTTGATTGCGAGTTTTTACTCGTAAACCCTAAGGATCCTGATACCGTCACTCAATCTTTACTTCAGGTACTTTGTCTTGATATAATCTATAGTTAATTAGGTGTTCGATTTCATGTCGAAGATTGAGTGTCACGTTTTTCGCGTTTTTGATACTTGTGGGTGGGACTGGGAGGTATTGATGAAAGTACAACCAAAACCCCGAAAAATTCCAAATGATCATGGAACTTACATTGCTGTAAATCTATTGCTTTCAAAGCCTTAATCCCGAAAATAAGTTGTTATTTTTTGCGTTTTGATACTTGTGGGTGGAGCTAGGGGGTAATGATGAAAGAACAACCAAAACCCGAAATTTATCAAATGATCATGCAACCAACATTGTTGTAAATCTATTGTTTTCAGTGCTTTCAGAGCCTTAATTCCGAAAATTTAAGTTGTTCTTGTTTTGACACACACTTGGTTTTGAACAGGAAATCCTGAGTTTATACATGAGAGAGCTGCCTAACATGAACTATGCTGCTAATACCGGAAAACAGTCATCATTTCTTCAAAGATGTGTTTCGAGTGGGTAAGAACCTGTTGATATCACCTACCTTAGCCCGACTTTGAATCTGTTAATACTCATCATTTACTTTCTGTCATGAATGTAACCAAGCGGAACTTAGTTACCCAAATTAGGAAATTCTTGGTATAAATAGCTTTAAGGTCTGATCTTCCACTCACTTTTACTTGGCTATTTGCAGAAAGTTTTGCACTTTGCTACTGACTAAGAGATCTGTGGAAACAACATTTAAGGTAAACTTGCTCTGAACTTATTGCATTTTAGAGAGTCCTAGATGTTCAGTGATGGTTAATTTCTCTATCCATCTATTAAGTTTTGTGGTCAGTCGCTCAGCTGGACCTTGAATAACATTTATCTCTTATTACTGCCTCCTGGTCTTTTAAAGAAGCTGGTATCAACAGGACACAAATGTAAAAGTAGAGCAAATGATAGCTCACTTGTTCATGCTGTTCTTCTGTATAATGAAAGCTTCTTATTTGTTTATTGGAACTTTCAAAGGGGTTGCGGGTATCAATTTCCCAAGTGTTTTTTTTTTTTTTGTTAACTTCTCTTCCTTAAGATGCCCGCCTTATAGATGTTATGAAAACCAAAGCTTGGCACTTAACATAGTTTGTGTACCAGTCGTCATTTTTAACTTGCCATTGCAGGTTATTGCAGCTATTACCTACCAAATAATTCCAGCTGACACCCAGCAAGCTGAAATTCCGTTAGCTGCAGTCAGTTCAACATATCAGCACAAGGTGTGGCTTCTAAACATATCAGCAAGCTGCATTTTCCTTTTTGGTGTTCCAATGACTTGAAACCAGAGGATATAGTTTGTTGTGCCTCTTTAAAGACAGAAAATAGCATGATTGGCATCACAATTTGTTGGAACTTGCAAGGTCATAACCAGTCACGAGCAAGTCACATAACTAGAGCCTGTCACATGCGTTTCCCCTCATTTCGGTTCTCTATTTTCCATTGGTATGGACAACATAACTGTTCTTATTAACTAAAGGGTTTACACAGGGAATAGGCAGACTCTTATACATGGAATTGAGAAAGAGGCTTCAGGATGTTGGCATATCGACAGTTTTGTGTTGGGGAGACCACGAATCTGAAGGCTTCTGGCAGAAGCAGGTAATGTCTAAATGCTTTCTGGTGTTATAAACTTATATATCCATTATGAATGATGACGATCTTCGTTCATATTCAATGATTCAACTCCAAAGTGAACAATTATCAGTTTTTGCGCTATGTACTTGTGGAGCTGTTATTCCAGTATAAGTGTATAACTTATGTTGACATGACTTATCTGACTGTCATGTTGGTGGCTTCTTGGTGGTCACGAAAAAACATTTTAATTGTTTTAAAACTGTGTCTGATGCAGGGATTTGTATCAATAGCTGAAGTGGGCACTAAAGGTCGAACTCGTAAACTTCCTATCAAGGCAGATATACGTCGAGCTCTATGTTTCCCAGGGGGTTCTACCCTCATGATTTCTAATCTGAATAAGAACCTCCATGCCATTGGCGGTAATACTATACAGCTCAGGTTGGACTCACCTGAAAAGACAACCTCATCAGATGATGTGTTTTACAGCCTTGCTGGTACCAGAGACACTTCTGCTCCACAAACATCAGCAGCTAGAAGGTCACCCAGCCAAGAAAACCTGCAACTTCACTTAAATGGTGAGATTGAAAGTCAGCTCAAGTTTCTCTTTCACTTTCACAAAAGAATCCTGTACCTTATAGTGCTTCTCATTTGTGGCATATAGGGGCCTGGTTCCTTGACTGGAGTCCTTGGTCACTAAGCATGTATCCCTATAATATGAGAGGCATAAATTGAGCATTTTACGGCTTGAGGAACTCATGGCTAAGCACAGGGGTGTGCTGCCTCTAGGCTATGTATCTGATGGTTCGGACATGTTGGTGTCTTGTGATCATGCTGAAAAAAGATATCTGAGAAAAAAATGTTATTTGACATGAATGCGGTTGTTTGATTGCAGCTTCTTCAGAGACCAATTCATCACTAAACAACCAGCAGTTGGCTTCCAATGATAAAATGGATGCTGATACGGCTGCTGATTCAATAGCAGCCAGAGTGCCTGTGAAACAAATTTCAACTTATGAACAAAAAGAAAAGCGAAGGATTTGGAGAACCTCGTCATCCTCGTTGAACTCCAAAAGAGTAAAGGCTACCCATCTTGGTGATGATCAACCTTATCCAGCTGACGTTATGCTTATTGACAAAGAGCAAAAAGATGACCCTCACCAAAGCCCTTTGGGATTAGAAGATAATATCATTACGGGGGAGAGCAAGCACGCAAATATTGTTACAGCCAGTGATGAATCTCTGGCTAAGAGGAAGGACACCAACATCATGCTAATGGATATTGCTGATGGACCTAAAAAGGATTATCTTATTAAGGTAGGTCTTCATGTATGTCTCATTCTTCATTGTTATTGAATGAAGTCTTGTTAGGATAGAGTTCAGCTCTAAGAAAAAATTGAATACCTGTAGCTGGTGAATCATGTTGTATTTTGAGTCAGAAGTCAAAATTTTGCTGTAGGTTTCCTATGCTTTTTGGCGCTTGGAGATCTTATGATTTTTATTTAAGTAGCTCAAGCCTGTACTTCGTTGTCATGTATGTCTCACAATTTGTTAGTCTAAGTAATTATGCATTGATTTTATGGCTACAGACAATAGTTGATCTTGGTGGGTCTGTTACCGCTGATGGGAGCCTATGTACACACGTCCTCACAGGAAAAGCTAGAAGAACTCTGAACTTCTGTACTGCTTTGTGCTCAGGGTTGGTATATGTAACTTTTGCCTCTGTTACTTGTGTGTTATTCTTGTGAGCGTGAATCTTTTTTCATGTTTACTGTTACGTTGATTCCAACTTTTGTATCACTTTGATGGCAGGGCCTGGATACTTTCACCTCATTGGCTGAAAGAAAGTTCCCGAGTAGGCAGATTTGTTGGTGAGTCATTCATGGAAGTTCATGTTTTTTGTTTGCAAAAAATATTGGTTAAGACTCCCCTGCTGCAGGTTAGGGTGAGTTCTTAAGGTTCAAAGCTTCCCATTCCGCCATATGGCCGTTTTACCAAGTTTTGCCTTGTGCCCCGATGTTTGATGCTTCAATAGTCTTGCTTGCTTTACCACAAATGCACATTCATATACACATATACGTACTTGCCTTTGCACTTCCCCCAATTTTCTGATCTTTTGTTGTGTACATAAATTTTCAGATGAAGTGCCCTTTCTCCTTAAGGATGAGGATTACCTAGTCAAATTCAGGGTTGATTTAAAAGAGGCAGTTTTCAGAGCCAGAGAAAATCCAAGAGGTCTGCTTGATGGTTACAGCATCTGCCTCACAACTCATGTTCATCCCCCTATTAAAATGCTGTCTGCCATTGTCAGATCTGCTGGTGGCAATGTAAGTATTCGCTCAACTTGAGAGGCTTGATGGTTATTTTGTTTGTGCCTGCATAAAATTGCGATAATTTTCCTTTACTGAAGTTGTCATGAATTAGCTGTAGTGATAGCAGTATTATTATTCAAAGAGAAAGGAGAATAGTGAATCTTAAAGTTGCAAAATTTTGCCCTTCTATCATTCTCTCAACTATGTACCAATGTCACAATTTTCGATTTTCCGAGCATTACGCCCTACAGAGTTGTCCATCCATCAGATTTATCCTACAATCAAATAGCCTATACAAGATTGTATGTACCCAGTGAATTGTTCTGTCAGTTGAGCTCTTGCTCTTGCTGTTGATTTTTTTTTTGAACTTTTGGGTTTGTGGGGTGTTGTTGCTGATTATTTCTCGACGCATTAGATATTTGCTGTGTAGAAGTTGCATCACAGACAGTGTCAGACACAAAGACACAGTTGATAAGGGTTTTCCCTAATTGTATCTTCCATGAGACCATGACTACCTATTCCACCGTGTTGCATTCATGTCCGAAACCAGAACAAAGACTTGATAGTGATTCCCATCATTAGGCATCCACTTACACTTTCACCTTTATCAAAATTCAGGTCACTGTTGGCTTGGGGAGAGCAGTCGAAAACTCTAGAACGATTTTTATAGCAAGTGAAGAAGATATAGAGGAAGCATTGCTAGCTGTGAAGAGTGGGGTTCGGACTTTCAGTAGTGACTGGTTTATGAATTGTATAATGAAGCAAGAACTGGACTTGGATGCGCCGCAGTTTGCAGAATCCCTGTAAAATCAAATTTGCCATGATCCCCTACCCGTTTAGGACTGTTAGTGGACAAATGTAACATCTTGTTGCTGCAGACTTCCTTGAGCTACCAAGTTTTACTTCCTTGTACTTCTTGGCAGCATTAGCACACAAATGTAAATTTTTTGTTGTACCAATGTACCAATTGTGCTGCCAATCACGATTTTGAGGCAAGAGTTTAAGGTACTGCCCTAGACCCTAGTACTCAAGTTTCCAAAAGGTTCCAAGGATATTCAAGGAATTTATGGGCATACTAGTGTTATATGGGGGTCTTGTTTTTGTAAATATATATCGAGTATATGTTAAAACACACTTTGGTTTTAGTCCATTTGTCTATCATGGCATTTGTCTCGATCCATTTTGAGTCCTATAGACTCCAAGAAAACTTCATTTACTTGTATTCTGGTTAAGTTTATCGGTTTTTCTATTGTGTGCTTCAAAGGGCACATGTTAAGAGTCTATTACATGCCTTATTAGGTGAGATTTTTTTCAGCTAGTTGATTCTAATAGCCAATGACATATTGGTATTGACTATGATTTGAACTCGGATGGTTGTTTGTTCGGGTTTTCGAGTTTAAAAATCTCACTAGTCACATTATACATCATGTCCTTAACCACTCATAGAACTAAACAAGGGTAAATTAGGGAAGAGAATACAGTACAAATTAGATTAGATGTTGGGATGGATAAGGTGATAAAAAGTGCCGTTGTTTAAGAAACCAGAAATGGCGGCAGAGTCTTCACAGCCTACTATGTCCATGAAATGGCAAACCCATTTGAAGGACCCGACCCGGATTCGTTCCCGTACCCGTACCCGTTTCGCAGTTAGAGCTTCTCAGTCTATGGAAGACAAGGATAAAGTCTTCAAACAACTTGGTTAGCTCTCTTTCTCTCTCTCTCTCTCTGAAGTATTCAATTAACAAATTTAAGCTGGAGCTGCAGTTGTTAATGGAATTAATTTAGCTTGAGTTGTGGCTTTGTTATAGTATTGGGGTTCTTTACGTTTGGTTTGAATATGAAAAATTCTAACAAAATGGATTGAGTATGACCAAATTTGAACTGGAGTTGCCAGTTGTTAATGGATTTAATTTTGCTTGAATTGCTGTTTTCTTATCAGTGGTCAGGTTCTTTTTTTTTTTTTTTTTTTTGAGAGGAAGTAGTCAGGTTTTTTACGTTTGGTTTGAATATGCGAGAAATTCTAACAAAGCGGAATGAGTATGTGTGAGCAAATTTAAGCTGGTGTTGCAGTTGTTAAAAAGTTAGTAGAATTTAATTTAGCTTGAATTGCTGCTATCTTATCAGTATCAGTATGAGGGTTTTCTGGCTGTACGAGAACGAATTCCGTTCTTTTCACTTGTTAACGTTTGAGTAGATAGTGTATGAAGTATTACGGAGTATTACGGAGTATATCGGATGTCTCTTGGCAGATTAAAATTACTGAAACTGGGTTTTGTGATGAGGGATGAACTGGGTAGGTGGCTTGCATTTTAGTTTTCTCGACATCGATGGTATTTTTCTTAATTCTGTTTGTTACATTGCGGTGAAAGGGAGCCAAACATGGGAGTGACTTGGGTATTATCTTAGTACAATCTTAACCACTCGGCCAAGACTTACTTGGTCAAAAACTAAGTTATATTTGTCTTTGGGAGAGGCCTACACTAGCCTGTATGCCATGGCAGATAGACACAAGTTTAGTAAGGTTTCATCCTAAAATCCGTTATGAAACTATAGTTTGGATAGGCTTGTAGCCTACTTACTTGGTTCGTTTTATTTATCGAGACCAATCTTGAGTAGGATATTGAAAGTATTTTCATCAAGGTTTTGTCAGGTTTCGTGCTTTAGGGTTGTACTGTTTCGGATAAGGTGGGAATGGATGGTTTGGTACTGTATCTTGATCTGCAGGCATGATGCTTGTAAATTTGCTCTGGTTTTTCACCATCATATAACCAATACTTGTGTTTTGTGTAGGAATGTTTTCTCTGAGGAAGAAGATTGAAGATGCTGTTCTTCGTGCTGAGATGTTGGGACCAGCTGCGCTACAGTTTGAAGAAGATAGGCGAATCAGGAGAGAAGAGAAGATCCATGATTATAACCTGTGGGATGATCCTGTAAAATCTCATGAAATGCTTGCCAAACTTGCTGATAGCGCCAGAGTAGTTGATGGTCTCAAAGACCTGAGATATAAGGTGATGCTCAGCTTGCTCTTGTCTATTTGCTTTAGTGTGCAATTTGAAGGCTTGAATTTGAGGACTTCCCGTAAAAAATAGGTTGTCTGCAGGAACAGTGAAGTATCACCTCATTTTATCGATCTCATATTCTCATATTGATATCTAAGAACAGGATGACTTGCTGTCAAAACAGTCACTGTTCTCTTGCTTATACTGTTAACTGCAGTTTTTCCGATTCAGTTCCTTTTTCCTTTTGGTTATGTGTGATGTATGAGTTGACTAATTTTTCCTTAAGCTAGCTACTGTATGCAGATTGAAGAAGCAAAGCTTATAAAGGAGCTTGCAGAAACTGATTCCGTTAACTATAGACTCTTTAAGCAAGGATTTATTGCATCTGTTGATGCAAGCAATTTCATGGATTGGTATCAGATGTCCAAGCTATTGAGAGGCTCATATGACTTGCATGGTGCATCCCTTGTTATCAAAGCTGGAGATGGAGGCATCTTTTCAGAGGTACATGCGTTTTACTATTAGCTAATTTTCCTTGACATATTATCATGCCTGATGCATTCACGAGCATATAGAGCGCTTTCTGAAGAACTATCAGATTGGCTCTTGTAAGATCTTGTAATGTTATCGTCTTTTATTGTTTCTTTAGCCTCTTACTAGCTTTCAAATGCAGATATGGGCAGAACGTCTCTTAAACATGTATATCAATTGGGCTGAAAAGAAAGGCCACAAAGGGAGAGTTCTTGAGAAGTGTTCTTCCAAAAACGGAGGCATAAAGTCTGCCACCATCGAGTTTGAGTTTGGATTTGCTTACGGTTACCTAATGGGAGAAAGAGGGGCTCACCGCATGATGGATGCCCTTGACGGATCTAGTCTCCAAGAGGTATTAGTGTCCATTAATATTACGCATAGGATGAATTTCTTCAAATGGTTACCACATGATGATCTTCTATCATGTTACATGTGCAGTTCGGTTGTCCTGCATCTAACTGTCTTTCTGTCTGCAGGCTAGCTTAGGAGTTGTAGATGTTATACCACTGTTTCTTGAGACGGTTTCTGACTTAGCGCTAGATGATGAAGATCTTATTATTTCTTATACATCGTCAAGTGGAACTGAGAAACAGCCAGTTACATCTCGTGTTCACATTCAACACGTTCCTACTGGCATATGTGTGCAATCCTCAGGTCAGTGGTGAACTTCCTGTAATTCGGCTTTTGAAGTTTCAGAAGCAAGTCATGTTAGTCCAATTCTTTCCAATGTTAAGCATATAGTTTAGCCCTCGATATAAAGCATGCTATAGAGCAAACAGCATCCTCGATATAATGAATTTGCTTCACACTGCAGGCGAGAGAAACAGATTTTCCAACAAGGTGAAGGCCCTTAATCGCTTGAAGGCGAAGCTTCTCGTGATACTGTCCGAGCAAGGGATCTCTGATGTGAACAGCATAAAAAGAGATGCAATCGTCGACTTATGGAAGCAAGATACTCGGATGTACATGTTGCAGCCTGACAAGGTGGTCGAAGATATGAAAACTGGTGTTCAACTTACTGACTTAGATTCTGTACTCAACGGAAATATTGACCTCCTTATTGCTGCCCATGTCAATCTAAGACGTTTTGGTCACACAGCCTAAAAACTTGTCCCCTCAACTTTTTTGTAATGAAATAATTAAGGTCCATGGCTCGATTCGAACTCGGGAATTTGAATTCGCAGCCATTGAAGGCTTACACTTACAGCATACGGAGTACGTCTATAAAGAATAACTCTTATCAACATGTCTCCACTATAGTATTTGAAATCTACGGGAAATTTCGAGTCAGGTTTAAGGACCACCACCTATAGACCATTAGTAAAACACGATTCAATCATCTCTCTCAATTCTAGTAATATTTTAGTAAGACATTTCTTACTTTGGGGTCCGATCTTTCAAACGAAACAGTTGAAGGTACCGAGCAATCCTAACGATTAAAAACCCTCATTTCGAAACGGTCATTAGTTGCAACACGTTGAACGTCTATTCACTTATCGTCGATGAGCGAAAGTCGAAAGGTGACGCAGTTCCGCTTATTATGCATCTAAACATTGAACCCATATCGCTCCACATTTGGCTGCACACGACGACCCGAAAAAGGAAGCGTAAACAAGAATCTTTGTCCTGAACTCCTGATTCCGCCATCAGTGACTGTTAAAATTAGCCGTTTATTCCCCAAAAAGAATCAGCTCTTTTTCTCACCACCATTAATTTACAGATTCTTCCTCTCCACCTTTTAAACTTCTGGGTGACGTTTCTCAGCACTTTGTGTGAGTATGAGTGTGGATTACTTAGCTTCATAGTCAAGCTTCAGACTTTATCATTTTCAACCCAATTGAATTGTAAATTTCTGTGTTCTGGTAATAATTTCATTACTTTTTCTTGTCTTAATCAGTTAATTGTTGCGTAATTACTTTTTTTTTTGTGTTATTGTATTGATATTCATGTAATTATGGTCATAAATTTGAAGTGGGTTTTGCTTAGAATTTGTTAATGGAGTTGTATATATCATGCCCTTTTTGTTTTTTAATTGTTATTGTTGAAAAACCCACATTTTTATTGAACTTAGAATCATCATATGTTGCCGGATAATGCTGAATTTAGCTTGTGTTAGCGTAATTGCGATATTCATATGTGAAAGAACCGTATTAGCCACGAGTTTAAGCTTGTAGAATGTTATTGGAAAAGTGTGGATGACAGATTCTATGGTAGGTTTGGGGGTGAGGTTTCAAATGCGGAATTTTAGAAGCTCACCTTAGCGTTTTGTAGGATTGTCTTACCCGAGTTTTAGCATTTAAGACGACCCTGGGAAGTGAGTAAAGTTAAGAGCTTTTTGATTTCGAGAACCCTAATTCCTAGATGATGAAAAAAGGCGCTTATTAGGGTTCTTACAGTTTGGGGGCTGATGTGGTCAATCAGTTCAAGCACTTTGTTTAATGGGTTGATTATGTATGTTAGCTTTCATGATCTGAAATTGTGGTCAGAAGTGGAACTAGTATTGCTAAAGCTGTTTAACTGTTCTATCTCGAGTATTAGGTATGATAGTTATTGTCAAGAATGGAACTGGGCTGTACTGTAAGCTGTGTATTCCATGTTCCGTTTAGTTTCTAATCATGATACTTTTGCTGCCAAATTGCAATGAGTTGCTTCAAGAAATTTGTTTAACGTTCATTTTGAGATTGGATTGCATATGTGGAAGTTGGTCGGTGTTTTTTTCAATACAGCCTTAGATGTTCGTCGGCTCCAAATTGCCAAAATATGAAGTCATAGCTAGTTGCCTTTTGCAGAGTGATTAGGTTATGATGCAGAGTCTATCAAATGGCTTCATTAGGCGTGAAGCTTTCAGCATTTCACGGTCCTTTGAGAAACGAAGGTGGTTATCTGGTTTTACAGCTTGCAGGATTTCGTGCTTGCCTCCTTCCTTAAATGGACGTGATCCTGATGCGTTGAGTAAGTGACATCTTTATGCTTAGATCTGCTTAGTACTTAAAACAGTTTTGCTTGCGCCATGAGAAAGAGAAGGCAAAAGAGGACCTATCTCTCTTGTTGTAGCTTGTGTGTGCGAGTATTATACCTTCTATCTGTTTTCAGATAATGCCTAAAATCGATGGCCTTTTATCAATTACTTGTTTTTGACTGATGTGTCAGGTGTAAGGTCGAGGATGATGTCATCACAGTCATCCCAAATTTTAGAAAAAATAAGAAACACCAAGCTTTCTGAAGAACTTTCACATGAGATCTATCATTCACGGTCTTATGAGAATGCCATGGAAGCACTTTCGTCACTCATAAGAGGTCGAAAACGTGGAGATAAGTCCACAGTTGGTGGCAAATACAATAAGCTGGAACGGATGACGATGTATCTCAAGGTATTAGCTGTGAGGCTGTTGTCATTTGTTTGAAATGCAAAAGAGAGAGCTTAGGCCTTAGGTACATTACCATTACTTCATGCTTTGCAATCAGCGTGTTCTTGGTTTGAATACATGTGGCTTGAGATGTTTTGACGCTTATCATTTTCTTGCTCCGATCTGTTACTTTCACTTAGAATCCGCTCTATTACTTAGCACCTGAAGAGAAAGGCACCTAGATAACTTCTGTATTACTGTAGATGCTGTTAGGCCTCAACTTCTCAAAAAGCTGCATGGTTTCACCTATGTCATGACATGTTCACTTTTTTCAGTTTCTTGTTTCAGATATTAGGCTTGGAGGAAAAGATAGCAGGGCTTAAAATAATCCATGTTGCTGGAACGAAGGGTAAGGTACTGTTCATCCTCAATTTTGCGTTTGTTTTTCTTTGAAAAGAATCCTTGTTGTAAACTATTATTGGCTTTCTAGTGCATGAGAACTGTTAGGTAAATTCCATTCCCATCCTATTTCATTAGCTATGTTGCTATCATTTGCTTTGTAGTGTTGTTTCTAATTTTGTCTGGTGTTTGTGATCTAGGGGTCAACATGTGCTTTTTCTGAGGCAATTTTACGTGAGTGCGGTTTTCACACTGGCCTTTTCACATCACCCCATTTAATTGATGTGAGAGAGAGATTTCGAATTGACGGGTTAGTATGCTTCTGCTACCTCATTTTCCATTTTTGGACTTCGAACTTGCTGTCCTTAAAGTGTGGACTTTATGATCATCAAATTTGATAATATGTTGTTTCTTAGCCATGCATAAAAGGGCGTGTCTGGCAATTGGGATTGTTTGAACGCACTATATGTTGGCTAGAATAAACCGGGTTTTGAAAGATGTTTGGTAATATGTTAATTTTTGCTCATAATGTCTAAATTTTTGTGAAGTTTGAAAAAATTAAAATTAAAGATGATTTTTTTATCTCATTATATATTACAACGTCTAGAATCAAACATATGCTACCAATATCTTTCAAAAGGCAGTTGGATGTTTGAGCCAACCGAACAGGCCATTGATCAAACAACCCCAGAATCTAGAGAATCAGACATGCATAATCTATTGTGTCCTGCTTCTCACCTGACTGTTGGATACTTGGATATGAGGCCATTCATCTTGAAACTCCAGTATTTTTTACTATGTTTTAATCTTTTGCTGTCTTTGCCTCTCTGACGCTTCACAGAGTTGATGTGTACCTTGAACTTGCATATATAGGCATGATATCTCTGAAGACGCATTTCTGCAGTACTTCTGGGACTGCTGGGATCAGTTAAGGGTATAATTTCTTTTACACATACACTACTCTCCACGTTTATGATCTGGTTATTATTTTCAATCACATTTCTTCAGTATATATG
This sequence comes from Spergularia bocconei, assembly GCA_963457585.1. Lineage (NCBI taxonomy): Eukaryota > Viridiplantae > Streptophyta > Magnoliopsida > Caryophyllales > Caryophyllaceae > Spergularia > Spergularia bocconei. The sequence continues at coordinate 637,005 of OY734946.1, read as the reverse complement.
CTCTGTTGTTCTTTTCCAAATTTTTAAAAAATTTTAGTTGTTGAAAGACGGGGCTCTAATTTATTCCGAGCCACTAGAGTTTCAAGACCAGGATTAACTTGGGACAGATTACTAGCACAATTCTTCTATGGTGGACAAAAAATCAGAGTTTTTAGGCTATCCACAATTTAAACCTCTAAGGGTCAATGAATGTTTGGGTGAACTAATGCCTGATTAAATTATTAAGATATTAATCTATTGAGTTACGTTAGTAACCGTGATCTGATGGCAAGTCCAACTCCATACTACTTGACCATCTCTTTGTTGGCATGTAAAATTTCAGATATTATGCTTGCTTGCTCTGAAATGTAGTAATCTTGTTGATGTATTGAAATTCTCCCCCAACTTTGAGAAAAGGTATAAATGTTTTGATTCATAAATTGCATTACAGGATAAAGTAACCAACGAGTTGCCGATGCCTCCACTGTTTCAGTTTCTCACTCTTATGGCATTCAAAATATTTGCAGATGAAAAGGTCAGGTCCTTGTACATGCTGCATTGTTACGTTCTACTTAGTATTTTTTGTACTTAGCATCTCTTAGTTCATGTATGATGATTAGTAAATTGTATCTTTTGAGTTAGACGCTATTATTTTGAAATTACTAATAATGCCACTAATCATTTCTATGGTTCTGGTTTAGCATATAGATCTTGTGTCTCCTTGAATTTGAAAGAAAGGTCATGCCAGAGTAATCTTTCTTGTAGTTTAATTTGACCCAGCTTGCTTGGTGTCAATGTTTTATCTCACTGTATGTTAGAGCACTTGTAAATAACTGTCACATTTTAAGTCTAATCTATGTAGGTCCAAGGAGACAGAAATTATAGACACTGTTGTACAGTGCAAAGTAATAGGGTGTACAAAAAGTTGAATACCCCAACATTTTGTTTCAGGATAATTCATCAAATGAATCTTTTCCGTGAAAAAGGACCTGCTACCACACACCTCTTTGTTGTGTACAGTGATTCTTGTGGCTAAGCATTGTCAGCCATCCATGGTCATATAGCATATGTGGCAGAGTTATCTCATATACGAGATTTTACTCTGTTGATTGTTTATTACATCTCTGAATCATGATTATCATTTCTAACTATTTTCTTTAGGTTGATGTTGGAATTTTTGAAGTGGGTCTTGGAGGGAGAAATGATTCTACAAATGTGGTATGTATCTAGAAATTAGTGTGGATGCCTATTACCTTTTGTTCATCTCTCTTGCCATTACCCCAAAATTAAAAGAGACCATCTCAACCTTCGGAGGCCACTTTTTTCTATTAGTGATGGTAGCAGCTAGTGATATGCTTCTCCACGAGAAAGAACGCAATTATAGTTTGTATAATGCCTCTGCTAAAAGAATGGGACTTTTTTGAACAAGTATTCTAAAACCTCTTTTTTCACATTATGGCCAAGTTTATAACCGTTCGGTCTGTTGAAAACCAAACCTAGTATGTCCAACATAACTTGAAGAACATTGAATGACAGATGGGACTCTGTATTATGATAAATGTTTAACCGACGATCTCCATGATTATGCAGATCAAAGAACCAACTGTTTGTGGAATCGCTTCATTGGGAATGGATCATATGGAGACATTAGGTATTTTCTTGTCCATTTGTACTAAACAAGCATTACTTCAATCCAGGTTGAAAATTATGACAATGATCTGCCTTAGACCTTATGTTTGACCTGGAGTTTGAAACAAACATTTTCTCAGGAGATACCCTGGCAAAGATTGCTGTACACAAGGCTGGTATTTTCAAGGTACAAAAACCTGCCAATGGAACTCTATGGTTTCACAAGAACTTCTTCAATAGTAATATTTCACTTAGAATTCGTCATGAACAACATTAGGAGTTTTATGCCAGCTTTATCTCAATTGTAATAATTGACGATGGCCACTTTTCCCTGCTTGTGAAGCCCAATATACCAGCATTTACAGTATCCCAACCTCCTGAAGCACTGAATGTTATCAAGGAAAGGGCTCGTGAATTGAATGTAAGTACTTTATAAGCTCAAAGCAACAGTATTCAATTTTCTTTGCCACGGGTCATCCTCAGGCCTCAGCTATGCCTAAAATTAAACTGGGAAGACAATTTCCTCCTTTTTTTCTTTTTCTTCCCTTTTTTTTTTTAGCAAGATTAACTCAGCATTTATGTGGCACTTAAATTTACAGTATATGAGTATATCCACTGCCGAAATAGATATTCTCGTGGTAATTGGAGTATCAGGGAATTATAAGTTTATGACTTTTGAGTTTTATCCTCGTTTCTACCAGCTGCTTTATCTTTTCTTCCATTGCACTTGATACATGGAAGGTAAATTTGTTTGTGCTTTTGCATTATTATTATGAACAATCACGAATACATAAGCATATACTTAAAAAGTGGCCAAGGAGACTGATGATTCTATTGCGGTTAACATATAGCTGGAGCAAACCTCGGGCTATATGACAACCATATTTACCTGTCATTTTATCTGCTTATTCAGCATTCTTCAATTGCAGGTTCCATTGGAAGTTGCTTCACCTCTTAGTTATGAAGAATTAAATGGAGTACAGTTGAGTTTAGCAGGAGACCATCAATTTGTAAACGCTGGCCTTGCTGTGTCCCTGTGTAAATCTTGGCTCAGGCTTACAGGAAATTCCGGAATGTTTGCGTTCAAAGTTGGTACCTATTTTTCTTCTTTGCTTCACTTGCATAGCAGTTTAGTCACCATGATATTCTGCTCTTTCTGTACATCAATTCATAAGGATACACCTGGATATAACTATCTCTGAGTCGACCACTGAATCCTTCTATAATTTTGCTATCAGCCCCCTACAACTTAAATCTGGGGGATATGCTGTCAGTTTCCATCAGCTATTATCAATTGACATATATCTGGACTGTGAATCATGTTCTAATTGCTTTCGCCTCATTATTTGATAATAATCCCCTTCATGTATTTCACATTTTTGTGAGTTTTTCATGTTTTCGTCCAAAGTTTAATTCCCGGTGTTCAATGCCCCTAGACTCTTCTATATGGCATGTTTGCTTCATAATTTTTCATCTTTCCCTTCATTAGCTAAGCTTCACCCCATCATGTTCTTTGTTGGTTGATGTCAAATATCAATTGTACTCAGGATGCTGATAAAAGTAATTTGCCAGATGCCTTTTTGAGAGGTCTTTCATCAGCACGTCTTTCTGGGAGGGCTCAGATTGTATGTGACATCATACCCAAACCCTCTAGTAGACCTTCAGGAGATCTGGTCTTTTATCTGGATGGAGCACATAGTCCTGAAAGCATTCATGCCTGTTCTAGATGGTTCTCTGAAGCTGTGAAAGGGAGTGAGGGATCGACTCCATTGCTTTCTATAAATCCTTCTTTTGCAGATGGACTCGGAGGTTGCAATTTAGAAAATAGCAACAAAATTATTAAGCAGGTACTTGTGCTGTTTGAATGGGCAGTTCACTGGTTTTCATGTTATTAGTCATTAGTTTTGATTGACATTCTAGTTAGTCGATGTCTCCCTTGGCAGGTTCTTTTGTTCAATTGCATGGAGGTGAGAAATCCACGAGTCTTGCTTTCGAAGCTTGTTGAGACCTGTGCTTCCTCAGGTATGATCAAAGTTTGGGGGAATTCTTATTAATTAACTGAAATCTCTGACTTTGAAATCAATGTCGGACTTTATTCATCACAAGGGTCGTCTTGACATACTGTATGCTTGTGATCGAGGGGCTTAGTTTTCTAAGGCTTTACTCACTTTTGAATTTGTGCAAGTTGATGTGTTAAGAATGCCTTCTGTTGACCTGTAATAGTCGTGAAAATTAGTATGTCTTTAAGCAGAGTTACCATGAATGACCTCATAGAGTAATGCTAAAGAAACTCCGTTAACTCGCAGTATTTCATCCAGTGTTCTCATGGTGGTATTTGGGTCTACATCTACAGTTCTCGTTTATTTTGACTTGAGAATTTACCAATTTCTCAGGTGTCCATTTTTCTGGGGCCTTGTTTGTTCCAAGCATATCATCATACAACAAAGTTATCTCTGGCTCTACAGTTAGTTCCATGCCTGCAAGGGAATTATCTTGGCAATTTAATCTGCAAAAAGTATGGGAGAACATGTTGAAAGAAGAAGGTAAGCTGAGTCTATGCTGTTAAATCTTACGATCAAGGTTTAAAACCTTATTGAGCACGTGATTACAACTTGAGAGTTTGTCACATTATTCATGCATGATTTTCATCCTGAGCTCCTCAAAGCACCTAAAGGGTGGTAAAAGTTTTGCCGTATTCACAGACCCATTTTTGTAACTTAATCGATTTCCGTCCTCATCTGTGGTGTGCAGTGATGCTAGATTGCTATTAATTATGTGAGTTGTTCCATGGTAAAAACAGGGTTACTTTGAAAATAAGAGCATATGCCATGCTCTCACTATAGTTGTTTTCTTGCCATATATACACACGTTTGGGATAATACGTCATTTAGATTCAATAGTTATCATCTTCTGTTTCTGGTATATATATACCTATTATTACATTCCTTGCCCCCTTTTCTCAACTGAAGGACGATTTGGTCATTATGTACTCACTCGGATCATTGTTTTCAATGTCCTGACTATAAATGTGTATGTCTAAGGAGATTCTGTTTTGGATAAAAGTAGCATCATGGACTTTATAAAGAATGAGAGCAGTGATCCCTTGCCACTGCAAGAATTTTTGAATGGGGAGCATTCCTGTGAGATTCCTGGTGGTCACAATCCAAGCAGCGCAGTTCTTTCTTCATTGCCTTTGGCAATAAAATGGCTGAGGGATTGCGTGAGAGAAAATCCTTCTCTGAGGCTTCAGGTACAGTTTTATCCTGCTTTGTCAAAAGTTCATAAATCTAGAATTCAAACACTTATACATGTTACCTCTCGTTCATTGTCCAAAGAAGTTCCAATTGGAGTTAGTGAGCAAACAATGCCCAATGCTCTAACAGGTTTTCGTACTCTTTAGGACTGAGTTTTGAAATGCGACTATCAGCTGTGTTGCTGATGTAAGTAATCGTTACTAAGGGTTTTGCTGTTCTATTAAGCCTTGGTCGATGTACCGATCAAGTTAGATGTCAAGCCCTGGACATGAAGTATTTGGAGGCGGAAATTAGACCAAAGCCTCCACCAATGTACATAATCATTGCCTTTCCATCCTGATGCCACTCATTGCACACAGGTCTTGCATTTGGCCGATTTGATAAAATTGTGCTCTTGACGTTGCACGTTGGACAGTGAAAATGTACATATAAATATGACTTTGAGGAGGGCCCTGGGGCTGCCTGAACCAAGAGTGGGGTGGATGTCACCAGCAGTGTGTTGATGTTCTTACTCCCGAGTATATGATAGTAGTTTATCTTCGTGGTCGCCTATCTTTCATGCCATAACGATATGGTCTTTTACTCAACTTGGCAGGTGCTCGTGACGGGATCACTACATCTAGTCGGAGATGTTCTGAAGTTGCTTAAGAGATGATTGACATAGTAGAAGCAACGATTTCGGAAAGCTATGTGCTGCATACATAATATTGTATCTTTGCTCTTCACGTCTACAAACCTTCATCACAACCTATACTGCTCAAGTCTGGGTAAAGTGTACAGCTCTTTTTTTTCTTTTTTGTCCTTGTAATATTTTTTCCTTTGCCCTTTATTCACATGTATGTCTGTCATTTTGTGCACAAATCATTTTCTGGTAAGATCCATAGAATATACCAAACCCTGCCTTTCAAGCTTTTGCTCTCTTGCATCCCTTGTTAAGTATTGGATGTTCAAAACTTTAGTCGTGTGGATCTTCAAATTTCTTGATTCCAACTGTTGTCGGCTCACAGTCGGGACGGTTTTGACTCAATATATTGGAAGTTGTTATCCGACGTATTCATAAACGAGGATCGAATTACTTCTTTATCGGATATTACTCTGTTGAGTGCCTTTCAAACTCGAAAACGGGTTATAAAGTGGTGAATTTAGTTAGTCAACCAAACCCAAAAACCGAAAGATCTCTTCCTGAATAAAGGAACTTTGCAACATAGAGCATGTGCCAAATGGAATTCGAAGGACAAATTAAAAAAGCATTATCTTAAAGAGCAGTATTTTCTCTTGTTTTTGGACCAACAAAACAAGTGTACGTGTCAGCAAAATGAGGACAACAAAAAAGATGGAATGAAAAGTTTGTGAAATCCAAAAAACATAAGACATGTAAAGCTCAATCATCTTGTCAGAATCTATGAATCTTCCTCAACACTCCCATCAGTGCCATCTGTCACTGCCTTTCTGCTGCGTTAAAATTATTTGATGTGATTAGTTTAATTGATTGGTTAGTGGGAAACCTTAACCAAACTTAAGCAATAAGCATCATGATTTAGATCATGAAGTTTAGTTGTTCACAAGCTTACACATGTTTATTACTATACAAGTTTTAGTGACATGTATAGTGGTACTAGTAATATGTTGCTTAGAAGCCGTTTTTCACTTGACAAGCTTAATCTAGTTTAGTTTAGATTAAATTACTGATATCTTGATTATCATTTTTTTACATAGACGATACATATTCAATGTTTGTCGAGCTATCAAGAGTTAAGCATCTAACAGAATACCATTTATGTCAAAACTTCAAAACAATGGCAGCGCTAGTCACTTTGCTTAAATTCTCCATAAATGTCAATCCGTTACTGATGTTACGTTTCTAAAAACAACTCGTACTACATAACACAACAAATATATCTAACTTTTTCAATCAAAAACAAAGTTTTTTAACTTTAACCATGTATTAGGAAAAAAGAGCTATACACCAATTACCAACTCGATCATGATCTTTGTCTAATCCCTTTGGAAATGGAGATCTAAAGCATTGTTATTAGTATTAATTAACTTTTTGTAGGTGTCTTTCATTTTCTATAAGCTCCACCTTTTCACTCAATATTAAAGTAGTCTGAACAAAAAAAACCTACAACTCTTATAAACTTTTACGTGTTCCCCCTCTCACAATAAATTTCTTCATTCACTTTTCTCATCTTAAATATCCCATCAAAACGTTCCTTCATAAGAGCCCGAATATAAATACAACATTGAACAAGTAATAGATGTAACTGCTGATCTCTACGGTGGTAAACTCGACAAAACCCGTTACAGCGATTCCGCTACGATAAAATAAAAACAGTCTGACACTAAAACGACTCGATTAATAACTTTTTTCAAATTTTGTATCTTTGAAAAAATATTATTATATTTCCCTTATTTCTTATATTTTTCCATTTTTTACTACTACTACTACAACAATGGCGTAACAGTTGCTCTTCTCCCCATCACACCATAAAAAAAAATTCCATCTCAAAAAAAAAAAAAAAACCCACAAAAAATCCTCAATTTTTTTTGATGAATTTACACTCATTATTTGATACCTTGAATATCCAACAATGGCGGGTCTTTACCAATCTTTAAGACCCAACTCATCATTCTCATCATCATTTCCATTATCATACTCATCACAAAACTTCTTGTACAAGCTTCTATTACTCCTCACTCTCCTCCCTCTCTTTCTTGCCATCTTTGCTTTCTTTCTTCAATGGCGCGGCGGCGGTGGCGGCGATATCGAGATCACACGGTTGTTGGTTGAGCGTCATGAGTTTCCCGGCATGTTGGATTCTTCATCCGACTTCACTGTTGAGAAAAATGTCAAGAAATTATCATCTTATAATAATAATGATGATAATTGCGCCATTAATGTGTTGAAACAGAGCAATTCCCCTGTTTTTCCTTATTTTAGAAACTGGGGATTTGATTATAATAATCACTCTAATAATAATCTTGGACCAAAGGTTTGTTCTTTTTTAATTTTTTTTGTATTTAATTTCGAATTTTATGATAATTTTATGATGGGTTTTGTTAAAGTTTTGATCTTTATGTTGTTTTTGTGATTTGGGTATGATTTAATATGTGAATTATTATGAATTTTGAATTAAATTCTGGCATTTGTGTTAATTTCTTTGAGTTTTTGTTGATAATTTTCATTTTAATTAAATTAAGATGAACAATAAGAATTTTGAATCATATATTGCACGTGAATTCTTGGTTGATAAATATGAATCTTGACGCATAAGATTGATAATTGCACTAGTGTGCTGTTATTAGAGTATTAGTTCAGATAATGTTTAATATTTTGTCTTTTGAAGATATTCTAATTTTTTATGAAAAGATCATGTGTAATTGTTAGGTCAATGACTTTAGATTTATTTATTTGATTTGACAAAGGTTTGAGAGCTTTAGGTCCTGAGTTTTTAGTGGCTTGGAGTTATAATGTGTAACACTAATGTTGCGATTTCGAGGAAGGGGAGGAATGAGTATTCAAACTCGGGACAATTTACGTGCATCAGTAACAGTGGCATTTTTCGAAATATAATGCTTGTAAAGTGTGACAACAATGAATGCACTGTGTAATTGAGGGACCATGGTTTTTATGTTTGGAATATTATTGTTTTCATGAATTTACCAATCTTGGCAATCTTATGTTTCAGTCTGATATTTATTATTTTCACAGAATTGCTCACTTGATGGTGTCATATGCCTCTTTCTCTTGATTTCTCTTAAGTACCTTAGTAATGTTCTTCAAGTGGATTTTCACTTCCAATTAAGAGAGTTGGTCACAAAACGACGTTTTTTCTGTAGTGATGCCATCATATTTCTCATAGGATCATAAGCTTTTGGTATTCAAGAAGTAGAATTTTGAAAGCAACTTCGCATTGATTTGATTGTAGCTTGTACGTTTCCATAACCTCATAGAGGAAGCTGGACTGGATGTTAGCTTAAGAACGTAATGTTATACTAAATGATACTTGGTTTAAAGGATGACATTGGAATGTCAAGTTTTGGGATGTAATTTAGTGGTTAGAGTGCCTGGTCGAGCTGTCCTTTTAGATGGTACGGTTTTCCTGCATTTGTGAGTACATATGCTGTAATGAAGGATGAATCTGTGGTTATTTCTGTAAGAATCAAATCTGTTTGAGCTACTGATGCAACTATATTACGATTTCTGTTGTAGATATGTATTACTGCAAGCACTTCAGCAGGGTTAGAGCAGATTCTGCCATGGATATTCTATCATAAAGTCATTGGCATTACAAACTTTTTCCTCTTTGTGGAAGGGAAGGCTGCGAGCCCTAATGTATCCAAAGTCCTCGAGTCTATTCAGGTGGAGTTTCTCGAATATTTTGACTAGGCTAAGTTTTGCGTCACTTACTTTTTCAGGTTATGAAGGATCACAACCTGCTGTTTTATGTCATTTGTCTTACAGGGTGTGCAGGTTGTATATAGAACAAGAGAATTAGAGGAACAACAAGCGAAGAGGTCAGTTTCAGTTCTGAATTCAAACTTGCAACTTGTAATGTACTCTTTGTGTTTATAATTCCGATTCCTTGGGTTTTTTCTTCTTTGAAATACTGCTGCATATCCAATGTCTGGGATTTAGTGGGAAAGTTGCGCATAGAAGTTCTTGTGTGTACTGTGTTAGGGTTATTAAGTTCAACAAATTCACTGGTTTACTTGCTGCTTGTGCTGTATCATCAGTCGGATATGGAACGAGACTTGGCTGTCAAATTTCTTCTACAAGCCATGCAACAACGAGTTGTTTGTGAAGCAAACTCTTAACATGGAAATGGCTATAGTCATGGCAAGGGTATGTATGATTAATGTATCAGCAAGTTATTGTCTTTTAAAGCTTAGTGTGATTTTCACATGTTGATCATACAATCTCTAGTGACTAGCTTTGGTGTGCAAATTGCGGCTTCTTCTAGGATGCTGGCATGGAGTGGATTTTCCATCTGGACACCGATGAGCTCCTGCATCCTGCAGGAACCAGAGAGTACTCAGTGAGAGAGTTACTAACAGAAGTTCCAAAAGATGTTGACATGGTTGTCTTTCCTAATTATGTGAGTAGTACAGTAAATCTGCTGACTTCAAATTTGACATCTCTGCAATGAATTTCAATAGTATCAGTTTTCTCTATATTCTTTTCCTCATTTTAGTGAGTGGTAGCTGATCTCTGTGATTTACTCACTGTAAATTACTGGTTCGTTTCAGGAGAGTTCTGTTGAGCGAGATGATGTCAAAGAACCTTTCAGTGAGGTAAAGTTATGTGGTTTTATACCAGCAATCGGAAAATTGCTATGTTGGCTTTTGTATGATTTCTAGAATGAATGTCTGTTTTGACAGTAAATATTTCTGAAAATCTGTCTTGAGCAGTAAAAGCTGTTCTGGTGGAGTTGTGGACATCTGACTTAAAAACACGAGAATTATGTAGCCTGATCAGTCTTTTTCATGCATATCTCCATCCATCTTTCTATCAGTATTTGGAAGCGAAAATCAACTTATCTTTCTGTTTGAACTTCAAATCTTTATTGCTACACCTCATACAATGCTGCGAAACATTGATGTATCCTTTAGGGTCTTTCCTCTGAAGTGTGCTGGTTTTCGTCAAATGTTTCAGGTTTCGATGTTCAAGAAGAATTTTGATCATCTTCCAAGAGAGGTTTACTTTGGTCACTACAAGGAGGCAACCCGGGGTAATCCAAACTACTTCTTAACTTACGGAAATGGAAAAGCAGCTGCAAGAATTGAAGACAACCTTCGCCCAAATGGTGCTCACCGATGGCATAACTACATGAAAGCACCCAAGTATGTGTTCTTCGTGTCCTTGCTAACTGTACTCATCTTACATGTTTGCTAGATGCAAGCACTCGGATTAATTTTTGCTGTGTCACGGTTTCTTTGTGTTTATCAGACACATGTAATTCTAACATTAATATGTGTAGAGCTTCCTGATAATTACTGACAGAGAGATAAAAATGGACGAGGCTGCAGTTCTGCACTATACATACTCAAGGTACTCAGATCTGACGTCAAGGCGTGATAGGTGTGGATGCAAGCCTACAAAGGAGGATGTGAAAAGGTGCTTCATGTTGGAATTTGATAGATCAGTAAGTTCCCCTCTACTTAATCTTTACTGGTCTTCTAAACCTCCTGTCTTGAGCCCTGTCATTTGACATTCTGATATGCCCCTGTACATGTATGGCCGGAATATATGCAGGCGTTTATCATTGCTTCAACTGCATCAGAAGAAGAAATGCTACACTGGTGAGTAACTATACTATGCTCAGAGTCTCAGATATCGTCTTCATACTTAATTTACCTGAATGCGCTACAGAACACCAAGAACTGATGGCTTTTACATGACAGGTATCAAGAACATGTGGTATGGAATGATGAAGCATTGAGATTAAAGTTACTGAAGTACGGCATTCTGACTCGCATTTATTCTCCCATGGTAACTCCACAAGTCTGGTCTTTCATATCTCTGTATAAATCGCCTTAGTACAGTTTGGGATACTCATTTTAGATTTCTTACATGTCTTCTCAGGTCATCATTGAAGGGTTAAGAGAATCCGGGATTTTTGCTTCTGTTATTGCATCAGCACAAGCCGATTCATCAGGAACCACGGCATCATCATCTGTCAGAAAGAATAGCTCAGTAGAACAGGTAGACGTAGGAAGATTATTGTCGAGAAAGGTCCTGGAAATCGGAGGGAGTGAGGATGATTTACAAGCAATCCCACCCTTGTCTCCACCAGGAATCGATATTTTTGCTCAAGAAACACAGATATAGCATCATTGATTCAAAATGAGCCGGAAAATCAGAAGACATTCCGGCCAATACACACAGGAATGTACATTGCAGGTTTTAGAGTATAGTCATAACTCATATGCACAATTTGTAGAACTTTGTATCTACATTAGTCGAAAATGAACAATCTTATACTTCTAGCTGAAGTTCGATTTTTTAGCTTCATTACTCTGTATCGTACATGAAAGTTATAATACGGATGACACAATATGACATGGAGCTACCGAGCTATTAAGAGTAATTTTGTACAACGTGACGTATCATAAGTTTCTCATTCATAAATTAATTTACAATTTACACGCGTTTTTACAGATCTCAAAATTAACCCAATCCTTCCAACACGAGGATTCATATTGTGATATGATTGTTGATGTAGAGTCAGCTCCAGTTGTGGCTATTGAAAATGTAGCAGCAACCTCGGTAATTGGATTTTGTTCAACCAAGTCGAGTCTACGGATACTGTAGGGATACTCGTCAGCAACTTCAAAATCGAACTGGTCAGTGAAGATGGAATTGAGCACCTCACTCGACATAGTCGTAGCACCAGCTGGAACCGTGAAGGAGAAGTTACATCCTACAAAGAAGGCTTCTCCCATTCCCATACATTGTGGCCGTGGTTTCGTAGTACGGCCAAGTCCCCTTGGTAAGAAAGGGCCACAAAAACTAGGTTAGAGTGGTCAGTGACGTAACTAGGATTATACATATCATCAAAATTATTCGAGACAAGCACGATTTTACTAGTACTAACGTCCATCTGTAGACGACACTTTCCATATACTCTACTATCATCTTGGTCGTCAAAAACAGGTTTAGCCGTCCTGATATTGTAATACTTGGCAAGTAGCGTGACTGGTACGTCATTGTCGAGTATATTTATCGTATCACATTCACATTCACATTCACGTTCACATTCACATGATCGTCCTAAGAGATCTAAGTCCGTCTGGAGGAACTTGCCTCCTAGACCCATATCTTCCAAGACCACCAGTTTCGGCTTTGGACCCGCCACAGCGTACACCGAGTTCTCCGTGACGAACCACGGAAATAAAGACTTCCAATTCGTAGGACTTGTATACTGCCCGGTAGCAAAGGGTGGAGGAATAATGTTGAGTGGGAAGAGTGTTGGAGAAGGAAGAATGGACCTCCATGACTTGCATACTGACTGGAATCTCCGTACATCCAACCTACTTTCGACCCGTTTTCCTACTTCTCCCCGCAATTCCTCCGGAAGAAGATCCGACCCGCTTTTGCTTCCCATTATTATTCCCTTCTCCAAACAACAATCTAACCAAAGTTTTTATTTCTTGTACGTATAACGTACTCTTTCTTAACTATATATACGAATTTTTCCTACTTTGTGTAGAGGACTAAGATCTGTTTAGGCAAGTTTTAACTTAATCGAAAATACATATCGGAAACGATTTAATAAGTAAAATAAAGGAGTTTTACCAAATCACGAACTTGAGTGAACAAAACACGTAAATGTTGCCCCCAAGAAAGCCTTCCATAACATAAATTTACAAAATTTAGAGGTACTCCGTAATTTATTTCCTTATCTTCGATCATATTTTCGGGTTTTCCTTATATATTTTGAACGATTAGCCTAAGGAAGTATTCCTATCCCTTGCTCTTTGCTTGAACCTTTTCTTCCCTTTTGGAATAGAGATATTGTTGTATTCGAGCCGGAAAATTGGAAGACATTATTCCGGCGAATACACACACAGAAGTGTACATTACTACAATACTGCAGATATTAGAGTCTAGTCTTATGCACAATTTGTAGACCTTTGTATCTAGCTACATTAGTCGGAAATGAACAATGATACAGTTCTAGCTGAAGTTCGATTCTTTAGCTCAATTACTCTGTATCGTACACATTATTTACGTTCGATATTTTGCAAAAGCCAAATATTCGTATACTTTTAAATTCATTCTTCATACGTCACCAGTATACCAAAATTTACACAAATCGGTTGACATCTGCTGCTTACTAGTACTTATTATGTTTTATAACGGTGACAAAAAATTCCGTGACCTATTCCGAACTATTGTGGGAACATTTTTGCCTAATACTAATCCATTTCAATTCTTTGTAACAAATGCACCCAAAATACCCGCTTTCTAGAAAACGTAAATTTCTATCTATCGACTTTCGTCAATGCTTACCGCTTTACCCATTCATTTTCCCTCACACCCGAACCCCGAGGACAACTCGAAAAATAGCACAACGTGACACGCTCTCATACAACAATTTGCCAACAAAAATTAGATACTCACTCGTCTCTCACTTTCTCACTCGCCGACTAATTTCCAGCGACTACTACTCATTCCGCCGCCTGAGCGCCGCCGTCGTTTCTTCGCCTCCGCCTTCCATCAAACCGTTATCCCCGCCGTTTCGTCAAATTTACGCCACCGCAGCTTAAGTTACTCCGCTCTCTAAAACCCTAACCCCCAACTTCTCTCCTCGCTCCGCCACCGCTCCTCCGTCGTCCGCGACACCGCGCTGTATGCCATCTTTTTCTCTCTCTCCTCTTTTTATTTTCATTTCAATTTATTTCTTCCGTTGTTTTAAAGCTTGTTTATTTGATTGTATAATTTTGCTGAGCTTTTTTCCGATGATTGCTATTGTTTTTTTCTTTGATGGAAAGCTGATAGTGATAACTTTGCGTAATCTTGACGCTTTTTTCTCGCATTGTTGTTGTTCTGATGATAAAGATGATGACCTTATGCTGATTGATTTGTTTCTCGAAATTGAATTGATTATTGGTGATATGATTCAATTAGAGTAGAAATGTGATTAATCATGTGATTAATGTAGCTAATTGGCGAATTAGGGTTTAAGTTTTGTTGATTAATTTTAGTAGGTTCAACGCAAAAAGGGGAAGAATGTTTCTGGTCGAGGTCGAGTCGAGCAAACATTTTAGGTTTTCGAGTATTGATGATGCTAGTATACCTGATTTTGAGGTTATGATTCGGTATAGGGTTTTAGGAACTATAGATGAATGTAATGAGAGATTCGAATCGAGAAAATTGATGAGTTTCGAAGCCTCAAGGCCACAGTTTCGGAATTTTTAGAGTAATGTCTTGATGTGGTGTGTTTAGTGAACTGCTAATTGACGGCTTTTTAGTGTGGTTGCTAAAGTCGGGTGTTGAGTGTCGATCAGCTGAGTTCATTCCGTTGTTATGTGAGTATCATTGGTAGAAGTATACTATGTTAGCTGAGTTAAAACTTTGTGGGTTTGAATTGTTCGTATGTATAGTTTCAGCGGAATAATATATTGCTGGACTATATGTTATGTGCTTTTCTTATATGACAAAGTTCGTTTAGTTATTTACGTGTATCTCGTATAATTCATTCATACTCTCTTGCCAGGTTTATCATCCAATTTTCCTTCAAAGAGTATGGATGTTATCTGTCATGCTCGAAATGCCATACTTAAGCTCTTTACCAGAGATGAAACGGATTACATTTCTAGCCTTTGCGACGATATTATGGTTCATATTCTTTGTAGGCTGTCTGCGGAAAGTCTCTTGGCATGCAAGCTGGTGTGCCCCCGATGGTACTCCCTTATTTCTTCGGAAGATTTTGTGAAGGAATATTTTAAGAGAGTTAAACCAATGACCATGGTGCTTTTTAATAAAACTGGTGAAGGATGTCAGAGAGGCTTGTTTTTAATTGATGATCTTGGGAAGACATCTAAGGTGGTGAGGGTGAGAATACCAGCAGAATTCCAGAAATCAAGTGCGTATACGGTGATACTACATGGTTCATGCAATGGGGCATTGCTATTGAGTGATTCTCGGAGTTCTGTGTTATACAATCCCTGGAAGGAGAATATTGTTACAATGGACCTGGCATCAGAGGACATCATAGGTTTGTTCTTCGATAAATTCAACAAAGAGTATAAGATCATCATGTATTCTAGATCAGGTAAATACACTCACTATTATACTTATGGTTTGAGAACTAGGCAAAAAAAAGAATTAGGGAGCTTTACGTCTTGTCCTATGGCACCCAAGTACACGTCGTGTGTTAATTTGCCAATGGCCATGTGTTGGATAGTGTATAGTCCTCGACAGCCTGGATACATGCCTCTTTGTCATAACAGCATATTGGTGTTTGAGTTTGACACCGAAATGTTGTATGCCATTTCTGATCCAAGAGGTTGTCAAGGTAATTGGATACAAGAACAGAGCTGGACTGAGAGATATCTTGTACGGCTTTTAGTGTGGGATAATAAACTGGTGTTTTTACAGTATTTTGGCGACTATGGTGAACGGGTTGTCATATGGGTTTTAGAAGACTTTGAGAATGGTTGTTGGGTCCAGCGTCAGGAGATTAAACTTCTTGAAGAATTCAAACACTTGATGAACATTGATGAAGTGTCATCTGCTTTTGTTCAAATGTTGAACATCCTAAATGATGACATGTTGGTGAAGTGGCCCGATGGGTTGTTCTGGTACAATCTAAAGTCGAATATGATACGGAAGATTAAAACGAAGCATGGGTTTAGCGATTGGCTTGGTCTTGAAGCAACGTCTTTTACCCACATCAATAGTATTGTTTTTGCAGTATAGTTGTGTTGGATTGTAGACATGTAGGGAGGTTGTTTGAGTGTAATGTGTGGAGAATTCAATTGGGTAGTGGTGAGTTGCGGAAAGTGTTGCCTCAAGAATGTGGGTTGTGTGGTGTTTTGCTTAACATTTACTTGAATAGTTTGGATAAGAAGGTGCAAAAAGATCCGGCTTCAGATGAATGAAGGGAATCGTAAGAGTGTTGAACTGTTGATACTCGATACTGACTGAGTAGCATGGCGCCATGAAATTGCAGACCATTAGATGTGGAGGGAAATGAGGAAATGCATTTTGCTGATCTTGCTGAAAGAGTGAAAGGGAAGTAAGAAGGATGAGTGATGCTCATCTTGCTGATCCAAAACCTGTGGATGGTGCCCCGACCCTGTCTTTGATCAGGCTGAACTCTTACTGCTGTTTAAGATGTCTGGTGTTTCAGAATCTGTAGAAAACAGTAATGTAAATGAATTTGTTGCAGTAATGCTGTACTGTACTGTGCATTATATTTGATTTTGCTCTTACTGATGCTGTTTCTTCATATTGATGTGCTCATCAGCAATATAAGTTGCCACTACAACTTGAACTTGGCTTCTTCATTACTACATTATGCTTTTTCTTTTTTCTGGTCAGAATCTGATGATCATGAGTCGTTGCCATGAAACCATATTCCATAAAGTTCATCATCAGCATGAATCAATTTCTAACCTCTGATAATTCTAATGACATTTCGACACCCATGTCGAAAATCATACCCGTTATATGAAGTACATTATGCGGGATTCGTATACTACAGTATTATAATCTCTGTTCCATAAAGTGGAATTCGTATATGATACCCGGAAATAGATTGCCTAAGAACTTGTTTGATTCAACTCAAAAAACAGTGAATTCAAATCAGATTAGATCAACCCACAAATTAAATCAAATCAGTTTTATTCAAATCAAATCATAATTATCCAAATAATAATCAGTAAGTCTATTCTACTTCTGGTTATTAATTCCTCAAAATGCACCTAATTTGTCGTAAATTCAGTTCAGATCAAATCAAATCAAATTCATTCAAATGAAATCAGTTCAATTCAACTCAACTCAAATTAGATAAAAAAAAAAATTACATTCCTATCGCACATGACTTAATGCTGGGTGTGGGATACTCATAAGTCATGATCGAGACCAAAAAAAAGAAAATTTGCTGATCGCACCCCATCTGTCGATGTTCTTTAATAGTGTTATAGTACTTTGGTTCTATTCTGAAATGTTAATGTCATACAACTCCCGCCAAAAAAAAATCTTTGCATATATTTTTTTTCTTGAAGGGAATCTTTGCATACGGAGTATATTGGAATAGTATAGTATCTTTATTATACTCAAAAGATTGTATAATAATTTATTTATTTAATCTATATTCACTACAATTCACACTTAAATAATTTACAAGAGATTAATGAAAATATAAATAATAGGTTATACTCTGTACGTAGCAATCTTTTTAGCATGTGAAAATACAAAATTACTTGCCTGCCTTGTGAAAGTATAATAATATCGACATTATCTTTGCCACTTTGTTTAGTTAAAAACCTAAAAATCTATATCATACATAGCAAAAGTTACCTAAGATCCACGCCTACTATAACTCTCTAAGTAACGTTATTACATACACATATTCTGACGGAAAGTTACTCATTTAAACTCTGCAACCATAAATGTATAAATATGGGGTTTTCAACTATGTGTCCTATACGAAAACTTGAATATTAATAATACGAGAGAGTCGTTACAAAAACTTTATTAGAAGAAAATGGCGGGTGGAATGTTAAGTAGGGAGAGCAAAGAGAGGGGAATAAGAATTGCGGGGATTATAGCTTTTCTATACCTCGGTGCTGGAGCAATCTTATCATACGGGTTTTTCATGCCGAAATTGTTGGCTCATTTCCATGTACATAAAATGCCAAGAATAGTGGTGATGTGCCTGGGTATAAGCGTGCTTGTTATCGCATATATTGCTATAATTATATTTATTTTTTTGAAGATAAGAAGAGCTTTGTCGCCGTAAGATGCATGACGAGAGCAACCAAAGCGAGTTCGATCGAGTAATAATAATAACTAGTTTTTGTACCCGTGACATCACGGGACTGTATTTGAGTCCCTATATAATGTCTAAAATAACAATCATTATTGTGGTTTTGTGAAACTATGTATATAGTGCAAAACGTGATGATGATGTGAGTCTGATATATGCATACAATAAAAAAAAAAAAAAAAAGTGGTGTCCTACGTAATCAGTTCAGCACTCTAGCACTCGTAGCTAGTAACTTAGTCAACATGACATGCACTTGGGTGAGATACTTTGCCTGCTTTACATCATATGCCAAAGGGTCTTTGCACTCTGGTAAAAAAAAAGGGGTCTCCAACTCATTTACGTCCATCTATTTCTAACATTGTCACGACTTTATTAACAATAAGGTAGTTATATCGACTTCATGAGCATAAGTAAAAATTGAAATAATGAAATACATTGCAGAAGATCGTAACTGCACCCTCGACTATTAGAGAGCCGATCAAGATAAGAATTATGTTTCATATTGTTACAATGTCGAACACATTCCTACGCCTAATATGTGATCCCTTGAAACCTGAAAAAGGTGTTCAATCTGTACATATGTACATCCTCACTTGCCAATATAAAAAAATATAAAAACATTTGTACATCCTGGCATACTGTCATAAAATTTTTGGCATCAGAAAAGATTGTAGTTATCACGAAGTAGACTTTGCCCCTATATCTGGGACGGCTGCATCTTTGATCAGTATATCAAGCAAATTGAGTTTGATATGGTAACAACGATAAGTCAGAATCAGATATGATAAAACTGCGACAAAGGTTTTCCTCTGCAAAGTATTCAAGCATCAGGAAATAAATAAGTTAAGTGTTGTAATAGTAGTTCAAAACTAAAGCAAGACTGCATACCCTACCCTAGAAACCGAATCTTAAACAACACTTAGAGGGATATTATTGGCAACAACAACTTTTTCATTGCGGAAATTATTTCAAAGATAAAGCCAACCATTAATAGAAACATGAAGATCATCATAGCGTAATAGTCCAGCTAGCAACACTAAACATGGACTCGTCATTGGTTGTTCCTAGACTTCATAAATCAAAGTCGTCATCTCCATTAATTGGATCAGTATATGTAGAGTTGCTTTGCTTCAATTGGCTAGAAACTACGATATTAGATTATGGTCAGAAAATGGTCTGGAAAGAGAGGTCACCGCCTTACCACTCAAGTTGTTGATGGTGATGGTGACATTAATGCCAAAAGTTTTAACTTCTCTGAAAATTTTCATTACATGTTGCTTAATCGTATATTCAACTCTTCGTTAATCATATAATTAGTTTAGTGTGACACAAAAATTCTTAGAATAAAAGAACTTCAAGTCGCCTATAAATGCAATTTATGTCTTACATTCTCAGAACAAAGCGATGACCATAAGAATGTGTACTCCACTTTTATCAATTAAACATGTTCACCCTCTCTACTCTATGTACTTCAACTTCTCTAGTATTGGTATCTATTAGAAGGATCCTCGAAGTGATTAAGTGCCTTGAATGGTGTATGTATTTTGAGGACATTTAGAACAGTTTCTATTCCTTGAGGTGCAGAATTTTTGGACCTCGGTTTGTATTTTCATATCCTCTCGTATTTGTTTTAACTACAACTTCGTAAAAAATAACACTGAATTATTCCCTAACTTAACATAGCTACAGAACATCAGTCACTTAGTCCCGAACTTCTTGTACACATTTCTTTTCTCTTGGCTTATCTTTCCAAACGGAAGTTTAGAGCCTGATCACTTTTTTAGACTCCCCTCTGTAGTAGCCCCCAAAAATTACTTATATTCCTTGTTCAAACTTTAGCGATAGGTTGAATTTTGGACTGGCGAATAATTTGTTTCTTTATACTCTAATGTTCTATTATTATTAAGTTAAATATCACACATTTTCGTAAACTAAACTCATCACAAATTAAACTTTCCTTTGAAACATTTTTGAGCCTAGTTGACACTTAAATTATTCGTACGTGTTTGAAAATGGTTATGGTGGGTTTTGGGGGCATTAGAGTGTACTTCTCTTTTATCAATAAAAATGTTCACTCCCAGTGAAGGGACCTCTTAATTCCTTCAAAACTAATCATTAGCTAAATACGCATGTCAGAGTTTCAATCAATCACACTCAAAGCCAGAGGTAGTGACACTATCAAGTTTTCGAAGTAAAGCGACATAAGACAAATACATGAAATCAGTACATAAACACATCCCCAAGATAGTCGAGAAATAAAACACCACATGCTGGTGACTAAGGCTCAACAAAACAAAAGACAAGCCGAGGAAGAGGGAGAGAATGAGACATGGAAAAAGAGCTGCACGTTAACATACCTTAAGAATTAGATATACATTGACCCAGACGACATCAATGTTTGGGATTATAGATTTAAGAAAAGAAAGCCTTAAATAGGTAAGAGTATTGGCAGCCAATAGCCCCGCTGCCACTGGATGATTCCTCTCTGTAATACTCAGTTGCTATTTGTGAAGCGAATAGTGGCAACATTCCTCGAGACATGCTTCATCCATTATCTTCGTCCCTTTATCCACACTCTTCAGTTAAGTGATACCAATTCGAGACTAATTCCTCAAACTCTTGTTTTACCACCAATTGCTAGCTCCGGTGCCTACATAATATGAAAGGCACAAAATATCTTTTTGATCACGTTAGGCAATACAACCAAACAAACCAATTCAAATAGCCGAATCAAGATTACCTTCTCAAGACATAATACAACGAAAACAGCCTTATGACTCCATATTGTAGCACTGGATATTATGCATTGTCCAGCAAAGGCTCCAATCAAGTGGCTGCTTCACTGTAACCTTGGAATGTCACCATACTAATTTGGGCCTTACAATCAAGCACACCCTTAATTAGGTCCCCACCTAATTAGGCTTTTCAGCCATGCCATATTTTTCACTTATTTGGATATCCATTTTTGAGTAATTTGGAAAAATAAATCATGATAACGGAAAAAAGAGATTACAAAAGAACTTACTGAGACAAAGTTTAAGCTGAATATTTCATACTTGTTCAGCAAATGTCCTATTTGATCCCTCGCCCTTCTCTTTGATTGGTGAAGCGGAAAGATTCTTCCGTCCATGAAATCAAACTACTTTGTTAATACATCTTCTTGCAAAACCAATCCAAAGACATTCTAGCAACACAAAATCAGAACTTAAAAAACAGAAGGGCTGACAATACCTCATGTAGTGGACAGAATTTCGATACAGCAAGCCACCAGGGTTTCATCTTATGGGAGGTGAAAAGGTGGGACGAAGAGGGAGTTGGAAAGCCCGAAATAAATTCTGGTATCAGATCAGATGGGAGGAGGGAGGAGGATGACGTGGAGGGAGAAAATGAAGCCAAACCTAGTAATGACAAATCAGAAATGATGTGGTTTTTTTTCCCAAGAATGCAGCGAAAATCTGACATGTAGAGATTGATGCTACCTTATTAATAGATAAGTATAGATAGCTTGTACACTAGTAACACTACTATAGTAGCCTAGTACTAGCATTATTATATATGCGGCCTTTATATATGAGTATGCAAATTTTACGGGAGCGCATTCGAGGTCTATTAATATTATTTACGGAGTAGTTTTTATTATGTTTACAAATTCTTGGTTTGGCAAAATGTGGAATTAAATTAAGTTTTAAATTTTAAGTATATCATTGCACAACAAAAAAAATGTGAAATTGCAATATGATTTAATTTAATAAGAACAGGAATTCATATACTACAGTCTACGGTACATGGATATGATCTCTCATTCTCTCTTACATTAATTGGACTTCGTATGTACCCTCAAAAAAAAAAAAAAAAAAAAAATTGGACTTCGTATGTGATACCCGGAGATAGCTGCCTAAATCCTTGTTTGACTCAACTTAAAATACAGGGAACTCAAATCAGATTAATGAACTTCAATCAAATGAAATCAGATACGAATTACCTAAATAACAATCAATGAATCTAGTGTATTTCTAGTTATTCGTCAAAATGTATTCAATTTGTCCAAAAATTCAGTTTAGATCTCAAATCACGTTCATTGAAAATCAAATTAAACAAGATCAATACAAATCAAATCATGTCAGAAGAATGCAGTCTTAAATAAATAAATTATTATACAATCTTTTGATTATAGTAAAGATACTATACTATGCCAGGAGCCCAGGAGTATATGTAAAGATTATTTTAAACTTCTAGGCTTTGAAATCATCAGCTGTATCCGAGTATACTTAACATTGTTTTGGCGGGAGTTGAATAACATTAACATTTCAAAATAGAATTTTCGATTAACAAACATCGACACATGAGTTACAATCATCTAATTTTCGTTTCTTGGTCGTCGCGGCCATCACTTAGCATTAAGCCGTTAAGCCATGAGTGATAGCCGTGCGGATTACATGTCCCACTCCGTGTATCCCTCTAATCACGTGCCACCATTCACTAATTTTTCTTTTAAAGATTATGTTTTTCTGAAAAGTTTTGTGAAATAGTAGCACGTGATCAGAGAGATATACGGAGTGCGTGTGACATGATTACGGAGTGAGACATGTGATCCACATTGGTGTGATACGATCTATATTCACTACAGTTCACACTTAAATGATTTTACAAGAGATTATGAAAATATAATTCATAGGAATACTCCGTAGCAATCTTTTTGGAATGTGAAAATAGAAAATTACTTACCTACCTTGTGAAAAGTACTATAATAATATCGAAATTATCTTTGCCACTTTGTTTAGGTAAAAATCTAAAAAATCCATATCATACATAGCAAAAGTATCCTAAGATCCACGCCTACTCTCTACTCTCTAAGTAACTATATTACATACACATTTTCTGACGGAAAGTTACTCATTTAAACTCCGCAACCATTTATATATAAATATCGGGTTTTCTACTATGTGCTCTACACTAAAACTCGAATAATAATAATACGAGAGAATCGTTACAAAAACTTTGTTAGGTAAAATGGCGGACGGAACTTGCGCGAGCATACGGAGGGTAATAGTAGCTTTAGGGATTGTAGCATTCGTATTCCTTGGTGCTGGATCAATATTCTCATACGCGTTTTTCATGCCGAAATTGTTGGTTCATTTGCATATAGATAAAGTTTTGGCAAAAATGGCAATGGGTGTTGGTATAACCATACTTGTTCTCGCATATATTGGTATAATTATATGGATTTTTGTGTGCGTAAGAAGAGCTTTGTCGGAAGATGCCGAGAGCAACCAGGCGAGTAACGGTAGTAATAATAGTAATAATAGTAATAACAATAATAATTAATTAGGTCTATAATATAGCTTGTACACTACTATAGTAGTCTAGTACTAGTATTATTATATTATATATGCGGCCTATATATATGAGTATTATTATTATTATTATTAATTAATTTTTATTATGTTTACATTTTGTTGGTTTGGCAAAATGTGAAATGAGTATTATAGCCTCGGCATTAATGATCCCAAACACGCATCACATTTTGTTGTTCATCAATTGGGATTCCTTCCAGATTGTTGTGGAGGAAGAGTGTAGGAGAAGATGGCAGATGTGGAGATTTTGGGAGTATCTGGGTTTGATAATGATACGTCTTCTTTACTAATTTTTACGGTTTACCCAATTCATATATACGTGTGTGCCTTATTGGTTACGATCGACTAGATACGGTGAAGCCGTAAAAATATGAAGCGTGTGTACGATATTTCGTGTTTTACTTGTAAATTTTTCGTATTTGTGATTCTGCAAGTCATTCAACTTGTTTCAAATTAGTCAAAGCAATGCGGATGAGGTCGGCGTTGATGGTTGATGACTGATGAGCGTATAATGCATGCACTCATTTGTCTGAGAGTGTTTGTCAATGTATTGTGAATGCAGTCAAGGGTGGTTCAGATCATATGAGACCATGGGACAAGTATGTTTCACGTTCATATCTTTCGTGGTCTATATCGCACGAGACTATGAGTTTTTGTTTGATGCTTAATGTCTCCCTTATGTGGTGTGGCTAAAACATTTGGTTGAAGGAAGCTTCAACTAAAATTCGTAAATAATAGACTAGATTAATTTGACCAAGTCGTGGTTATGGTAAAAAAAAAAAAAAAGCACAACAAGTCCCATGATCCACAACTTGCAGCACAAGCCGGAGTAATACCAACCGCCACGGCCCACGGCCCACGGCCCACTCAAAGAAAACAAAAAGGAAAAAAAAAACAAAAACAGTCCAACGTTTTAAACTTTTCAACCAATAAGAAACACCAGATACCCAATCCTCGATCCGTGTCAAACTTAAATGAATAAATCTCAGCCGTCCGCTTCAATAGAGAAAACACACACTCAGCCCAATAATTTCTAAAAATTTCAGACTTCCCGACGGTTGAAGAAGAAATCTTGTGCTTGAAGATTCGTTGAGGTACCTTTCCTCCTTCGATCTTCTCCCCTTTTCTTGAGTTAGGGTTTCTGTTTTTCTTGATTCGATTCGTATGCTTCTTTTTGAAGATTCCTCTGTTTTTATGATGAATTAGGGTTTTCATTTCCGTGTATATGTTATTTCTTGTTACATTTTGTTTAGATTCATGGGATTAGGGTTTATGATTTCTGTTTAATCGTATGATTTCATGTTTAATTAGCCTTTAATTGATGAATTAGGGTTTGTATTTCTGCGTATGATTATTGTGTTAGATTCATGTAATTAGGCTTAATTCGATGTTAATCAACTGATTTGATAAACCTCTTATTGATTATCTAGGGTTTCGATAATGTTCCGGCTTTTCGTATTACTCCATCCATTCATTTCCAAGCTTCATGTTGACTTTTGCACAAAGTTTTAGGAATGAATTAAAAAGTATTAAAAACAACTGAGAAAGGGACATCCAGCACTTAGAAGGCCTCTTATTGGCTCAAAAGTTACTAAAACTGGAAACATGAAGATTGGTATTGAATTCCCCTAAAAGGAAAACAGGAAGCTTGGAAATGAATGGAGGGAGTAGTTTCGTCGCGATTTTTTTGAATTCGTCAGTGTTTGATTCTTTAGGGAAACATCATATTCAATTGTAATTGAATCTTCTTGGTGAAGTTTTAGGGAAACATCATATTCTATAACAACATCATTACCCCAGCGCCTTAAAAGTGGGGTCGGATGTACGAAAGCCTTACGGACCCAAAAAGAAAATTGGTTCGAGAATCACACCGACTGATTGCTACTTGACAATATAGAAGCATGTCCATCTGTTTCATCCTACGAGTACATGGTTCAACAAAAACATGCAATCAAAGATAAGAGAAGAATGTGAAGCCACAAAGCGTATTGTTCAAGCAACAACCACTTACAAACTTTCCCATTATATACAACCAGAATTCCTCATAGCATAACCACACTTTCCACAGTTCAACTTCCCGTCAATCCTCAATTAGCTTCAACAACACGCTTTTCTCTCAACCCCCCCCCCCCCCCCCGGAAATCAGAATCGTATTAATTAGGAATTCTAGGGTTTCAATTAATTCAAGCGTAATCCATAAGATAATTCAATAAATAAGAAAGGGAATATTTGTTTACCTGAACCAAGAGTTTTCCGGTAGCTCACGATTCAAAAATGAGCTTCGAATGATTTCAGCTCAACGGCGGGTGACGGCGGCGGCAGCGGCGTTGGGAGGGAAAATACAGAGACGCGAGAAACAGAGACAAGAGGGAGTTGAATGTGGGAGTATTTGTTAAAAGGGTCAAGTATTCGGTTCGGTTGGGTTTGATAGAGTTTCGGGTCGGGATGACTCAATGGTATGGACTCCCAATCTATTGGGTCAGGCCCATTTGTGTAGCCGTGTAGGTTCTGTTGGTCCGAAAAACATTATAAACCATTAAAGTGCGTAGTCCACCGCTTTTGACCGAAAATCTGTACGGGATTGCCCAAAAATATCGTAGATGAATTTAGAGGTCAGCTTATGGGTTCTTGCAAAATATTAGGCAACGAAATCTTAAGTTGGTGGACGAAATCGACAAAAAAAAAAGCGAATCGTGCTACAAGGAGTTAAAGAGTGCTACAAGGGGAAATTTATTGTGTAATCCCGGGAGTATGCACTCCCGGTGATGTGGCAGACAAATTTGGAAAGTTGTCAACTTATCTCAAATTTTTACTGTTGACATCTTTCGTGTACGTTTGGTACCTAGGTTGTAAACTTGTAATGACTAATGTGATACTCTAGAGGAAAGCACACTATAAGTAGATGGAGGTTAATTTGAAGCATATTCTGTTTGTTCAGGGTCTTACATAGTTCAACAACAGTTGGTTTTAACTCTAGTGAATCGATTTGGTGTCCTCTACCTTCTGGAATTTAAAAGGTCAAGTTATGTGGTCCTTGATTGTTTTATCAATGTTGGTTAAGGAAAGATAGACCTGATGAATACCAACCAGAGTTTGGGTTAAATGTTTGACTGTTTCCATATGTCAAATTGATCGTTTTAGACCATGTTATATAACTCTATGATGTGTCTGATCTTTTTGATTTGCTTGTATTAGAATGCGTGAAGATAAGCCAATCATCGGCCTGACATGGGAGCCAAAGCTCCCAACTTTTGGCAAGCCCTCATCATCGACACTAAATAAAGCCAGCCTCACTCAGGAGAAAAGCATGCTGTATAACCCCACTTCAGAGCTCATAGATGGTTTGTATGTTCTCCCAAATGACCCTAGAAAGGTCAACCAATTGCTCCGAAAACAAATTAAAGACACCACTGGCAAAAATTGGTGAATTAGCAATGCCTTGATTTTCTTGATGGAATCTTTTGTTCTTTCGGTCGCTTAGTATTTTAATGGGGATTTATTGTTAGGTTTGACATGCCTGCCCCAGAATTGACACCAGAATTGAAACAAGATTTACAGCTATTGCAGGTAAATTTTCTGTGTTGATACTCGAGTTTGTTCCATTGCAATGGAATTGTTTCTTGGTTAATTATCTTATTTAAGCTTATTTGAAATTTGAAACTAGAAATTAGAATTGACATAGCTTTCTTATCTTTGCAGCTGAGGAGTGTCATGGATCCAAAAAGACACTACAAGAGGGGTGATACTAGGTCGAAGGAGTTGCCTAGATATGTCCAAGTAATGTCGCCTTCCTCTGAATGCACTCTCCGTTAAGCTTGTTCTGTTTCTGTCCAGAGACATGATGCCATTTGTTTATGTTTTAGGTGGGCACTGTAGTGGCGCATGCTTCAGAGTATTACGATAGGATACCTAAAAAGCAGAGGAAGAGCAATCTGGCAACTGAGCTTCTCAATGATCGCCCCCTTACTGAGTACAGGTACATGACTAGAGCGTAACTTATGTGTTGTGTTGTGTTGAGTATCCCTTGCATATATTTATACATAGGTTATTGCAGGAAGCGTAAGGTAAGAGAAATTGAAGAAAAGAACCGCCCTGGTGGAAATGAAAAGTGGAAGATAAGAGGCAAGCAAACTCTAAAACGGGCCAAGGAAAAGAGACGTCCCTCAAAGTAAGTAACTTTATGCCATCAAGAAGCATTTCCAAGGAATCTAAAACGGCTTGCATTGACGACTGAGAGATGCAGTCTTGTTGAGGGCTCTGCTTATATTGATGGAGTAAAGGTGAAGCAGAGAAGCCGCGAGCAAATTTTGATACAGTATGTAGTCCTAGAGTCTGTATGGACACTGAAATGTTTTTGTTAACAGTCAGTCATTTATGTAAGTTCATGTCTCCATAGACCAAACACCCAAGCAAGCTGATGGGTTGTTGCATCTAGTGTGGTGATCGAGAGGTCAGATAATGTATTGCCTCGTCGCCAAACTTGTGACAAATTCGAATGCTAGAAAGTTACTGTTTAATCTCTCTTTCAAAAACTTCGGTATTTACATGATTTTAATCCAAATACTTAGTCGTGTAATTTAATGAAGCAAATGCCAAATAGTGTCGTCTTTTAGAAGCTTTCGATGTGTATGAAACTATGCCTTGACGCGAGCTTTCGGTACCAAATCATTTCAGATTTCACAGCATGAATGAGCTCAACTCAAAGAAACCATTCTAAATGCCACTGCGTTGACAATATACGGTGTAATTCCGTCGATTAATCATTAACATCGTGTGATTAAATCAACAAAGATGCTATGGTGTAGTGGTTATCACGTCTGCTTTACACGCAGAAGGTCCCCAGTTCGATCCTGGGTAGTATCTAATGTACATTGACACTTGGCGTACATTAATTGGATAGAACATAAAAATAGTATTAAATACAATTATCGGTTAGAATATGACCACCTATATGGCTATTTGTATTAGCTAATTTATGGAAAATAATCTTTATGATAATTTATTACGACAAAGATAAGGCAACATTTTTTTTTATAAAACGAGTATAAACAATATAAATATATACCCCGGGCGTGGCACGGGAATGCAAACTAGTATAGGCCTAAAGCCAATATTTGTGGTAAATAACACATCGAAAAAGTTCCAAGTGACTCTAATGTTGTCGTAGTGTCGAGCAACCATTTCAATTTTCAGTTTTAACTTGTTACATTAAGTGACTCTGTCTAATTAGAGATCTTTGGATGATCGACAAGATTACCTCCTAGGACGGTTACATGTCACTGAGAGACCAGTGTCCCGACATCGAACCAATCTTCATCGACATTTGTATACGTATGTAGTTTCATTCACATACATCAGCAATGTTGCAATCTTAGGATTATTGGGAACAATTTAAGTGAGCAACTGCATGTTTTGCAGTGCAACATTCGTGTAGGATGATGTAGTATGGGATTTATATTCTCTGCGTGCGTGTGCATTTCATCATCTTTAAAACAACCAGAAACAGGGCTGACAATTGTGATTTCTAACAGTATAATGCATTCTTGTTGGCCTATCTATCATATCATGTTGTCTACAGGTGGACTTTTAGTCCTTACTAGCTTCACTTTTATATTGTTGCATAATAACAAACGATGATTTTAGGGTGGTTACCGGTAGTGGTAATTAGCATAGAAAAAAAAATATTTTATTAGGATTGCGACTCATAGTTGTCATTGCGCTACTTCTCTTTCAATCGCAAAAATGAGATTTGCAACCGATATTATGGTAAATTGATGATAATACAATGGCAAAATATGCAACTACCCTAATGAATCACATATTACTTTTAGTTCTTACTAGATAGGTTCACTTTTATATTATTGCATAATAAGAAACGATGATTTTAGGGTGATTACATGTAGTGGTAATAGCATAAAAAATAATATTATTAGGATTGCGACTCACAGTTGCCATTGCGCTACTTCTCTTTCCATCGCAAAAATGACATTTGCAACCGATATTATGGTAAATTGATAATAAATTAATCGCAAAATATGCAACTAATATATACCCTAATGAATCACATATTGGTCGCGCATTTTGCAGCCACAAAGGCCTATCGTCTAGGAAATTCGGCTTGGATCGGAGCCAGTCCTGAATCAGGAAAGCAGAAGGATGCTTTTGCTGAAGTATTCCTCCTACGCTTGTAAGAATTGGAGAAACTTCTTGATGAAGATGAACTGTATAAGAAAATTAACTTGCTTATTATCGATATACACTCTCTAAAATATGACGACGATGTTTGTCAAAGTCGTCCCTTGTTATAAAGTGTAAAGTTGACGTCTTTTTTCAATTTTTTGTAGTATTATGTGATTTATGTAAGTTGAACTCAAGGTTAGTTGTCATTTGTCAATGTATGTTTGTTATGAAACTTCCTCTACACGTTGCACTTTGTTTTAGTGAAGATTTTAGTCCTCTGTTCATAATATATATTATGGGTGCTCCTAGGAGTCTATATGTAGACAATACAAGAATTGTCTACAATAGTGCCACGTCAGCGTACGGTAAATTAGCAAAACATTGCAGTAAATTAGTTAGGGAATGGCAATGGATTGAGGGAAAGGAATGAAACATGAGGAAATAAGTTTTCATTACCAAGATGGTAAACATGGGAATG
This sequence comes from Spergularia bocconei, assembly GCA_963457585.1. Classification (NCBI taxonomy): domain Eukaryota; kingdom Viridiplantae; phylum Streptophyta; class Magnoliopsida; order Caryophyllales; family Caryophyllaceae; genus Spergularia; species Spergularia bocconei. The sequence continues at coordinate 606,629 of OY734946.1, read as the reverse complement.
GGAATCATAGGGGGGAATGGATTGACAAGGTAAGTGCATCAATTAAGGAAATTAAAAAAGGAAAAAATAATATAAAAAATCTCACTGGAAAATATGTATTACTCCATCTTCTAGTGTTTCTTTTCCACATTCCGGCCTACTAGGAAATAAGAAAAAGAAAAAAAAATCCTTGGTTTGTGAAAATAAGAGCAACCGAAATGATCATAGGTAAGTTCTTGTTGTATAGAGTAGTTTTAATATCATTTTTTTTTTGGTCAAAAATATCAAAATTATTTAAAAGAGGCAAACAACCACTTTACCAATACATGAAAACAGTTATTTTCAAGCTAAAAGAACATATTTTCAAAATTTTACTACATGTCAATGAAATTTTAGTTATTGTTACCCTTAATGGAAACAAATTTGAAATACTCTAACTCGAAATTAGTTCCAACTCGTAGCTTGATCCCCTAGTATTGTCCGAGACTACCAGGCCAAAAGGGTGTAAGGCCACTAAAAAAACTCGTAAAACCAACGAATAATCTTCAAAAATACTCCGAGTGGTGTGCTCTACGAATTACGATAAAACCATGCCCAAATAGACACTAAGACGCCTAAATCAACCGAATTAACACACCACATTTATGCCATATCAGTTTCATCTAAGTACGTCATATACTACATATGGATCACGCTCTCTAGCTAGCTAGTAGCTAGCTAGCCTAGCTTGTACAATGTGTGCATTATCATAAGACCATTCTTATTAAATCTTCCAAAATCGAAGAGAATGAACTTTATTGTTATAAAGGTGAACCAATTAGAACATTTGATTTACGAGAAATTCAAAGTTAAGGTGGTATTGTGGTAGTAGGGGTCGGTGGTAATGATTATCTTCAATAATGGAGTCTGAATGTATGTTACGACCTTTACTAGATATTTACTACAAACTTTATTGTTTTACTAAGTTTTTCGAAAATTTACTACACTTCAATAAAAATTTACTTATTCTTACTCTTAATGTAAACAAATTTTGGATACTCCAACTAAATTAGACATATTAACTAGCTCACAAAATTTTATATAGGATCGATCATGTCGCTAAAGTAAAGAATAAGCTTTAGGGATATTTAGTAGCGACTTCTCAAAAACAGAGGTTTCATCTAACTGACCCACATCATATACTACATATGGATCACGTTCTATAGCTAGTACTTTGTGCCCATGAGTAGACCATCTTATTAAGTCTTTCAAAATCGAAGAGAACTTAATTGTTATAAAAATTTAACCGACTGGAATATCTTATTTTCGAGAAAGCTTAGTTAAGGTGGTAGTGGAGGATTGGTGGTAATAAGTGGTGTTTTAAAGTTACGACACTCTTGTATATATTTACTATAATTTTTGTTGTTTTACTAATATTTTCGACAATTTACATTGCGTCAATGAAAATTTACTTAACCTTAGTCTTAATGTAAACAGATTTGAGATAGCCCAACTAATACATGCAGAAAATTTTGAGATACTTCACCCAAAATTTTATATCGAGATATGTCACTTAAATTAAGAATGAATTTTTAGGACACTACTAGTGACTTCTCAAAATAGAGGTTATTCATCACACACATCATATGTACATTTATTACTCTCTCTAGTATTTTATGTGTATAAGACTAATTCGATCCAACCTTTTCTAACTAACGCCTTAATTCCAAAGAATTCAAGTTTGTTTGGTATTGAAATATTGGTGGTGATGATTATTGTGAATCAAGATTTAAAGTTATGCCATTTGGTATATACTTATTGCAAATTTTATTAATTTACTTACATGTTTTGAAAGTTTACTGTAGAACTGTGTTAATTTACTACAGGGTAAATTGGTTTGCAAGATTCAAACGTTACATTTTTTTTTGAAAAATTAAAACATTTAGACTTTTTTTTTTTAATTTGTTGTTGTGTACTTTTGGTACGGAGTATATATGTTTCGTCTAACTTCCTAATCCCCCTTCTTTTTTTTTTTTTTTAGAAAAAAAATTGTTTTGGCAAATTGGCAGGAATTACGTGGAATGAAGGATTGAGCTGTTTTATTTATTTATTTATTCTTTCCTTTTTTTTTTCTTGTTAATCAATCTAATTACTTTTTCTTTGTTTCCAAGTAAACCATTCCACCCCATTCCCCTTAACCTATAAAAGGTAAAAATCTTTCTCTGTTCCTTTCCCCCCCTTTGATTTCCATACCCAAGACAATATACTGCATATGTGGGATAATTTACTACATGCTGATGTGGCAATGATATAGACAATTTTTTTTTTGTCTACATATAGACTCCTAGTAAAATTGATATATTATATAGTATATGATTTTGATATAATGTATATCATAATATAAAATAGTGAGCAAATGGATCATGTAACATGTTACTTCTTGCACTACTGTCACCTTCTTTCTTATGATCTGTTCTCTGATCTTGCATGAAGACTTTGTCATCTTCTTTGACTTTTTCAATTTCTTGCTTATTAGCTTCTTCTTCAAGCTCCATCTATGGAAGATGTTTTACCAGTTTCTCTAAGACTAGAGTCATCTTTATCTCTCTCAAAAACTCGATTTTCGACGTATTTCACTAAGGAGTATATTTACAGGCTCCTCTTAATCCTTGTTGTCCTCCCACTCTCAGTCTTCCTGTTGGCTTTCTTCTTCCAATGGCGTATCGATACCAATTACTTGATCAGCAGCTTGCAGTCCATAAACCGGAACACGGTCCACGAGGCCGGTGTACCGAGTTTTGGCCACCCACCAGCTGAAGTCAACTCTGATAATGTGGAGGATGCAAATTTGTTGAATCAGAGTCTTCATGCTTTGCAAGATCTTAATAGATGGAACTTTAATCACAATGTGTCTTCTAATGCGCAAGTTAAGGTTAGTTTAATGACTTCTCCTTTACGCTTTTGTAATGTACATGTATTTCCTTTGACATTGAATTTATCATATCGATTGTAAAAAACCTTAGCCATAAGTTTAAGCTTTTTGTTAAGTTGACTCTGTCGTATTTAGTCAATGTTGATGAATATGACAACGTAACCAACATTTTTACTACCAACGTAAATCAAATTTATAAGCGTACTACATTCAAACGCGTACCAATACTGACGTGAAATGTGCCATATTAGCGTATGATTATGCAAGACTATAATGCATGACCATGATTTTTGACAGATATGTATTACTTCAACTACTTCAGCTAGCTTAAATCGACTTCTGCCGTGGATCTTCTATCATAAGGTCATCGGCATTGACAGCTTTTTCTTATTTGTGGAAGGAGATGCTGCAAGTTCCAGCTCTGTGAAAGTTCTCAAGTCTATTCCAGTAAGTCTAAATTTGGCGGCCTGAATTTTCTTCCGTTTAATGGAAATCTGTACGTTTGGTTTGAATATATGAAACGAATTACACTCAACATAAAAAATTGAAAGAAACAAAACAAGTACTTGCTATTTGGGGGTCAGAGAATAGTCACCTAAGTTTTATGCTGTCATTTCACAGGGTGTGCATGCTTTTCCCAGAACAGCAGAATTCGAACAACAACAAGCTAAGAGGTACATTACCTATTCTAAACTTACCCTGCACATACTAGCTACTATCCCTCCTGTTTGGCCAATGTTACGTGGCTAGATTCGCTCACTGTATCAACTCAACTGTCTCTAACATTCGCGATTTTGGTTTATCAGTCGAATATGGAATGATACCCGGATGACAGTCTTCGCTAACAAGCCCTGCAACCATGAACTGTTTTTGAAGCAAATTCTGAACATGGAAATGGCTATTAATATGGGAAGGGTATGAAGCGGTATAAACCCTGTAATTAGCTGCATTAATTCCACTTTTATGATCTCTGTAGACACTAGCTAATTAATTTTGTAATGTGATCACAGGATGCTGGCATGGAGTGGATATTTCATCTTGACAGTGATGAGCTCCTGCATCCTGCTGGGACTAAAGAGTACTCTATGATCGAGCTGTTGGCCGAACTTCCTAAGGAAGTTGACACTGTTGTATTCCATAATTATGTAAGTTATCTTGGACTTACGATTACTTTAACTGAAAGTTGCAAAACATAACATTGCGTCAAAGGCTGTTTACAAATGACCATAATGAAAATCGCGTTATGATTACAATGATCGACTGCAGTAATTACATCCTGTCTAGTCTCGAGCGTTATTACTGTCAAATGTCATGTTTGTTTGACAGTATGTCTGTATATACATTCTGTTGCAGGAAGCTGCAGTTGAGAGAGATGACATTAAAGACCCTTTTAGCGAGGTAACGTGAATGAATCAACCCTTTTCCATGTATTATGAGCTTCTATAGTTCTAACCAAGAATGTTTTTGTAATAACAACAATCTGCAATGTAGCCTGTGGCATGGTTGTTTGACCTGATCATTATATACATGAATATGACAGTATGCTTTCTTTTCGCAATTGCCTAGCATTAAGTGGTGGTTTAAAAGAAGTGTACAGACGATATGAAGCTTCTCTGACACACAAATTGTTGAAATTTGATTCAGGTTTCAATGTTTAAAAAGAATTTAGGCCACCTCCCAACAGAATTAAACCCTGAACTCTACAACGAGTCGTTTCAGAATAATAAACATTTCTTCATGGCTTATGGAAACGGAAAGTCAGGCGCGAGAATTGAAGATGATCTTAGCCCTAATGGCGCCCATAGATGGGAATATGACAACAAGATACCAAAGTAAGCTTTGCTAGTTCACCTGTTCCAACTGTCATATAACTCCTGTATGTTCTTTATGCAGAACAATCCTGTGTTATATTCACTTTTCTCGGTATTTAAGCATATCTGCCTGTAATTGACAGAGAAGTTACCATGGATGAGGCCGCGATTTTGCACTATACATACTCAAGATTCACTGACTTGACCTTAAGACGCGATAGGTGCAACTGCAAGCCTACAGTGGAGGAAGCTGATAAATGCTTCTTTTTAGAGTTTGATAGAACTGTAAGTTGTTCTGTTACACACTTACAGTCCTCAAGTTTTCTGTACATGTGCATTTTTACTCATTTCTGATAACATATGGTGCTTATGTACATGTTGAATCGCAGGCATTTATCGTTGCTTCAAATTCAACAGAACCAGAAATGCATCAATGGTATGATTATTACAACCAAGCCTGTATTCATGAATCATATGATATCGAGATTTCCAATCAAACCTATACAGTCGATAAACATGCACACGCTTTTAGGCGGCCCTGATATTATGCACAGTACACTTACTATGAATTTTTTCCGTATTCTAGGTACAGGGAGCATGTAGTTTGGAACAACTACGAACTGAAGATCAAATTATTGAAGGGTGGCATTTTGACTCGAATCTATACTCCTTTAGTAAGTCTAGACGTACCAAAAACAAATTAGTTAAAACTTACAGAAAACTGTAACATTTTTCGGCTTTTGCTGGCTCTAAACTGATTTGAACCTCGTCGAGCCTAAATTTTTGGTTCCGCATGCTACTCATTACTTACATAACGTTCTAATTTCAGGTTATAATTCGGAGATTAATTGAGTCAGGTATTTTTGCTTCTACCATCTCTACGGCGAGTGCTACTGCACCCGGAACTGTTGATTCTTCCCGCATCAATAATACCAGTACGTCAAGACATACATAGTGAAAGTCATAGAGCAATTGCGTGAATGTGAAGCTTCAGTAGTGCAGCAAGGCCCCGGATTTCAGTACAGATGATCAATTGATTAACAATTTTTTCTTTTTCTTTTTTTAAGTTTTTATATTTTCACGGCTTCAAGAAATTTAGTGGCACAAATATGAGAGTAAATTTTGACATAAACATCTTGTACATCAAAGTTAGGATACAATAGAAATTATAAATCATATACCCGTTTTTATTGATTGTATAGATACGACAATGAAATGAAGTACAATTCATTAGTGTATTATCCGATAATGCATCTTAGAAATACTCCTACAATCGAAATTTATCACAAAGACTTACTTTTGGTGTACATGTTTAATCCAATTCTACAATCATGTACGTATAAACATTCTAACATGCAAAAAAATCCAAATAAACGCTAACATTTTTTTGAGTGCAAAATAAACGCTAACACATCACATGACTTTATCCTAAATACGCTCACTTGCTAGCTAGTTGTTATCATAGATTCGTATATGAGTCTAACCTATGGATATGATTTATGGGTAATGATTCTTACACTCCCATAATTGATATTTACACTCTTTCATGTGAGTCACAGTTCCCAATACTCCTCTCACATACAGGAGTGTAAAAATCACCGCCCATGACTTACAAGTATCAATTTCCCATACCTCTTGGCTAATATCTTGGATCGGAAATTCGGAATTGCTCCAAAACCAAACTCGACTCTCGACTCCTACCCGATACGAACCCGACCCGAAACAAAACATTTCTATGATTCGAAAATCATACGTCGGACTTGAACAAACAAAGTGGCGGTAAATCCACAAAATCATACGGAGTACTCTCGATGTCTGCGCTTTCAGTTCTCCGCCGAACAACATGTTTCTAGGGTTTCGAAATTTCACCAATTTCAGGTCCCCAAATTTCCCCAATCTCTCTCCTAATTTCATTTTATCCCCCAATTTGTTGCTCAATTAGTGTAATTCCGCCTTAAATTCGCAGATTATTTACTGTCTCAAGTAACTTGTATCGTCATCGAGAAGTTTTCACCGTTCAATTGCGAGCTTTGAGTTCTTCTAAAATGGGGGGTTCATCAGTTTCTATTAATACTTCGAAAAATGTATGAAAATGCTCGTTAATTAATGTACTAATTATCCTTTTTATTTTTGTGGTGTTAATTGCTTAATTAGTGTTTAATTATGATTAGCAGGAGGAAAAATTAGCGGAAATTGTAAGTAGTAAGAATGAGATTGAGAAGGTTGAGAAAATGACAGTCCAAGAACTTCGAAATGCGTTGAGGTGAGGATATGATTCTTAATTTAGTCGTTTCGAAGTCGAAATTTCGATAATTTTAGAGTAATTGATGGCATTCTGTATTCTGTAGTGTTCAATTTGTCAACTTTTATGTATGTCTATGTATTTGTGAATGCGAAATCTTTAGTGGGACGTGAGTGGCGCGTGCTTAACATGTGCGTGTGTCGGTGTGTGGTGTGTGGAATGCATGCGATATTTTGGAGTCATACTGGTGGGGACGTAGGGTGGTCTATGTATTTGTGAATGCGAAATGTTTAGTGGGACGTGAGAGGCGCGTGCTTAACATGCGTGTGTGTGTGTGATGTGTGGAATGCATGCGATATTTTGGAGTCCTACTGGTAGGGTGGTTTCTATGTATTTGTGAATGCGAAATGTTTAGTGGGACTTGAGAGGCGCGTGCTTAACTTGCGTGTGTGTGTGGTGTGTGGAATGCATGCGATAGTTTGGAGTCCTATTGGTAGGGTTGTCTAACTCCTGTTGCCTAGACTCCTTGAAAACTCGCCCTCATAATGTTGGATCGAAAGTTGTGGTATTCTTTGTTTTGTAATTGAGAAAGGCCCGGCAAGTTGACGAGGTTTGTTTTGGTTGAGTTAGTAGTAGGGTTGAGTCTTTAAGATTCGGGTCAAATTGGAAATGCAAGCTTCCTTTTTTGGTACGGGTTAACTTCAGCTTTAGGTAGCATATTTGTGTTCAAAACCCTATATTTAGACCGGGATTTCTGGTCTTATGTTAGTATTGTTTTGAACTCTACTTCTGATCTTGGGTTAATCAAGTTAGTAGATTTAATGTGTTACTTGAGTGTGAATATCAGCGTTTTTTTTTTTTAAACTGATAATGCTGATGTTTAATCTGTGATGGGGCAGAAATGTTGGAGCATCCACTAAAGGCCGTAAGCAAGAGCTTGTTTCAGCGTTGAAAACTATTTTGGAGGAAGGGGCTGATGGTATGAATATACCTTTAGTATTGTTTATGCTCTAATCGTGTGTTTTTCGGTTTGGTGGGTACAACATGAGATCATCATTTTTCATGTATCAATCTGCTTTTTAATTATCTTGAATATCTTGCATGGGCAGGTAATAATGATTTGGTAAATGGCGAACAATCTTCAGACGAACTCTTGGATGATAATATTGTTTCTAAACAGCAGCCCAGCAAGAGAAAGAAAAAATCGGCTGATGATGACATTGTGGAAGCCACCATAGATATCAAGACAGTGAAGGAGAGTACAACTACAGAAACCACTGATCTCCCTGGTACTGTACCTTTTCGTGACCATCATAAAGTATAATTCCCCCAATAATAAACTAGAAATATTGGTTGGAGTGTGCTTTGGGCTTAGATGCATCTTTGCATACTCATAATTCAGCATTGGGCATATTCTTAATAATGTATTGGTGTTTGTATGGTTCATAGTCCATAGAGTTGTATCTGCCTTTAAACTGATTCTACGGGTTCAGGAAAAAGGCGAATTGTGAAAAGAAAAGTGTCTGTAGAAGCTGCTAGCATTCATATTGAAGCCTCTGAAGAAAATGATGAATGTGCTTATGAAAAGGAGCCATGGACAAGGTTTGCCCACAAGAAACCACAGAAAGGATGGGTTGTGTACAATCCTAGAACAATGAGGCCACCCCCTCTTAAACGTGACTCAGGCTCTGTGAAGCTGATGTCTTGGAATGTAAATGGTTTGCGAGCACTATTACGGTTAGAGGGATTCTCTGCACTACAACTTGCACAAAGAGAAGATTTTGATATCTTGTGCTTGCAAGAGACCAAATTACAGGCAAGTCTTTAAACTTGGATATATACTCCACCATGAAACTTGTTGGTGTGTTCACTGATTTGCTTCACTTGAGCAATATATTTTGCTATTCCAGTTAAAATTTACCTTAGTTATCTGTATACCATGTTCGCCTGTCTAAAGCTTGATATAGACCTATGCTGCTTGGAGTCATAGTGTTCCTCAAGTACCTATGTCAGACCCTTCGACACATAGTTATTTTAGCAAAAAATTTCAACCGTTAAGTGGAGGACAATTGTAACCTTTCATAAAAGGTGTTTTCCTTCTATTTAGTCGTTAATATGTTCAAGCAAATGAATGAGATTTCGCTTGTGTTTATGATGAGAGCTATACTTGGTGTGTTTAGTGTAGAAATATATTAAAGAAAAGGGCAGCCCGGTGCACATTGGCGTCCCCGCTAAGCGAGGGTCCGGGGAAGGGTCCCACCACAAGGGTGTAATGAGGGCAAGCCTTCCCTTGTCAATTTATTTGACAAGAGGCTGCTCCCAGGACTTGAACTCGTGACCTGGGAGAAGCCTCACGCTATATTATAAATTTTTAATTATTAATATAGTATGAGTTTGATCATTATTTGATTTAACCTCACGCTATAAAATACTAGTAATAAAAAAAATTTACATACAAGAAAAAGTAACATAATAGGCAAATATTGTGATTACTAATTAGAAGATTGACAAATGAATATATTAGGTTCCTTGGAACCACGTCCATATTTTTGAGAGTAAACTACTTCATTATAGCGTAGTCAATTACCAAGAGACCAAAGCATATGTTGATGAAAGACAGCCAAATATCAGATTTTGCCTTCCTAACCTAACGTGACTTTAGTTAAACCAACATTTTATATAGAAAGAAATGATTCGTTACACAAAGTCCAACACATATACTCGGAGTGTATGTACACCCGTCGTACTTATAATTGAAATCAATTTTACTATTTACTATGGTTGTACTTCTTGATATTGCATCCTATTGTACTTCAAAAAAATTTCTAACTGTGGATTCGGCCCTCATATCCTACAAAGGTTGTTCATGGTAAAGTTTTGAAAACATTTGGCTACTTTTAAAAATATGATCATAACTGGCCAAAAACAAAGTATATAATCCACAGTTTTTAGCTCAATATGGCCCTAGAACAAAAATCACTCAAGATTTTGTGGAAGCACCTAGGGGCCGTATTGTGGGGTTGAACAAAAGATTAGAGGCGAAAAACTATGGTAGGTTCCCGAAATCTGCAAAAATCGCCTACTAACCTCAAATGGTAAAGTATGCCACAAGGGCACAAAGAACCCCGTGAACAAAGGAACGAGCCCCCATATCCAACACGGGTATTCTAAGGATGTCTATAGTAATGTTCCGATAACATTTCCTGACTTTCAAAAAATTGGTCAAAATTGGCCAAAATCGAAGTGTAATCCCACTTATTTTGGCCCAAACTGACCTCGTAGCAAGATCGGCTCAAACTTTTTGTGAAAGCCCTGGGGGGTCATGTTATGAGTTTTGACAAAATACTTAAGGCAAAGTCCAATTGTAAAATCTCAAAGTCGACCAAAATCGCATGCTACCCTAAACAGGTGGCTTTTGCCGAAAGCGCCTATATTTTGATCCCTTATAGATGAACCACACGTCATATTAGACAAGGATATTCCAATTCTGGCCATGGTAAAGTTTTGAGAAGACTTGGCTAGTTTAAAATTATTGGTTAAAATTGTCCAAAATCGAAGTAATCCACGTCCTTTGTCCCGGAATTGCCCCTGAACAAAAAAGGCTCTAATTATCGTGGAAACACCTATGGGTCATATTATGCATTTTAGCAAAACACTAGAACCAAAAACATGTGTGAGGTTCCAAGAACCGGCAAGAACCGCTCGGTAGCCTCAATGGGTGACGTCTATGTTACTGAGACTCGGGTACGGGTGTCTGACACGGGTACAGATCCCAGTGTCGGGTACCCCAAGCTTGAAATTTTCAGACACGGGGATCGTGTCCTAAATCTGGACACGGGTACGGGGATCTGGGTTATATTTTTGAAAAGATAAAAACGTTAAGTAATAAAAGGCTGTATTCATTCGTTCAAACATTGCTAATGCAGGAAACATATATTTGAGATTAGAGGAAGCATATCTTTTGATATATTTTACTATATTTATTTAGAGAATCATATATTTATATCATTGGGAATATTTATTTAGAGGAAAGATCATAAAAACCTTATTTTTTTTCCATTCTAGTTTGCTCCCTATACGACAATAGTATTGTAAATCTCTAATTTTGGCAATTTATTCAGCCAGCCGTGTCTAATTTGCTAGGGCAGGATCCTGTACGGATCTCATACCCGGATCCGTGTCGGGTCGTGTCGACACGGGTACGGCGGCCTATGTGCTGTGTCGAAGTAACATAGGGTGACGTCAACCGAAAGTTCTTTAAAAACCTTTCTAACTGTGGAATGAGCCCTCATATCCTACAAAGGTACTCCAAGTTTGTTCATCGTAAAGTTTTGAGAACATTTGACTACTTTTCAAAATATGGTCAAAATTGGCTAAAAAACGAAGTATATAATCCATGGTTTTCAGCTCAAATTGGCCCTGGAACAAAAATCGCTCAAAATTTGGTAGAAGCACCAAGAGGTTGTATTATTGGGTTGAACAAAAGATTAAAGCCGAAAAACTATGGTAGGTTCCCGGAACCTGCAAAAATCGCTTGATAACCTCAATTGGTAAAGTGTGCCACAAGGGCACAAAGAACCCCGTGAACAAAGGAACGAGCCCCCATATCCAACAAGGGTATTCTAAGGATGTCTATAGTAATGTTCCGATAACAATTCACGACTTTCAAAAACTTTGTCAAAATTGGCCAAAATCGAAGTATAATCCACTTATTTTGGCCCAAACTGGCCTCGTAGCAAGATCGGCTCAAACTTTTTGTGAAAGCCCTGGGGGTCATGTTATGAGTTTTGACAAAATACTTAAGCCAAAGTTCAATGGTAAAATCTCAAAGTTGACCAAAATCGCATGCTACCTTAAACAAGTGGATTTTGCCGAAAGCGCCCATATATCCATCCCTTATAGATGAACCACACGTCATATTCGACAAGGATATTCCAAGTCTGTCCATGGTATAGTTTTGAGAAGACTTGGCTAGTTTAAAATTATTTGTTAAAATTGTCCGAAATCGAAGTAATCCACGTCCTTTGTCCGAAATTGCCCCGGAACAAAATAGACTCTAATTATTGTGGAAGCACATATGACCGATATGGGTCATATTATACAATTTAGCAAAATACTAGAACCAAAAACATATGTAAGGTTCCAAGAACCGGCAAGAACTGCTCGGTAGCCTCAATGGGTGACGTCAACCGAAAGTACTTTAAAAACCTTTTGAACTGTGGATAGAGCCCTCATATCCTACAAAGGTACTCCAAGTTCGTTCATGGTAAAGTTTTGAGAACATTTGACTACTTTTCAAAATATGGTCAAAATTGGCTAAAAAATGAAGTATATAATCTACGGTTTTCGGCTCAATATGGCCCTGGAACAAAAATCGCTCAAAATTTTGTAGATGCACCGACTCGTTGTATTATGGGGTTGAATAAAAGATTAGAGCCGAAAAACTATGGTAGGTTTCCAAAATCTACAAAATTTGCCTACTAACCTCAATTGGTAAAGTGTGCCACTAGGGCACAAAGAACCCCCTGAATAAAGGAACCAGCCCCCATAACCAACAAAGGTATTCTAAGGATGTCTATAGTAATGTTTTGATAACATTTTGGGACTTTCAAACAATTGGTCAAAATTGGCCAAAATCGAAGTATATAATCCACTATTTTTGGCCTAAAATGGCCTCGGAGCAAAATCGGCTCAAATTTTTTGTCAAAGCCCGGGGGGTCATATTATGAGTTTTTACAAAATACTAAAGCCAAAATCCGATGTTAAAATCCCAAAATCGACCAAAATCGCATGCTACCCTAAACAGGTGGCTTTTACCGAAAGGCCATATAAATCCATCTCTAATACAGGAACCATACGTCATATTCGAGAAGGATATTCCAAAGTTGTCCATGGTAAAGTTTTGAGAAGACTTGGCTAGTTTGAAAAAATTGGTTAAAATTGTCCAAAATCGAAGTAATCCACGTCCTTTGTCCCGAGATTGCCCTGGAACAAAAAAGGCTCTAATTATTGTGGAATCACCTATGGGTCATATAAGAATTTTAGCAAAATACTAGAGCCAAAAACATATGTTAGGTTCCAAGAAACGGCAAGAACACTTGGTAGCCTCAATGGGTGTCGTCAACCAAAACTAGTTTAAAAACTTTTCTAACAGTGGAATCAGCCCTCATATCCTACAAAGGTACTCCAAGGTTGTTTATGGTAAAGTTTTGAGAACATTTGGCTACTTTTAAAAATATGGTCCAAATTGGCCAAAAACGAAGTGTAATCCACGGTTTTTGGCCCAATATCGCCCAGGAATAAAAATCGCTCAAAATTTTGTGGAAGCTCCTAGGGGATGTATTATGGGGTTGAACAAAAGATTAGAGCCGAAAAACTATGGTAGGCTCCCGAAATCAACAAAATAGCCTACTTACCTCAATTGATGAAGTGTGCCACAAGGGCACAAAGAACACCATTAACAAAGGAACCATCCCCCATATCAACAGGGGTACTCTAAGGATGTCTCTAGTATTGTGTCGATAACATTTAGCGACTTTAAAAAAATAGGTCAAAATTGGTGAAAATCGATGTATATAATCCACTATTTTTGGCCCAAAATGGCTCGGAGCAAAATCGGCTTAAAGTTTTTGTGAAAGCCCGGGGGGTCATATCCTTAGTTTTTACAATATACTAAAACCAAAATCCAATGGTAAATCCCAAAATCAACAAAAATCGTACGCTATCCTAAACAGGTGGGTTTTGCTGAAGGCCCTCAAAACCATCTCTTATAGAGGAACTAGACATCATATTCGAGTATTCGACAAGGATATTCCAAGGCTGTCCATGGTAAAGTTTTGAGAAGATTTGTCTGGTCTAAAAAAATTGGTTAAAATTGCCCAAAATTTAAGTAATCCACTTCTTTTGTCCCAAAATTGTCCCGGAACAAAAATGGCTGAAATTATTGTGGAAACACGAGTCATGTAATAAGTTTTAGCAAAATACTAAAGGCAAAAACATATGCTAGGTTCCAAGAATCGGCAAGAACCGACCGCTAGCCTCGATTGGTGACGTCAACTGAAAGTACTTTAAAAACTTTCCTTACTCTGAAATCAGCCCTCATATCCTACAAAGGCACTCCAATGTTGTTTATGGTAAAGTTTCGAGAACATTTGGCTGCTTGTAAATATATGGTCGAAATTGGGCAAAAACGAACTGTATAATCCATGGTTTTTGGCCCAATATCGCCCAGGAATAAAATCGCTCAAAATTTTGTGGAAAGGCCGTATTATGGGGTCGAACAAAAGATTAGAGCCGAAAAACTATGGTAGGTTCCCAAAATCTGCAAAAATCGCCCCCTAACCTCAATGGGTAACGTGTACCACAAGGGCACAAAGAACTACCTTAACAAAGGAACCAGCCCCCATATCCAAGAAGGGTACTCTAAGGTTGTCTATAGTAATGTTTTGATAACATTTCGCTACTTTCAAAAAATTGACAAAATTGGCCAAAATCGAAGTATATATTTTACACCAAACCTGGCCTCAGAGCAAAATCAGATCAAACTTTTTGTGAAAGCCCTGGGGGTCATATTATGAGTTTTTACAAAATATTGAAGCCAAATTCCAATGATATTCGAGCTCTGTGAAATACATGCGTAGCCTGCTTGTGAGCCACGCACCAAAACTAGTTTGTTATTGATGTCTAAACGTCGATTCGTTGGTTTTTTATGAACAGGAGAAGGATGTTGAAGCAGTCAAAGATCTCTTGGAAGGTTTCAAAAATAGTTTTTGGACTTGTAGTGTAGCAAAAGCGGGATACTCTGGTACAGCAATTGTTTCCCGGGTATGTTCCGAACCACTGAAGAAGATGTTGTTGTCTTGAGTCTTTTTCAGCATTACATGCTTTGTTTGTGAATCGAAAGACGATGGAGCGAACAAATTTTTCACCAAGTGTCTTTTTCTGCTGATGTTAACTTTGCTTGCCAGATAAAGCCACTTTCTGTACGATATGGTCTTGGCATATCCGACCACGATACTGAGGGCCGCCTAGTGACAGCAGAGTTTGACTCATTTTATCTACTTTGTGTGTATGTGCCTAATTCTGGTGATGGCTTAAGGAGACTGGTAATTGCTTTCCTCTAGCTTGAAAGTTCACTACCCTGGTACTGTTTGATTTTGGTGTTTATCATAGAAATCTATCATCAGTTTGTAGACTTATTGCTGATTAGTGTTCATTTCTTATGTTAGTCGTACAGAACTACCGAATGGGATCCATCACTCAGCAATTACGTAAAGGTAAGAATGGATTTTAATCTTAATATTTGGCTCCTTGATTATTCACAAAATATTCTTCAGGGACTGCATCAATATTAGGCCTTCACTGCAGTTTCGTTTTTGCCACATTTTTAAGCTTGAAATATCTCAGCTCGCTTGTTTTAACATTTGCATTGCTATAATGTATATAGATAGGGTATAGCAACGTTATTGATTCTGATTTGTATCACAGGAGCTTGAAAAGTCGAAACCTGTAATTTTGACTGGTGATTTGAACTGTGCACATCAAGAGATTGACATTTATAACCCTGCAGTAAGTTTCTGCGAACTTTTTGGTACTTGTGTTTCTATTTTATCTATGCCATATGGTTGGTAAGCATCAAGCATCTTTGATTTTTGGAAGGGTCCGCTTGTTTTGAATCTCAGTAGTTTAAAAGTCTGCAATCGGACATGATGCTTTGGAAACCAATGAATCTGCCTATGTAGATTGACCTTAGTTCTTAGTAGATGATAGTCTTCTGAAGTCTTTGAGAAAATAAGCAAAGGGAGCTTGCATGCTCCATCTTATGACAGCTATTGTTAGCAGATGTCAAATTAAGTTGGGTGACTTGGGTCTAGGGCTTTCTTGTTCCTCTCATGGCTGTATTAGTCTATGCTTCTTGATACCACAATGCTATAAGCCTGTAACTATGAACACTGCAAGACAGCAGCTTGGCAATAGCCGTAAACTATGAGATGGTTAGCCTGATATTGCTTGTGGGAAATTTGGGTGAATTCTTAGAGTTCATAGTGTACATGCTACTGTTGAGAATCTCTTATAAACATCAAGCATCATTCTTGATACTTGCCCCATTCCAGCACCTTGTTGAGAGTTGAATGTATGCTATCACCCCGGCATTTTAATAGTTAACTCCTGTTTTTTTCTACATGCAAACTTTAAATCCAGGGAAACAAAAGAAGTGCTGGATTTACTATTGAAGAAAGGGAATCATTCGAGCGGAACTTTCTGTCGAAAGGATACGTGGATACTTTCAGAAAGCAGCATCCTGGTGTTGTTGGTTATACTTACTGGGGTTACAGACATGGTGGACGTAAAACTAACAGAGGTATTGGTTTTATCTACTTGATGCACTATAGGTTGAAGGGGTTCACATTGGTCCATGTGGCCATTTTGCACGTACTATGATATGTTCTGCCTGCCTCTCGAAATCATCTTAGATTTTAGCCCATGTTCATAGATAAAACTGTAGTACATATGGTAGTTTTGTCATTGTGCATCTTTGAAATCAAAGCAAAGTTATAGCCTCCCATACGTTTTTTACCTCATCTGTTTTGCCTTCAGTCCTTTGATAAAGAATAAGTAACCAAAAAAGGAGACATTACTGACCTTGCGGGCTGTAGTCTTTGGAAAGACATTCTTGATCCTACAAATCTTATACAGGATTTCTCCCATGTACAGTAGTTTTGTATGCGTTGCCAATTTCTTTTTACATGGATGTCCAAAACTCAAAAGATCCCTCTTTTCAACGCATGATTGTTTATACGATTTCTTGATATCCATTATACTTGGCTGCTCATCTGTTTTCTGAATCTGTAACAGGATGGAGACTTGATTATTTTCTAGTTTCGGAATCAATAGCTGACAGAGTTCACGACTCTTATATCCTCCCTGATGTGCTTGGTAGTGATCACTGTCCCATCGGCTTGGTACTTAAGCATTAGCCTGAAAAGAGAAATGCTATGGGTGAATGTGTGGATTAGTAAAAGAATATTAGAAGACACTCGGTTTTGCTGCAACCTCGACATTTTCTTCTGCCACTACAATTCCTAAGCTGCCAAAGGCATCAGGGCATCAGACATTCACCTCAATTTTGGGGCATTCTAGAGGGAGATGGCTTGATGACTGAAAGGGTTGTCATGAGTAACTAAAACAAAGATCCAGGTGATGTCGCCTAGTCCGAGATTTTGCAGGGGGACTTCTCTGCTTCCTTGTACAATTTTTTTTTTTTACTTTTGTCACCATGTCTAGCCTAGTCGTATTTCTATCGAGCTCTGTATTTAGGATAATCAAGAATTGACGTAAATCTTCAGCAAATTGTATTTGCCTTTGTTGTTTTGGCGCACCTGATTTTGCAAAAAAAAAAATCTGCCAATTATATTTGCCTTCTTAACTTCTTTATTCAGCTGTCGATGTAAATTTTGTGGATTGCTTATGATTGGCACAAGCAGAGAAAAATGTGGTCGATTTGTCTCACACAATGAGAGCAATGTTGTAAAAGCTATGATTCTACCTTTCGACTTCATAAACGGGGAATGTTGATCGAATAGTTGTCTCTAGTCGCATTGTCGCTTTCATATAGTAAGCACCGTCTTAGATTAGCTAGCCATTGAAAACCGTAACTATAAGAGGTCCGCAAGACTACTGCTCGTGTCAAACATGTCTTGTTAACAACTACTTTTCAGCCAACAGCTAACAGCTACCTGCTAACAGCTAATAGTTAGTCAAACTGCTAACAGCTAGCTCAACAGCTAAAAGCTACTTCAACAGTTACGACTACCAAACACACCCTTAGTCGATAAGAAAAAAAAAAAGATACAGACGGTCGAAAAAAACGCTTTGAAACGAAAACGTTAACTTTCTTTGAAAAAAGATGGGAGGCAATTATCTCATTTTCTAACTGCAATCTGATTGGTTCTTCGAAGGTGGCACACTCCATCACCGTCCGATCAAACCCCCAGCAAATCCAACGGACAACAATATTCCACTCTGAACGAAAAGAAAATACAAACAGTAACTTAAACGTCACGTGACCTTTTTAATTAAAACGAAGAGAGAGAAAACAAAAACCACCACCCAAACAATGACATCCCGCCGTCGTACTCCGGCAAACGGAGCGCCGCCGTCTACGGCCAAGCAAACCCTACCGGAAAAACCTCAATCCTCCACCTCATCACCGGAAGAACCACCGAAGATCGCCGTATCGCCGTCAAAATGGACGAAAATCATCTCACTCGCCGCCGTTCTCCTCCTTCCGTACGCTTACCTCTTACTATTTCACTTCAACATCGACGGCGAACTGAAACGGTCGATCCTAATCAACGCCGGCCTCAGCTTCGCCGGATTTTGCGTGACGGTGAAGCTGATCCCCGTCGCTTCTCGATACGTCACTCGCCGGAATTTGTTCGGATTTGATATTAATAAGAAAGGCACTCCTCAGGGTAACATCAAAGTGTAATTCTCTTCTGATCAATCTTCTCTTTTACGCTTTTTGTTCTTGTGAATTTTTGTAATCGGTTAGGGTTTAGGTGATGATTTTGCGTAAATGTGAAGTTTCTGGAGTTGTTTCTGACGAATGTGATGATTATTTCTGATTGAATTGATTGAATTTTTCAGTGATTGATGGCATTAGTTAGCTGTAATGTGCTTAATTTTTCGAGTTTTTGGAGTCGTTTTCGAGTGAAAGTGATTGATAGAGATTAAAGTACCAATCTTTAGAGGTTGAAGATCAGTGAGATAATGCAAGTTAGTTAGCTGTAATTTGCTTTGATTTATCAGGTGGATTCGGTTGATTAATGTCAGGAGGAATGTTTGGAGGTCGAAACTTTAGTGAAATAATGCGATGTAGGTTGCGTGCTATGCTAAATTTATTAGGTGGAATCGTTTGAGTAACGTCAAACTGTCTAATTTTATTGAACTCGTCTTTTTGTTAGCTAAAATTTAGTTTGATCTTGAGTTTGTTATCTTTTTGAATTCAGTTTTATCGAGTTCCTAATAATCTGTCTCGAAATATGAAGCTGAAGGCGAGCTAGATTCTTGAAATTTGGATTGACTGAGTTGCTTTTGGTTATGGATATGTTGACTTTGATTTTTTAGTCTCATGAGTTGCTTTGGTAATTGATGTGCAATATTACAGCAAAATTGACGGGTGGCCTCTCTATTGGTTGGATTCTCAGTAACTTATTGGTTGGATTTAGATGACTTTGCTGTCAGTTGACTACGAATTGTAGTCTAACTTGAGTGTATGCTGTATTTCTTTCAGCGAATGTGGAAATCTTCCAGTGAAAGTATTTAGCTTCAAGTTCTTACACTGTTGACCCTGCACCCGACTCCATTATTTGATATTGAGTTAGCTTTTACAAATTTGGTATTTCATGACTCACATTACACATTCAGTCTTCCCTGAGTTCAGTAAATTGAAAAAGAGTGGGTCTAGAGGTAAATAACCCTTCAGCCAAATAAGTTGAGGATTTAAAGGGTCTAGCTTGAGTTTCAAGGCTCTACACCTTAAAAAGTAACTCATTGAAAACACACTCACCTTAGTTCGGAGACATGTTTTTGGAATAGATACATTTTATTTTGATACTCACTTTTGGTGGTTATAATGCAAGATCTTTTCTGTGAAATTTGTGACTCACATGGTCTCTAATTTGTTGAATGAACCAGTACATGATATAGATTGCATTACAGATTCTTTATATCTAGTGTATGGTGATTCTAGGAGCTCATTGGCATACTTCATTAGCGTGGTTGCATGGCTTTTACGTTGATACTGTTTCTTTGATGCTTGGCAGACCTGAGTCACTGGGTATTGTAATTGGGATTGTCTTCCTACTGGTGGCTATATTGTTTCAGCATTTTAATTTTACGGCTGACTCCATTGTAAGTTCATCTTTTCCTACTCTCTTGTTTCCTGGTACCCTTTGTACTTTAATTTTTGCTAGCTGCATACGGCCTACCTTGTATGTCATCCAGCTCTGTGAAAAGTGAGACAGAGAAATCAATAGTTCATTTTATGGTATTTCAGAGTAAAATTCATAATATAACCCATAGGAGCTTCCACAATATTTTGAGCGTTTTTTGCTCCGAGACAATTTCAGGACAAAAGATATGGACTACTTCGATCTTGTCCTATCTTGACCAATTTGTTGAAAGTCACGAAATGTTATCGAAACATTACTATAGACATCCTTAGGGTACCCTTGTTGGATATGGGGGCTGGTTCCTCTATAAGGGATGGTTTATAGGGCCTTTGGGCAAAGGCTACCTGTTTAGGGCAGCGTGTGATTTTTGTCGAATTTGGGATTTACCATTGGATTTTGGCTTTAATATTTTGTGAAACTTCATAATATGACCCCCACGGCTTTCACAAAAAGTTTGACCCAATTTTGCTCCGAGGACATTTTGGGCCAAAAATAGTGGATTATATACTTCAATTTTGGCCAATTTTGACCAATTTCTTGAAAGTCCCGAAATGTTATCGAAACATTACTATAGACATCCTTAGAGTACCCTTGTTGGATATGGGGGCTGGTTCCTCTATAAGGGGTGGTTTATACGGCCTTTGGGCAAAGGCTACCTGTTTAGGGCAGCGTGTGATTTTTGTCGATTTTGGGATTTACCATTAGATTTTGGCTTTAATATTTTGTGAAACTTCATAATATGACCCCCACGGCTTTCACAAAAAGTTTGAGCCAATTTTGCTCCGAGGCCATTTTAGGCCAAAAATAGTGGATTATATACTTCAATTTTGGCCAATTTTGACCAATTTGTTGAAAGTCACGAAATGTTATCGAAACATTACTATAGACATCCTTAGAGTACCCTTGTTGGATATGGGGGCTGGTTCCTCTATAAGGGGTGGTTTATACGGCCTTTAGGCAAAGGCTACCTGTTTAGGGCAGCGTGTGATTTTTGTCGATTTTGGGATTTACCATTGGATTTTGGCTTTAATATTTTGTGAAACTTCATAATATGACCCCCACGACTTTCACAAAAAGTTTGAGCCAATTTTGCTCCGAGGCCATTTCCGGCCAAAAATAGTGGATTATATACTTCAATTTTGGCCAATTTTGACCAATTTGTTGAAAGTAACGAAATGTTATCGAATCATTACTATAGACATCCTTAGAGTACCCATGTTGGATATGGGGGCTGGTTCCTCTATAAGGGGTGGTTTATACGGCCTTTGGGCAAAGCCTACCTGTTTAGGGCAGCGTGTGATTTTTGTCGATATTGGGATTTACCATTGGATTTTGGCTTTAATATTTTGTGAAACTTCATAATATGACCCCCACGGCTTTCACAAAAAGTTTGAGCCAATTTTGCTCCGAGGCCATTTTGGGCCAAAAATAGTGGATTATGTACTACGTTTTAGGCCAATTTTGACAACATTTTTTAAAGTAGCCGAAATTTCTCAAAACATTACAACGGATAGCCCTACAATAACCTATTATGATATGAGAGTTGGTCCGTCTGTTAATAATATTTTTATAACGTTTAGGGACACGAGACTCTTTGGCGTTAGAGGGTAATTTTTGCCGATTTTAATATATTACAATACGTTTTTGGCCCTAATATCTTACTCAAAACCATAATGTGGCCCCACTGTGCTCCCACAAAAATTTGAGCACTTTTTATTCTGGCACAATTTTGGGCCAAAAATAGTGGATTATATACTGCGTTTTAGGCCAATTTTGACAATATTTTTTGAAATAGCCGAAATTTCCAAAACATTACAACGGATAGCCCTAGAATAACCTATTATGATATGAGAGTTGGTTCGTCCGGTGAAAATATTTTTATGACGTTTCGGGACACGTGACTCTTTGGCGTTAAAGGTCAATTTTTGCCCGATTTTTATATCTTACAATAACTTTTTGGCCCTAATATTTTGCTCAAACCCATAATGTGACCCCATGGTGCTGCCACAAAAATTTGAGCATTTTTTATTCTGGCTCAATTTTTGGCCAAAAACAGTGGATTATGTACTACATTTTTGGCCAATTTTGACAACATTTTTTAAAGTAGCCGAAATTTCTCAAAACTTTACAACGGATAGCCCTAGAGTAGCCTAATTGTCTTTGAGACTTGGTTCCTCCGCTAATTGTATTTTTATGACTTTTTGGCACACGTGTCTCTTTCATGCTAGTGTGCTATTTTTGCTGATTTTCATACCTTACACTAGATATTTGGCCCTAATATTTTGCTCAAAACCATAATGTGACCCCACGGTGCTCCCACAAATATTTGAGCATTTTCTGTTATGCGACAAATTTTGGCCAATTTAGTGGATTTTATACTACGTTTTTGGCTATTTTTCACAAAACTTTTGAAAGTAGCAAAAAATGTTAAAAACATTACAACGAATAGCCCTAGAGTAACCTAATTGGATATGAGAGTTGGTTCCTCCGTTAATGATATTTTTACCGCTTGTCATATCTTACAATAGGTTTTTGGCCCTAATATTTTGCTCAAACCCATAATGTGACCCCACGGTGCTCCCACAAAAATTTGAGCATTTTTATTGTGGGACATTTTTTGGCCAAAAACTTTGGATTATGTACTTCAATTTTGGCTAACCAATTTTTTGAAATTCGCGAAATGTTATCGAAACATTACTATAGACGTCCTTAGACTCTTAGAGTACCCTTGTTGGATATGGGGGCTGGTTCCTCTATAAGGGATGGTTTATAGGGCCTTTCGGCAAAGGCTACCTGTTTAGGGCAGCGTGTGATTTTTGTCGATTTTGGGATTTACCATTGGATTTTGGCTTTAATATTTTGTAAATGTTTATAATATGACCCCCAGGGCTTTCACAAAAAGTCTGAGCCAATTTTGCTCCGAAGCCATTTTGGGCCAAAAATAGTGGATTATATACTTCGATTTTGGCTTATTTTGACCAATTTATTGAAAGTCGCAAAATGTTAACGAAATATTACTATAGACATCCTTAGTACCCTTGTTGGATATGGGGGCTGGTTCCTCTATAAGGGATGGTTTATAGGGCCTTTGGGCAAAGGCTACCTGTTTAGGGCAGCGTTTGATTTTTGACGTTTTGGGATTTACCATTGGATTTTGGCTTTAATATGTTGTGAAACTTCATAATATGACCCCTCTGTCTTTCACAAAAAAAAAAGCTTGAGCCAATTTTGCTCTGAGGCCATTTTGGGCCAAAAATAGTGGATTATGTATTATGTTTTAGGCCAATTTTGACAATATTTTTGAAAGTAGCCGAAATTTCTTAAAACATTACAACGGATAGCCCTAGAATAACCTGAAATGATATAAGAGTTGGTCCGTCCGTTAAAAATATTTTTATGACGTTTCGGGACATGCGACTCTTTGGCGTTACACGGCAATTTTTGCCGATTTTCATATCTTACAATAGGTTTTTGGCCCTAATATTTTGCTCAAACCCATAATGTAACCCCACGGTGCTGCCACAAAAATTTGAGCATTTTTATTCTGGTACAATTTTTGGCCAAAAACAGTGGATTATGTACTACGTTTTTGGCCAATTTTGACAATATTTTTGAAAGTAGCCGAAATTTCTTAGAAATTTACAACGGATAGCCCTAAACTAGCCTAATTGTATTTGAGAGTTAGTTCCTCCGCTAATGGTATTTTTATGACCTTTTGGCACACGTGTCCCTTTAATGCTAGTTTGCTGTTTTTGCTGATTTTCATACCATGCACTAGATATTTGGCCCTAATATTTTGGTCAAAACCATAATGTGACCCCACGGTCCTCCCACAAATATTTGAGCATTTTCTGTTGTGGGACAATTTTTGGCCAAAAATAGTGGATTATATACTGCGTTTTTGGCTATTTTTCACAAAATTTTTGAAAGTAGCCAAAAATGTTCAAAACTTTACAACAAATAGCCCTAGAGTAACCTAATTGGATATGAGAGTTGGTTCCTCCGTTAATGATATTTTTATGACCTTTCGGCACCCATGACACTTTGGCGTTAGCGGGCAGTTTTACCGCTTGTCGTATCTTTCAATAGGTTTTTGGCCCTAATATTTTGCTCAAACCCATAATGTGACCCCACGGTGCTCCCACAAAAATTTGAGCTTTTTTATTCTGGGACATTTTTTGGCAAAAAACTGTGGATTATGTACTTCAATTTTGGCCAATGTTCACCAATTTTTTGAAATTCGCGAAATGTTATCGAAACATTACTAAATACATCCTTAGACTCTTAGAGTAACCTTGTTGGATATGGGGGCTGGTTCCTCTATAAGGGATGGTTTATAGGGCCTTTAGGCAAAGGCTACTTGTTTAGGGCAGCGTGTGATTTTTGTCGATTTTGGGATTTACCATTGGATTTTGGCTTTAAGATTTTGTAGAAGTTCATAATATGACCCCAGGGCTTTCACAAAAAGTTTGAGCCAATTTTTGCTCCGAGGCCATTTTTGGCCAAAAATAGTGGATTATATACTTCGGTTTTGGCCAATTTTGACCAATTTATTGAAAGTCGCGAAATGTAACGAAACATAACTATAGACATCCTTAGATTACCCTTGTTGGATATGGGGGCTGGTTCCTCTATAAGGGGTGGTTTATAGGGCCTTTCGTCAAAGGCTACATGTTTAGGCCAGCGTGTGATCTTTGATGATTTTGGGATTTACCATTGGATTTTGGCTTTAATATTTTGTGAAACTTCATAATATGACCCCCAAGGCTTTCACAAAAAGTTTGAGCCAATTTTGCTCCGAGGTCATTTTGGGCCAAAAATAGTGGATTATTTACTTGGATTTTCAGGAGACTCGCCGACTATGCTAGGAGCAAATAAATGCGTTTCGGATAATGTGTATCGGGAGGCTTTTTGGTAAATATGCTTCACTTGAAAAGTGAGGAAAGGGTCTTATACTTACTACCGTTACTAAGCAAACACCTCTCATATGGATTCTTAACATCTCTTGCTTTCACTAAAAGAGTGAGGTTATTCAATTCGGATCCTATGTCATATTCCTAAACATACTTTTTCTTTCTATGTGCCATCATAGAGGTTAATTCTTAGATGATTTTGTGTTTCTCCATGTTATATTATTATTGGCAAGTCATCTTGGCAGATTATAGTGACATACTTTGTGATTGTGTTAATTATTGTGCAGTGGCTAGTTGAGTATAATGCTGCTTTGGCTTCCATCTGTTTCATGATCTTGCTTGGATTTGTCGATGATGTTCTAGATGTGCCATGGAGAGTGTGAGATCCATACTCACTCCACATTATCTTTCTTTTGTAATTTTAAGAAAGTTTACATTATTGAATCTCTTTTCTAAATTATATTCTTTTCCTCTGATTCTGTAACAATATGCTGTTGCAGAAAGCTTGTGTTGCCTTCATTTGCTGCTCTTCCTTTATTAATGGCTTATGCTGGCCACACAACAATTGTAATCCCCAAGCCTCTCGTTGCATATGTTGGCCTGGAGATTTTGGATCTAGGTAAAATGCTATCCGAATTTGGAGTAAGGCCTTTCCTCACTTTTCAACAGCAAAATAGTGACATTTGTCTATGAATTTTGAACAGGATGGATATATAGACTGTATATGGGGCTTCTGGCAGTATTTTGCACCAATTCTATTAATATTCATGCTGGCATAAATGGTCTTGAAGTGGGACAGACAGCTGTCATTGCAGCTGCGGTAACTTTTTGGCACTCATCCTTCACGGTCTTTAATTTTTACTGCTTCTTGAGTTGATTGTCTCAAACTATTTTCAGATTCTGATACACAATATTATGCAAATTGGAGCATCCATCAACAATCCTGAGTATCAACAAGCTCATGCGTTCTCAATTTATCTTGTACAACCTTTTTTGGCAACCTCGCTGGCTCTACTCTCTTTCAACTGGTATTAAAGTAGCGAACTTCTGATGACATGCATTATTATTAGAACCTTCGTGTTCTCGCATTCACTATCTTCTAAGACCTTCTTGCTTTATATTTTAGGTATCCTTCATCTGTGTTTGTTGGGGACACCTACACATATTTTGCAGGAATGACAATGGCTGTAGTTGGAATTTTGGGCCACTTCAGGTGAAATTTATCGCATTAGTTAGTTCTGAATCATCTTCTTTTGTCCTGCATTTATGCTTTTTTGAGGACTTTCAAGTTTATGCGTACATGTAGGGCTTGGAGTTGGCAGTGTCCACTATATCATTGACTTTTGTATTGAAATACTGCCTAGCTGAACATGTATTCTATCCAGTATCCAGAGCATAAACTCCTAGAGAGCTCCTGCATTTAGTAATTTTGTGTTGAGTGTTACTCGTATATCTTACCTCTGCAAGTCTACTGTTTACTTGTAGTTGCATACGATGAGCTTTGTACTTCCGAAACATGTACCTCACTAACTCCTAAGAAACATATGCTTGCTAAAATGCTAAATGAGATAATATTCATTATACTCTCACAGTGTAACTCACTTCATAAGGTCAGTTGTCTGTTTCCCAGTGGCTGATCTTCTCCGTCTGTTTTCCATTATTTTGCAGTGAAACGCTGTTAATTTTCTTTGCTCCTCAAGTCCTGAACTTCCTCTTGTCACTTCCCCAGGTTAGATCCCCCCCACCCCCCTCCTTGACTGATTTCTCCCCATTTCTCCTGCATCTCTGATTTATATTGTTTTAATGTTAACACTGTGATTTCGTATCAGCTTGCTGGTATAATCCCGTGCCCTCGACATCGTCTCCCACGGTACTATATGTGAAATTTTTCAGCTTGTAGTCCCATCACTGCCATAGACCTCTGTCTCATTCTTACCTGATAATGTCTTTATGTGAACAACAGGTTTGACCCTCAAACTGGACTCTTAACCGGGACTAACGATGGGACATTGGTGAACTTCACTTTAAGATTACTTGGAAGGATGTCCGAACAAAAACTTTGCGTTGTTCTTCTTGCGTTCCAGGTGATGCTTCATTCTTTCTAGCTTCTTCCCCTCCCCCCACTGCCCCTGGTAAAAAGAACTTCCATCTATAGGGCTATGAACCTGACATAGGATCTTAGTTTCTCTCTTAGCAATCGTTATTTTGTCACTCCAAATAAGCAATGATCATGAGTTATCAATTTCATACTAGCAGTGTTAATGGTCAATCCTACAGAGAACAAGATTTTAAGGTTTGCGTAATTGTGTTACTAGAGAGAAGTATAGTGTATGACCCTTCTCTCTGCAGGCTCTCGCATGCTGTTTTTGTTTCTTGCTCCGGTGGCTCCTGACTGGCTGGTACAAATGAGATAGCAACCCTACTGTTTAGAGGATCATAGTTGACACCTTTGCTGCACGTTCTCGTCTATCTTGAAGACGCACGCTCGGATAAGCATCACACAGGAGAAATTTTGATTGGATTTGCCAGAAGGCTATCTGCCTGATAATCATAGTTTAGAGTTATATACACCGTGTACACTAATACTTTACATGTGCTATAGCAGGTCCAAAACCAACATTTCAGGGGGGCTCTTTTCAGACTTTCTTGACGAAAGGCATGAGGCTTTTAAAGCGTTGGTTTAATTGTATTCGGAAAACAAGTTTTTCAGGAAGAAAGTTTTCGCTCTGTATTTTATTGTTATTTATGTATACAAGCAGTGGTTTTCTTAAGGAATTTATGATTCACCAGTCCGTGTCCTATAACTTGGAGCGTTGCGTTTCGTATCATATCCATGGGGACTTTGGACTATGTATGTCTCGATCTTCCCTAGTTCTTCACTCATGAAATGCGATTTTCTGACCCGTCTTAGATCTCCATTCGAGGATATAAATAAGAAAGCGTGAAATGATAAGCACCTACGACGCATCAGGCATTTGCAATTGTTGGCCCAAAACAGAATAAAAGGAACAGTATTTGCACCACAAAATGAACTCCACAACTTTTTCTGGCAAAATTTGAATCCATATTTGATCAGAGAACTCCATAAATAATAAGGGATCACATCATATCTAGTCATCTACACATTACTCAGGTACTTCCCAAGCAGATCTATGCGAATAAATCAGCCACGTATCACTGAAATGACTATCGAGTTCTCGTAGCTCTGTTATCTAAAAGGGCGGACCAGACCTGGCACTATTTTGACAGAATAACCATAGTACCATACTTGGAACTTCTTTCAAGTGCTATGTTTCTATCATTCTGAAGTTCAATATTTCTCATACAATCTCAAAGGACACAGGTTATGTTGAAACTACCTTGGTCGTGCATCAACCCCTCCCACTACGTTGAATCAAGAGCATATTAAAGTGTCGTAACTGTTATAAAGCTTTGCTCCAACAAATCATCTGAGTTTGGCAAACAACCTTAGATCAGTCAATGTCCATCGACTTCTCTTCAGAGGGGGCTTTGCTCGCCCACAGCTTGACAGTCCTATCATGAGAAACAGTTGATATATATTGCCCGTCTGCATCATCACGTAGAGAAACAATGAGATCAGTTAGGGCTCGAAAAAAGCCATCTTCATGATTAAAAAAAAATACAGTTTCTCTTCAAAAAAAAAAAAAAAAAAAAAAAACACAATCAGTTACGAGGTATTATGCTACGAAAAAGGTACTTCTATGTTTGAAAATTATGCTGCAACATGGAACACTACATTCATAAATATAAGATACATTCATTCTTTTTGTAGCTGCAGAAAGTTATACGGGTTAAAATGCAAGATCTTTTCTGTGAAATTTGTGACTCAGATGGTCTCTAATTTGTTGAATGAAGCAGCTGTACATGATATAGATTGCATTAAAGATTCTTTTTATCTAGTGTATGGTGATTCTAGGAGCTCATTGGCATACTTGATTAGCGTGGCTGCATGGCTTTTACGTTGATATTGTTTCTTTGATGCTAGGCAGACCTGAGTCACTGGGTACTGTAATTGGGATTGTCTTCCTACTGGTGGCTATATTGTTTCAGCATTTTAACTTTACGGCTGACTCCATTGTAAGTTCATCTTTTCCTACTCTCTTGTTTCCTGGTACCCTTTGTACTTTTATTTTTGCTAGCTGCCTACGGCCTACCTTGTATGTCATCCAGCTCTGTGAAAAGTGAGACAGAGAAATCAATAGTCCATTTTATGGTATTTCAGAGTAAAATTCATAATATAACCCATAGGAGCTTCCACAATATTTTGAGCCTCTTTTGCTCCGAGACAATTTCAGGACAAAAGATATGGACTACTTCGATCTTGTCCTATTTTGACCAATTTGTTGAAAGTCACGAAATGTTATCGAAACATTACTATAGACATCCTTAGAGTACCCTTGTTGGATATGGGGGCTGGTTCCTCTATAAGGGGTGGTTTATACGGCCTTTGGGCAAAGGCTACCTGCTTAGGGCAGCGTGTGATTTTTGTCGATTTTGGGATTTGCCATTGGATTTTGGCTATAATATTTTGTGAAACTTCCTAATATGCCCCCACGGCTTTCACAAAAAGTTTGAGCCAATTTTGCTCCGAGGACATTTTAGGCCAAAAATAGTGGATTATATACTTCAATTTTGGCCAATTTTGACCAATTTGTTGAAAGTCACGAAATGTTATTGAAACATTACTATAGACATCCTTAGAGTACCCTTGTTGGATATGGGGGCTGGTTCCTCCATAAGGGGTGGTTTATACGGCCTTTGGGCAAAGGCTACCTGTTTAGGGCAGCGTGTGATTTTTGTCGATTTTGGGATTTACCATTGGATTTTGGCTTTAATATTTTGTGAAACTTCATAATATGACCCCCACGGCTTTCACAAAAAGTTTGAGCCAATTTTGCTCCGAGGCCATTTTGGGCCAAAAATAGTGGATTATGTACTACGTTTTAGGCCAATTTTGACAACATTTTTTAAAGTAGCCGAAATTTCTCAAAACATTACAACAGATAGCCCGACAATAACCTATTATGATTAGAGAGTTGGTCCGCCCGTTAATAATATTTTTATAACGTTTCGGGACACGTGACTCTTTGGCGTTAGAGGGTAAGTTTTGCCGATTTTAATATATTACAATACGTTTTTGGCCCTAATACCTTACTCAAACCCATAATGTGGCCCCACGGTGCTCCCACAAAAATTTGAGCACTTTTTATTCTGGCACAATTTTGGGCCAAAAATAGTGGATTATATACTGCGTTTTAGGCCAATTTTGACAATATTTTTGAAAATAGCCGAAATTTCCAAAACATTACAACGGATAGCCCTAGAATACCGTATTATGATATGAGAGTTGGTTCGTCCGTTAAAAATATTTTTAGGACGTTTCGGGACATGTGACTCTTTGGCGTTAGAGGTCAATTTTTGCCGATTTTCATATCTTACAATAATTTTTTGGCCCTACTATATTGCTCAAACCCATAATGTGACACCATGGTGCTGCCACAAAAATTTGAGCATTTTTTATTCTGGCACAATTTTTGGCCAAAAACAATGGATTATGTACTACGTTTTTGGCCAATTTTGACAACATTTTTGAAAGTAGCCGAAATTTCTCAAAACTTTACAGCGGATAGCCCTAGAGAAGCCTAATTGTATTTGAGAGTTAGTTCCTCCGCTAATTGTATTTTTATGACCTTTTGGCACACGTGTCTCTTTAATGCTAGTGTGCTGTTTTTGCTGATTTTTATACCTTACACTAGATATTTGGCCCTAATATTTTGCTCAAAACCATAATGTGACCCCACGGTGCTCCCACAAATATTTGAGCATTTTCTGTTCTGGGACAAATTTTGGCCAAATCAGTGGATTTTATACTACGTTTTTGCCTATTTTTCACAAAACTTTTGAAAGTAGCCAAAAATGTTAAAAACATTACAACGAATAGCCCTAGAGTAACCTAATTGGATATGAGAGTTGGTTCCTCCGTTAATGATACTTTTATGACCTTTCGTCACCCGTGACACTTTGGCGTTAGCGGGCAATTTTACCGCTTGTCATATCTTACAATAGCTTTTTGGCCCTAATATTTTGCTCAAACCCATAGTGGGACCCCACGGTGCTCCCACAAAAATTTGAGCATTTTTATTGTGGGACATTTTTTGGCCAAAAACTTTGGATTATGTACTTCAATTTTGGCTAACCAATTTTTTGAAATTCGTGAAATGTTCTCGAAACATTACTATAGACGTCCTTAGACTCTTAGAGTACCCTTGTTGGATATGGGGGCTGGTTCCTCTATAAGGGATGGTTTATAGGGCCTTTTGGCAAAGGCTACCTGTTTAGGGCAGCGTGTGATTTTTGTCGATTTTGGGATTTACCATTGCATTTTGGCTTTAATATTTTGTAAAAGTTTATAATATGACCCCCTTGGCTTTCACAAAAAATTTGAGCCAATTTTGCTCCGAAGCCATTTTGGGCCAAAAATAGTGGATTATGTACTTCGATTTTGGCTAATTTTGACCAATTTATTAAAAGTCGCAAAATGTTAACGAAATATTACTATAGACATCCTTAGTACCCTTGTTGGATATGAGGGCTGGTTCCTCTATAAGGGATGGTTTATAGGGCCTTTCGGCAAAGGCTACCTGTTTAGGGCACCGTGTGATTTTTGACGTTTTGGGATTTACCATTGGATTTTGGCTTTAATATTTTGTGAAACTTCATAGTATGACCCCTCTGTCTTTCACAAAAAGCTTGAGCCAATTTTGCTCCGAAGCCATTTTGGGCCAAAAATAGTGGATTATGTATTACGTTTTAGGCCAATTTTGACAATATTTTTGAAAGTAGCCGAAATTTCTCAAAACATTACAACGAATAGCCCTAGAATAACCTGAAATGATATAAGAGTTGGTCCGTCCGTTAAAAATATTTTTATGATGTTTCGGGACATGTGACTCTTTGGCGTTACAGGGCAGTTTTTGCCGATTTTCATATCTTACAATAGGTTTTTGGCCCTAATATTTTGCTCAAACCCATAATGTAACCCCACGGTGCTGCCACAAAAATTTGAGCATTTTTTATTCTTATACAATTTTTGGCCAAAAACAGTGGATTATGTACTACGTTTTTGGCCAATTTTGACAACATTTTTGAAAGTAGCCGAAATTTCTTAAAAATTTACAATGGATAGCCCTAAACTACCCTAATTGTATTTGAGAGTTAGTTCCTCCGCTAATGGTATTTTTATGACCTTTTGGCACACGTGTCCCTTTAATGCTAGTGTGCTGTTTTTGCTGATTTTCATACCATACACTAGATATTTGGCCCTAATATTTTGGTCAAAACCATAATGTGACCCCACGGTCCTCCCACAAATATTTGAGCATTTTCTGTTGTGGGACAATTTTTGGCCAAAAATAGTGGATTATATACTACGTTTTTGGCTATTTTTCACAAAATTTTTCAAAGTAGCCAAAAATGTTCAAAACTTTACAACGAATAGGCCTAGAGTAACCTAATTGGATATGAGAGTTGGTTCCTCCGTTAATGATATTTTCATGACCTTTCGTCACCCGTGACACTTTGGCGTTAGCGGGCATTTTTATCGCTTGTCGTATCTTACAATAGGTTTTTGGCCCTAATATTTTGCTCAAACCCATAATGTGACCCCACGGTTCTCCCACTAAAATTTGAGCATTTTTATTCTGGGACATTTTTTGGCAAAAAACTGTGGATTATGTACTTCAATTTGGCCAATGTTGACCAATTTTTTGAAATTTCGCGAAATGTTATCGAAACATTACTATATACATCCTTAGACTCTTAGAGTAACCTTGTTGGATATGGGGGCTGGTTCCTCTATAAGGGATGGTTTATAGGGCCTTTAGGCAAAGGCTACTTGTTTAGGGCAGCGTGTGATCTTTGTCGATTTTGGGATTTACCATTGGATTTTGGCTTGAAGATTTTGTAGAAGTTCATAATATGACCCCAGGGCTTTCACAAAAAGTTTGAGCCAATTTTTGCTCCGAGGCCATTTTTGGCCAAAAGTAGTGGATTATATACTTCGGTTTTGGCTAATTTTGACCAATTTATTGAAAGTCGAGAAATGTAACGAAACATTACTATAGACATCCTTAGATTACCCTTGTTGGATATGGGGGCTGGTTCCTCTATAAGGGATGGTTTATAGGGCCTTTCGTCAAAGGCTACCTGTTTAGGGCAGCGTGTGATCTTTGATGATTTTGGGATTTACTATTGGATTTTGGCTTTAATATTTTGTAAAACTTCATAATATGACCCCCAAGGCTTTCACAAAAAGTTTGAGCCAATTTTGCTCCAAGGTCATTTTGGGCCAAAAATAGTGGATTATTTACTTGGATTTTCAGGAGACTCGCTGACTAAGCTAGGAGCAAATAAATGCGTTTCGGATAATGTGTATCGCGAGGCTTTTTGGTAAATCTGCTTCACTTAAATATTGAAAAGTGAGGAAAGGGTCTTATACTTACTACTAGGGCTGTTCATAAATTAGCCCGGACCGGTAAAAGACCCGGACCGACCCGGACCCGGACCGGACCGGACCGACCCGAACCCATTCGGTCGGGTCCTCGGTCCTCAATTTTTCAACTTTCCGGGTCCGGTCTGGTCCGGTCTAAAAACCGGGGGTTCCGGTCCAAGACCGAGGACCGGTACACTTTGATTAAAAAAAAAAAGAAAAAGAAAATAAATAAAATAAAACCCCTAATCGTCCTAAATTGTACCCCCCCTCCCAAACAAATATCCCAATTTTATTTTCTCTCTCTACCTTCTCACTTTAAAACCACCGTCCGTCACTTCTGCCCACTGCCGTCGCTGACATCTCCTCGTCGCCGCCGCCTACATCTCCTCGCCGCCCCCGCCGTTGCTGACTTCTCTCCACGTCGTCGTTAATCTCGTCGCTTCACTCTCCCCACGCCGTCGTTTAATTTGTTTTCGATATTTTAATAGTTTTGATTTTGAGTAAGTAATAATAAATTTGAATGATTCATTTGATTAGCATTGCTGCATGGTATAAATCAAGTAAGATATCATCTTTAGATTGTTTTTGACTGATAAACTGTGGGTTTTTTTGGGGTTTTGTTCATTATTGTTTTTTGATTAGCAATTAGATTGGGTTTATCTGGGTTTTTCTTGATTCGTTAGTAATTTGATTTGATTTTGTGTAATGTAATTATGTTATCAACAATCAATAAATAGATGTGGGTTTTGCTGCTTGCCAGTAATTGAATTGGAAGCAGGAGTATGATATATACAAACTGGTAGATTAGAGTTGTACTTCTGTACAATAATTTACGATTTTAGAACTGAGACAAGATTCATTAACGACCAAAAACAAGTGGGGGCACTGCTGTCTGCTGCGTCTTCCAGGCCTCCGGTCCGGTCCGGGTTTGGACCGGATTTTCCGGTCCGGTCCGGGTCCGGTCCTCACCTGGCCGGTCCGGTCTTCGGTCTTTATTTTTCAACAGATTCGATCTTCGGTCCATGCGGTCCGGTCCCGGTCCGGTCCGGGTCTGGACCGGTGAATAGCCCTACTTACTACCGTTACTAAGCAAACACCTCTCATATGGATTCTTAACATCTCTTGCTTTCACTAAAAGAGTCAGGTTATTCAATTCGGATCCTATGTCATATTCCTAAACATACTTTTTCTTTTTATGTGCCATCATAGAGGTTAATTCTTAGATGATTTTGTGTTTCTCCATGTTATATTATTATTGGCAAGTCATCCTGGCAGATTATAGTGACATACTTTGTGATTGTGTTGATTATTGTGCAGTGGCTAGTTGAGTATAATGCTGCTTTGGCTTCCATCTGTTTCATGATCTTGCTTGGATTTGTCGATGATGTTCTAGATGTGCCATGGAGAGTGTGAGATCCATACTCACTCCACATTATCCTTCTTATGTAATTTTAAGAAAGTTTACATTATTGAATCTCTTTTCTAAATTATATTCTTTTCCTCTGATTCTGTAACAATATGCTGTTGCAGAAAGCTTGTGTTGCCTTCATTTGCTGCTCTTCCTTTATTAATGGCTTATGCTGGCCACACAACAATTGTAATCCCCAAGCCTCTCGTTGCATATGTTGGCCTGGAGGGACTGGCATTTAGTTCCATTATTGGATATGAGTAAATGTTCCTGTTTGTTTGAGTAGTTCTTTAAGAGTGTGTTTGGAAACAAGGATTTGATTCTCAAATCCAAATTTGACACAAATCCCATGTTTGGGAACTCAAGAATTTGAGAATTTGGATTTGTGTCAAATTCTTTGGAATTTGTATCAAATTCAATTAGGCCAAAAACAAATGACATCTCAAGAGGTGTCATTTTGAAATCTCACCCTCCCCAAACATTTGATTTATATTTGGATTCCACATTCTCAAATGATGGAATTGAAATGATTACAAATTTCTAAATTCTTGTTTCCAAACGCTACCTAACCTCAATTGTTACATGTCGCCCAATGAGTAAATCGATGACGTGCCTTTGCTAACTTTTGGAACCTACCACAGTTTCTAGCTCTAGGTTCTTGAGATAACTCATTATATTAGCTGTCTTGGAGCCATGTTACGCAAAAATCGTGGATTTATATACTTTTTTTTGGCCAAATTTGACCACTATTTCTAAAATAGCCAAATGTTCTCAAAATTTCACCAAAGGATAGCCTAAAAGTTCCCTTATTTGATATGAGGGTCGGTTCCCGTGTGAGGAAAGTGCTTTAACCCCGTTTGTTACATCCCTCCCGATGAGGTAAGCATCCTTTTCTTGCCAATTCTAGGAACTTACCCAACATTTTGGTCTTGAAGGTCTAAAGAAAACCTACAATTTTGACAAGTTTCTAACATAGGCAAATGTTCTCGAAACTTTACCATACACAATCTAGTAGTTCCTTTATTTGATATGAGGGTCATCCCTATTTAAGTAGTTCTTTAACCCCATTTGTCGCACGTCACGCACTTAGAACAACGTGCCTTTAATT
The DNA here is from genome assembly GCA_963457585.1 of Spergularia bocconei. Taxonomy (NCBI): domain Eukaryota; kingdom Viridiplantae; phylum Streptophyta; class Magnoliopsida; order Caryophyllales; family Caryophyllaceae; genus Spergularia; species Spergularia bocconei. The sequence goes on along the minus strand of OY734946.1, from coordinate 570,789 downwards.
TCCAATGGGAAAACTACCACATATATTGGCTCTAATATTCCGGGGCCATTTTAGGCAAAAAAAAATTTGAATTATATACTTCGGTTTCGGCCAATTTTGACCACTTTTCTTAAAGAAGCCAACTGACCTCAAAACTTAACCAAGGATAGCTTTTTAGTTCCCTTAGGGGGCGTTTGGTTCAGGAATCGGGTTTGATTTGACGAAACCCATTCCTGATGTTTGGTTACAAGTTACAGCCCAATAAACCTGATACCACGCGTGCTTCATAAACCCACAGGAATCGGGTTTTGAATCCTCTCCTTCCACTCCTGACTCATCTAACCCGACATTACATCCCCTTCTTTCACAAAGGTTGTCATCTACCCATCTTCATCCTGATCCCAAATCAATCCTCTCCCCCTTGGCAATTAAGTCTCCCCTTATCATGTCACCACTTCAAGTTACGACGTTCGACCATGTATTTGAGAATCTGCAACATTCAATTCAAAGAACAAAAGGAAGAACAAAAGAACTAGGAGACCTGAATTGTTTTCCATTGTCCAGATTTATTTCCCCTAATATGTTCAAGTTCCGCCATTAATGGAGTCTCTGAGCTTTTGTAATTAGCATTATATGGCATGTGTAATATTCTGGATATGAATTAGCATTAGTGGATCATGAATATGAATTTTATAATGTGTTTCAAGATAGAGATTGTAGAAAGAAAGAAGTCCAAAGACGAGATGTATGTATTTGACTAATTTAACCATTTATTAATGCTGATAGCCACATGTCTTGTTGTTTTAATCAACATGGAAACGATGGAGTATAATTCATTGTTCGAGTTAAACGGTTCAGCAGTGGCATTATATCGTAATTCCCCAAAATTGTAAACCAAACACTAGGTATCAGGAATGAAGTTCCAACCCCATTCCTGATCAACCCTATTCGTGATACCAACCCGAACCCAGAGAGTGAACCAAACGACCCCTTAATTGATATGAGGAGCGGTTCCCTCTCAAAGTAGTTCTAAACCCCATTTGCCACACATCATTCGATGAGGATAACGTGCCTTTTTTGTCAGTTTCAGGAACCTACCATACGAATTTTGCTCTATGTTTTAGGAAAACACATAATGTTTCCCAAAGGCTTCCACCGAGAATTGAGCCAATTTATTTTGTAGCCATTTTGGGCCTAAAATCATGGATTATATACTTCAATCTGGGCTAATTTTGACCAGTTTTTCTAACGTAGACAAATGTTTATTAAGACTGAAATAGGGAGAGGATATAAATTCACTTATTTGATATAATTGCCGGTCCTTGTTAGAGTGGTTTTATCAACCCATATGTCACACGTCACAAAATCAGGATATTGTGCCTTTTTTGCAAATTTTGGCTCTATGTTTTTTTGAAAGCCCATAAAATTACCCCTAGGGGTTTCCAAAACAAACGAGCCGTTTTTGTTTTGGTGCCATATTACGCCAAAAATTGTGGATCATCGATTTTGGCCGATTTTGAATTTTTGATGAAGTAGCAAATGTTACCAAAACTTTCCAAAGACAGGCTTTTGTTCCCTTATTTGATAAAGGGTTCAGTTTCCTTGTTGGAGTAGTACTCTAACCCCAATTGTCACACGTCACCCGGTGACAATAATGTGCCTTTTTTGCCAACTTGGGGAACCTTCCATAGGTTTTTGGCTCAGCTTACTTCCTTTAATTGATACAAAAATCCGGTGAGCGCCTTTTAGAGGACTTTCAGATAGACTAAGTGCTCCCATCTTTTCGAGAGGAAAACTTATTGTAAGCCGAATGAGTATTTTTTTCCAACCTTTTGTGGACCTTTCTTCTCTTATGATTTTTGCCAAGCCTTCTTGGCATGTTACTCAAAAGCTAGGTACTGAGATAAGCTAGAGGCTTTTAGTGAACCAAGAGATTAATTAAATAAAAAAAAAGTTTGTAACTCCCAAATAAATTATTAATCTCTGATTATTTATTTGAGAAAACCCATAATATCACCCCTAGGGTCTATTACAAAACTTTGAGCGATTTTTGTTCCGGGATGGTTTTAGGCCAAAAATCATTGTTTACATACTTCGATTTTGGTCAATTTAACAACTTAATCGAAAGTAGCCAGATGTTCTCAAAACTTTACCTAGGGCAGCATTTTAGTTCCCTTATTTGATATGACGGGCAATGCCCTTGTTTGTGTAGTTTTTAGCCTTATTTGTAACACGTTAACCAATGAGGATAACGTGCTTTTTTTGCCTAATTTGGGAACCTTCCATATGGCTCTAAGTTTTAAAGAAAACCTATGCTATTTCCCCTAGGAGCTTCTACAAATATTTGAGCTATTTTTAGTCGGGAGCCATTTTGGGCCAATAATCTGGGATTATATACTTTGGTTTGGGCAATTTTGACCATTTTTTCTAACTAGCCAAGTGTTCTCAGAATTTATCAAGGACAACCTTTTAGTTCCCTTATTTTATATGAGAGATAGTTTTCCTATTTGAGTAGTTTTTTAAACCCATATGTCACATATCACCCAATGAGGATAACCGATAACGTGCCTTTTTGGCCAATATAAGAACCTACCATTGGTTTTTGGCTCTATTGAGAAACCCCATATATTACCCCTAGGGGATCCACAAAATTTTGAGTCGTTTCATTTCGGATCAATTGGACCAAATCGTGAATTATGTACTTCAATTTTGGCCAATTTTGACCACTTTTTTTAAATTAGCCAGATATCCTCAAAACATTACCAATGATAGACTTTTAGTTCCCTTACGTGAAGTGAGGGTCCTCGTCTGAGTAGTAATTTAACCCCATTATTATCATACGTCGTCAGATGAGGATAACGTGCCCTTTTTGCAAAATTTGGGAACCTTCCATGGGTTTCTAGCTCAAAGTTATAAAAAAAAACTATAGTATCATCCCTAGGGGCTTCCACAAAAATTTGAGTCGCTTTTGTTGTGGACTGTTTTGGACCACAAATCGTGGATTATATGCTCTGATTTTGGCCAAATTTGACCACTTTTTTTAAAGTACACAAATGTTTTTAAAACTTTACCCGTGACCGCATTTTAATTTCCTCATTTGATATTAGGTCGGTTCCCTGTGTGAATAGTTCTTTAACAAAAATTGTCACCGTCACGTGATGAGGATAACGTGCCTTTTTGCCATTTTTGAGAACCTATCCTAGGTTTTTGGCCCTCAGTTTTTGAGAAAACCCATCATATTACCCCTAGGGGTTTCCACAATAAAACTAGATTAGATTAGTCTAGATTACTACTCACGGTACTTTTCATGTTACTATGTTCTATCTACTTAAACAGTTCACTAATTTCTAGGTCAAGCAGTCAGACTAAGGATAGAGATCACATGGGGTTGTTGCACTTGATACTATTCAGCGTGTCCACATTTCAGATACCCAAATGCAACTTTCTTAGAGAGAGAGAGAGAGAGAGAGAAATCTCTAACCTCCTGATATGTCTAAGGATGTAACTTTAGCTTCATGCCCCGAGAGAGTTCTGACAAGTCTGAAGTCCCGTGATGACCATATCTGAAAATATATAAATGAGACAGAATATTCAGAAGATGGATGAAACTAAGTTTTGCCATTGCAAACAGTGCCAAAGTAACAACTGTTGTACCTTAGCTGTCGTATCGTATGAACCGGTTACTAGATAATATCCCTCCTGGGGCTCAAACTTGACCTCTGAAATGAGATTTGAATGGGCTGGAATTATATAAACAGATTTTCTCATTCTTAAATCCCATATCCGACAAGCATTATCCTCCGCACCAGTGGCTAGATAATACCCATTCGGGGAAAAGTCGATCCCGTAGACCTGAGAAATTAGACAAAGCACAAGTTAACAACCCTATTTCCTGTTAAACTATGAAAACTACACAGCTTTGAGCAGAAAACTCACAGGTTTGACGTGCCCTTCCAGAGCAAGAATACTTCTTCCAGTTCTAAGATCCCATACACGAGCAAGAGAATCCAGGCCACATGATCCCGCCAGTGATCCATCCGGATGGAAGCATATGTTATAAACAGGTCTACTGTGCCCTTCTTGAAGGAGCAATTCCAACCCTCTTTCCACATCCCACATGCGCCAAGTCTTGTCAAAGCTAGCAGTGCCCAGAAAGTTACCTGATGGGTGGAACGCAATACGCGCTAGGCGTTCCACATGACCCTCAAATTTCCTTAACAGATTACCCTCTGTGTTCCACAACCTAGCAGTTCGATCAGCTGATGCAGTTGCAACAATATCATTCACAGGAGAAAATGCAATATCCGTAGCACGCTCTGTGTGTCCCTTCAAAGCACAAACCTTTGTCAACTCAGGCATATTCCATGTCCAGCCAACTCCAGTGAAAGAGCTACAAAAGCAAAACAAGGGAGGCGGGCTCACCATATCAGTAATGGTCCTCATCAATAGCAATATCATCAGTTTCGAAATTTAAAAAACCATTGAAAGCTCAATGAACCTATGATATTATGGCAAACATATCCAAAGAACTTAGCAGATTGGTATGCTATATGTCTCTATAGAGCCAAATATTTCATCGTTGAAATATGTCGATATCAGACATGTTATTTACAATAATTTCAACGACAAAGAGCAAATAACATTGGCTACATTTGACAGCAGATTATATGTGCCAAACACATTCTCACAAAAAAAAACCACTTTTCTTACTTATATATTAACTTGTGGCAGTATTTCATCAAGGCCTGACATATTACAGAAGCGGCAGTCACAAGGTCATAGTGGTAGCATTTTTTATCCGTCTCCTTAAGACTTTTAAGATGCATTTTTGTCCCCAATCCCCAGATATCAAACACAATAGTAAGTTTTCTCTCCACCCCATAACCAATCAGTTAAAAGGGAAAGGGATGAAAAGCTATAATACATACCAGGTAGCAAGCAACTTCCCATCTTTAGAGAATGAGCACCCAGAAAGAGGACGGTCATCACCAATCTCACTACGATCGAGAGCAAAAGTCCCCGCTTGATTCAGAGCCCAATCCATTTCTGCATCTTCATCTTCATCCGGATCATCCCTTTTCCTCTTAGCATGCTGCAGACGCCGAGAGGCTCTTGGAATAGAGAACTTAGCAATGAATGTCCGTGCTTCCAACAATTCTTTTGAGCCTTCGGTATAAAATGGATATTGGATAGTTTCCTCATCGACATCTTCCTTAGCCGTAGTTGCTTCCTCTTCTTCAACAGCTTTCATTAGCTTATCCAATTGCCCTTCAGCATCGAGTTTTGCCATAAGCATCCTAAGACGATCTCGTCTTTCCATTTCTCTCTCACCAAAAAGAGTTATGGGTTCACCAAGGCGACGAAGTCGAGTTCGCACAGCCATGTCATTGGTAGGTACAGCCAAGGCAGCAGCACGTCGCTTCATCATGAAATCTCGCATCACTTTCTCTTGCCGTTCCCTCACTTGTCTACTTTCCTCCGTAATGTCATAATCTGCACCTTTTTCAGAACCCTGGTCGTCCTCATCAGACTCAGAGTCTCTTGCTATCGTCTCGCCATTTTGGGCAATAGGAGGTTTGAGCACAGGGGGACGAACAGGTAGAGGTGCTAATGGTCTAGGGGGAGCAACAGGTAAAGGAGCAATAGTAGGAGGCACTACTAAAGGGGCGACAGTCGGTGGGACTGGCAGAGGGGCAATTGTGGGTGGCATTGGAAGAACACCAGGAGGCATTACTAAAGGAGGAACAACGGGTGGAATTACAGGCAGGACCGGGGGTACTGGATTAGTAGCCATCTCTGGGTTAGTGACTGCAGCAACTGAGTTTGAAATATCTGAATTGGCAAGCATATCAGTATCAACGACCGCAGCAGATGTCTCAACATTTGCAGTTGAATCAGGTTTTTGTTCGTCCACCTCCATGATAACTGGTCAGGCATAACGACAATATTCAGCATCATGTATAGTTGTATACTACATTCATCTCATTTTATTGACAATCATAAGAGAGGAATAACGAAGAAAAACCAATGTCAAATACTGTCAACCTTCAAAGATAAGACTCATCTTTAGCAAATAGGTATACACTCAAATTTCACAACTACAAAAAAAACTCTGCCCGAAAGTTTGATACGTCAAAAGACATTCTTACAAAACTGCAATACAAAACCCCAGACCCCATATGACTCCCACTACTACTACTTGTAATTACACTTCTCTAACTAACAGTGCATTGGCTTGTATTTGTAATTAGCCTTGTTGGCTAGCAATTACAAGGTGTTAAAGAACAGTCGCCCTTTCTCCGGCCCTAAACACGGATACAGGCATAAATCTAGTAGTAACTCCGACCCCGAAACTCGTAAGATTACGATCTCACTCATTCAGACAAAACAGCAAACACCTTATGTGCACTCCAAAACTACCCCAATAACAACAACCGCAAACACAACAAAAACTACCCATTGAATTTATCCAAGAAACCCAACAAAGTAAACAATGCAAGTAACATTATATACCAATCAAATAACAAAAACCCTAAAATCTTTACATCTGAAAATTCGATATCATATTAGGGTAAACCAAGAATTACACACAAAGTAGTGATTTTGCAAGTTACCCAGTTCAATTAACGCAATAATATCGACTAATTAATCATCAAATTCAGTAAAATCACCAGAAAAAAAATTGGGGGTTTTTCTCAATTCCTCTTGTTCTAGCAGAAATTACTCAAGAAAATAAAGAATTGATAGAGAGAGAAACTTACAGTGAAATCAAATTGAATGTAAGATGGGTGTTGTTGTATTGTTGAATTGGATTTGCCCGCCAAAAATTGGGTAAAAATTGGGGGTAAATTGCAGTAGAAATTGAGGAGAGAGAGAAATCTGTGTGTGAGGGTTTAAAGAGGAGCTTTGATAAACCTCCCCGCCCAAAAGTAAGAGCGGTGATGCAAATTTTTACTTTTTAACTTTTACTACATCGGAAGTACAAAAATTGCATATATCCCGTCTCCGATACCCGTTTTTTTTTTTTTAAACAAAATTAAGTGTCGTGTATCTATGAAATGAAAAATATTTATGTAGGCTGATACGATGGTATTTGGAGGTGGCAATCAGGTGTGTTAGGTGAAATGTTAGGGTTCGTTTGGATACCCTCTATTTCCACAGGAATTTCATTTTCCTGGGAATTTGGTTTTGGATGGGTTGTTTGGATACTTCTTTTTATCCAAAGTGTAGGCAATGGAAAATCCATGGGCATTTCTAATTCCTATACACCATAGGAATTTAATTACCCACCCCCCCCCCCCTTGGTCATTCAAAATTCTCATGCTTCCAATTTCAGAAAATTACTCTATTGCCCTCAAAATTTTAATACTCCCCTTACATTTGTGTGGTTGACCACTAAAAAACGTAAAGGGTAAAATAGTATTCTTACTAATTAACATGGGAATTGAAGTAGTGAATCCAAACAACCCATGGGAAAAAAATGCTAGGGAATCCGAAATTCCTACATGGTATCCAAACGCATTTAGACAAATTCCTACGAGTTTACATTAGGAATTTAATTCCCGTTAATTCATACTTTCCACGGTAATTTAATTCCCGCGGTATCCAAACGACACCTTAGATTATGTTAATCTCGAGTTTGTTCGAATTTAGTGGAGTTGGCTCGGTTTTAGTGTTGGATTGAGAAATAATGGTGAGGTATTACTCGAGTTGGATATCGTTATCAGTTAATGATGCAAATTTGCAACCATATGTTTTGAGTTATTGTCATATACTCATATACATAACACCTTTTCATAAACGTTAAGTTTTAACTTCCTCTCGTTCATTAATTAGACTATGAGTATCAATTGATGATTGTAAAATCATCTGGTAAGTCATAATAAGATACAAGTACGCTTAGTTGAGTTGTAGTGAAACTTGTCGGTTAACATGGGAAATATATATTTGTCAAAACTCATGGGGAAATTTGTCAGTTACCGTATAATGTGGTCTTTCCTGACTCGAATCTGAACTAAACCGAATGGTGTAGATTGTAAACCCATTTTTTTCTTCCTATTGACTATTGAGTATTGACCATCAAACATTGACTAAATGCATCCAACTTTGCATATGCAACCCATGTTAGTGTTATGGTGTGTACAAATTTGACATCAACAATATGATCACTCCTATCAAATATATGTGCAGACACGTACAATGTACATATGCAATGAAGGCCCCCCACACATTTATAAAAACACACACACATTGGTGAAATACAGAAAGTGTCAAGCATGCCTTCTCTTTTAGTACATGTCCTTGAGATTTTTTAGGTTAGACGAAATCTGCGACGGCCATATATGCGTGAGACCAAGACATTGCCTCTAAAGAACTTTCCTTCTTCCTATCCTCATCTTAATCCCTTTAGCATTTTGTATTTATCACTAAACAAACCTGTTTCAGGAGGGATAACTTTATCGGCTTTAAGTATCGAGAGGTCTTCAGATGATAACACTAATTTAAGCATCACCCAAATTTAGAAGGAATAACTTTGTCGTATTTAAGATAAGACTTACTAAAACTAGGGGTAAAAGTTTTATCACTTAGATTCTTTCTATGTAAAATTCACTCAGATTCATACAGCTCCGAAATAAAAAAAAACTTAAAAAAAAAAAAAATTCCGACTAAGACATACTCCGTACTACGTACTCTGTAGTGGTATATCAATAAAATCCGTACTCATCGGATAAGATACGACTTACGATTCAAATAAGTGTCAAGTGTAGTACTAAATCTTATTCATAACATGTATCGGTCTCATTATAACTAACAAAGTCTGTCATATTAACGGTTTAAACAAAAGCCACTCAGATCAATCATCTGGCCAAACAATCCATAGATACGAGATCGCTAAACCTCTATTTCAGAAGTCATCTTTCAACGTACCATATCAATAAAGTGTTCGAGACTAAGACACAATGGTATAACTGAAATCTGGCCCAAAGAATCAAACGAGTTCGAGTCAAAGACATAGTGGTATCAATGAAATCCGTACTCATCGTTTCAGATATAACTTACGAGTTCAAACAAGTTTCAAGTGTAGTAATAAATCTTCTTCACATGTCTCGGTCTCGTTGTAATTAATAAAAACTGCATAATACCGGTTTAGACAAAAACCATTCAAAGATCTGGCCAAACAATCCACAGATGCTAGATCGTTATGGTAACTCCATCTCAAACGTCATCCTTCGACGTACCATATCAAAAATGATCAAATCGTTTATGGTAACTCTAACTCAAAAGTCATCCTTCGACATACCATATCAAAAATGATCAGTTTAATTATGGTAACTCTAATTCAAAAGTTATCATCTTTCGACGTACCATATCAAAATACGATCCTATCGTTTATTACTTTCCTTAAATCGAACCAATACCAAATCACCTCCCCTAGCACGTGGACAAAACTAGTAATGGAAAAAATAAAAACTTTCCATAAAAATACGAAGTCCGATTACTATTACTAGTATTTGGATTACAACAACAAAAGTCAAAATATGAAACTCGTACTATTTCTTCTAGTATTCATATCAACAACAACCGACCCGCCGGCTACTATTTATACACACCAAATTTCCCCCAATTCAATTTCATCTTCTAATTACATCATTATTATTTCCCACAAATTAAAATTAAAACCCAAAGTTTGCATCTTTTTTTGATCAAAACCCCTTAATTACATTTTTTGTTGATTTTTGCTCACTTTAATTGAAGTGGGTCTGTTTTATTTTAGAAATATTAATCTGGGTTTGATTTATTTTTGGAGGAAATTTGGTTGATGGCAAATTCAAAGTATTATTTTCATAATAATAATAATAATAATAATAATAAAAGTGATGTTGGAGATTGGAAGAAATATAAAGATGACAACTTTCATGGCGGTCCAAAGTCCAGATCATATATCAGCAAGAAGCCTCCTTCATCATCATCATCTATTAATGGTAAAAATGATTAATCCTAAAGTTTTAATTTTTATTAATTTTGATATTTCTGCTGTTTTTTGTTTATTTGCCATTTTTGTAATTAGGTTGGAATTTAGATTATGAAAAAGTTGCTAAATTTAGTATGTTATGATGATGAATTTTGGTGTTGTAGTATTATTATAAGTCATGCATGCTATACTTGTGTTTTTTTCTTAATTTGTGAAATTGGGGAAATTATTGTGCAAAAAGGGTAATTGGATTTTGATGGTTTAGGGAAATTATACAGACATTTTAATGACATGGGTTAATCTGAAATTTCCCTTTTTTGTTTAATGTGTGTTAATTTTTAATTTATTTATTGAGTAGTAGCTTAAATCTTAATGCAAAGTGTGTGTAGAATGAGAATCTTTTCTGAACATAAGTTTTGGAACATTTGATTCCATTTTTTGTAGCAACTTTGTCCTTGTCTTTACTACTTCTATATAAGGAATGGAATGAATTGCTAATTTTTGTTTGGAGTGGAATATTTACTGGTTTTGTTGCTGTTCTATACAATTAACCTGTCATTATGCCCCGAAAAGGCGAAAACGGTTCGATTTTGAACAGATTATTGTCCTTTTAGGTAATCATGTTAAGAAGATAAATGACCACAATAGTTGTTAGGTTGATAGGCTGATACTAGTTCATTGGTACAGAGAAATCTAATGAAGGAAGGCTGTAATCATGACCACTGTAATCATGTTAAGAAGATAAATGACCACTGTAGTTGTTAGGTTGACCGCGACTTTAAGAGCTCCGGCAGCATTTGTAGTTGGTCCTTTAGGGATTGTATTGAAGGAAGGCTGAAGCAATTTACTTTGTACTTGTGGGGAGGTGGTCCCAAATCTTGTTGTTCAGTGCTGGTCTGTAGAACCTACATTTTGAATAGCATAAGGGAGCCTTTAAGGTATCTCGATTTATTACTCTAAGTTGCCATTGTCGTTGTCTTCATCATTATCGTTACCTAGTCCCTCTTTGCCCAAAGAGGCTGTTAAGCAGAACCCGGGAAATACCGTTGAAGCTGTTATGATGCTGTTAGTAAATTGTTAATGATGAATCTGTTCCGTCATCCGTCTTTAAGGGTTGATCAGTTTCCTTTGTTGGGAGGTGGTCCCAAATATTTGTTTCGAGCAATTTTCTGTCTAGAATCTTCATTATGGTCAGCCAAAGGAAGATTTCAATGCATCTCATCTATATTTCGAAATTTTGCCATTGCCACCGTTGACATTACCTTATTGCGCCAGTCCTCCAGACCAATGGACTATCCCTGGTTCAGGAGGAGTTTTAGAGGGGGGGGGGATGTAGGTAATCTTATTGTTGCCGAGGTTGTTTATTGACCCTTAACTTAGATTTTATTGTCTGTTACTTCACGGTGAGAGATGCACATTTTGATTTTGTCCCAAATGCATATTTGCTTCCATCAGAAAGGGACAGTGGTTTTGAAATATCTGATTTGCTACGTAATGCGCCTTTCAGGTCCATCATGCCATTTAATCTTTTAGGATTATTCACTTGTTTGAAATTCGGTGTTCTGAAATAAAAGATTAGAAGTTTATGTCTTACCGATTACCAGTATGTAGTTTTTTCCTCTTAAATTATACAAGTTGCTTATGCTATTTTTTTTCTCTCTCCCTCAGATCGACAGTTGTCTGCTTATCAAATAGAGGAGAGATTCTGTAAAACTGTAGGGGGTGTCTCATGGCAAGAAGTGCTGCAAAACCAGAGGTATATGTACCAGCATGAGAAAATCTTGGAGTGGAAGGATTCTGCAGTAGAGGAGGCCTTTTGGAATGCCAAGAACCGGTTTTTGGCAAAGGTACGTGGTCAGCCATGTGATGTTGAAGTGCCTGATCCAGATATCTTCATTGACAAGATCGATTGGAACCCTACTATTGATCCTGAGCTCTTGTACGACTTGGAAATTAGGGTTTCTGATAGTTCTTGTGAGACTGAGAATCTAGAAAGTGGCGTAATAGTCGGGATTCCTGCGATCATAGTTCACTCTGGTTTGACCCCTACTGGCTGGGGTGATGCTGAGGAGGCGAAACCACCACAGGAATTTTACTCTGGTGTGGTACCTACTGGCTGGGGTGACGCCGAAGAGGTGAAGCCAGGACAGGAATCTTTCGAAGGACATGCTGATGTTGGAAATGAGCACTGGGTTGATTGTGGTGTGAAAAAGGAAGAGAGGGGCTTCTCAAATGGTTGGGAGGATGATTATGTGTACGTCACTAAAGATATGGCCTGTGATAGGGAGAATGGAGTTAATGGAACATTGAATGGTTACAAGAAGCAGCAAGATAATGGCTACGAGAAGCGCAACGATTATCACCGCCGCTATAAGTTTGATCAAGGCTACCACAGGAAGGTTGATCGTGGTGGTTGGAGCACATCAAGGTACAAGATCTCACGATTCCAGAATAACAATTCTGACCAGTCGTTCGACAAATGTGGAGGCTGGAAAAACGAGCGCTCTGCCTTCACGTGGAAACCCGTTACTAGGCGATGGTAGAATGCTTTTGTAGGTGAGGATTTAGTTGTGAATATGATTGTGAGGTATATCTTGATATAGTAAAACTAGGATTACAAATCCCTTTCTAAAATGTGTGGGAGTTGGGAAAGCATTTTTCTGCTTTTCCTTCTTTGGTGTCTACAATGGCAGCTTGAAACGACGGTGTAAAAACAGAGGTGGCCAGATTACCGGCAAGGCTGGGAGCCTGGGAGGGCAACACTCCCCAGACCATCTCGTCCCGGCCTCCCGGGAGATCCAGGTTTGATCTCCTTGGTATATGCCGTCATCGTAAACTTCTGATAATCTGTTGAAGGGACAAATGATAAGAATATGTTAAGCTAGGTGGTTCTATGTAAAATTTTCCAACTCATTCTTTTATTTTGCCCTTTTGATTCGTCGACTCTGCAAAATTTTGAACCATTGTCGTGTTTATCGCTTTTTTAGAGTCATATAGGAAAAATGTTTTTCTCCTACACCGTGGTAACCTTTGTTTCCTTGGATGGTTAACGTTAACGATCACAATCGAAAAGTATAGACGTGTGGTAGATTAGGTAGTGAAAGAAATTAATTAGAGACCACTTTTTGCACTCCACTGTCACTACATTTCACAGAAGATATGCCTTAACTCCTAAAGAATATACCATCTATCTCTTTACCAAATCCAGAAAAGAATTGGAACAACAACTCTGTCGTGGACAACTTATGTGGTCTGGCTTGTTAACTTCTTCTAGATACACCTAAAGTACTAAGTAACTCCAAAGAAAACCTTAACTACCAATTACCAACCATCTTTTAATTTCTTCTATATAGTTTCTAACTAGCTTAGTCTCTTGTAGTTATCGTATAACCTTTTTAATTAATGATTCATTTTCATTAAAATCAATTCCAGCCGACTTAATTAGTAGGATTAACATGCAAACGATACCCGACAGACCGACATAGGGTTTAAATGTATCTGCTTTAGCATTACTTTTTGTGTTCCTTCCTTAAAACGATAACGCCTGAAAAAAAAAGAAAAAAAAAAGAGTTAAAGCTGACTGATGAGCCGGTTCAAACCAGCGCCTGGTACCGCCACGGCCAATGGTACACCGGCCTACACCTAACCCAAACTGAATCGAACCTTGACCACCCATACAAATTCTTATAAAATGTCAATTCTAATACTGTAGGTGACAAAATTAGGAATAGTGTTTTTGTTAGAGGAAAACGTAAGCTCTAATACATTATGTGGCTACGGACATGAAATCCGTAGTCGCAATATCCAAAATACAACCCGGACCACCATCGAACATTAACACGAGTAGAGACTTAGAGTAATCTATCCGTCTAAAATGCGCTATCTCTTGAGCAGCTTTATTTCCTAGTCTCCTAACATGATTGGAAAAACACGAATTAAAATTTTAAAAACCGCTAAACCAAAATAGCCGAGACTAGCTTTAATGAATCAGATTTCAAGTAGACCCAACTCCGCCGCCCTCGCTTCCGCCACATCCGGTTCCCAACTTTCACACACTGTACTATCCCCGCGCGCTCTCCCAAACCCCAGCAATTTCCTTTCGAAAGCAAAATTAGCAATAGTGTTGCAAAATGAAAAACCTAGGAAAAAATAATCTCGTCGTCTTACCTTTCAACTTCAAGTGTACGCTACTTATTCCACTAGTATTGTTATTGTTGGTAGCCTTGGATGCGTACGGACATCTTGAGGTAAAACAAGGGTCACCCTTCAAGATTGCAATCTTCTCAGACTTGCATTTTGGTGAGGATGCTTGGACCTCTTGGGGCCCACTCCAAGATATTCACTCTATGCATGTCATGTCTCATGTTCTTGATCAAGAAAAACCAGGTATATATAAACTATAATGTTTATATTGTTATGTTTCGACGACAAATTATTTCGGGACTAAGGCTTTGTTGTTTTTGTCGTCGTTTTTAGACTTTGTAGTATACCTGGGAGATGTGATCACAGGCAATAACATACCAATTGCAAATGCTACTTCATATTGGGACATGGCTCTGTCACCTACTAGAGAGAAGGGCATACCTTGGGCTACTGTTTTTGGAAACCATGATGATGCTCATTTTGAGTGGCCACCTGAATGGTTTTCAGGGACTGGTGTTCCTCCACTGAACTGCTCATCAGCGCGCGCAACTGCTGCTTCTGCAGGTGAGCATATCTCTCCACTGGACTGCTCATCAGCGCGCGCAACTGCAGCATTTGCAGGTAAACAAATCTGTTACAGTATGTGCTACTTTAGCTGAAATTATCACATTGCTGTAAATTTGTCATGTTTACTGTGGTGAAATGACATTAACATCATGTTGGGGTATTACATTTTTATTGTTGTTTGAATTAGGAGGGGATTGTGGCTTAATGGGAACAACACGTCTACAGTTGATGGACCGCGAAATTGACAGTAACATGTTATCATCTACTCAGAAAGGTCCCAGGAATCTGTGGCCTAGTGTATCCAACTATGTCCTGAACATTTCGTCATCACAGAATAACTCGAAAAGTCCTGTAGCTTACTTGTACTTCCTGGATTCTGGAGGAGGATCCTATCCAGAAGTTATATCGAATGCACAAGTGAAATGGTTTAATCAAACATCTCAGGAAATCAACCCTAATTCGAGGTACTAAATGCTGTATTTTCTGCCTTTGAATATAGCTAATGACGTTGTTAGTGAACCACGTAAATCTGTGGGTGTTTAGCCTGTGGTAGTAGGTTTATTAGATATCAAAGGCTAATTTGGAGGAAGTTGTATACGCCAGCTGAAAAGTGTGGCTTCTGATATACTTAACTTTCTGGATAAGTGACTGAAATGATATATTTGGTAACTTCAGGATACCAGAAATAGTCTTTTGGCACATACCTAGCAGAGCTTACAATACTGTGGCTCCTTCTGGTACGATAGCGAAGCCTTGTGTTGGATCGATTAACAAAGAGAGCGTTGCTCCTCAAAGAGCTGAATACGGAATCATGAAGGCCTTAGAAGCTCGGCCTTCAGTTCAGGTAAGCAATGCAGACTGTGTAAACTTCATTTCTTGGACATTATTATGACCTATATGACCAATACCACGATCATGAATTCTATACCAAGGCTAGGGATACTTCGCATTCTTAATTAGTAGCATGAGTTTATGTATGTTATTAGTCTAGCAGATGTTTTGTAAAGCTGATAAGTTTATGAAATGAGAATGTCTTCTGTTCCTGTTATTTTCGCGTTCTCAGGTCAGTGCAGACGTGCAGTTTTCACTACTGTAGGATGAAGTCATGTTAAGGCTATTCTTGGATTTGTTTCTTTTTCGGGTTTGTTTTGTTGTCGTTCTGTTTTCAGTTGTGTCTTGTAATGGGTCAGTAATTATCCGAGGGCTGGCTCCAAGATCAGCTCTTCGGTGTATCAAGGTTATTGGTTCATAAACAGGTTTTGCTCTAGGAAGGTAAAACTGTAACCTGTAACTCTGTAAGACATGTCACATTCAGCATAATGAGACTAGAAGTCAGTTTGGAGTTTGCACTTGGCCTTCTGTTACAGTTATAGCGCGATTTCCACAAGCTGTGTTAAGGTAAATTATCTGCAATGTATTGCTGCAGGCGGTTTTTGTAGGGCACAACCATGGCCTGGATTGGTGCTGCCCTCATAACAAGCTCTGGCTTTGCTTTGCTCGGCACACTGGCTATGGTGGCTACGGAAATTGGTCTAGAGGAGCTAGGATACTCGAGATAACTGAGCAGCCGTTCTCCCTCAAGTCGTGGATCACAATGGAAGATGGTTCAACTCATAGTCGAGTTGTCTTAAGTTCCTGATGCATCCTCTTGTTCTCTACATATATACATACACTGAACTGTTAAGGTAGTGTAGCATTAGTTCTTGTCTGCACGTTATGAGCATTTGATCAGTGATCATATAAGTATTGTCTTAAATGTTTTCACATGTTCTCCTATCTGTTTTTCAATCTCTGATCATGGATATACTAAATTCACATTCGTCATAAGCTTTCCAACTGTTGTAAATAGCACGGAAAAGGATACACATACACGTCATGATTAGCTTTTCAGTTTTTTGAAGACCTATGCAAGTCCTACATTTCAAACGATTAACATGTTTTCTTTTGCTGTCATCATATTTCGACACTAGAAATGTAAAATCGTGACTTGTACCATTTAGTGACGTATTTATGTCCGATATACCAAATTCGAAAAGAAGTTTAATACAAATGGATGCAATATTGTAAATGAAGTCTTCTTTCGGCACAGTACTACTAGATCCACTCTGGCCCTCTTCTCTCTGAATCATCAAAGTAGCAAAATTTATGTATAGAAATGAAAATATCATTATCTTGTTGCCTTTATAATGATTCTTTGCAAGATTAATTACATTGCTTAATGATGATTAGAGGTGTGTGTAATCATTATTATGACCCTAATAGGTTAATAATTAACTTTACTTGGTTTCTCTTGCTGACACCATAATCTCTGTTTAGTCTTTTTCCTTGTTTGGCTTCTTATTATAAGCTCCATATGATATGATTATTGATTGGTCATCATCTTACCCAACATTATTAATTCCTTGAAACAAAAGGCAACTTCTTACCTAACATTCTTGTCAACAGTTTCTTTTCCACTTGATACTTTCCTAGCTCATGGTGTGTTTATGTTTCGGTAGCGCCACCTGATTGCACATACTCGTATTCAGTTTTAAAATGACGATATTTTGAAAATTCTCGATTTTATAAGGTTATACATCAATCATGCATGTGAGAAGGTAACATCGAAATCGAGTATTTTTCTTTATGATAACAATTTATCAGTGTGTCACCATTTCTACCACGATTTTTTTTTTGTAAAACCTATTCCATGCCATTTTGAGCAAAGACAAGAAATATACAAGAAATTAACATAACATAAGGTAATGTTCCATCAAGTTGTCCTAATCTTAGAAAAATCGACCTTTGCATGTTCTCCTGCTTTTCTTATCAAATCACAATGTCCAAGTTACCATTACCATACTTTCAATCCAAAGTACAGAGGATTTTGCCAAGTTTAACACCTTAAAAACGTATTAATACTCGAATTCAAATTACGAGATTTTATTGCTCTCTTGGCCATATCTAACTCGAATTCGCCTAAATAAACTCAATGATAATGGTGGCCGAAAACATCCCAAGTGCATCAATGCCAAGTCTTTTGGGACTGGGGACATTGGAACAGCCTAAAAGACACTATTTCTAAGTACACAATAATCCATGGATAGATGTCATAATTAGTGAATCTAATCAAAATTTTGACCTACATTATAGCACGATGTAGGACATACTTTTTTTCGTGCTGTTGAACAGCTCAACCCAAAAAAAAAAAAAAAAAAAACCCTTTAATCTCAATCTATTGTTTTTGCCATAAAAGAGTAGAAAATACTCTTATTTTAGCAGATTGTGGGTCAAAACAATGGATTAGTCTTTCACGTGGTTTGATTTCTCAAAGTCAATAAATTATGCCTTCTCTGATTAGTGTCCTACCCCACAGTTTTTTCTGGTAAGCCCTTAATCATTGGGCATCAGGTCAAATTATCGTGTACGACGTTCTGACCATAACTTATGATCAAACCAGTTATCACAATATTACACTCGTTAATTTTTTAGACAAAACCATGTTGAATGTTTTAAGTCTAACATTAACCATTTTAACCGAATTCATAGTACGAAATGGAAGCGTAAAAATCAATTCCGACCCCGAAAGCATATACGAGTACATCACATTCACACACCCCGACACCCGCAAAACAAGAAAAATATGAGGCACTGAATCAAATGTAAGTAGTAGTACATCTTAGGTTACATCAGTCACTGGATAGAAGTTCATGCAGGCAATAAATAGAGAGAATTGGGTGAATAATAACAAATGAGTATGAATGTTTTAAAGACAAATTACTACATCACTTTCGACTTTCCTACACATACAGCCACACAGGTTCCCACACACATGTCTTAGCCTTCACCTGAGACCTTCTGACACTTCTTTCTCTTATCATCTCAATAATGTTAACTAACTTCTTGTTATTATTCACTCTTCAAAAATACTCGGGATTTAACTTTAAGGGTAAAAGATCCTACCTTGAAACGAGACGTATCACAAACTTCATATTTAACTGTTAGGCTAAAATCTCATATTTCATACGGAGTACTGGTATGTCTTTATGTTGCCATTATGGAAGCGGAGGAAGTAGTACCGATAGAATATTCGATACATGATATAATATATGATTATAATGTGAGGTTGGTCTACCAAAAGTAATGGAACTAGAAAGTAAAAATTTCCCTAAAGAGATGAGTTTGAAGGAGTCATAGGCAGTTATGAAAGTAACAGTTCATACAAAAGGAGAAAGACCTGGATTCATGACACACTTAAAAAGCCTACTTCAAAGGGGGGCTTCACTTCTAATCAAATCACTAGCTTCTACTATACTATACTTTCTCATCACTCTCACTTTCTGCTCTTCTTACTTAAGCCATTTTTTCCCATTTTCAGCTATGAATTTAACTCGAAAATTTCGACTTTTTTGAGGCTGATTATCATCAAAGCTGTATACAGTCTAATGCCCTGGATGTATATAGGTGAGTCTTTCAGTTTTACGGCGTGTTTTTAAGGTACGTATCATGGTATGTCTGGAGTCATTTTCAGTTATTGTTATACGAGTATGATGTTTTCACGTATCGAGTCGAATGGTCGAAAATGTCATAGTTTCACAAGGTTTGTTACGTCCCCATACTTTCCATTTTGATGTAATACGGAAGAAATTCATTAATAGTACTTGCTGTTATGTACTTATGTGCATAGTACACAAGTTATGGGATTTTGTCATATAGTTTCAATAAATGCTACTATCACTTGGGAAAAATCACTTTCTTGAAAATAAACATATTGACTTATCATCCCATTTCATAAAATTGTTGTCTTTTGGTGTTCTTTTTTCCAATTTTATGACAATTTCAATATATAAAGTACTAAATAAACATCATACTATATCATATATATTCATATCAATATTTTGTTTTTCTTAATTTTTCAGGAAGTTGGTTGATGTGATTTTGGTGGTGGGTTAATTTTTATCATATGGCTAAGAAGAATTGGTGGGTTAAATTTCTCAAGAATCTGTTCATTTGTGAATCACAAATAAAAGCAGAGAAGGTTAAAATTTATTTACTGTTTATCCCATTTAATCATTTTTTTCATAGCTTAATTACAATAATAATTCATGTTTTTTTTTATATTAATTTGCATTTTGCAGGGTAAAACAAAAGGGTGGAGATGGTTTTTTGAGAAGTTTAGGTTCAAACAGCTTCCTACAACAACACTTGAACAAAAGTCACTAAGTGAAGCTAAAGAAGACCAGAGAAAACATGCATTGAACGTTGCAAAAGCAACAGCCGCTGCGGCCGAGGCCGCTATGGCAGCGGCTCAGGCGGCTGTTGAGGTGGTTCGGCTTACCGGGGTGTCGCAGTCGTGTCGAAAACTGCGGGAAAAGGAATGCTGGGCTGCCACCATAATTCAATCATCATTCAGAGCATACCTTGTAAGACCTCTCTATATGAAATGTAGAAAATACGCTCTGGTTCCTTTGGATTGTTAACGTTTGGCATATTTTATTTCTTACGTTAAATGGGGCCCCTAACGTTACCGAAGACTTAGAGACATTAGGTTGACTTCGGGTTTAGTGGAGAGAGTTACGCAAAAACTAAACCTTGAATATTTTTGTCATGGGCAGGGAACTTTTGAGACACTAGGCTTATCTCGTTAATCGAATTATGTGTTTTGTTATCGATCCATAACTCGTGTGATTAGTTATTATAACACTCTAGCATAAATCATGAACATATTATTCATGTTCAATGTTGATATGTTATATGTTGGACATGATTAAAATTTTAAGGGTTTTGGAAATTTTCAGGCTAGGAAAGCACTAAGAGCACTAAAGGGAGTGGTAAGAATACAGGCATTAGCAAGAGGACGAGCAGTGAGGCGTCAAGCGAGCAAAGAACGTAAGCATTCACGGTCGATTCTTCGATCACAGGTCTTGCATTCACATAAACTTCACTGCAAAAATCATTCAGGAGGTTTTGAATTTGCTGAGAATTATCAGTCTCCTAGGATGAGCAGTGAAATGGTTGAAAGATCAAAGGTATACCTAAAATGTTGTATTTATCTCAATTATTACTCCCTCCGTTTCTTTAAATAAATTCTTTACGTCTGGTTTAAATATGCGAGAGGAATTTAAACCTTTACTTAGCTGTAAAATTGATTATTTGTTCAGCTTGAATGCAAGAGCCAAAGACAATGGACAGGCAGTTTGTTCACCAAGGAGGAAATTAAATCCTTGTACTTGAAAAAGCACGAGGCCGCGTTTAGGAGAGAGCGAATGAAGCAGTACTCATTTTCACATAGGGTAATTAAACTCCTTGCTCATCTATATGTTACGTAAAAACTTTTGGATGAACTCGTTTCATGATTAAAGAACGGTTTATTGCCCTGGTATTGAACTATCTCAGTAGTCAGTAAGTTTGTACTGTGAAACGGGTTCATTTAAAAGTTTCTCGAAAACACTAATTCAAAAATAGAGAAAATCAGAAGCATCACAAGTTTTTAAGAGTGCAGAAATCAGTGTTTAACATAGCTATTCCATACATTTTTGTAGGAGAGGCAATGCTCCCAAATGCTGGAAGGAACAGTACCTTTTCGAGACAACGAAAGACGGACTAGCCTAAGAAAGAGATGGGATGTGGAAAACACAATGTTGGATTTCAATTCAAATAGTACAAACTTAAGGGTAAAACCAAGGAATCTATTCAAAGAGGATTTCTTAGATGACGTGAACTCTCCGTCTTCATATCCAAGGCGATCCTTTTGTCACACGAGGCAAAAACCGAGTGTAGACAATGATGATTGTCAGCTAACAGGTTCAATATTCAATTTTCCTGCTTATATGGCCGCGACTGAATCAGCCAAGGCGAAAATGAGATCAATGAGCACACCAAGGCAACGAGTAGGGTATGTCGATAATGCTTGTTTTGAGCATGACTCGATATATACGAGTGATAGGCCTTGCCAATGGTCTTCTTCCAATGGTGACTCTAAGACAAGCAGTGCTCTTTGGTAGACTAATCCGTTTCCAAACAAATGTCTTTCAGCATTGATTTTTCCTGATTGTGTTCTTGAAGATACTGAATTTTCTTTCACTGACTAACATATAATATGGTCTAAGATTTTTGAGAGGGATTTGATCATTTGAAGAGGTTTTTTGTGGGTTGTAATTAAATTATCTTCATTTTCTTAATTTCTTAAGAAGTTTTTATTTGAACAATGTTGGGTCATTCACCTTGTTCTTGGAGAAAAGTTGTAAATTTGTGTTTTCACCAAGTTCTCTCTTATCAATTTTGTGTTTGAAGAGAGAACATAATACAGTAATAATATGTTATTTGAAGTGTTTCCCTACTGGTTTTGTGTATCATGTATGGGCTTATTGTCTGACAGATGATTGCTCTCACGCTACTGTGAGCCAGTGACCAGGGTTTCGATTCCCATATACGACCATGTTTCGGAGATTTTAATCTGTTTCGGTGTTTTTGACAATATTCTGAAGTAATTTCCAGCAGTAAACCAGGTAACAAAAAAGTAAGACCAGAAAATCATATTGATAACAGGGGACATATATTCCAATCAGGATACATATTGAACAGAAGATTACAATGTCTGCTAAGCAGCAGAATGAATGTTTTTTTGTGTAGATTTTCTATATGCTGGGGAATTGGAAGAAACCATCCTTAGTTTAAGCAGAGTGGGCGAAATCCACGGCGAACTTGAGCCTGTTATCAGCAGTGAAGACACCAAAGTGCTTCTCGACCTCAGGGCGACCCCTCTGGTTCTCATCAATCAAGTTCAGGTAGACCTGAACAGGCTTGTTAGGCCTCTTTGGGGTACCCTTGTTGACGTGTTGAACCAAGTTGGTGATGTACGTCTTCTCGTTCGCTTCTGTCGCGTGTACACCACCACTGGAAGGCCAACCAGTCTCAGCAACGATGACTTCCATGTTAGGGAATCCCTGCTTCTCCAGGATAGTGTAGAAAGAATCCAACATAGCATCAAACTTGTTCTGGTAGCTCAACTTGCCGTCGGTCAGAACAGTGCCTTTGGCAGTAAAAAGAACAAACTCGGGCGTAATGTCTTTCGGGTGCAAGATAAGCTCGTAGTACGGCCACATGTTTACCATAAAGGGTGCACCAGTATCGTTCAAAAACTTCAGGAATTCCTTCAGAAAAGCTCCAGATTCTGCAACCAATGATGAGGTTGAGGGCAGTGGGTTTCCGCCTTTTCTCGCGAGGATTGAGGAATCGCACGAGATTGTAACCTTGATGTCCTTGAGCCCTAGCTTTTGTAGAGCAGCGTGGATGTTCTGCATAGTTCCAGTGGAAAACAAGGAGAAGGCATTTAAGTCACTGTTACGGGACAACTCGGTTCCTACGACAAGGTACTTGATCTTGACATCAGGAACATAGGGTTTAACATTTGCTTCCACCCATTGTACAGCCATTGCCGGGTCCAAGGAAGCTGGGATGATCAGCTCGTTTGGGAAGCCAAGCACAACCTCTACATTTTTGCCCTTAAGAGCTGTTAGCGCTTCTTTGTTTGGTTCCACAAGGCGGACTTTGCTGATGCCGACTGTTGCAAACATGTCTACAACGTCCTTTGGAGCAGGCAAGTTGTCGCCCTTGGTGCCATAGCAAACTCCGATTTGAGCCTCTACATCGATTTTTCGAGCAATAAACTCATTAGTTAGAAAACATATACAAAACCATTGAACGAGCCTCAACGTCTGATTGTAATGGTTCGTTCACATAAATCGTAAAACAAAAACAAAAACAGAATTTGAAATTGGATGAATGATAAGATCGATAATGTAACTGACCTGACAGGTGTAGATTAGCAGCAAACGCAAACCCAACTATGAGCAAAGAGATAATCTTAGAGCTAGCCATGTTGTTCCCTATGTCTGTGTTCCCCTGGATGCCCCTCTGTTTCGACAGGACTCGAGATTGTAACCCGAATCCCAGACGAATTATGAAAAGAGGATGGTAACTGTTATAGTGCCCCCTTGATGAAATGGAGCTTGACCACCGTTTATATATGCTGCAACCAAAGCAACATGGTACATTGACAATAGATTGATAATCACCACATATCAAGGAAGCAACACAGCTAAGATCTACCAAAAATAGAACACACATGCTTAAAAATAGAATGGCATTAGCATAGAATTCTCTATTCACAGGTAACATCTGATGTACAAGGACAAAATACTAATGAAAGATAGAAGTGTCAAAATCCCAAACTTTAGCATAAATCTGTTACAGGTCTCCGCAGTTATACAAGAGGGATATGATAGAATTCAGGAATCAGGACTACAGCTACGACTAATGAATTTCTCGTTAGATACCACTATGAGGCCCGATTTGAGCCTTCTTGTTGTGCACTTCAATAAAGCACAGTAGTCAGACTCTTTTAGACAGCTACAGCCTACAGCTTGCCTTCTCTAGACAGCCAGCAAACTCGGTAAAGTAAGGGAGAACACAAAGCAGAGAAACAGTTTTAAAGCCACATGGTTCCGCATCTATCAACGAGGAGAACATTCAGCTGAACAGGGAGGCCACACACGAGAATGCACACTTTTCCATCTGGTGGCAGGGAACAGGATCCTCTAAGAGACGGCCAGCAGAGTTGTCATGGACGGCAATGTCAGTTGACAAGAATATAAAAGAGAAGATAACCCAATGGTATGTGGAGGCAATCAGGATTTTCTGTCAAATAACTCGCTTCTCAAGTCAGTAACTAATCTATCCAAAACTTCTTGATTATCTGATAAATATCTCTCAGCAGCTGGTCTACCAGCAAGAACTTCCCCCTCAATGTAGTAAGTTGTTCCGTCCTTCATAATCAAATTTTGCTCAAGAGCCATTTCTAAGACCTCAGGTTCGAAGCATAACCCCTTTCCAAAATTTATTGCCAACTCAGCGCTCTCCTTGGTGGGTGACAACTTATTCTTCATCACTTGAACACATATCCCGACTCCAGTGGGCTAGACGAGATTCAAATAATCAAGTTTAGTGACTAAAATGTAAGAACATATTTGCACACAAAATACAAATAGGCAGAGATTAGATAGATAACTTGTATAAAATCATGCATTGCCTTTGAGGATAATAAATGTGGGAAACGCTCAGTAGTAATTATCTCCATGTCATCCATGGCAATGTATAAACCCATCATCTCAAAAATGTTAGTAAAACAACATACCAGTCTGTAGAGACATTCTTTAGATTCTAGATAAACTGTATGGTACTTTAAATTTAATCTAGAAAATTGTACAAAAATCGTCCCAAAAAATAAGAGCAAAAAGTAAGAAAAAGGCAACAACAAAACACTTTGAGCGCAGAGAGAGTAGACACCGTAATCCAATTGGAACAGTGTGTCCACAACGTAATCCATAGCATCAACAGACGTTAAATCATGAATGGGTTACAGACATCCCTGATGTTACAAAGTTCATCCAGAAAGCCCCAAACACAATTGAGTCCGAACAATGAAAAAATATATACTCATTCACTTTCAATTTCTATTTTTGAAGTAACATCTGCAAAGGTACCTTCTCAAGTTTGTGTTTAGATGCAGGCTTCTAAAACTATTGACCCAATAATGCGAGACAAATGCAACTTCAGAATTCAGAAAACAAAGAAACAAGATCAGCTATCCACCCTAGATAAGAGTTATCACTCAGCAAAGAACACCATAAAGTTTGAAGAAAAAAAACTCCAAACAATTGATAATGTACTTCTAATAGCTTTCTCTTCAAAAATATGAAGGCATGCATAAAAAAATGACATTCCAACGAAGAAGAATGAATGAAGTCAAATTACTGTGCAAATAGCAGTATCACTGATGGCTGATCACGTCTTTTCTTTTTTTTTACCTTATCATTTGTCTTCAACAATCGAGTTCTTGAAATTCTCAACCGCACAGCTGCATAAAATCCCAAGGCATTACCGCCACAAGTTACCTCACCCCTTGGACCAAGGCCTTGATTGGATTTTGCATTGTATCTAACCTGACTTGTTGCAATGTTGCAATTATTAGATGGGTGGTGTATGCTAGAGACAAAAGGAAACACCAGATGACGATAAGGGTCAAAATATAAGCAATTCACCTGATTGAGAAATATGATGAGAGTTTTTGATCGACATAACGAGTAATGAATTCTTCTGAGTGCCTTAGTCATTATTTTTGAAAGGACACCTCCTTCGCCAGTCCCAATATCGCCATCAAGCTCAGATTGGGGAACAAGAGCAGCTACCTGCATATCAAAAAGCAGATACAATACTCAATATTAAACACAAACATCAGAACTGAGGCATTGAAGAATTATTTCATCTAAACCATGTACAATATCAAATATTAGCGAGCGGCTATTGCCTAGAGCTTACACTATCAACCACAATGACATCCACAGACCCACTTTGGGTCAATTTATCAACTACGTTAAGCATGTTTTCAGCTGAATCTGGACATGATACAAGCAGATTCTTTGTATTCACGCCCATTGCTTCAGCAAGCATGGGGTCCATCGCATTTTCTGCATCAAGAAATGCACAATAGCCTGCACAGAGAAGGCTGGGTGAGAACCATCGAACTTCAATACAATAAGACACAAGCCACCAAGATTAGCTCGTCAAAATATATTACCACAAACAGCATTTAAGCAAATGTTTAGACAACGAAAGCATGAGACTTCACAAAAATCGCATCACATGGTTCAAGTCAGCACAATAACTAAGTAGTAGCGGTTAACTGTGAATGGCATAAAGCAGATGATAGTAAGTCTTGGGGTACTGAGAAAAATATCTTTAAAACGATCCTTACCACCGAGTTTCTGGGCTTCCTTAATTATATGAAGAGCTAGCGTTGTTTTTCCTGATGCTTCCTTTCCATAAATCTCAACCATCCTCCCCTACATGATTAATAGAACTCTTTCAAAAATTGCAATTAAAGTAATTCAGGGAGCCTTAACATAGAGTTAGGAGGAAGGGCCAAAAGATGCTTTAGAAGAAACAAAATACAAGAGCAAGCCAAACAACTAAGAGAAGAGGATAAACAGCATCCCCTTAAACGCCTCTAAAGAGTTGACACACTCTTTTGCAGGCAAGATGGCACAGAAAACTCCAATAGAAACATAATTAGAGTATCTGTAAGCGCAATACCTTTGGCAAACCTCCTATACCAAGTACACGGTCAAGCTTTAAAGAACCTGTGGAAATCACAGAAGCACAACGAGGAATAAAGAAGTTCGCTAAAGACAACTTGCACTCGTTCCCAAATTCGCTTGCTAGTTGTGTAAGAGCGACATGCAATTGAGAATCTTTTTTCTTGACTTTTCCATCATCAACAAGTGTATCACATTCGAAATCTGATGAATCAGCTGCAACCAATAATTTACAAGTTAGCACCAACTAGGACACAAAGATACAATTTTGGTCTCCTCTGTTTGCAAGGAGCCTAAAATGGCTGATGTACCACTATAAGTAGATTAGAAGGTATTGTACCAATAGTCGATAAACAAGAGGTTTGGAACCTGCTGTGATGAGTAACGGCATCAGTCTTCCTATTCTGCAGAAAGTAGACAACAGTTCAAATCCATATAACAATTTGCTTTATCGAGAAAGTAAGCACAGGTAACTATTGCAGATTAAGCCTGGATAGCCAGAGACAAAGTTTCAGGAAAAGGAACAAAAGTGTGTGCTACATAAGAGATATTAGTGGACGAAGATGCTGAACCCCAAAGCAACTGATAATCTAAGACTTGTCCTTTGAACTTTGAAGACGAAAAGAAAGAAGGAGAAAAACAAACTATTCCAACCATTTAAAATTCATTATTCCAGCGAGTGAAACACAACATTCCTCTGAAGATGTCACCAGCACGAACCATACCAAAACTCTCTCCCATCCTCCCAATCTGTGTCATATCCTTAAAAGTTACGGAAACACAATGAAAGCACCACCCACTTAGCGAAGGTTGGTATGTTGATAAGCCTGCAAAGCGGTGTAACTTTGTACCAACCTAAAAATACCTAATAAGCCAACTCCTGACCACAAGATAAATATGGGTACATGGGTCGAAACTGAGACCACAATATAAATATGGGTACATGGGTCGAAATGTGGTGTTTGAGGAGAAAATTAACCAGTGATAATCTTTTACCCCCATTGAGTGCATGACTATTACAGTATTACCTCCACTGGGGGAAACCACTAACCCATTCTCCCCTCCCCACCATGGTCTTCTGTCCTCCACGACTACGACCACCTCTAAACATCTACTTTCCCATTATGTGATATAAAATTCAGTCTATTGTAATAAAAATCTTCTCAGTAAGCCCCAACTTACACTGCTGGGAGTGGAAACGGAAAGAAATACAAAACAAAACGACACAACTTGTACGAAATCCAATCACGAAACCACGAGATAAGAAGCAAAAAGCAGCTACCATTCTCTCAACATTTCACAGCTTAACTATACTCCATGAAACTTACATTCCAATCAAAAGTGACAACCATTCGAGAACCCGATTTCCCAATCACGAGCACATGACCACAATTATCTCACAAAATCAGTAAAAAATCACAATAAAACCACATTAACCTTGCAATTTCTTCCAATTCCTGCTAATTACTAGTCAATATTCAACACTAAGCTCAGTAAAAAATGGGAATTATTCACAAAATTAGGGGTAAAAAACACGGAGAACACAATCAAAAGAGGGGAAATTAACTAGCTAATTCAACAGTAACATCAACAAAACGTAAGAAATATATTTACTATAAAATTAAATTGAAAGAAAAAAAAATACTAATACACAAAATTGGAGAGAAGGAGAGAGAAATATACCAAGCGTGATATATACGATACAAGTGAGCGGCCATGGATTGAATAATTCGGTCGAATAGGGCGAAATAATTGAAGATTTTTGAATAAATTCATAATTTAGGGTTTTAAATTGGGGGAAAATTAGTAGGGTTTATCTTTATCTAAACTTACGCTATTTCGTAAAAAAATCGCGCCATTTTTCTTTGCGCCTCACTTTGCTTTATTTTGGGTTTCTTTTGTTAGGGGTGCGGGGATCACCGGCATGAAATGTTTGAAGACTCGAACCGTCGAACCTTAAACTCTAACTCAAGAAAAAAAACGTTATTTTCACTTGGCGTATTTGATTTAATTTGATTTGATATTTTGAATAATTAACAGTATCTAGACGAATTAATAACTAGACTAGATTCATTGATTGTTATTTGGATAATTATAATCTGATTTGATTTGATTTGATGTGATTTAATTTGAATGAAATTGGTCTAATTTGATTTGATCTGATTTGAATTCACTGCTTTTTGAAATTGAATCAGATGTGGATTAAGTGACTGGTAGTATTATTAAAAATAGGAAAATAAAGATGAAAGAAATACATAATGTGGGGACTCAAAATTGTTTTTTTTTTTTTTGGTACAAAGGAGCAGCTAATGCTGCGGGGGGTGGGAGTATGAGGATTTGAACCCGGGACAACCCCCAGGCAGGTTGAGTTCCTATCCACTAGGCCAACCTTGATCCTCTGGGGACTCAAAATTGTAGAACTACAACAAACTACATTGGACAACAACATACTGTTGCACCAGATTTATAGGTGTAACAATAAGGAACATCACAACGGTCACCAGATGAATGAACACAGTATGAACAATCTTTGATCTTACGACATGCTGATGTTGGAGGTAACGGCGCGTTAATCACATTAGTTGCCTCAACTGCAAAACAAATGTTATACATGTCAGTCTATATACTAAACAACATATAATAGCTAAAAATTAGTCTTGCAAAAAAGTGGGAACGATTTCCACTTTGAAAAGAGAGGAGCATTTAAGTTTTTATGTTAAAAGACAAATAAAGCTAAGTATACAACCTCACATTATAAAGGAAATGTTAATACCACATCAGAAAACAACTAATCCACGCTAGTCTTATGACATTACAAACAAAGCAAATGAAAAAACATGACCCACATCAATAATTATACGCAATTTACCTATTCCTTTACATGAGATGAGGATCATGGCAATGAACAAGAGTGTTCTTAGAAAATTCATGGTACCCCGAAAAATATACTCTAAAATTATGCAATGATAATGTATAAACTATGATAAGTGTTAGTAAGAAATAGTCGAATTAACCTTAATTTTAGCTTACATTTTATACAAAT
The DNA here is from genome assembly GCA_963457585.1 of Spergularia bocconei. Lineage (NCBI taxonomy): Eukaryota > Viridiplantae > Streptophyta > Magnoliopsida > Caryophyllales > Caryophyllaceae > Spergularia > Spergularia bocconei. The sequence goes on along the minus strand of OY734946.1, from coordinate 540,950 downwards.
ACCCTAAGATTCCATTAATACAAGTTGTGGGGTGTTGGATTTCAGTGCAGATGACCTGTCCCATTTTCCTATCCCACTCCATGTACCCCACCGATCATATTCTAGCATTCCATTATTTTATTAAGTGCAATTAATCAATCCATATCAAAAGTGTATCAAGATATTTGGTCCCTAAAATGCATGATACCTTCCTCATGAGTTGTTTATATATTCTATATAAAGAAGATTACGAGTACCATTCAATTCTATCAATTTTTATTTATTTTGTAATGGATACACGTTATTCATTTGGCCCATATACGAAATATTGAAGCCAGACATATCTCACGTGTATTGTGCTATTTATCTTATGTTGATTGAGGTTGAGATATTAGTTCGTCCACAAATCAATAAAATAAGTGGTATATAACGTATGCATTTTAATCGAACAAGTCAATACTCAACCTCTAATCGGTAAATAAACTCTAACCTTATACTACATACCAAGCACATCAACATATCCCCAAATTACGATTATCATAGGATTGCAAAATTCACAAGAGTTTACAAGATTGTGATCGACGTCATTGCTAACCACCTACGAAACTTCGACCATATGCAATTTCGGGATTAAAAATGTATACCGATTCTAGTAAAAGAAAGGAATGTTCAACGGTGAAAAGTTCAACCAAATTAAAAAACCGATCTCAATTCAAGCTCTCGTTTTAATCTGTTTTCTAGCCATTTCCACCAAAACGGCAAGACGCCAACATTAGCTACTCGTCTATATACGGATATGCTCTCGTAAGTCGTTGACCAGTTAGAGTACCTTTTACGCGACTTTTCGATCAAACAAAACAAACTCAACAACTTTCGACAAATTCAATCGATCGATCATTTCAATCGAATCAAAGCTCTCAACAATGGCGGCCGCAACAACGACATCCTCTCAATTAACGTGCTTCTCATCGATTAGCCGCAATCTCCGATTCCAGCAACGCCGATCAATCCACTTTCTCTCTCTTCGTCCTAAGGTAATTTCATCAAAACCCTAATTTTCGCCCAATTTCATCACATTTCTTATGTTTTTATGTTGAATTGTTGATTATGATGCTGTAAACCCTAATTTTGAGCTTCCGACGATTTATTCGGTGTTTATTGCTCCCAATTTGATGTATATATAGCGAAAACCCCTTTTTTTTTGCCTGGTAAAGCGTAATTGTGTGGAAAGTTTGGGTAATTGTAGTGAAGGTGGAGACGTTTTGAATTTGGCGTGGAATCGTAGTTCGATAATGTGGCGGTCGAGGTTGATTTTGAGCGAGTCGTCGTTGATCTTGATGTATTTCGATTTTAATGTGGAAATTGTGATTGGTAGTAAAATGTTGCTGCAGATGCTAATAATGCCGGTAGTTTCGGACGGTATATGGCGGTGAGACGGTTTGTTAGTGAGGTTGGGGGGTGTAGTTGTAGCATTTTCGATTAAGGTTCTGCTGAAACTAGAAAAGCTCAATTCTTTGTGCTGTTGGACCGAGCAAATTATCGAATTTTCTGCGTTGTTGTTGCTATTGCGGTTTTGTTGGTAGGATTGGGGGAATGCTTGTGTTTGTGTTTTCGAGTTTTTGTACACGGAAGTTGATGTACTTGCAGTGCATTCTGGTTTGAAGAAAGTGTACTGACAGTGGGAACTCTTTAATAGTTATCAGTTGCTATGAGCCTTGACGGACATGATGCTGAAACCTCTAGCTCGGGTAACAAGCTTAACCTAAGCTATCAAGCTGATCAATCGAGCTCTGGTGTGGAAGTGAGTGAAAAGTCGTATTCTGGAGGACAAATTGATAGGAAAATTGGCATGAATGGACCCCTGAATCCACCTGTCGCTGAGGAGAAGAAGACGGCGAAAATTCATGATTTCTGCTTTGGGATCCCTTTTGGTGAGTGAATTTAAATAAGTGGTACATGCTATTGTTAACAGTTAATACGATACTCTGCTCAGTTTACACATTTAGCTAGTGCCTTTATGCATCGAATATATGAATCGAAGTGTCATCAAGTGTTTAAACTGTAAACTATGCTCTCCTTTTTCTTTTGAATGCTTTCTACATAAACTATCACTGTGCTGCTGGTAAGCATTTAACTTCCAAAAGATTTTAACAAGACATCTGAATTGCTAATGTTTTTTTCTTTGTGTAACAGGTGGCTTTATTTTGAGCGGGGGAATCATTGGCTCTATCTTTTCGAGGAACCTGGCTACACTTGGAACAGGTGTACTCTTTGGAGGTGCTGTCCTCGCATTTAGCATGATTAGTTTAAAGGTCTGGAGGGAAGGCAAATCAAGTTTCCTGTTGATAATGGGACAAGCAGGTCTGCATGTTAATTGAACTTAAAAACTTTTTCTTTCTTTTTGATGTACAAATTTGAACACGTTTGTTACTTTGTTTACTTTTGCATGAAATTACATTGTTATTAAATCTGAAGTGTGCTTCAGTATGTGACATTGTGAACAGTTATTGTAAATCTCTGCTTTTCGAGTCATAATTTCTCCTATAGGATTCCAGCTTAAAACTGTACATGGTTTCTCTTTTTTCTTATTTCAAAATTTTATTAGCATGAGATAAATTCTAAATGTTTCTCTTCTTCTTGCCTTTTCAGCTCTTGCTGCTACCTTATTGTGGAAGAACTTCCAGGCCTACTCGATGGTACATGAAATTTTACGTGGTGCTTTCAGCCTATCATAGTTCTTTTTTTGGTTCCCCTAACTTTTTTGCTGACTAAAATCCCCTTAACTTGTTTACAGACAAAGAAACTGTTTCCTTCTGGGCTATATGCTTTAGTGAGGTACGCACGTTATTAGTTATTACTGCCCTTGAGACCCTTGTCAGTGGGAAATTGTAGGATCTGTTGCTTACTCTGTTATATATTTTTCACATTCTTATCAGTGCTGCCATGCTATCCTTTTATTCCTATGTGGTCATTTCGGGAGGAAATCCACCGCCCAAGAAAGTTAAACCAGCTGCAGATGCTGCATTATGACGAGGCTTTCTGAGGTCAGGTTGCATATTTTGATACTACTGAATTTCTCTATGTCAGTGTTATTTATACTTGATTGTATCTTATACAAGTAGCCAGGGAGCCTGAGGTAGTTTTGTGGTGAGCCTGCAGTAATTCGCTGTTTATAAAATGCCACGTTATGTACTAAACAGTTGAGATTTTGATGTGCTTATGAGATATGTTGAATTGCATCTAGATTATTGAGCATTTGAGCACCATGCCGCCATCTGCTTATCGTATTTTGTTTACTCTTTATTTGCTTTTCTTTCTCTTTTTTCTTTTTCTTGAAATTCTTTCTTTCTGTCGTAGAGGTAACGCCCAATGCTTGCATCAATCATAGACCAACCTTTGTTTCTCAATGCTGTCTAGAGACTGTAGAGAGTGTACTTCTGCCCGAGGCAGTTTTGTTTACGCTGGATGCATTTCATGTGAGTGTATGACTCTGGTGGAATGCAGTGGGGTTGAGAAATGGTTATTGCGATAGAAATGGACCGAAATAGATATCTCCTTTTGAGGGAGGAAGCTCCATTTGGTTTCAGATGACTCTAGATTAACTCTTTTTCTCCAGTAATATTGATGCCCATTTCCAAGGATTGAACGGAGCGTATTGTTGTAATTACTGTGAGATAAATCACAATGTCAATCAGTATCTGTAGGGATTGAACATGAAAGTCGGTTTAGTGCTTTCCTCTTTTTTGTATCTTGGATTTTGGAGGAGGGTGTACTAAGATATGAATACAAAATTCTGGGTGTGTTAGCTCGGGGAGCCACTCTAACCTCACTCTCCATAGTTCATAGTCTGCACATCATCCATCAGTGAAAGCCCACATAAGTTTTTAGAATCTAGACCTGGCAACTGTATAAGATGGGTCAGGAGTACATCCAAAAGACCTGACGACTACCCCAAAGCCCATAAGTTTGTGAATTGTGATTCAGAAAATTGTAACCCAAGTTCGCCCCTACCATACCCTCGCTGCCTTGGACTAGGCTTCGGAAGCTTGGGGGTCCAAATTAACCCAATATAGTTAAACATGAAGAAAACTATTCTAAGTTTCCTTAGACCTATACGTCACGCCACAAAAAAAAATAAAAAAAAAATAACAAAGGATACTGTGAAATTCTTGTCAATAAGGTGTAGTTAAACGATAATACATCCATAACAACCCTTATCAAAAACATTCATTAGAGTTTTCATCATGCGAAATAATATTGATTACAATGTATTAAAGGTAGCTCATGCTAGGCCGAAAAGTTAGGTTCTGCTGAAAGTTGGCAATATGCTAGTTTCCCAAAAACTTGTAAAAAGAGAGGGCGTGGTTAACCACAAACACGCTCCATGAACAAGAAAATGATTTCCGATAACTAACGCCATTAGTGGAGCGTTCCACATGAGAGACTTCTTGGCTGAAAGTTGGTCAATTGTAGCCTGTAGATCAATTGGAGTTAGAATAAGCGCTATAGTGAACTTTTCTTTTCTTCAGATGGGCATCTTTATGTGTGTCTATTATTAAAAATCATGAACTCATGTTAATAAAAGCAAAGAGATAAATGAATATCGGTTTTACGTTCATGACTAGTCATGCCGTAAGATCGAGTAAAGTATTAGTGACAACATTTCCTTTCTTTCTCTTAATAAATCATTAAAGCCGTGGGCTCTATAGGTTATGGTCATTTCAATTTAGGAAAGTCCAAGAGGCAAGGATGATAACTTTACAAGAAACTTGATGGAACATACTGACTTAGAAAGCTATCAATATCATGATAAAACCAGCAACACTGAGATGACACAATAGTACCCTCCAGGTGGGGGACTTTCTTTGCCTGACATTGCTATGTGGCAGACTCCTAGGACAAGAGGTAAGCCCCCCCCCCTCCCTCTCTTCTTCTGTAAGCCAAAAGCATAGTCAAAGAGCATGCATGCTTGTGGAGTAGTGGGACAGTTGAGTGAATGTCCAAAAAAGTTAGGGAGTTTATTTTCACTTCCAGAAATTGATGTCCTTTACCAAAAAGCATAGGTGATGGTGACCTTGTACAAGCTAAATGCAAATGATTTCAAAGACTTTAAAATAGTTTTGGTAAAGGAAGAAATTTTTTTACGGTGCTTGTTGTTTGATGGTTTTTATATTATAATTCATGTTAGCCGAGCCAAAATTATTTAAGACCTAAAGCTTCGTTGTTATTGGATATATGTGATTAGTGTGAGCGGATGGAAAAATTAGACAATGTTTAGAGAGAAGTTCTGTTTGGGATATGGCATTTACCTTTTCGGTGTTAGCCAGTATAGTAGGCGCTAAAGTGTTGGTGAAAAGTATGGTGATTACTCCCTCCGTTTTGCTGACTTATTTACCTCAGGTTTGAATAAGTGTGAGGATTACAAACCAAACATAAAGATTCGAAAGAAACAGAGAATATGAGAGAACAGAGTAGGCGTGGGCTTGTTACAGAACCGCCCTTTTTTTTTTTACCCTGACTGGTGGTATTTTTGCTGCTGCTATTGTATCTAGACTCCACAACCTTTTGGTAAGTCCTATCTTGTCTTCCACCATTGACAAATAAGAACCAAATGACGTGATGTTGTTCATGTCATCACTAGAATTATTAACGGATGTTATCTAGTTCTCGAAGACCGAAACCCAAGACCACTTATCTCATTTTTAGAGTCAAAACTGAATAGAGTTCGATAAGCTTTGATTCGATGTGTTGCCCCTCACCATTATGTTCGGTGGAGGAAATAGTTGTAGGAAAAGAACATCTGATGTTACTTTGATGTTTTTGAACTTCTACAAGATAAAGAGGTACAAGTAACCTGAAGAAAGGATAAGTCACTTGATAATGCTTTAAAACTTGAAAAGGTCTACTACGATCAATGGCATGGTTTTACGTAGACTTACATGATTGTTCATTGCTTTCTTATGCTTCGCTACATTGCTTTCGTAGAAGATATGGTGAAGTTTTCTATGATTCTCTTGTCGATGTGCATTGTAACTGTCCATTTCTTTTTGCCGAAGCTTGAAGTACAACTTGTTTCGAGGGCATTGAATGCATTGTATCTGAATTGTTCATAGATGTTAGGCATGTGTTCAATTTCACAACTTGAATTCAGGAGCTGAATTTCTAGTCCGAACAGAGCTTTTTTTTTTTGGTGAAGATAAGATGGAGTCAGACTTTTTAGTTGTTTATCCATAACCCTTGAAATATCACGATTAGCGCAAATTATCGCAAATTATATGGTACACCACGGTGTACCATGCCCATGGGGCACCTCCTCACAATAGAGGAGTAGGGACCACACTTAAAATAATTTAAATTATTTTAAGTGTGGTCCCTACTCCTCTATTGTGAAGAGGTGCACCATGGGCATTGTGCACCGTGGTGTATGGTATAAGCACCGGCAAATTATAACTGATTACGCATGATTACGACTTACCCTATAAGAATTATGAGCCTAATGAGTTTTGGTAACAAGGACTTGCCGTGGTTCACGTTTTTTTTTTTTTCCTTATTTGTGTTTGTGGTCTGGTTCATGCTAATTTGAGAAACCAACTTTTTGAAATTGACGAACCAGAAGTTCCTGGCAGAAAAAGCTCCATCAATGATGGGCTATTTCTATTTGTGGAATGCAAAAATGAGGTTAAATACTATTGGCTACGACATTGTTGCTTTCATTAGCACCGAGCCCCATAAAACGTTTGGGTCAGTGGCATTTTCCGACGAACCTATACATTTTCGACAGCTTTCCAATTTGTGTGCTTATTTCAAGCTACATTGCACTGCCAAGAAAATGACCTAACAATGCCCAAAACATATCTCCTGAAGCTTGATACGGACGCTTTCCTTGGGCCGGTGAGAACAGTTAGTGTCTCAGTGATTGTGCCCTATGTCCAAACTGGAGAAAACAAGAACTTACTAGTAACTTTCGTACAGTTCGATCGAGGGTTAATTTGAATACCTCGACAAGAATCTCGAGGCTCAGATTTGCGCCTATTCGCAAGGTCGATCGTGATCAAGTGTGAAATCCAGAGACTCAGTTTTGCACCTATTCACAAGGCAAATCGTGATCATATGTGAAATGTGCGATAATATGAAGACACCACAATTTAGGAGTTAAATTATACAGTAAGCTACATTGAGTTTGTTAGTGAGCAAAATAATGTAGTATGAAAGCGAAATTGGCCTCAAGAGTCAAGACGATAGAACAATGTGAAACTTTTAGTCGTTCTCAAGATCTTCACCTTCGTTCGCATGTTTAACAAAATGAATCCGTCAATAAATTCACTATTCGATCTTATGGATTTCTGTTTCATTTGATGTTCAAATACATGGAGAATTAGTAAAACTAAATCGTGTTCCATACAAAAAACTACCACCTCAACCTTGAATTTGCGCTGCTATTAGGTATACAGAATAGACTAGAGTACATAATAAACAAGTTTCTTCATTTTGTGATTATCAAGTTTCACAGGTATTTTCAATTATTGTATTTTTTTTTTCAAACGAAACTGTTATGCACTTATGCATGTTTACCTTGACAGATAATTCAAATTCACGTGTTTTAAAGTGTCAGATAAACGACTACTCATAACTTAAGTCTTAATTTCAAAATCTAGCACATGACCCCTAAATATATGAGACAACCCTACTTATTTGGTGGGTTCATACAATCACACACACCCCTAATGTTAAAAGAGGGATCCAAACAAACAAGACATAGTTAGTTTGCTATGAAAGGTACCAATCTACCTACCAAGAGACACAGTTACTAACTCAGAACAAACTCGGAACACAGAACTCATAGGGCACTTTACAGTGGCAGTTTGTCATGGAAAAGACATATCCCACCAACTAACTAAGAAACTTATGCTTCACAGTTCCTTTCTTTTTGGCTGAAACTTTTGTTAGTCTTGTCAATGCGAGGGAATAAAAAGTTGGCCTAACAACAATGCGAATGCAACATGCTCTTTCCTTCAATTCCATACAATGTGACACAAACACAAACTCATAAAAGGAGAAAAATCTGGGGTTTGTCAGAACCAAACTAGGCAGCATCTTTGACTTAGCTTGTATACATAGTAGTCAGTAGATAGTACTTTGGCCAGGCTTTCACCACATGCATGCGTTGATCTTACGAGATAACACATAAAGAAGTTTGGTGTTCATTCTTGTGGCATACTAGCCTATGTGTGTCCCCCTTTCACATGGCAATTACCCCATCTACAAGCTTATTTGTAGAATTGTAGGAAGGTAGAGAGATGAGTATCATTTACCAGGAGTTAATTTCGATATTTTGGGATCGATTTCTTGTATACATTCAATGCTCTCCTCCTAGAGTCTGCAATAAGATACCAAAAATCCATAATGTGAGACAACATGACATTTTACCCTAATTCGGTAGGATCATTACTGACTTCTAAGATTCGTGACACTAACCGGGGCCGACTCAACTCATCTTGCATTTCCAACAAAGGCATGATTCTTAACCTAATCCAGCACACGGTTCATCATATCGTGCGAATATTACCTACAACGAAAAATCAAAAAGAACATCCATGTAAAACATAATCGGTAATTGTTACACATGACATGAAGTTTTGCCCTAGTGGTAGAAACGAATGTGTAATGTTATTTATGTTTTGGGGGTGTATCCTCATATTTGTACAAGCCTTGCTGTTAAAGAAAAGCATTATCATGTAATTAAACAAAACACTCGTGTACACGATTGATTAACATGCACCAGGAGCTTTATAACATGTGACAATGAAAACTTATGGGACATGTTTGGACTAAAACAACAAATCATGTAGTGGAACTTTACCGCCTACCAGTTTCTAAATGCGGCAATAGAATACTCCATAACTAGAAATATTAAGCTAATGGCATCACAAATTGCGGCTAGATTGCCTTTTCTAGAAAGTAATTAGTGCTACTTAATAGTTTGTCTGCTACTAACTTTAATTTCAAATAGAAAAATTAAGGGGGTTGGTCTCTAAACATAACCCAGACTGATGTTCATAGACCCTCCCACCAAATTGCAATGCGCACACAATCTTTGACAAAGATTTTGATGGGCCAAGAAAAATGTCGGTCCAAAATTGATAGCCCAAATGACATTGAGTACTATTTTGGGCTAATTAATGGTGCCCCTAATCACAATTAGTAAAAGAGACAAATGAAATTTCAGACACTATCTCACTATGGAAGGTAAGGGTTTAGTTAACTGGGTTCCTGCGCCTTAGCACAAAGGAAGAAAAATTCTAAACTCGAATCACAAAAAGAAGTGTAATCTACTAACTTATTAGTAGTTGCTTATATATAAGGACGGACCTACTCCTACCGGGCTTGAGCCCCTCTTAGCTTTTTGAGGAAAATCCCACTGATCTTTCTATGCAACTACTATTTCGCTCATTAAAACTAGTACTCGTACTTGTTTGAGTATCCTATGATATTTAGATATTGTGTGGGTTGCTCACACTAGCCTACCTCAACTATTCAAAACTACTAGTTTAATTTGTGTAGTTCTCTAAATCCTTGGTATCTATGTTCAAAACAACATATCAATCCACAACCTAAACAGTTGGTACTTTAATTCTTGTTTTTCCTACTAAAATAGTAACATCTTCATAGAAGATTCCGAATTACAGAAAAATAGAATTTCCCGTCCAAAAATAAAAGCTTCCAACAATAATGCACTTGTCAAATACGGAGTATAGTACTGTGTCTTATAAGTGGTTCAAATCAAATGGAAAATTTTCCTTCATAAAAGATCCAAAGAAACAAACACAAAAGAAAAAACATAGAAGAGTGATGAGATAATAGTCTAAATCAAACATATGGAAGCCTACCATGCATGAGCAACATGGCATATTACATCATTAACTCAACAAAGTCCTATTTACTCCACTACCATCTGTTCCCGTACCCACACTAATAACATTAACTCAAAAAAAGAAAAAAGAAAAAACTCCTTAACACACCGTAATTAGATTATTTCAAAATTATTAAGCAAACTATAACCAAAAGTAGAGAAATAATTAAACCATTATTAGAGACATCTTATACGACAAATAACACTTGGAATGAGTAAGTTTTACGACCAAACCTGAAAATTGTTTAACATCTCTAATGTCTAACATACATAACCAAATCTCAACATTTCTTAAGTTAATGAGAACGAGATGTACATGACAACCTTGACCAATTACCCGAAAATCTAAGTGTAAGAAGCTTCATATCAAAAGTTATAAGAAGGGCTTAATTAATGTCATTGTCAACCCCTAATCTAGTATAGTAACCTCATTTCTCGTAGGATTAGATCCTAAACTAATCAAAAAGATGTCGAAAACTCAATTTCAATGTCAATGGTTGGCCAAACTTTGGTGTTATTATAATATATTTTTTACCATGCTGGTCTCCTAATGGAGAGCACTCAATCTCACCCTTGTTTCACGTCTAATTATCATGCATGTTGGTTTGCTTAGTTCACATTACGCAACAAAAATAATTATCTAAATAGAATGTCTCTCCAAAATCATTAAACCGTAGAAAAACTCCTTTGTCCCCCACCCTTTTCAATTAAACAACAAATTAGGAGTACTAATCACCACAAACTATATATTTAATCCTATAGTTGATTTCATATCCGACATTCTATTCATACTTGAAATACTATGCAAAAACAACGTATGATGCAAGGAGAGACAGCGTGTGCATCACAAGTCCATTTTCTTTATTAGGTTAAAGCTTAAGAAAATGGCTATACACGTGTGGGAGAGGTCGTGTTTAGTACAATTGGGGTGGTACTACTATTTTGGTGCCATCATGAGGTACTTCCACCTACATTGCACTTTGTCAAACTCAACCGTGGGGGAAGGATGTTGCCGTTCAGGCAGTTGAGTTCTCACTTCTTTAACTAACCTCGCTAAAGCAAACTCTAGTGATTGATAAATAGGGTTTAAGTTCGACTTCTGGCCGATTTCTCGGCTAATATCACCTTATGACTCTAGTTCCTGAAGGCAAAAAAGCACAACCCTCTAAAACAAGTAACTTGTGTTTGAAAAAAGAACCCAAAAACATTGTTGGGTTCCACAGATTATGAAAGTATAACCAAATCTGAAACAAACATACAACTTGACCAAAACCAACACATATCTAGAACTAACACCAAGTCCATAAACAGTAGATGCATCTTAATAAGTTAAACTTGGCAAAAAGAGAAAAAAATTCGCGTCTAATTGGTATCGGTGAAGAAAGCTCAAACTATTATACACCGAATTCAGTCTAGGGTTGCCAACGGAAGACCAGCCTAAAGTTTTGTTATATTGTAGAACTTTCCAACATACAGGGAAAAAAATGGCCTAAGTAACTATTAAACGTTCGGCTAAGGAACAAACCAAAGTACCCGGTCGCCTTACTAGTAACTATTAAACGTTCGGCTAAGGAACAAACCAAAGTACCCGGTCGCCTAACTAGTAACTATTAAACGTTCGGCTAAGGAACAAACCAAAGTACCCGGTCTTCACCATTTTCATATCCTTCCCTTTTAACCACCTTACAATACCAAACAAGCTACAAGCTCAATTAGCGAAGCATTTCATATACTCAACCCACTTGTATTACAAAAACAATTCTAACAATCGTTTTTGGGCATTGCATAAGAACACAAGAACAGATTGCTCCATACATTGTTCCTTGAAACCCTAGTAAATAATCAGCCAAGATTCTTGTCTGTCTTCTTCACTACACCTTCTTTTCTCCTCTAGTCCCAACTCTGTCCTGCTTTTAGGTGTAGAATGTCTCGTAGCCCTTAAACAAACAAAATGATTGCCAAATCCATCCATGGCTACTAGAATCACACCACCCACTTCATCTTATCAATTACCATAATATAAGAAATCTATAAAAGTTGCATTGTTCAAAGAACATAATCCTCAACATACATATTCTCCATACTAATATATAAATTGTCTGGTTTTGAAATCATTCTCACACATGAGGAGGATCTTATGAGATCAACTACACCCTAAAACAAATCATATGCATGAATTGCATCATAGTTCAAAACCACAAATCATTTCAAAGAACAATCAAAATAAATTATGGGGTTCGACTAAACGAGGCCACAAATTCACCTTACGTCTTTGAGATAATATTTCCTATCTTAATAATACAAGGTATTACTCAAGACAACTATCTTACAAACTTGATTGGATACACCTGTGCTAGGAGCCTTAAAACATGCATGTTAAACCTAAAGAGACAATCATAGGTGCTTTCTATATTTACAAATAGGAACCCTCGTATATAAGTAACTCGAAAAATTAAGGTTATAATAAGATCAGTCGATTATCAAAACAGTTATGAAAGTTTTAAAAACTACTTTCCAAAACAAACATACAAGCATGACTAAGATGAGCGTAGATAATGGTTTAAACTTTAACCCAATTGGTGACTATATCTCTTGGTTTAGGCAACAGCTGGGACAGAGCAATGATACACTGATACAGTACTGGAATCTAGGGCTCTAAAAAATAAAGGTTAGTAGGATAGCCTTTTGGCTGAAAGCTGATTTTGTCCTCCATTGTTTGCATGGGCACCGGATCCAACCCCATAATTGCTCTGCTGAAATCAAACATAAAGTTTGATGCTCATAATACACTTCTATCTTTTGCCTGTCTCACAATAAAAGGAATGATGTACTCCACACCATTGCTGTGTCATCAACTTATCATATGAGCTCAATAATCATCCCTAGCATATCCTAATGGGCGTTATGGTTGAAAGTACGGATAGGGTAAAACGGTCTCACAATAGTAGGGGATGCAAAACCTGTAAATTATTAATCTTTCGTGTAAGCTTTAAAGACTCGAACACAAAACCGCCCAAAAAGAGAACTAGATATAGACGCAGATCGATGAGCCAATCCGAGCAAGCCGTTTTCGGGCCCTTATAATGCCCTTTTCTGTTAGGGGCATATGCATGTACTTTGCACAAATGGAGCCATGCCAAGCAGCTACTACAATACATGATACATAAGATACTCGACTATGTTACCCTTTATCATCATCAGTAAGTATTTTAAATGTCTTCAACAACCCACAGAAAAAATTCTAGAAAATTATCTCAGGAGAAAAGAGAACACATAGATGAAGTACTGGATTAGTGGGATTTTATGCGAGAGTGACTAGCCAAGCCATCATAAAAAGGAAAGTCCTATTGTTGGGAGGATTACTAAGTCCACGAGCTAAGAACTAGCCCATAGGCATTATCAATCCCTTTTCATATTTGTTTTCTCTTTTTACTCAAAATCTTATGCAATCATGCATTCATACTGACCAATAATCATTAAACATGTCCCCTTTTCTACATTTTTCATAATGTAATCTCCTTAAGTTCGTGTCCATATTCACGCAATGTAGGTAATAACTCATGCAACAACAAAACCAGCATAAAAACACACCTCAAAAAATAACGTTTATTTACGTCTCTAAGTGTCTCATATCCTATATTTTTATTACTATCAACTCCACCTACTGGTATTGAGCTCATACCCTTGTCAGGACATGATAGCAAAGCATGATGTTCAACAAAACATTATAGGAAAAAAGACACCAAGGACTTTGTGCTAATTAGGAGTGATAAACATCAACAAGGGTCCCCAACTTAGCATGGAAGGAGTCTACAACAATGCAAGCAAGACAAACGTAGGACGGTAGGAGCACTTAATTCTTCGGGCTTTTTTTCTTTTCTAATGTACGACCGAGACGGAATTTAATTTTAAACCCTAATCATGTGTAATTTGTACCCATTACTATCTCACCTCAACAAAATTACACCGTCACATATAAGTCAAATCGAGCATATAGCAAAAAAGAGATCAGAGCAAATCAACATTAAATGTAATATTGACCTTAATATGATTTGGTCTTTTTTCTTATGGACATGAATCGAAATTTATTACTGGATGACGATTCATGTTAGCCGACCCCAAATCATTTTGGAAATAAGGCTTGGTTGTTGTTGTTGTTGTTTACTTGATAGTGGCAGTGGTCCAATTGTCCAAATCTCTTCTGAACTCCTATTCCCACACAATAACACAACCCCTTGTGAACATCACGTGACAATGAACCTTATAAACCAAGGGGATTGGCCAATTGCTTAGAAAAAGGACCCAAAGAGCTAATTCTAAGACTTTCAGCAAGCCAGTGCAACAGGCCTACCCCAGCCTAAGTTCCTAAGCTCTGGTGAACTTCAAAATCAATGCACCAATAGTTTGCGTGATTTAACCCCTTACCCATATAGGCAGGCGCAATCACACTTTCAAGATATATACATCCATACAAACTACATATGCGGAAAATTGGCAAGATGCCAAACTCCAAATGTATGATAAAAATCATTTTTAGGACGAAATCTCATAGAATCTGCACATAGTTTAATGATAAAACTCAAGGAGAGGTTATGATTCGATGGAAATCGGGGTACGAGACCTAATGTCTAACAAGGAGGGGATTACGATGCAAACAAAAGGTGAGATATCAGAATGCACCGCTAAAAATAACCGACATAAATTGCTACCGGGATTAGAAAGAAACTTTAAAACTCGACACAAAGATAGCGTGTAAGAGGACTATCTTATGAAAAATGGACCTCCAATTAAATTATTGAGTTGAGGGATTAAGAACACACATCAGTTTAATAAATTAAAAAAGTTAAACTAGTCTATAGCTCCATGAAGGGTAAACCTCGCCACACAAGCAATTGACACATAATCATCCGTAACTCCCAGAAAACATTGACAAACAACGTCATCATTTATTAAGGTTTTGTGACATTCTATTGGAAAAATTTGTCAGTATTATATGTTACCCTTTGTCAACAGGTGCACATCACGATTTTCTACCCTCTATATCTATGTGTGACTGTTTTCACACTGTCAATGTCGATTTACTGAAATCCGATCAAAAGTTTTACGATTTTCTACAGAAGTGGATTGTTTCTAGAGATCAGAGGCTTCTAGCATCTAGGATAGAAAAACCCATGGCATCCCGATCCTTTCAAAAGTACCACAACAACAAAAACATTACATTACCCTGGTACCTCAAAGTCTCCCACCTATGGCGAGGTATTGAGAAGTCAGCGAAACTATGTCAAGAAATTCACCTCAATAGAAAACAAAGTACTAGATGGTTAACACACAAGAGATGGTTTTCCGATACTTGTTTCGTAAGGAGAGGCCGTGGGCGCAAAAAAGGCAATATGATCAACTGGGATGTAGAAACAGTCCGCCCACCGTAAACTAAAGCGAAGATCAGGGTCAAAAATACTATATAAGGACCTACTGACCATCCAACTCAGAGCCACCTCTGCTGGAGAGACCCTTTGTAGGGGCCTGCCCAGCCGATTACTCCCCGTTCATCCTCAACTGAACATATGAGACAGCAGCCTCCTAAAGTAATTCAACAACAGAGTTTTTTTGCAGTTGCCAGTATTGTATAAAGTATCTGAAGGCTACAGGACTTATTTCCTTAAAGGGGCAAAGCAGCTATGAAGTTAACAGACACCATTTTTCAATTGTTGAAGTGAAATCTTTTTCCAAATCATGGCCATAAGATGTGACAGTCCTCTACACAAGCTACCGCAAACCCTATGCCAATTGCCAAGTACCAAATCACAATTACGATTCCACATGACGATTTTCAGGTGTTACATTCTCACTAACACTTGATATGCCACTCTATAGATAAATTTTCAGGAGTTCCTTCAACATGCCTCTTATAACAAGCTAATCAAACAAATGAATCGTCAACAGGGTTATATGTCAGATAGGTGCAACCGATTTATCATGCCTCTAAATAGCTCACTATGGGGCAAAAGTTAAAATTAGCAATTGGACAAATGCGAAATACGTGACACTGGTTATAATGTCTCTTAGTAGCATGCTCTATATCATACTTGTTTTTCGTCACTGTCCCATTCAAAAGATTGTGAATTTGATATCCCTAATCTAAATGTTGAAATTTAGCGTCATGTGAGATGGGCATGGAAAGGACCAGGTTATGTAGATGGGGGATCAACTCCCATCCCTATCCCCAAAGAAAACTCTTAACAGAACCAAATTTCAATGGAAAGCAAAAAGGGCACAAATTCTGGACGGCAGGACGGGTACCTTGTCCTATTATATTAGCCCAAGTATTAGGTTCATATGTGCAAATTCTATACCAATGCAGTATGAGTTTCTTCGTTTTTCCTATGTGCAGCTTCTAAGTATGAGTATTAATGAAGGGAAAAGGTAAATAACCAAAGCCGTATCAAGGAATCTACTTCTCACACAAAAAACTGCCCTCAAAAATCTACATTTCGGATTTTCGGTTGTATTTACCTAAGCCTAAACCCAATACAACTAGTACTCAAGTAGGAGCCAAAGGCCAAACGTCATTCATCATTTTCGTTGCAACAAACAAACTTATGCAACCTTGTCATTTGATGCATGACACTGTAGTTGTCCTTTTGCTTCCTCTTATAATCACTCAATTTTTATTGTCCCTAAAATTGGAGTGCTTCGAATTTAAAACCACACACGGGCCAACAACATTCTATAAGAAGCTGTATTAATCTGCAATCTTGTCGATCATGATAAACCAGCAGGTTAATACTTAACAGTAGAAATCATCTATTCTAACTATGTCCCGTCTCCTCCTTATCTACCGGATCATGCATGTAAAATTACTTTTACGATAATTTTACTATCCAAAGACATGATACCGAATAACAGGAATACAAAATCACTACTACGCGATTACCAATTCCTTCAAATAACAATAACGCATGCACACAGGCACATCTTTCACATGTAATCAGGTCACCCTAAAGCCACCAAGAAAAGGCATCTTGGTAGTCAAGACAAGAAGACTTCTAAATCCTAAGACAAAAATATGGTGAATCTACACAAACTCAGAAAAGGAAATAGAAAAGAAAAGAGGGAGAGGTGGATAGTAGCCACTCTATAAAGAACCCAGCAATATGAGCCCCCACCCAAATCGAAAATGATGGCTAGCATAAATAATTAATATTATTCAAATACCCTAATGACGTCTCTACCACTTAAAAACATTTGTGACTATATTTGACTTCAGCTACCTCCCCCCTTTATATTCTGAACCTCAGACCCAAATATTTACTCAATTTAACCTCCTCATCATCTACCCTTCTTGCTCCCCACTACTCACTTTGCCGTGTAACACACACCAAGAAAGAAAGAAAAAAATAAGAGAGAAAAAAGATGTGTTCATGTAAACGCCTTAGAGTAAGCGAAAAGGTGGTGCTTAGAGTATTCTTGGTTCTCTTGCTAAACTCGGCCGGTAACATCAACCAATGTTCATATCTTCCTCCTGCTACTCCCTTTTTGAAAGCCTTAAACTCGCTCGACATAGCACCATCACTCATGAAACTAAATATTCAAGGCCATTTTGAATTCGAAGACACCCGCCATGTAGCAGGTGACTTCGGCAAGAGATACCATTTCCTTCCTATGGCAATTCTGTCACCAAAAACAGTCACTGACATATCTACTACAGTCCAACATATTTACGACATGGGCCTCAACTCTGAGCTCACTGTTACGGCAAGAGGCCATGGTCATTCACTTCAAGGTCAATCACAAAACAATGGTGGCATAGTCATTACCATGGAATCACTAAAAGAACCAAAAATGCATGTTCACTCCGACGATCTTCCCTATGTTGATGTTTCAGGGGGTGAACTGTGGATAAATATCCTGCATGAAACTCTGAAACATGGCCTAGCGCCAAAGTCATGGACGGATTACCTTCATTTGACCGTTGGGGGAACCCTATCAAATGCTGGTATTAGTGGGCAGGCATTCAAACATGGGCCTCAGATAAACAACGTCTATCAGCTCGAAATTGTGACAGGTAAGCACTGAACTCATTGCCTATTAGCCAGACAGGACATGGTTGAATATACATAGTTGACAAGCAGTAGGAATAATGGAACACCCAGCAAATTTCCAGAAGGAAAAAGAAAAAACATCACTTAAAATGTCTGCTTCAGACAAATGCACTTCAACATGGCTATGCGATGTAGAAATTAACGTCTAATGCAAGAACAGTAAACATAAGTGACTTATCGCTTTCGTGGGTGCAGGAAAGGGTGACATAGTACAGTGTTCAGAAAAGCAGAATGCTGACCTCTTTTACGGTGCCCTTGGAGGACTAGGACAGTTCGGCATCATCACTAGGGCCAGAATAGCTCTCGAGCCAGCTCCCAAAAGGGTATGCACCACATAGTTCCTTATGAGCAAATAATGAATTATATAGCCAAATCATTTTTGTTGGTTCAGTACGATGGTTTATGTTAGCTGACCTCATATCATTTTAAGGCTTCGGCGTTGTTGCTGTTCTTGAAACCACTCTGTATTCATTAGAGGCTGCCATTTTCCACAGGTAAAATGGATAAGAGTCCTTTACTCAGATTTCCACGCATTTACCAAAGATCAAGAACAGCTTATATCAGCAGACCATGCATTTGATTATATCGAAGGATTCGTCATAATAAACAGGACAGGCCTGGTTAGTAATTGGAGATCTACCTTCAGGCCCAAGGATCCGCTTCAGGTTAATCAGTTCAGCACAAAAGGAAAAACCCTCTACTGCTTGGAAATGGCCATGTACTTCGACCCTGAGAATACCAGCATCACGAATCAGGTTAGCACCATCCAACTACCACTCATCAGTCACCTCATGTAATGACTGACATGCAGCTAGAGCATCAGAACTAACAGCATTCATGTTGCATATGCAGAGAACGGAGTACATATTGTCAACTTTAAACTTCATTTCCCACACACTTTTTCAGTCTGAAGTACCTTATGTGGATTTCCTGAACCGGGTGCATCTGTCAGAAATAAAGCTCCGGGAGAAAGGACTGTGGGATGTTCCCCATCCCTGGTTAAATCTAATAGTCCCCAAAAGCAGTATATACACCTTTGCTAAAGAAGTATTCGTCCGTATCCTTACAGACTCGAGCAATGGTCCAATACTCATTTACCCAGTCAATCAATCAAGGTAACTGAATCACATGATAAGATTCAAAAATAGTTCTCATATCCTGTGGCTTGCACAGATGATCTAATGCAGGATCTTTCTTCTGCTAACCAGATGGAATAACAAGACTTCTCTGGTGACACCAAAGGAAGAAACTTTTTATCTTGTAGCATTTCTAACTTCTGCAATGCCATCTTCAACTGGCTCAGATGGGCTTGAAGAGATCTTATCGAAAAACAAAAGAATTCTAGATTTTTGCAACAAAGCAAGGCTTGGGGTGAAGCAATATCTGCCACATTACGACAATCAGGACAGATGGAAAGCTCATTTTGGCCACAGATGGGATGCTTTTGCTCAGAGAAAAAATAAATATGACCCCCTAGCAATTCTTGCACCGGGGCAACGAATATTCAGCAGAGGTAGAGCCACATCATGAAAATCTTAAGTAGCTGGTTCAGAAGTAGGGGGTCTTCACAGAGAGAAAAAGCATCAACGCCAAACTCTGTAAGTAATCATCTCTTATAAACTATAATTTTCTGCACCAAAGTATCAGCAGAATTTAAATGAAGAACTTTGACAAGGCAGTTTTGATCTTCCTATCCGAACATCAATGAAAAAACAAAGCTGGAATGAAACCCATGTGTCTAAAGTTTACATGTAACTAGTAATTCAGAAATATGTAGCTGTTAATGTTACACGGATAAAAAAAAATTGAAGACCACTAAAAAAAGGTTCAACGTTGGATGGTAAAGATGACTGAAGAATTCTTGAATTGGTAGGGAAAAAGCATACAAAGATATGCATCTCTTTTAGCAGTTACAAACCACGTTTACACTAAGCACACACAAAACAAGGACGATCACATCAAAGGTGTTACAAGCGTACCTTTAAGACGTAAACCTTTCTGACTATTAAGTAAATTGTAAACATATAATCTGAGGAAATGTTTTCACTCTGACTTCTCATCTTCACTCCAGCCAAGACCTGGTCGGCGTCTCTCACCCTGGGGCTCTTCATAGTCACGCATATCAAGCAAAGACGATTCAAAGTCCGTTGAGTCACTTGCAATTGGAAGGACGCTACTTATGCCATCTCTTGCACCAAAACCTCCAGCCCGTATAACATCATCAGACATAATAGAAGCTTCCATGTTTACCTCCCCTGATGGCTCAGGATGTTGAGGTGCTTTCTTTGGTTCACCAAGTTTTCCATGTTCAGGATCATTTGTATAAGAATGTATAGTGTCTTGTGCAAATACCCTGTCCTCGGAAATATTATTATCATTCTTTTCACGCCTGACCTTTTCATCTTTATCTGAATATCAAAAACTCCATTTAAATCAACTTAAAAAAAAAAAAACAGCAGCATCCACATAAACATTTGATCAAAAGAAGAAAGACAATAATGTCAAAAGAAAAAAACATGCTCCATAGCCATTGATAACCATCCTAAAGCAAGCACAGGCCACAAGGACACACGATGTGAGAGCAAGTGGCATTATAAAAGAATGAATCTATTTGTGTGAAACTCTAAAATCTAGATTCCAAGGACAGAGTGCAGCTAAAACTATCTCGCGATCATATATCAGAGCTATGGTAAGTGATTTACTGGATAACCAACTACTATGCGAAACTGAGCAAGCCAGACAGGAACATCAACCACTTCAGTAGTACTAAAAGGGCAAACCGCTATCACCCCTGTTCTCCAAAATCCAAATTTTGGCCAAATTTCCATCAGCTAAATACGGAACCTATAAACTCCTCGTCTATCACCACAAAGTTTAGCAACAAATTCATCAAACTACACTGAGGATTCCTAACATGAAAGCTAAACAAAAATAGGACAGATATTGATCTTATCTTCCTCCACATCTCAAAACTAAGAGCAAATGAGAATATCAGCTTGATTACTATCTTTCAAGGTATTCAGCCACATTCAACATTGATTCAAGGAAAAACCTTAAAAGAGATTACGAGAGAAAATCCATGGGATATATCTAGTTGGGAAAAGGAGGTACTGGCAACCTACAAAATTCAACAAGTTCAATGGCCTGGCTTCATGATGTTTAACTGAGAAATTATCTCGGTCGATAGTTACATCAAGACTTGTACTCAGATGCCAATCATGAAAATCAATAAGAGGTATTGCATAATAGGGGCCAGATGAAACCAGGCAAGCAGCAAACTGACAGCAAAGTGTTACCACCAGGAGCTATTAGGAGGCCTAATTCTAATTGTCAATTATGTTGGTTCATATGGATCTGAATCAAATCACTCTGCTCATCCTTCTGGATTTCGTACAACAACGAGGACTCAGTCCCTTGCTACCTTTTGACTGTTGTCCAGTGGAAATTTTCACCAAACAAGTTTGAGATAAAAATCAGGATCGACAATTAATAGGCATACTATGCGGAGGTAATCCAGAAATGAAAGAAGATTATGTTTTGGTTGTTCATTCTCAGCTGATCAGATTCCCAAAAGTTTACCCTGCTTCTATTCAGAGTTTTTCTTTCTCTATTCGAGGGCCACTTCTAAAGCTAGATAAATAATGCGTACTGTTTATTGAACATTATATTGCATCTTCCAGCCTAGAGGCAGCTTTTACTGCAACCACCAACAAGAAAAATAGACAAATATGCAAACCTAGCACGTTCAGAACAAAGCACGCTAATTCTTAACCAACGCCAGGGGTAAATCAGTGTTGCAAGTAATTACCAGTTTCCACAGGAACTGTAAGGCCATCCATTATGAATCTTAAAATAAACGAGTGGCAGTGTCTGCAATCTGTCTCCTGCATCAAGTTAAAACATGTAATCAGTATAACATATCCTGAGGCTAGCACAATAGCAAGTATTGGATGAATACAACAACACCACCAAGAGAGAACATCAATGCAGAAATTATCAAAACGGGTCTTTTCAGAGGCTAATGTGAGAACACAAAGATATGTAGACTCGTTCCATCTACAAACTGACAGGGAATCCTAATTCATACCATATCATTTATGCTAAACTAGGCCCTTACCCACCATCAAAATTGCCAACATCACACGCTCAATCATTTTACCAAAGGGCATATTCAGGAAACACCATACATCACAATACGGAAAGCTAATAAGTTACAGTCCTCAGGTTACTTCACGCTCTCAGATAACCATAACCTAAGAAAGAGACCGATAGCAGTGTTCATAGAATACGCGTGAGTAAAGTAGGCCAAACTCAACTTCACTAGAGCAAGCTGCTTATTTCAAACTTGCAATCAATCTGACTACCATATAAATCTATACGAACAATCAAACCGTCCTGAACCGTCTCATTCCTTTTTTACAGATCGGAAGTTTAACAAGGTATACTACGAATCACCGCGATATTCTACTATTTCCGCCTGCTCTCATATTAGACAGTCATAAAAGGGAACAACAACAACAACAACAACAACAACAACAACAACCAAAACCCTACCATTACCGAAAATTAGCCCAAAACATCAACCAAACCCTAATTAACCATCACTACTACTCCGAAATCACGAAGAACACCAAAAATTACTTCGAACATCGTATAACGCAACAATCTAACTCCTCCGTAAACCGCTCCGAAATCGAAATCAACTCAATCGCACCGAAATAGTAATTTCACAATCGAATAAATTATTTCTCTAGCATCGCATTAAAATAGCAGCGTAATTAACACGATTCTAAACCGAAATCAGTACTCAAACAACATCACACCATATACAAAAGAAAAAATTGCACAAAAATGATAGAATCATGAACATATAAAAAAATCACGGCGATATTCTACTATTCTACGACAACCAACAACAACAACAACAACAACAACAACAACAACAACCAAAACCCTACCATTACCGAAAATTCGCCGAAAACATCAACCAAACCCTAATTAACCATCACTACTTCTCCGAAATCACGAAAACCACCAAAAATTACATCGAACATCATATAACGCAACAATCTAACCGCACCGAAATCGGAATCAACTCAATCGCGCCGAAACAGTAATTTCACAATCGAATAAATTATTCCTCTATAATCGCATTCAAACAGCAGCGTAATTAACACGATTCTAAACCGAAATCAGTACTCAGACAACATCACACCATATACAAAAGTAAAAATTGCACAAAAATGATAAATAAAAAAAAATCACCAAAACAAAATTAATTGAATTGTGCATATATTTGATTCTATATCAAGATAAAAATAAAAAATAAAAAATCATCGGCAAAATTACTCAATCAACAACAAACAGAACAAAATTAAGTTAAAATTAGCAGAAATTTCATAACTTATGCGATGAAAATTGCGGTAAAAATGAAATGCGAGAGAGAGAGAGAGAAAATTACCGCGGAGGTGTGAAATTAGGGTTTGCGAAAATGTGAGTGATTTTTTGGGGTGAAATTAGGTTGAAATATATATACGGAGTACTTATATTCGTTGAGTTGTTTGCCGCCCTTTTTTTCTGGTACGAGTATATGGAGTGGGAGTGATTTTTTTGTTTGGGGGGTGGAGTGGAGGAGGAGAATACGTGCTGTGGTTTATTCCTTGACATGTGTTACTACTACATAAAATTTGTTGTTGTGTCTTCAGAGTCAAGCTACACTACACCCGTACGAGTTTACGACTCAAGGAGTGTTATCGTGTTATCGTTTTGTGTATTCAAAATTTCAAACTAAACGTAAGAGCAAAATTATGAGTATTTGGAACTGTTTCGAGGGTAAGAATGAACCAATTCGCACACTAATGTCTTAGGCGCGAGAAAGGAGTAGTGCGCGGATTGGTCCACTTTTACTTTGGAAGTAGTGTTGGTTTTGTAACTAAAATACTAAATGCATGCATTGTTTGTCACAAGTTCACAACTCACATAAGATGTTATGCTTTTTTTTTTTCTTGTCGTTACTTAATTTTTCGAAATGATTAGTATTAATTTTTCGAAATTACTCAGCTAAGGAAGTGGGTAAGAAATAAAATCTATTTGCTCGCACCTACAGATACAAATTCCAAAAACAATCCTTAAGATCGCCGTATATTATATTCATGTGAGTCATATTGGATTCGATAGATTAAATGGCAAACTATATTGGATCTCTAGGAAATAATCAAATTGTTCAAAAGTTTAAAAAAAAAATCACTTTATCAAAATAAACCCATACTGGATACAGAATCATCTGGACAGATCTGTTTAGCTGGTTTTCACTAATTAGATTGTTCAAATGTATTGCTTCCAATATGATTACAAGTGTATCATACCAAAAATTAATTTTTACAATTTAACAGATCCGATCGAATCGGATTTTATTTACCAGATCATTTGATTTTGTGATTTTTGATGAATAGTATGATTCAATTCTCATTATTCATGCTCATATAAAAGTGTGTCCATAGACAACCAGATGCCATCAAACATATCAAGTATACCAAAACCCTATACTTCAATAGGTATTTCTCAATTGTGTTCTTGACATTTCCTTTTAACGGTAAGATAAGATTCATTTTTTTCAAGTTATACTTCTTTAATGTATAGCCATACGAATATACCAATGAATGCTGAGAGTTTGCGCTCATCCTTGTGCATTTATATAAGGTTTTATGCAATGCTAACTGTTTTATCTAATATGATTAAAATCACAGTGATGGAAAATAAAGAGAACTGCTCTGCATTGATTGTGGACGACAATGCTGTATTAAGAAATATTGCTGAACAATTATTAAAGAGCTGTGGGTTTGAAACAGTGGCAGTTGAAAATGGCAGAGAAGCCGTTGATTATTTTGTTGATGGAAACTCGTGTGATATTGTTTTAATGGACATGGAAATGCCTATCATGAACGGGATCGAGGTAAATATTCATGCATTTCCTCCATTTTTCCATTTATTAACGTTTGGTTTGTTTGAATACGTGGGAGAAATTCGAATGAAACTTTAACGAAATGAAATATCATGTTCAGTGACTGTAGTATAACTAACAATCTTTAATTATTTGTAATAATAATTAATTATGTTATTTTGCAAGTAATTGTCTAGTTATTTATCTAATTATTTGATACAATACAAGTATTATAAGTTATGATCAATTCGTCTTTTTATGAGTAGTCTACTCGTAACTCACCAGCTACCATTATGGACTTTATTCGTGCTATTTCATCTTATATACTCCGTATTAGCATTCCACTTATAAGCTATTATCTAAGTTAGTTTCCTTCATCTTATAGGCCACTAAGATGTTGCGTGCTATGGGAGTCAAGACCCTTATATTTGGTGTGACGTCATCCAAATCATTACCAGATATTCAAGCATTTATCGAAGCTGGTATAGATGAGTATGTTGAGAAGCCCTTAAGTATCGGGAAGCTTAAGAACATGCTAAAACGACTCCCGTGAATATTTTGCGGTATTTAGATTTCATGGTGTAACATTTTTGGTGTAAGGGAACTTAGTTTTATTTTCACATTGTGAATGCATCATGTAAAATCTATGCTAAATTGCTAACTACCTATAGGTAGGACGATCTGTGTACTCTTAATATTTACCATCAATAAACGTTAAACATGTCAGAGGCTCAAACCTTTAACATGGTTGACTCTTTCTATATCTTACTCCGTAAAAGAACTTTATCAACCGCGAGTATGATGATAATGATATTGCTCTTCTTTTTTCCCCTTATTTGCGATTCTTTTTGGCACAAAGGAACAACTAACGTTACAGGGGTTAGACTTAGAGATATATATGAGCATCCGAACCCGTGACAATTCCACTCAAATCGACTTTCGAACAATTTTTTGAAAGGAGGAACCGAGTCAACTCATATATCAAGATCAAGAGCTGGCAAGGTGCGTACCCCTGACGGAAAATCGTCTACAAGGTTGATTTCGATCCTAACCCAATCAACTAATCTAGCCAACCTTAATTCGGGCACACGATTCATTATGAGAAGTATATGTTATAATTTCAAATTAATCGTGAAGTTGTTGTAAGTGCCGAATGACCTTAATTTTAATTTAATTTTGTTATTACAAAAAATGAATCCCGTTTTCGAAACTCGTCTATTTCAATATCCCGCCTCACCGACTTCCCTCAAAATGAACCCGTATTCAAAACTCGTCTATTTCAATATCCCGTCTCACCGACTTCCCTCAAAATGAACCCGCATTCGAAACTCGTCTATTTCAATATCCCGTCTCACCGACTTCCCTCAAAATGAACCCGCATTCGAAACTCGTCTATTTCAATATCCCGTCTCACCGACTTCCCTCAAAATGAACCCGCATTCGAAACTCGTCTATTTCAATATCCCGCCTCACCGACTTCTCCAAACTAACCATTTTGGCACAGTCTATTGGCAAAAGAGAATCAAGTTTTTCCTTAATTCGTGGCATTGGAATACTTCGCGCTCCTTTCATCTTCCTTAATACTAATAACCCAACACACACACACACACACACACACAAAGCTGCAACCTTTTTTCCCCCCAATTTATTAGCTTTAACCTAATTTCCCAAACCCTAATTAATTCAATTTTCCCCCAAATTGCATGCCGGAAACTCGCCGGAAATGTCCCCGCCGGCGGCTTCGGTAGATTTCCGTCCCCCTTCCGATCCCAATTTCACCTTCAATTTCAATTCTTCCCATGACCAAAACCCTAATTTCGAGCGCTGCTCCTTCAACGCCGGCGCCGCCTCTTTTCCGACCACTAATAATAATAATCATAACAACATTAATAATCCTCCGTCATCTTTCTCTGGGCCGGGCCGGGCCGGCCCGAGGCATAAGCCGAGGCTGGTTAAGCAGAAGAGGAGGAGCGGCAAAACGACGTCGTTGTTATCGGGCGATGCGGTTGATTCCGGGTTTAACCCGTTTCGGTCAGTGCGGTCATCAACTGCTGATCATTTGAATTGTATTAGCACTGGTAGTGATAATAGTTGTTGTGATAGTAATAGTAATAATAATAATAATAATAATAATAATAATAATAATAATAATAATAATAATAATAATAATAATAATAATAATGGTAGTGTTGTTGGTGGTGAGTTGGATGGTGTGGGGTTTGTTTTCGGGGGTTTGAATTCGAGTAATAATAAAGCCGAAGGTGGCACCGCGGCTGTTGGGGGTGGTATTAAAGGAGGGAATGATAGCGCGGAGAATAAAGAATTTAGGTTTGAGGAGAAAGTAGGAGGAGCTGATTCGAATGGTATAAGACGAGAAAACGGTAAGGTTGGAGCTGCTGGATTTTGTTTTGGTGCCACTGGTAGTGATCGAGTTGGTGTTGGACTTTGGGAGGAATTGAAGAGGCTGAATATTAAGAGTAATGAGGAGGGTGGTTTTGGTGGTCGAAAAGATGAAGGTAAAAGCAATGTGGGTGTATCTAGTGGCGGGAATGAGTCTTTTGTTTTTGGGAGTGGTGGGGTGAGCTCTGATGTGTCTGGTGGAAGTTCTGCTCCTTTGGGAAGTGAGAAGAGTGGTATCGATTCGAGTGGAAATGATGAAAGTATCAATGCTGGGGAGACGAGTGTGGAAGGACCCTCTTTTGCGGATAACAACAATGTCTTTGTATTTGGAAGTGGCGGAAATTCCACTAGTGCTGGTGGTTCTATCTTGGCTGATGGAGGTAGTGTGGAAGATGTGCTTCGGTCGTTATTCTCGTCTTCAAGCTTTGGTGGTGAAGTAGGTAGTGGAAAGCCTGAGTCTTGTTCTGTCTCTGATGAGAAGAAGGCAGACCGTGGTTTTGCCGGTATGGCTCGTTGTTCGGGGGCATCTACCTCAGAATGTACTTTGCCTGAAATTAATACCCCCTTGTCGTTCGTAGTAAATCTACCTAGTGAAGTAGGGAGAAAGGGAGATTCTAGTGTGAGAACTCGAGGTTTGAGGGACAAACATTCGAAGAAGAGAACAGGAAAGGCAAAACACTGTAATGCAACTAAGCAGGAGTCTGTAAAAAGACCCTCATCTGGTACAAGTGTCACACAAGAGCAAGAAGCAGGCGAATGTTACTCACCAATGGACTTTTCTCCTTACGAGGATACTCCTGCAAACAATGACGAGTCTCTTACTGGACAAGAGACAACTGGTCAATCTAAGGTGGAATGTGGTCATGTGCCTGAGGTGTACGCAGAAGCACAATCAGACCTGCGGTTCACAAGAAATGGGCAGAGTCCCACTACTTCTAATCCTAGAGCTGGCTTTAGTGCAAATATGAACGGCAATGATGGTAATGAGGCCCAATTCACTTTCAATTCTGATGTGGCCAGTGAAAGTCTGGATAAGCTTTCATTCACCATATCAAGTCCTAGTTCCCTAAGACGTCTTCCGAAGAAAAAGTTTCGGATGAAACCTGCTGTCGTGGCTGGCACAAGTTCGATAGCCGGTGGTTCTTCCTTGGCTGGAAGTGGAACTCCTCTTTTCAGTAAGCTTGATGGTCCAAATGGAAAATTCTCTGTTTCTTCGAGCAAGGGAAAGCATGACGTTAGA
Source organism: Spergularia bocconei (assembly GCA_963457585.1). NCBI lineage: Eukaryota > Viridiplantae > Streptophyta > Magnoliopsida > Caryophyllales > Caryophyllaceae > Spergularia > Spergularia bocconei. The sequence continues at coordinate 512,379 of OY734946.1, read as the reverse complement.
TTTCACACGGAGGAGAGTTGTGAATCTGCATTCAGCTCAGCAGAAAAAGCTTGTGATAAGTGGCGAAAGAGGTAGTTAATATTTCATCTATTGAGCCCTGTATTTTGCTTTAGCTGCTGCTATTAACAATTTTAAATTACTTGCTACAGAGGGAATGAAGCCTATGAACGGGGTGATCTTTCAAAAGCCGAAGATTGTTACTCATGGGGTGTGGATTGCATCCCTCAAGGTGCAGCAGCAGGTGTTGTTTTCACACCTCTCGTGCGTTGTTACAGTAATCGTGCTGCAACAAGAATGGCTCTTGGTAGGGTGAGAGAAGCTGTTCGAGATTGTCTTATGGCTGTTAAGCTTGATCCCACTTTCTACAGAGCGCAGATGAGAGCTGCAAAGTAAGTCTTGCTATTTACACTTTGATGGAATCCCTTTTCTATCTCATGGTGATTTGGTGATCCCGAGATATGAGAGTATCCTTAATACTGGACTGCCTAATTGATAATTATCTATTTTTGGGAAGATAATATTTTGCATTTGTGTCAGTCTTTGCTGGATGTGTTTTCGCCAGTGTGTTTTTAGTTTATATTTTCCTAAAGTGCTTGAACTATTGTCCCAAGATTTGATGCGTGATGCCGGATTTGTTACATTTGCTTTAACGCTCATCTTTTCTCTCGAATTTTTTGCCTCTCTCAATTGGGTTCTATGTTGTTGCAGTTGTTATCTTCAGCTTGGGGAGTTGGAGGATGCCATGAAATGCTTTGGCAACATCATGGAGTCATCGGAGGCTGTTATTCTTGATAGGCGAGTCCTCATCTCAGCGTCTGAGGGGATCCAGAAGTCTCAGGTGAATTTAAGTTCTTTATACTACAACGCACCTATAATGTTATACTTTGTACAGATTTGTGATTAATTATGTTCTTAACTTATAACATTTGAATTGCTGATGGCTCTTGAAGGTGGTTTCTATTAATCTCTATCGTACTAGTGTGCTTGTCATGTTAGGATGACTAGCTGTTAGCATTGCTTTCCCCTTAAAAATCTGCGAGTACAATGGCTGTCATGATTTCTTTTAAAGGAACTTCCTTTTAATCTCTCAAGTACTAATGTGCTTGTCATCATTAGAATGAATTCTCTTGGTATTTAGCTTTTAACACTGCATGCCCCTTAAAATCTGGGAGGACAATGTCTGTCATGCTGGGGCAGTTTTATAGTTTATTGTAGCATATCGTCTTTAAGGTAGCTCATTGGATATTTTGGGCCGGTTTTGTTAGAAATTGATGCCGGTAAGAACATTTTGGTAATCAAATGCCCAAGTACAAGACAAACTATCTAAAGAACAAATGTACAGAGGTTCTAGAGAGTAGAGACTCAAATTTCGAAGAAACATTTCCTTATGTAGTGGTGAACTGGTGATATACTGATATGTTAGAAAGCTACACATGAAGGAATAGGCTTTCTTTCTTAGCGTTGTTATCTGTCATGGAACCGTCGCACAATTTCCTTTTATTAGGGACATCTGGACAAGAAAGATAGTTGTGCTGTACTAATGGGAGTCGTTTTCATTTTTCAGAAAGTGACTGAACTTTCCAATCGTGCGGGTGAACTTTTGAGACTCAAGTCATCTGAAGCTGCAGCTAGTGCTTTGGACTTAATCAGTGAAGCAATGTCTATGAGTACATACTCTGAGAAGCTTCTTGAAATGAAAGCTGAGGCTCTTTGCATGGTACAACTAATCTCTGACATTTACTTTAGTGCTTGTTCTGGTGATAATTCACTGCAACTTTTGGTCTTAGCTCGTGCTGCCTTTTGCAGTTGCGGAGGCATGACGAAGCAATAGCATTGTGCCGCCAGACGCTTGATTTTGCAAAAAAGAACTTCACTGTCTTATTTTCTGGTGACCATGAAGCGAATGGTTCTTGTTCAACCATACAAAGTTGGAGGCAGCATGTGTTGTATAAGTGCCACTTCCATTTGGGAAAGCTTGAGATGGCTCTTGATTTGATAGAGAAGGAAGAGTAAGTGAAATTTATGTCAGCTGTCATGATTAAAGCTTTTTGAGGAGATTTAGTTTTTTGGGCTCTTGTTTTAGGGCGTGGACTAAAATGTGAGATGTTAATGTCAACTACTTGTGTGTTCTTTGAGTAGGTCTGGAGCCAAAACCCAGGAATCGACTAATCAACTAGCCATCACTATTGGCGAATTACTAAAAGAGAAGGTATCCTTGTGCATCCTCCTTTTCTGTTTCTTGATGCTAGTTTGCATGTGATCTGTGTTTGTCACTATATGGTAAACATTTATTTTCGGAGGCTGTAAGGAGTTGTGAGTTTTTATTATGGAGGGTGGACTATGAATTTCAGTTTCGCGTACCTATATATGATTGATAACAATCTTATAATTCCTAAAATAAATTAGTGCTCCTGTGTTTCATGACATCACTTCATTCCCTTTTTGCTGTGTGTTCCTGGTCCACCTGGTTTTTCTAGCTCAACATATCAAGATGATTTGCAATTGCTCCTATGATTTATGTCAATCGAATATGCTGCCTGTATACACCTGACGTTTCCTTTATGCTGTGTATGACAATCATTGACAAAACTTATGAGAACCCCCTCCGCTAGCTACTTTTTATTCGACTCTTGTAGCTTTCCTTGCAGTGAGTACCTATATGCTATTGGCCTACATTTTGGTTATTCGTTTCTATCTGTAGTGAAGATCACTGTTCTTTTGTTTTGGAGCATAAGATTAAATCAAAATGGGACAAAATTGTCTGTACTTGTGTTGTGAAGTACCAATCAGTCGGTGCCATTTTTAGATTCAGTTTTCTCTATGGGTAATCTGAAACCACCTCTCTATGTTTCCAAGGTAAAGCTGAGTACTTCCGACCCCCTACCTTGCCATATGCAGGAGCCTTTGAGGCACTGGGATAGTTATCTTTATTATTTTTTCTGTACTTTGTCTGGTGCTGTGAAATGTCCCAGTATTCTGATCTATAGCATCGATTTTTGGCTGCAGAGTGCGGGGAATACTGCTTTTCAGTCTGGAAAACATGTAGAGGCTATTGAACATTATACCACGGCTATTTTTAGTAGTATGGAATCTCGTCCATTTGCAGCAATATGCATATGCAATCGTGCTGCTGCACACCAAGCCTTGGGACACATAGCTGATGCAATATCTGATTGCAGCTTAGCCATTGCCCTTGATGAAGAATATCCCAAGGTTTGTAGAGCTGTTACTTTGGTTTTTCGTTGATAGAGAATATTATTGTAGGGAGGATGTTCTAGAGTTGGGGTAATTGGAGTGGTCTCCAAGACATTGCTTATTCTTGCAGCAGAACCCGAATCCAGTACTTGGTACAAGTCTCCCACACAACCCCAACTGTTTGTATATGGTAGAACACATTCTATGCGGGTAATATGACTCCCAAGGGGTTAACCTGGAGAACGGAACATATGTGATATCCAGATATATTGATTTTTTTGGATAATTTCCGTCGTCACCTTTCCCACAAAGAAGGGATAATGAGAAAAGGCTTCAAGTGTGTTGTGATCATTATATGATTTAGGGAAGGTTTCATGCTTTTTATTTGGTTAACTCCTGACAACAATTCATATCTGTTCCAGGCTGTTTCTAGAAGGGCAACTTTGCATGAGATGATTAGAGACTACAGAATGGCTGCCAGTGACCTTCAGAGACTGATCTCTCTTCTCGAGAAACAATCTGTGGAAAAATCAAAACAATCTGGCTCTGGAAATGGAAAAGAATTAAGACAGGTTCGACACCGGCTTTCCTTGATGGAAGAAGAAGCAAAAAGAGACATCCCGTTGGACCTGTACCTCATTTTGTAAGTGCAATAATCTGGATGCTCAAATGTTTCTTTAATTGTGATAGCGTGTAGATTTGCACATGATCATCACTACTATGGTAATCTGAATGAGTCTGAATCACTGGATTTTATATGAATTGTACGCGTTCAAAGTTCTAGAGGTACTCCTTAGGTTGAAGTGCAACCACCTTGATATGCATAAATATGGTTCTGCATAATTAGGTGAATTGTGATTTAGTTTTCCTGTGTACGGCGTACCCTCTGTTCTCCTTCCCCTACGAATACCTCCCACAACCTTGCCTTCATTTTATGTAATTGAACATATGGATTACCTTTTGTGATATAAGTTGAAGCAATAAATCCATTCTTTTTATCTGTAGCTGTTTTATCTAGACATTGCATTCAATTAAATGTTGGCAATGGTTGCTTCAGAAGTCTTTACAAGTTCAATTCTTTGCATAAGAACCATACTAATTTTTCACCTTCCTATCAACATCTCCAAAATATTACAGGGGAGTAAATAAATCCGATCAGGCATCTGAAATCAAAAAGGCCTACAGGAAGGCAGCTCTCAGACATCATCCTGACAAGGTACTTTCCAACTTGCGTTATATATGATTTGCAACTGATCAATCTTCAGTTTTATGTATTCAGTCCGAATCCAGTTAGTCTTTGTGTTGTTACATATCAGTATGTATGCTAGATTCGTACTTATCTCATCCCCTGTATTGTCATAGGCTGGTCAGTCCTTAGTAAGAACTGATGTTGGAGATGACGGGCGTCACTGGAAGGACATTGCAGAGTTGGTTCACAAGGATTCAGATAGGTTGTTTAAAATGATTGGTGAGGCATATGCGGTGCTGTCAGATCCAACCAAGGTACGTGATCTATTATCTTATTACGTTTCTCTGGAGTTTACTACACCTATATATCATTAGTGATTTTACCTTAGGTTGGGCTAACATATAGTGCTCACATGTCTGTTTCCCTTTTCTTTATCTGTATGCTTTCATGGATATAGTCTAGCTTTTTATTGTTTTTATCCTGACAAGCACCTTCTCTTCTGTTCAGCGCGAAGAGTATGATGAAGAGGAAGATATGAGGAAAGCTCTGAAGGAGAGCAACAGAAGCACTGGAAGGAGACATTCAGAACACTACTATCATGGCTATGGCTACCCGTTTGAGAGGAGCAGCAATAGGCGAAACTGGCAGGATAGCTACAGAACCTACAGCAACTCATACAGAAGATGGTGAAGACTTTCCTTCGCACTAGAGCTTTTTGGTCAAGATAGAGTGCAGAGTGTGGCAATGGCAGGCAGGTGCTGACCATGAGGCTTCTCAAGCCTTTTTCCGCAACTGTTTGTTGCTTGTCACTCACAAGTCACAAGGAATGGAGTTGCATCAGAGCATATATATATTGCTTATTTGGGTAGCAACTCACTTCTTCATAAGCTGCCCTCTCACGAGGACGAGGAGCTTGAGGTGACCGGTCCAGCATTGTCACATGTCACGTGCTGTGAATGATGATGGCCCTTCGTGTATTCTCAAGGGTCACTCTGCAGTGACTGTAGAAGAATATAATGAGAGCCGAGGTGTGCAAAGATGGCATTCGGAAAGCTCCACTACAATAGTTTCGTAGATGGCTAAGATAGTAATAGGTGGACCTTGTTTATGCTGTTGGTTGGAAACAAGGTGTCCTATATGAGATATTGGTGGAGAGAATAAAGTTAAGCAATGAAGGGCGGAGGAGAGCCTGGTAATGTCGCAGCTGGCAGTCGACCTGCTATGCCAAAACTGCTTGTACTTGGTAATACACAGGTAGTCGGGTGGTTAGATATATAAGGAATATATCCCCATTTGTATCTTATGTCTGAACGAATACCTTGATTACTCCATTTTTTGCCTCTTTTTGGGCCGTGAAATTGATTTTTCTGACTATAGTAGTCACAATTAGCAAACGAGCCTTCCAGCATAGTTTAGGCGCAGCCGAGTCTTTTTCTTATCCTTGGTGTTTGATACTTTCGCAGCTTATTCCGTTACATTGTGTTGGTTAAGAGCCGCCTCATATATTGCCCGTAAACCAATCGTTAACGAACAAACCTAAACAAACATGACATATCGAGTCATTTCCCACTCAGACTCACAAATTCTAAGCATTCCGTCATTGCATACTCCGATATCATGACAAACTTTTGAATTCAAAATCGCATCCTAAACTTTCGTTATTTGATCCTTTTCAAAAGAAAATACATCTCATAAAAAAAAAAAATTCATATTCCGTATCACCAAAACCACCGCTAGTAATTTACATATTTCAGAAAAAAAAAAAACACTCACTCCGTATAATAGTTTTAACTTTCAAACTTAATAAAAAAAAATAAATAAATTATGAAACTTATACCGTTACATCCATAACCAAAAAAACCGTTTCCTTAAAACTCGATCTTTTCGTTTCGGTATCATTTCTTACCTTAGACTCGACCTGTAATCCTTGGACCTTTAAAAAAACCCACTCCGTCTCTACTCGAGTCCCTCTTCTCCCTATGTTCCTGAAATAACTTGTACCGTTACATCCATAACCAAAAAACCTGTTTCCTTAAAACTCGATCTTTTCGTTTCGATATCATTTCTTACCTTAGACTCGACCCGTAATCCTTGGACCTCTAAAAAAAAACCCACTCTGTCTCTCCATTTCTCAATTACATAAACCCTACTACTGAAGAGAGAAACTCATCTCATCCACTGAGAGGGAGCAGCAACAGCAGCTTCACCAATACGCAACAACAAAAACAACAATGGCGAAATACGACCTAACTCCTCGTATCGCGCCGCATCTCGACCGTCATCTGGTCTTCCCCCTTCTCGAGTTCCTCCAAGAGAGGAATCTTCACCCTGAAGATCAACTTCTCAAGGGCAAGATCCAACTCCTCAACAACACTAACATGGTCGATTACGCCATGGATATTCACAAATCTCTCTACCATACCGAAGATGTTCCTCAAGGTTTGCACTTTCTCTCTCCTAGGGTTTTTGTTTTAATTTGATTTTATTGATTTTATTTTTGGGGGTTTTTGTTTTTGTTGGTCGTTTTTGGGGATTAATTTTCTAGGGTTTATGATTTGATTGATTGAATGAATGTGGGTTTTGTTTGGTGGTGATAATTGTTTTGATTTTAGGGGTTTAATTGGTGATTTTTGGGGGATTTGATGATTTTCTAGGGTTTTTGATTTGATTTTTGGTAATTATTGTGACTGATTGATTTAATTGAATGAATGTGGGATTTGTTTGGTGGTGATAATTATTTAATTTTGGGGGATTTTCTAGGGTTTATGATTTGATATTTGGGAATTTGTTGTGATTGATTGATTTAGTTGATTTAATTGAATGGGTGAATGTGGGTTTTTTTTGGTTGGTGGTGATTTTTGTTTTGTTTTGTTTTGTTTTGTTATGTGTAGAGATGGTGGATAGGAGGGTGGAAGTTGTGGCGAGGTTGAAGGCGTTGGAAGAAGCGGCGGCGCCGTTGGTGGGGTTTTTACAGAACGAGGAGAAAGTTCTTGAGTTGCGTGCTGACAAGCAGTACAATCTTCAGATGCTTAATGACCGCTATCAGGTACTCCTTCTTTCGGCTTTTGTAGCTGTTTGTGTGTTTTTGGGTTTTTGGTTTGGTTCAAGTGTCGAATTTAGACTGTGTATTGTCGTGTTTGTGAAGTTTAGAGAGTGTGTTTTGGTGAGGTGGTTGGATTGTGAGATGGAGTGGGAGTAAGGTGACGTGGTTTTGGGGGAAGTTTAGGTCTTTTTGCATTAGGCATGGATGTTAGTTTTGCGTGATTGTGTTTACAATGTTGTAGCAGTTGTTTGATAGGGCGGTTTTTGGCGATGATAGGAGCTGGGTTAGTGTGTGGTTTTATGTTTTTTTTTGTCTGCGACAAAACCTTGAAAGCTCATTCCTTTGTTTTTGTGGTGTTCAGACTGTTCACCTGATTTAACTTTGGATGTATTTTTCGCTTTTAGTCGTACTGAAATGACAATTTTAGGCTGTATATCGTTGTGTTTATGAAGTTTAGCTAGTGTATGTTGGTGAGGTGGTTGGACTGTGAGACAGAGTGGAGAGTAAACGGACATAGTTTTTGGCACGAAGTTCAGTTATTTTTGCAAAGGCATGGATGTCAATTTCGTGTAATCATGCTCTCAATGTTGTAGTAGTTGTTCAATAGAATGCAGTCTGGTGATATGATAGGAGCTGAGTTTGTATGGCTATTTGTTCACCTGATTTAGCTTTGCCCAATTATTGCACCTTTGAAATGGAGAAAAAAATTTCTGTTTTGCGGATTAATTTCCCGGTTGGTGTGTTTTTTCCTATTTATTTGATGTAAACTAGGATAAACGTGGTGATGCTATTAGAAGCAGTAGAGGCTTTGTAGAATTTGTGCTGGAGCTTGTTATAAATATTATGTGTGCTTGAATGGAATATGGAATAACTGTTGGGAGGTATTTATGTTAATGTACCATCTGTAATTGATGGAATGACCTAAATGGGTGAATTTTATGGCGTGGCTTGTGGGAACTTCTGTGACTGGTTGAATGTATGAAGATGCTGACTGAAAAAGAGATAATAGCTGATGACTGAGCAGTTGTCATATTTAGGATAATGTTATCTCTTGCGATGTTTGACTGTGGTGTTGATTTTCATCATTTTTTGGTACAATGACTATGTGGTCTTAGATGGTGTTGCTGTTGTTTTTTTCTTTATCAGATTGGCCCAGAGCAGATAGAAGCACTGTATCAGTTCGCAAAGTTCCAGTTTGAGTGTGGGAACTACTCAGGCGCATCTGACTTTCTATACCAGTACAGACTTCTGTGTTCCAGCAATGAGAGGACTCTTAATGCATTGTGGGGAAAGCTTGCAGCTGAAATTTTGATGCAAAACTGGGAAGTTGCTCTGGGAGAACTTACTCACTTGAAGGAGATGATTGATTCTAAGGTCTTGTCTACTTGTTTTAGCGGGTGTTATTACTGAGCTCCTTGTTTTTGTCTGTTTGCTGATTATCGCCATTCATGCAGTACAAATTTGCATCAGCTTTGCATCAGGTGCAGAGTAGAGTATGGCTGATGCACTGGAGCTTGTTCATCTATTTCAACCATGACAAGGGCATTAATCTGATCATTGATTTGTTTAACCAGGACAAGTTTGTCACCTGCACCCTTCTTGTCAAATCTTTTGTTACTTCATCCTGTGTTGCTTTTTTGTGGGGTGGGAGCTTTTATCCATTACTGCTGACTGTTGTTATCCTGTTTATTTGTCCTCTGAGTGGCATCAGCGGTTCGTTCAAGTCAACTCCCATATGCCTCGACGGGTTATGGATTATTGTATAATGTTTTTGTTTCTTCGTTTTGTGCGTGAGTAGTTTTGACTAGGGGGAGCTTACTATCGTATCTGAAATTTGCAAAGCTCTTGTTTTATACTCCTCCCCCCCTCAAACTTGTTCAACTTAGTTATTATTGTCATCTGCTCCCTTCGTGCCAAAAGTTTTGTACTTGTTCTGTTGTTCTCTTGTGGGTCCTGAGTGTTGTTAGTGCAGTTGTATTGTCTGTTTTGGTCTTCTGAGTTGAACTAATGCTTTGTTGAAGTTAACTTCCTTGTGCTGTACCTATCATTGTTCATTTGTTTGTCATGGAAAAGAAACTCTTTCTATTTCTTTCCTCTTGTGTGGGTGTTTTTGGCCTGGTGGTGGGGGAGCTTAATGTGGTATCTCAAATCTGCTAAGCTCTCTTTTCTTTCCTTCCGATTTATTTAGTCTTTATATTTATTTAACACTTGCTTATCAACTTAGTGAATCATTGCTTTCCTTGCAGGTATCTTAACGCTATTCAGACAAATGCTCCTCATCTTCTACGTTATCTCGCCACAGCGTTTATTGTCAACAAAAGTAAAAGGCCCCAGTTTAAGGATTTTATTAAGATCATCCAACAAGAGCAATGTTCCTATAAAGATCCAATTACTGAGTTCTTGGCGTGTGTGTTTGTCAACTATGACTTTGACGGGGCACAGATCAAGTTGAGAGAATCCGAAGAGGTAATGGTTGTTTTGTCTACAGTAACTAGTGCCTTTTGTTTTGTGCCCATTGCTGCATAATCTGTTACTGAGTCTGGAGGCTCTCTAAGTTAAAATTTTATAATCTCACTGAGCTTCAAGATCAGATGGTGTAGATTTCATTAATTGCCTGTTTAGTTTCTGGATGCATTCAATTCGAATTGTGAATTTTATTGCTAACCCTACTCTTGAAATTTCATTACTAGTGAATACAATTCCTAGTGATAGTACCCTTTTTACCGGGTAAGTCTGGCATCCCAAACCTTTTCAGATAGGGTGTGGGGCTTAACCCTTGGGAGTGGTGGGGGGGGGGGGGGATAGGTGAGGACATTTCAACACTATTGTTGATGACTTGTTTGGTTGTGATTATCATTATCTCTACTATGAGAAATAAAGATCTATGGAGACTATGCGTAGGTAAAAGAGGGAAACATAAAATAATGTCTAATTGGCAGAATTTGTGATTCACGTGTCCCGTTTCTGCATACAAACTATTCGACTGCATCGTATCAAGTTGTAACTTCCATTAATTAATGTTCTTAGTTGGGGATTGATTTCATGTAAGGTGGAAACTTTAATCTTTGGCGGGCATGACCTACATAGAGGGTTCCAGTTAGTAAGGGATATTTCGTGTTTTCTTTGTTCAGGGTGGATGGCGTAACTTCAGTATGTTATATTCTGTTGCCTCTTTCAAAATTACCTTTTTCCCCTTCTAATAATTCTATCTGCTTGCCTTCGTGCTTACACATATCCTTTCTCTGTCCTTCTGTTTCCAGGTTATCTTGAATGATCCATTCCTTGGTAAACGGGTTGAGAATGGTGATTATGCCATCGTTCCTATGAGGGTTGAGTTCCTTGAAAATGCCCGTCTTTTCCTTTGCGAAACTTACTGCAGGATACATCAGAGGATTGAAATGGGGTATGTTGCCACTTTGTTAGGACATTCATTTGGTAATAATTCCTCAAGATGTTGCTAGTCAATAGTGTTTGGTTTTCTGCATTATCTTTGGCATCAGATAGTCTTAATGTCTTTGAGTTGTGAAAGGACAAACGCCAGGGAGGATAAGGGAAAATAAACAAGTAAAAGATGAATTGTTATTGCCCGAGGAAATAGAAACTCTAAAAGAGAGTTGTGTGCTTTACTTCTTTTAAACAGTTTAGTTTTTAGTTTTAAAAAGGCTTGCACTTTACACGCAATTGAGTCAGTGTGGTGTGAGAAAATAAGGAATTATGGATTCTCATTTCTCCCCTTTCCTAGTCTCTCAGTCGTGTTAATAAGAGGATATCTGCTTCCCTTTCAGTTCTTCGTATGCATTAGTGTTTACAGAACCTTATAGGCTCGTACCCATGTGGTAAGTTGCAAATAGAATTGCCCTTGCGTATGTAAAGAAAATAGACAAAATGATGCTGAAAGATTCTGCTTACATTTATTTTTGTGGCAAATTTGTGCTTGGATGCTTTGCTGTATCAAATGTGGTTGTGGTGTTATTATGTTGGCTCTGAACTCCGAGCTCCGAACCTTTGATTCTGCTAGTTAACTGTATGTTTTGTTTGGCTTAGGGTCCTTGCCGAGAAGTTGAACTTGAGTAACGAGGAAGCAGAAAGGTGGATTACTGATCTCGTTAATACCTCAAGGCTAGATGCCACGATTGATGACCAATCAGGCACTATTTGCATGAAGCCCAACTATCCTAATGTGTAAGTACAAACCCAATCTTGTTTTCAGATTTCTTGCTTCCCATGAATTGTGGTGCTTGATACTTCCTACTAACAACCAACTTCGGTGTTCTTCCAGGTATGAGCAGCTTATAGATCACACTAAATCTTTGTCAGGACGAACATCCAAGTTATTGGACTCACTTCTCCCACAACAGCCGCAAGCAGCTAGATAATTTTCAACAGGGAGTAATCTGCTGGGACTTTTGTACCTGTTTTTGAATCTTTGGTTTTTGTAACTTCTAAGTGCTACATTCAATCACTGTAGATCCTCTAAAATTTATTGCATTACAAATTTACAATCCATTTTAGAGATGCCTTCTCTGAGATGGAATTTTTCTCGAGGAATCGTTTACAGAATTTTATTTTCCCGACATTCGAAAAGCATATCTAGTACAGAATTTTACACAACTTTATTCCAACTAGATTACTGGTTTTACATACAAAAATGAGATGTATGTGATCCACGCAACATCTTGATAAACGACTTTGGTTTAACAAATTGACGAGAATCATATCTTATCACATACGGAGTATTATCTTACTTAGCAAAATCATATTATATACAGAGTACACATCTTCGTTTGCATGTCGAGGTTAAGCTGCCGAAAGTCAGGTAGCATATAAGAAAAAGTTGTATTCGTATTCTTAGGCCATGGGTACCCTGTGTGCTGTGGGGATGTTGGGTATCGTATACTAATCGGATCGACTTGGACGACGGGGTAATCACATTTTACGTGGTTTGAAGATTATTGAGAAGTTGGTGGATTTCGAACTTTTACTAGCTTATTCTACACGATATTTGTGTATGTTAAGGTACGCCAATCTTTTATTTATGTGGGTGATGTTTATGTAAAAAGCAGTGACTCTAATATGAGAGAATATTGGGATTTTTTTGTGTGTCAAGAATCTGGACAATCATGAGAAGCCATACAAATTTAATTTCGTTGTGGTGGCAATATTCTCTAAAATTGCCCATAGATGTCTCCTTACATGCAAGAATCTAAGATGTAATGCATCGTACTCTCACAAGCATTTTCCATGGCTTTATCAGTTTCTCATATTCGATGAAGATTGCGTAAGACAAGCGCATAGCTCATTTTTTATTCCCGTTTCCTCAAAGGTAAGGTAGAAAGGGTAACACGATGTAGATAGACGAGCATAAATTCATTACATCATCATCGATTACACTTATAAATAAACTTGACTTTCATATTTTAGTTTGCGATTACATTTGTGCGAGCAAAGAAAGAAACCACTTACACTAGTATCATCACTTTTCCAAAGACGACACTTAATCTTTACTCTCCTAGGGCAAGGCAAGATTACTAGCATGAGCTACTATGGCAATTCGTATGAATACGGGGCTCCAGTCCAGGTCCAGGCCCAGGCCCAACCTCAAAGGTACTATGGTGGACCTCAAGGATACGGAGTGACGACCCAAGCCCAAGCCCAAAACTACTACGACAAACCATATGGATATGGATACGGAAACACCCAAGCCCAAGCCCAATCTCCACGGTACTATGGTGGATCACAGGGGTACGGTGCCGCCCAAGCCCAACCACAATTGTACAACAACAAACCATCCGGGTATGGGCCTCAAGCCCAACAATACCAATCATATGGTTATGGGTCACCAAACAATGGGCCGGACCTCGTGGAGAGCATGATCGGGCCGGGTCAAGCTTTTCCTCCCGGGACCGACCCGAAGATCATAGAGTGTTACAACCGGATGGATCGAGATGGAAATGGTGTGATTGATGATAGGGAGCTTCAATCAGTGTTGTCTTCCATAAGCCAACAGTTTAGTCTTCGAACGGTCCATCTACTAATGTGCTCTTTCACCTACAACACAACCCAACGTACCATTGGTAAGGTTTTCAATTCGATACGTTTTTTCATATAGGTCTTGCTCGGCAGAATTAGCTAGTAGCGAACAAAATCTCGTGATAGAAATGGTGAAACCAAGGTTTAATTAGGTTTAATATATATAATGGGTCCGAAATTTTTTGTAGGTTATTCGAACGTCTTAATATATGTTAGCGAGTATGACCAACTTTCGTGTGTCCGTTATTCATGTTCTAACGTTATGTTCTGCTTAAACAGGACCTAAGGAATTCATTCCACTTATCAAGTGTTTGCAAGAATGGAGGGTAAGTATCAAGTTCGAAGTTTTGATAAATTATAGAGGTGTTTAACTTACTAATTAGCAAATAATGTTTATTTCTATTCAATTGCTTATAATTATTTGGTGTTTGGTTTGTTTCAGTCGATTTTCCAAAGATTTGATAGGGATCGAAATGGAAGGATTGATGCACTTGAGCTAAGACAAGTTTTTCAAAACTTAGGGTATCCTGTGACACCAGTCATTTTGAATTTGCTTATTTCCAAATTCGATAAATCTGGAGCTATGTGCTCCATTGGATATGACAACTTTATCGAGTACGTTTCTATATTTCATTCGTTCCATTCTTGTTTGCGGGGCTTATATTTATATATTTTGTTGTTAAAACGTTTTAGGCGAAATTTATAAGTAACATTTAATTCGGTAATGTCTCTTTTATGTTGCATCTAAATTGATAGTGCTATCGAAAACAAAAAATGAAAGAATATAATCCTCTAGGTAAATTTCAATATGCATCATTCTATTTGTGATTCTATAACATTTTTTTCTTTTGTCTGATGTCGCAGGTGCTGCATTACCGTCAAGGTAATTAATCAACTCATATATATGGATTTTAACTACGAATTCTTGAGTTAATAGCCTTAATAATTTTTAGTGATTTATCTCATCATAATTAACAATTATATATTATACGTAAAATACAGGGATTGTCGGACAAATACAGGGCAAAAGTGGACTACTCAGGCTCTGCAACTTTCACATACGAAGAATTCATACTCAATGTTCTGCCTTTCATCGTAGCTTAATTTATTAGAAAATCTTCGCGTGTCTTTAAAATTTTATGTCTTCTATACAAAGAAGTTAAGGGTATGTGATTTCTTTTGTGCTTTCTTTAAAACTAGTAGTGTAATTGTAAGGAGTTTTATTTGTCTGTATTAATGAAATCGTAAGTGTTTTATCATTTTTGATGACTTCGATCTCGTAAAAGATAGATAGAAGAAAGACCGTATGTAAGAGTGCCATTTTGATAATGAGCAACAACTTGAAAATAATTTCGATAGTCGATGTAATTACCGTAAGACAAATTATTATATATGATGAATTTTGCTTCATTTTTTAAAAAAATATCGTGAAAAAGTAGATACTAGATTAACTACTACGGAGTATCACTCTTAAATCTCTACACCTCTGCCTCGGGATTTGGTGTAAGAATTGTTTCACATGGACCTCTTATAAGAATTTGAACATCTTTTTCAAATTTACGATCGAGTTGGCTCATCCCTGAATAATTCTGCATCACTTGACTTCATAATCATCCTTAGAAAAAAGTTGGGAAATTTGAGAGTACCGTGAAAATTATTACTGTCATAGTTGCATTTTTTGTAAGGCCAGGAAGATCCATATGCGGAGTATATGTTTTTGCATATGCTTGTGCGAACAAATTAAAGGGATTCGATTAAAAAAATGTTCCATTTGCATTGAAGTTGGCCGTCCAAAAATAGGAAAGAAATGGTGATGAATATGAATATGTGATGCATGCTCAAAGTTTTCGGCATCCTTTGTTCCCCCCTACTCCATAGTATTCCTACTCAGACTTTCGAATGTAATCAAATCCGCAAGATGAGTCGTATAAAGTGTCTGATGATGTTATAAGCGTAAACAGCTCTGCAATACACAATGGTTGTTGTAGGGCAAAATCTGTCACCATGCGGCCATCATATATATACAACAATTTCCAATTCACTACCCTGTTAAATGACGTCGTTTTTTGCTTAACGACATCAGATTTTGGCGTACATTGCACAATAAATCAGAAACACATATCTACAATAATAGTTGTACTACAAGGGATAGATAATATTTGATTTAAATACATCAAAGTCATGATTCTATTCGACCACTACTACATACAATTTTTTTTTTTCGTAATACTTCTTAGTATAGACAATAATGTTACCAAGAAGATAATCCGACCTATAAGTACAAATCTAAACAACTCGATATTCAATATGATTCGATTCAGCAAATTAAACTTGTTAAGATATGTTTTTTGCCCTAATTAATTAATATAAACATTCTCTTCACAAGTTATTCCCTTGAACCATGATAGATAGGCTAAGATATAGTATGTATGTGTACCATAAGAGATCAGATAACTAGATAAAATAGATGCCTCATCTCTGAAATTTGCATCCTTTTTCATTCGAAATTTTAAATCTTATCGTTTGAGCTAAAATATTTCGGGGTTTAATAAATCAACTTGATAGTTAGTGCACTCGAAATAATACCCGAATTTTCCAACCGTACACTCTTCTTGCAACTTGTTTACCATACGAATTCGTAATTTCGATCCCATGACTACATTCTTTCACACGTCGATCGATACTCGATAGGGCAACTATTTGATTCTGATAGCATGATTTGTGAGCTCGCACGCACTTCCACTTGATCGAGCATGTCAAAATGTTCTGATAATGAATTCCACAAAACTTAGCTTACAATTTACAAGAATCTAAAGATTCAAGAACAACTCCCATGCATACTTTTTTCAACTTATAAAAACCCCCATTATCTTCTCAACTTTCTTGCATCTAACAATAATCACACAAAATCTAAAGCAAATTAAGCTAGAACAAACACTTAGCTTCTTTTGCAAGAATGCAGGCTTACCCTCAACGCTACTGCGCTGACGAATCGTCAGAACAACAACAACAATACTACAGATCATCCCAAAACCAACAATATGGTGGCATGCAGAAACAACAACAATATGGTGGCATGCAACAACAACAATATGGTGGCATGCAGAAACACCAACAATACTCCGGCATGCAACAACAAGCCATTGTCCAAGCAAAGCCCGCTGTTGTGATGCAGAAGAGCACATCCTTCCAGGCATCCTCGACCACGACGATGACTGTGTTCGGAAATGATGCCTTCTGTGACATCCTTCCTTCCTCCTTCCCACCAGGGACCGATCCTAAGATCGTCGAGTGCTTCAACAGGATTGACAGGGATGGAAATGGTGTCATCTGTGACAGGGAGCTTCAGTCTGTGCTGTCTTCCTGCAACCACAGCTTCAACATGAGGACTGTTCATCTCCTCATGTTTGATTTCACCCACTCCAACAAGAGGATGCTTGGTAACTTTTACTATCTAATAAGTCTTTATATTTATTTATTTAATTATATATCTTCGTTGTCGATCTATTGGTTTAATTTGCGCTATCTGGTTTAGTCTCGATTTTATAAATAAACGTGCATTCTTTGGGTATGAATTCATTTTTTGAGCCTAACGTTTTGAATTGCTAGTTATTGAGTATTTCTTGGTGTTACTATCAAACACTTACTTTGATGATAAAGTTTCACAAAACTTTTGGATGAACACGTTTCACGTGATTTGGTCTATAATCAACGAAGTAAAGTTCATAATAGGTGACAAATTCGATATTATATCATTATTACAAAGAAATGTTACTGACGTTTAAGCTTGTAATTAAACAGGTCCAAGGGAGTTCGTGCCACTGATGAAGTGCCTCCAGACCTGGAGGGTAAGTTGTCTTAATAATAATCAATATCTAATAAAATACGCGGCGTGTATCATCTAGTAACGCTAACTCATTTTCCTATCGTAATTTCAATTATTCCAGTCGATGTTCCAAAGGTTCGACAGGGACAGGAGCGGAAGCATTGACTCATGCGAGCTGCATCAGTGTCTCAACAGCCTTGGCTTAAATGTTTCCCCAGTGATTGTCAATCTCCTCATTTCCAAGTTCAACAAGAGTGGTGGCAGCAGGTGTTCCCTTCAGTATGACAGCTTCATTGAGTAAGTATTCCTTCTTAATTGATTAATTTATTTCTATGATTAATTACAAATTTACAATAATAATTATATATGTAACATAATTAACAAATATTTGACATGTTTCTTTTGTTTTTCTTGTGTTCTACAGATGCTGCCTCACTGTTAAGGTACTGATCGATACACTAGCTCATTCTTCATTTTATTAGCTCTCGTATGTGGAATACTAATTAAATCACGAACAAGTCAACTATAAGGTTGTTGAGGTTGATACACATGACTAGTAGTGAAAAATCGAGTAAACCAAAGATATATATAACATACTAAGAACATGCTCAACTATTGGGGTTCGGTAGCCACGGTAGGACGGTCCAATCCTAGCATTTTGCGAACACTAGAACTCTATTAGTCTATGGTCTGATAATTAATTGGAATATTTATTTGTTAACAGGGTTTGAGTGAGACATTCAATGCAAAAGCTGAGTGTGGCCGAGCAACATTCTGCTATGATGAGTTCCTCCTCAATGTTCTTCCCTTCATCATTGCCTAAGAAAATCAAGTTATTGTCAAGCATATTTACTTGGTATTTGGCATGGTGTATTGTGCTAATATACTATACACTACATAGTATATATATAGCACGAAGCCTATATCGTTAATTTACATATTGTTATGTGCCCTTTAGCCTGTTGTACTCGATCGTGTGTACTAAATAATGTAACGATGTCTACCTATATACTCTCGATATGAATAGAGGGAGTGTATATATGTTACGCATGGCTGCTTAAGTTTCCCCTTTCATTGTAAAAGATGCATGAACTGCATCATATATACTATTTTAATTCAGTTCAAGTTAATTTATCTCTGTTTCTCTTATTGGTGCTCGTTGCTTTTGCTTATAGCATGAGATGAGAAAAGAAAATTTATTTTTATTTGCTTTGCATAATATTTATTGATAACTTAGTTAAATAAAGGACTATGAAAAAGAGAGGAATTTACTTATATTCCTCGAAAAATACATAAAGATGCCCTAAGAAAAATGAAAGATACTATATGATAAGGTATCTAGAGTAGTGTATATTATAAGTAATTATATAGTATTGTTCTAATTAAGGGTGGCCTCCATTCTTCAAGTAAGCGGACAAGCTGTTGACCATATTCTTGACTTGTGCTGGAACATTTGGATCATCAAAGAAGCCAGCTGAAGTCTCAACATCACCATTTGAGTGGACTCTGTACCACCAATTGTCAGACTTGCCGTTTAAGAAACCTCCTCCGCCTCCGCTGTTCACGACTGGCGAATCACCACCCCCACTCGGTGTTGGTGGGGTTGGGGTGGCTGGGGCGGTTGGTGGGGCTGGGCTAGGGTTTTTAGGGGCTGGTTTAGGTGTGGCTGGTGGAGGGTTTGAAGGGGTTGGGTTGGGTGTAGGGTTTGATGGGGTTGGGTTGGGTGGAGGGTTTGAAGGGCTAGGGTTTGTAGGGGTTGGTGGGGCCGGGGCGAAGGGGTCGGGAAATGGTGGGAATTGGATTTGAGGGAATGGTGGGGGTTGGGGGAATGGTGGTGGTTGGGGGAATGGTGGAGGTTGAGGGAATTGGAATTGAGGGAATGGAAGGGGTTGGGGGAACGGGGGTGGTTGAGGGAATTGGAATTGAGGGAATGGAGGGGGTTGGGGGAATGGGGGTGGTTGAGGGAATTGGAATTGAGGGATTGGTGGAGGTTGGGGGAATGGTGGGGGTTGAGGGAATGGTTCTATGGTGATCGGAACAAACGGAATTGGGAGGGTAAACCCGGGATTAGAGTTAGGATTAGTGTTACCGGCGGAGTTTGATGGCGGTCCGTTATTCGGGTTGGGGAACCAAAATGGTCCATTGGGTGGGAGTGGAATGTAAAATCCAAAACCATTATTGTCTTGGGTTTTGACATTATTCTCATCACTAGCATTAGTTGAGCCTAGAAAGCTGCATGAAAACACAAAGAGAAGAGCACAAATAATGATTGTTTGTTTCTTCATTTTTTGAAGAAATGTGAATAATAATAACGTATATATGAAGGTTTCAATGGGAAATGGTGTAGTGAATTATGAGAAATGATCTCGTTATTTATACTAGGATGATTTAGGAGTTTGATAAGTCTTTAACCACTTTATATATTTTGTTAATTAACCATCATTTAACGAAGAATGTTTTATCTTTTGATTTGATCAGGGAATAATTTGGTGCATATTCTTTGTTTAGAGATTAGAGATAAACATTTTCGGGTTAATAATAATGAATTTCGAGATTCCGAGTTTAAGAAATGACTAAGCATATGCGTCTAGATGAGTGAACTGATGTCATTCAACTACTTATGTAGGTAATTATTTACTGTTTACATGTTTAGTTCTGATCATTTGGCGTATGTGTACTTAGTTAAATCCGTGAAAATGATTAGCATTTAGTTATTTTAGTTGGACTCGAATTCTGGTTCTTTGAGAAGAATTAACAAAAGTTATTGTTTTCTTTGCTAGCTAGATGCTTTTTTATCTTTTACGTAGCTCTTGCATATGCAAATTGTAAATGTTATCGTAGTTGACACTGAGACTAAATTCATTCGATCACAATTGAATTGTTCGTTTTTTATATTAGGTTGTATCATTCAAATGAAACTTAATTACATATAGGTTTTACTAATAATATAAGATGTATGATTCCGTTGCGCTAGCTTGTTATGACCTGAATTCGAAATTCGATCATAACGGCCCCTAGTTACGGCTCCCTTTGTGACCCAAGGGGAAAACGATCCCATACATATACTTGCATTACATTGCACAATTTGGTATGAACAATATAATGAGGGCATATATATTTACAAAAAAAGTATGATGTAACAAAGAGACCAAAATTTACGATATTCTTCATATTAAAAAAATTCAGACATTTCTAATTGTATTGTATGTAACTCATCTATATTATCTACTTCTCCCGCTTCTAACCATGTAATCAGCATAAGAACGAACCAAAATCTTCTTGAATCTCTTAAGATTCAATGTCAAATATTGATCATCTAAATAAATCTTCTTAGTATACTCCCACCCCTTTTTATTCACACTATTCGGGTCTCTCAAAATCGGATCGTTTTCACCATACTTGTAGTACAATGAGCTCTCCCTAGGGCGAACTTTGTACTCAACGTAATTCAACCCGAAATTTTTCGCCGGGTCGCCGTAATATGTCTCGGCGGCCCAGTCAGTCCCTATTGGAACAACTTGTATAACCATAGAACCAGGTTTAAGGAAAAGAAAATGTGTCATGGCTGCACCATGTACTCCTATCATAAGGTCACTATTACTAATGACCTTATATATGCTCTCGAGTTGTGTGTCACGTGTTGGCTTCAATAATTGTACGTTGAAGCCGATTTTCTGAGCTAATCGAACTAACGAGTTCTCGTTCGTTATGGATCTTGGTCCGGATCTAGATAGTATGACGAGCTTTGGTTTGTTTTTGTGTACGTGATTTGTTTTTGGTGGGTGTGGTTCAAATGCGCGGCCTATTAGGCCGCGCATGTCTAGGATGGTTTCATTTTGGGGCATAATGGATGAGTCGATTGTGAGCTCATTATGAATTTTTAAACCTACGATGGCTTCTTTAAAGCAATGTGTCCTAGGATCGGCTTTAAAGTCGATTGGAGGGTAGTCCGAGAGTTGTGAAAGGACTTTACGATATTTCATGTACCACCAATTATGGTACTCTAGGATAACAAATACGACCTTTTTGTTGAAGTGACGTGAAGTGATGTATAAAGGGATTATACCATCGTTGAATTCGTGGTATACATTTCCGGTGTAGCCTCCGGTTGAGAAGAAGATGGCCGGAACGTCGTGTATAACATCACAGTCGTGGTGAGGATTCAAAGGTTTTGGTTTCGAAATTAGGTGCATTTGGTCGATTGTGTTCATTACGCTTCTCTCCCATTTTCGAGTGTAAGGCCTTATAACCTCATGTTGTAGTTCTTGGTCCTCAAAATTATTGTCTTGTAATTTTGAGGTGTATAGGAAGAGTGAAGAAGAAGAAGAATGTGTTCTAATATCACCTTTCATGAAACATATGTCTGTCCTGAAGTGGCTTCTGTCACAATGTATTGTTCCTGTGATCAATGAACAATTAAGTGGTAAGAAACCATACGGAGTAATTGAGGGTAACTTGGAACTGAAGAGCAATATGATGTAGCAATAACAAAAAGCTGATCTACAATTATTATGTGAGGGGATGATATCGAAATTGAGTACCATTTTGACAAGATCATATCGTTTTGTGTAAAATAGGCATACCTTAAATACCCCTCCCACTATGCCATGAGCTGGATGATATATTATCAAGTTTGAGATGCTAATGAAACAAAAATATTGGTGGTAAAACTGGTAATCGCCAATTTGTACAAATGATAGACAACAACATGAAGCCATCTATATAAGTGTTTTATTAGCCTTCCTGAACTAAAAGATATGATGGAAATCAAGTGGTAACTTTAACCCGGCTTTCTTTCAAAAGAGGTGTCATATCCCAAGAAGGGTGAGATCATTGGTGTCGGTTTGACACATCTTATAGAGTTATAGGCTTATAACGCTTATACATAACATTTGACGATACAAAAAGTACTTCCAAAATAACCGGTTTATCAAATTACAATTCACAAATCACAGCTATATCTACTAGACTAATGTTATAGTACGTACTACAAAAAATACGAGCAAAAGTCATAAAATCAAAACGACAAATGTACTGACTTACCATTATAATCGAGTGAAGAAATTGGTGGATTTTGACTTTCTTGTTCATGCAAAAAGTTGTCAGCTTCTGGTGTTTCATTGACTATACAAACAAAAAAAGTCAAACAAAATTATTAAGCCATGCATGAAACAGAGGAAAACAGAGTTACTACAATTCAAACAAAAACCAAAAAAAGAAAAAATCAACCAAAAATTAACAATAAAAATGCAAATTACCCACAAAATCATGAAATAAATAAAATGTTTGATTTATATGATACTTACCAAAGTTACATGAAACAGTCACATGAAAAGGATTTCCAAAAATCTGAGTCAGGAACAACCAAATGAGGCTGCATGAGATAAATGAAAAGCAGATGAAATTAAGAAGCTTAAACTTGGTCTTCTTGATCGACTTCTGCTCGTGCTTCATAATTTTTCGTCGAAAATTTCGACTAAATTCTTCGAGTTTATGACGATGATGATGATAATGGTTGTAGAAGTTTTGGTAGTTTACCATAGTGTCATTGTTATCATCACCTTAGAGATAAATATAGGGCTTTCTTGTAGTTGTGTATCTAAGCTAAGTCTTTCTTTGTATGGATATATGAAAGAGTTGTTTTGATCTATGTAGTGTATAAGTTTAAACTTGTGGGAATAATTTTGTCTTAAATGCTAAATAGAGAAACGGACTGATTTGTCTCGTAATAATTATATTGATTTTGGCGTCTTATTTTGAACTTTGAAAGCGCAATTTGAACAAGCGATTACGAGTAATGATACTTGGGAAGATGCATGAGGAGTATATATTGTATATGGGGTGTCAAATATCAAAAGAGAGGGGCGAAGAAAGCGTATGGATAGAGTACAAATATAAGAACTAGTCTTAGTTTTGATTTATTCTATGTATATATGTTGAGTCAACTATAAGAAACCCGAATAAAAAAAGATTATTCTTGTGGGCGTGAGATGATAAATTTGATCTTAATCTTAATACTAAGAAGCATTTTAGCCTTCTTTTCCTTAGTTACAAGCAAAGGGGAAGTATTGATCCTTGTTAAGTTGTTAAAGGAAGAGCTCCTCAAAAGTTGTAGAAAAGGGGAAAAAAAGGAGTGGAATACCTTACAATATACACCATATATATGATGAAAAGATAGTATATACTCCAATGGTAAAAACTACAAAGTAAATAATATGTTGCCGTAATCTAAATACAGTCGATCAATTTGGAGTAAAGAACGAACTAGTCTGATGTATTACAGAGTGGTATGTCTCGGTCGATATGCTTTAAATCACCAAAGACGTACCAATTGTGAATTTCGGATTGTCGTTCGATTTCTAACTTGTAGCTTGTATGTGAGTCATTACTTATCCTTCTTGCTAACGCAAGGAAAGGAAATGTTAGCATCACTAATTACTTAATTAGTAGCAATTTGAGTTTATCCTCTCAAATCCGTCTACTTGATCTTGCTTCATCGAGTGAATTTGGGCTTTTTGGAGCCTTTCTTCATAGTTTCTTTGCAATTGAAGTATACATACAAACCAAGTGATAGATAACTTTATTATTCATCAAATTTCTTCTCCCTTTGAACTTTTAGTCTCAGGATCTCCTTGAAGTTAGCTTAATAGAAAAAAGTGGATCAACTACAGCTAATATGAATTTGGTCAATATTATTTCGAGTCTGTTCTCCTCAAGTATCGATGTCGAGCTAATGGAAAGAACTCGGTTATGACGCAACATTGGGTTTAAACACTTCATTTTACGCCAGAAACTCGAAAGATAATCCATGAAGTAGCCATGTCCAACACCTTGTGCCGTACTTGAACCCGACACAGCAATTGCATACATGATACGAGTATGCCTCATGAGTAACATTGGTCACTAGGAATAGTTTCAGGCAGTTACAGAAGCAAATCTGCAAAGCATGTGCCAGTGATATGCAACCTTCATGCCCCATATCTACTAATGATTAGAATTCTACGTCAGGTTTCGGAAAAGGGCATGTTACAGCCGATATGAACAGGACGTGAAACTACCTGAGCTAAGGAGACAGGCTATGCGACAATTTCCTGCCCATACCAAACAGTTTGGCTGTAGGCCTAAACTAACCTTTGCCAGAGATCCGTGCATCAGTACTCGACAAAAAATATGCATAAACTGATAGTCGTTACATTCACTTCTAAGGGAAGATACCAATGTCAATGTGCATGTAGAGTTATAATACATAAAAGCAAGTCTCCGACTGTCATCTTACAATAGACTAATACTGAAATCGCATAACATTCCAGTTACCAACTTAAAAACCGAGATATATTCACGATGCTGATAGAATGTGCAGCCACTAAAGAACAAGAAAAAAAAAGGTTTTACGTACATCAAACTACTGAGTCAGTAAGGACATCAGAAAACGTCACTCGATTTTATGCAACAAGAAAGGGTAGAACAGTGAGCATGAACTCCTCATAGGTAAATGTAGCAGCGCCGCGGTACTGTGAGTCCTTCTCCTTGAATTTGTCTGTCAGACCCTGCAATAGAACAAGAATGTACGAATAAAGTAACAGAAACAGAAACA
The DNA here is from genome assembly GCA_963457585.1 of Spergularia bocconei. Classification (NCBI taxonomy): domain Eukaryota; kingdom Viridiplantae; phylum Streptophyta; class Magnoliopsida; order Caryophyllales; family Caryophyllaceae; genus Spergularia; species Spergularia bocconei. Next base: position 487,502 of record OY734946.1, on the reverse strand, counting down.
CCATTGCCATATTATGAGGAAGAAATTCCGCCGACATATATAGCTGAGAGATCAGTGACCCAGAATTTAGCATGTTTACTAGTTCCTCCAGCAAACACATTGCACCAAGCCACCAAACAGGAAAGAATAAGAGAATCCCGACACACCGGTAACTTGTGAGCATACTTATTATACAGATTATCAATGAAATGAGCAGGTTAAGTAAAGGACTAATTGGTGTAAAACTGCAAAAACTACACTAGAAAGTAGAAACAGCATGTACACAGATACACCTTAACATGTACTGTACAAAACTGCACAAGAACAGGCAAGAAAAATCCATCACTTCTTTCATAAAAATAATCCTAATCTAGAAGACTGAAGACTTCCTGACATTTATAACACTAAGCATCGAGTTTATTAAGGCGCAGGCACCTTGTACTATGATGTAGCAAAGTCAGTGCTGTTCTCAACACAATTTTCATTGGGCGTCATCCATAAGCAGACTCTCAACGCAATTTTCAACATAGGGGTGAGGCTTGAGTACAGAAGACCCCCCCCCCAACCCCTTTTCTTCACCCTAAGCCGGGAGTCTTTGAGGCACTAGGGTAATCTTACCGTAGGCATTCTTATAATAAGCATAAGCAATAGAACTGAAGTATTAAAAAAACATAAGGGACTAACCTTGACTGTCAAGCAGCACCTGGAGAAGAGAAAATCATATGCATCAGAATTGGCAACCGAAAGCATAGTCTTTTTAATTGCAGTTCTATTTTACCAGAAAGAGACAAAAAAAAAAAAAAAAAAAAAAAACAGTATGAGGAACTTACTCAATGAAGTTGTCATATTCAATAGCCCTGTTCTTTCCCCCAGTTTTATCGAACTTAGAGACGAGCAAATCCAAGATGACAGGAGAAACAGCAAAGCCAAGGCTATACAATGCATCACGCAGCTCTGAAGCATCTATCTTCCCACTCCGGTCTTTATCAAATCTCTCAAAGATTTCCTATAGAATAGCAAAATTAGCACTTCTTACAATCAACAAATTCATAATGTGTAACTTGTTAATTAGTTAAAGATTGATGTACCCTCCAGGATTGCAGTCCATAAAACAGAGAGATGAATTCCTTTGGACCTGCAGAAGACATTCAGAAGTTAAAACACAAATCTGTTTTCCAAAGACAGATTACAAACAGCAGGCATTACTCTCATTTTTAGCGTAATGCGCCCTGTCAGATGCATAGCTCATAAAAACTGACCAGCAAATGACCAAATAATCTCTTCAACCCGTGACTTATATAGTAAATCCACCCTCACTTTCGCACTTCATATAATAAAGTCCAAAACAACAAAATCCACACTCACAAAACCACTCCGACCTTCCAAATCCATACACCCTCCGTCCCAATTTAAACACCTCATACCCAAAACACACCCTTATTGAGGAGCGTGTACACGCTAATCGGTTAATCAAAGTTCCAAAAAGATTGCATGGAATTTTTGCTAAGATTCTTATCTAACTCACTATGCAATTTTTTTGGAACTTTGATTAACCGATTAGCGTGTACACCCTCCTCAAGATGGGGGTATTTTGGGTATGGGGTGTTTAAATTGGGACGGAGGGAGTATACTATAGTCCAAGATGACACCATTATTAAGCGCACCTACCCTTCGCCAACCCAAAAAACGCAATTTCAACACTTATCGGACCTACACCGTTCCTGATTTGCGCAAATTATACCATGCTCCCGGGAGCACAAGGAGCATGCTGGTCCTCCTCACAATAAAGGAGTGGGGACCACACTTAAAATGATTTTCATTTTTTAATATGTGGTCCCCCGTCATCTATTGTGAGGAGGACCACCATGCTCCTTGTGCTCCCGGGAGCATGGTATAAGCACTGCCATATTTGGATATATCATATCATATGCACCACCACCACATAGTCTCAACAGCTAAATTCATCATTACTCCAAACCTACCAAAAGAAAACATACCACATTGCCAAAAACAATACCACGGTACGAATTTTCGAGCTTTTCCTAAATCCTACGTGATTAATCTTATCCAACACTCAACCCATCATCACCCAAATAGCATAACAATTAATATAAAACCTCACTACGTCATAATCAATCAATCAATCAATCAATTTAATCAACCCAAGAAAACGCGTTAAACAAATTAATTAATCAAAACAAATCCGTAATCATACATTCAAACCCCACCACCACCACCACAAAACCCTAACCTACGCACCCCCAACCAAAAAAACAGCGCACATTAGCACACACATTCGTAAAACTCAAAAATCATCAAACATCTCATTACTATTATTATTATTATTATTATTATTATTATACAAACTCCATAATAGGACCATCTTACCCAAGAATTCTCGAATTTCGCACAATACTAATAAATAAATAATAATAATAATAATAATAATAATAATAATAATAATTCAAGACGGACCAATTTTGCGGGAGTTGGAGTTGGTGAAGTGATTCATAAGAAGGTGAACAGTACGGAGGCTGAAGCTTTGATTATACGACGACAACGCCTTCTGCAGCTCCTTATCATCTATTATCCCGCTTCCATCTATGTCCGCCACCTGGAAACACGCCACCACCGTCGGATCTGTTCCCGGTGGAAACGTCGACGGCACCAACGCCGCGAACGGACTTCCTACTCCGTACTGGTGTGATGGAGGACCAGATTGGTATGGGTAACCCGACCCGGTTTGGGATGGGTAGCCCGAAGAGGAGGAGGAGTTGTGGGTGTCTTTGGGGGGTTTGTCTGGTTTACCGTAGGGTGGAGCGGAGGGAGAGGAGCCGTACGGGTGGGAGGTTGGTGGTGGTGCGCCGTAGCCGGATGGGGGTTGACCGTGAGGTGGTGCGTTGTAGGGTTGACCGTATCCGGTGGGGTTTTGTGGGTGGCCGTAGCCGGACATGGTGGCGGATGCGGTGGTTTTTTTTTATTTGTTGAGGAGAGAGAAAGAGGAGAGAGATTGGGTGTGTGACTGTTTCGGGAAAAGTGCGTGTGTGTGTGTGTGTGTGGGGGGGTTTAATATAGAGAAGCGTGTCCGCGTGTGAGTGAGGAAACTTCTGCAAGAAGATACGAATACGATCAGTACTCTTTTTTCCTAGTAGGAGACGTTATTTTTCGACACGTATTTTAAAATCGGAGAATTGTAATGAAATCGGAGAATTGTAATGAAATTGGGGAATAAGAGGTAGAAATTTGGAAGTGTATTGGAAAATGGAGGGTTAATACGGAGTACTACGTTTGGTTTGGAGGAGCGCAAATACTATCGTATCCCAGGGGTACCAAGAGGAAGGTACCCCCTGGGCCTCCTTTTGACAGAATTCAGTTATTTTTTAAAAGTCCAGTCCAATTAAAAAACAGGCCCAATTAAAAACAACACAAATCAGAAATCTATCAACACAAAATTAATTCCCCCTTTTATTTTCTCTCTCCTCCCAAACCCACCCACCACCACCACGAACCACCTAACCACCACCGGCCACCTTCACCGACCACCACCCCACTCGACGCCACCACCACCATTCGGTGGGCGCCGCTCCGGCGACCCCACGGTGGCCCCCTGTACCCGCGCCAACCCCCATATCGGCCACCACGTCCCTTTTTTCTCATTTTCTCCCTCCTCTCTCACTCCCTACCCCAGCCACTATCCTCAACCGCCGCCCCTCCCGTGAATGTCGCCGCCCCTCCCTCGGTGTTCGCCTCCCCTCCCCGATGCCGCCACCCCTCCTGGCCACATCTCCACCAACTTTCAAAGTGGAAAAATGGGGAATTGGGGAGAACGAACGGTGATAACAACGAATATGGGCGGGTAGCTAAGGCGAAAGTTAAGACGCTAACAATGAGCTCCGCGGGTGATAACAACAAAATTTTTACGCGGATGAGTTAGCTATGACCATTATATGTTAGGTAATTTTAAAATAATACGGACCATTATATCTTCTAATTTGCAAATGTGTGTCTCACGCTTGGTATAATTTGATAAATGATGATTATTTCGTGAAGTTACAACGTAAATGGTCTCGAAAAATTGGTGTTGAGCAGCGGGTAGTGTATAGTAGGTTACCAAATGCCCCTCATACCGCGGATTTTGATTCATTTGAAGGGGAGGCACCTTTGGTTCACCCTCCCTTGCATGCTCATGATGAAGGTGCAGTTGTAGTGGGTTCGTGTGATGGGTTGATTTGCGTTTGTGAGGTAGGGAGGTGTTATACGCGGTTTGGTTTAGGATTAACATGTTTGGAGTACATTTGAATGGTGTCATTCATTTTCTTGCTTGTGAAATTCCTCAAGAAACTCTGCCTGATATTATTGTTGCGTTTAACCTTGGGGATGAGAGTTATTACTCTGTGCCGCAGCCTAAATTCCCACTGCGGGTTGGACCTGAAGAGAGGAGGCGTTGGTTGTCAGTTGGAGTGTTAGATAGTTGTTTGAGTCTAGTCGATAATTATTGTTCAGCAGATCACCATTACGATGTTTGGATTATGAAAGAGTATGGAGTACAGAAGTCTTGGAGTATGATATATAGGATTGGATATCCGGAGCCAATACCTATGTTTAATATTGGCAGGCAAGATTTACTGCCTCCTGGTCTGAGGCCTATATCATTTTCGAGAAATAGGAAGGAGATCTTCTTCATGGTACATTTGAGTCATCTTGTTTCGTACGATTTGGAAAAGAAGACATTGGAGTGGGTTGTCCACCCTAATGATCAGACTGTAACCTGGGATGCGGTCATATATCAGGAGACTCTTATTTCACCACTACCTGCAGCATGCACTGTCATTGGCAATGACAATGGTGATAACTCGTCCTCTTTTCCATTCCTCATATCCTATGCCTTTCCGTGTATCTATTGATTTGGCTGTCTTTGTATTTTTTGTGTGGTTTTTGACAGTTTTTATTGAATGCAGAGGAAATTTCGAGACTTCCAGGAGATGTTATGACTGATATCTTACTGAGATCGCCTGTCAAGTCTCTTCTACGCTTCAAATCAGTTTCTTCATGGTGGTATGATCTGATTAGGGACCATAATTTTGTCACCCGTCATTTGGAATGGTCGCGTAAGACCAATCCTAAGCTTTACATGGTGTATAATGACCTGTCATATGCCCTACGCCATGTGGAGCTTGATTCATTTGATGGGGATACCGGTCTAGATCATCCTTTCATTGCCCCGGAACATCACACTACAGTCGTTGGCGCATCTGACGGATTGCTCTGCCTTTGTGATAGGAGCTACAATCATTTTAGCTACCCCTTTGCTTTATATAATCCAACCACTCGGTCATCCAACGTACTTCCTGATTCACTCTTGGATGGCTTCTCAGGTTGGTATGATTATTTCATAGGGTTTGGCTATGATGGCACTAACAAGGACTACAAGGTAGTGAAAATTGCTCAGCCAAATAATCTAAATCATGATCGGGCAAAATATGCCCAAGTTTACAGCTTGAACACGAATTCTTGGAAATGGGTCACAACTAGTCCGTTTCATCTTAGCGACTTGACAACTTCTGGTGTCTGTGTTAATGGCGTTGTGCATTGGGTTGCTTGTAGTGATTCCGATAAAAGGGATGGCAATGCTATAGCTGGATTTGACATTGTCCGTGAGGAGTACTTTTTGGTCCCTCAGCCTCTAGCTCTCGAGTTACCTGAACACCGTGGATGGAGGTGTATCCTAGATTTAGGCGTTGTTGATGGATGTTTGAGTCAGGTTTGTAACTACTGTGATGTGCGCTTTCATGATGTATGGGTCATGAAAGAGTACGGCGTGCAGAGTTCATGGAGTAAGCTGTTTAGGATTGTGAATGAAGAGCCAGATCCTCTTATTTTTAGACCTATAACTTTTTCAAGAAACAAGCAGCAGTTCTTCCTCGTGGCATTATGTAATTTCCTCACCTCATACGATGTGGAAAAGAAGAAGTTGCGCAAGTGTGCCTTCCCGGGTCATGTAGGCGGGGATGTACAGATATACGAGGAGACTCTTGTTTCACCATGACGCAGGCAATCTCAACCCGTAAGAGCAAGGCTGTCAAGCAAATGGGACTAAAGGATCATCAAAGAGTGTGGTTAAAAGTTGCCCTTATCTCTGAGTTCAGCTAGTCAGACAGGTTTTTTTTTTTTTTTTTTTTTTTTTTTTTTTTTTTTGTTGTCAATGTAGTCTCATATGATTTTGAGGTGTGCTATGCACAACGCTGTGGTGTATAACATTTCTCGATTTTTCGTGGAGCAATATGTTATGACTTGAATTTCGAAACTGGTAAGAGTGGCAGTGTTATCGCTACTTAACACAATTGATAATTTTTGTGTTCTTTTTTTTCCTCAAAAGTTCTCCGGCCCCTTTGTTAATCTGCATACCGTTTTCTGGTTTCAAGTTCAGTGAAAATGTTCGGTTTTTCAGTTGCGTTGGCTGATTTGAAGTTCTGTTGTCGTAATGCGTCCATTGTTCTTCTATTGCTTAGAGTTTTCGGGCTATAATAAATTAAGGGTTCTTCAGCTTGTTCTCCAAAGGTTTCGGAAATTTTAAAATTATGTCGCTAAAATTTTTGAATGCTCGTAGTTTTATTATTATTAACTCTAGCAAAGCGATAAATACGAATTTTTTTACTTGTTCCTTGTAGCATTATGTAATTTTTTGGAGAATCAAGATAAAACTAAAATAACGAACTTTTTTTTGTGTTACAGTCACAAAACGTGTTTTTTTGGGTCATTAATTAAGTCGAGTACTATTGACACTCGTTCGAACTCTAATCAATCAAGACATATATATACATAATAACCGACCTAATTAAGCTATCATTAATTTTCTTGGAGCAACCGAAATAACGAACTTTTTAGGCGGGGGTTACATGCGTATTTTACACTCTACAAACAAACAAGAAATACCGAACACAAGCAGTAGCTTCTTCTTCACACATTCCCACTCTGCAAATTCATCTCGATCACCTCATTATTCTTTCATTCTTTCATTTGTCAGTTGATTGCAGAACGATAATTCAGGTAAGTTCGAACGACAGCTTCTTCTTTACGCAATTCATAATGCTTCTATCTTCTTCTTCACATTATTCAACTGACTGAATTATTCTGCATTGTTTGATGTTCTTGTTTTATTGTTATAGTACGTAATTTTGGTTATAATTACCGTAGAATTGTAGTTTAAAAGTACTGTAATGAACAAGTTACCCATTTCATGATCAAATTAGTCATTTTTTTGTGTGTAGTATAGAACAAGTTACTGTATGTATGTAGTGGTTCATATTATAATATTGTTCTTGTGCTAAATTTCTGATGAATGAGCAATAATCTTGGGCCAAATTTAGGGTTTATTGGCAAAATCAACTTGATAATTACATGATTGTGAAGTAATAATAATCTGGGTTTTGTTGATGATATTAATCTGGGTTTTTAATGGTGATAATCTGGTTTTTTTTTATGATATTAATCTGGGTTTTTGAGGGTAATAATTTGGGGTTTTGATGGTATTGATTTGGTTTTTACTGGTAATAATTTGGGTTTTTGATGATATTAATCTGTGTTTTTTTTATGATAAAAATCTGGGTTTTTGAGGGTAATAATTTGGGTTTTTGATGGTATTAATTTTTTTCTTTATGGTATTAATCTGGGTTTTTAATGGTGATAATCTGGGTTTATGATGATATTAATATGGGTTTTTGATGATAATAATATGGGTTTTGATGATATAATCTTTTAGATTCAATTTCTGTGGAATTGTAGTATATGAATTTGTAGTGAGTCCAGGAATCTGCATTGAGAAATTTCGGCTTTTTTTTCGGGTTTGTTTGAAATTAGGGTTCTTTGAATCTTTGATGGTGTTTTTAGCATATAGAGTACAGTATACTAGTATGAATTTGCAGTTGTTCCAGATGTATGTGTATATAATTAGTAGTGCAAATGTGTTTGCTGTTATTACTGATGTCAACTACAGAGATAATGGTGAATCTGGTGGATCTTCCAGAGGGTATTTATGGTATTATCTTGAGCAAATTACCTGTTAAAGATATTGTAAGGTGCAAGTCATTGTCGAAGGCTAGCAACAAATTCATAGAAAATTTCATGCGTGATCGTTGGTCAATTAGGCTCCACCATGAGCAATCAGTAAGAATTGGGGATAGGCAACTCGTTGTGTGTATTACGTCTGACAGATTTAACAGAAGAGATCCTCAGACTGCGGATTTTGATTCTTTTGAAGGGGTGGCAGTCTTGCCTTACCATCCCTTATATATGAAGGATGTTGAGATCGTGGGTTCGTGTCACGGCTTGCTTTGCCTGTGTGATCCATTAGGGTTTGATACAGAATATGTTTTGCTCAACCCTGCGACACGAGAGAGTAGCATACTCCCATGGACACCGTTTGAAGTAAAAGGTATAGAAAGATATGACTATGTGCTGTATCCTGGATTTGGCTATGATAGCAATAGTGATGACTACAAGGTTTTGAGGATTGCTCAAGCTTGGAAGGATCCTAGTGACTATTTGCGGAGTGAGACATTGGTTTATAGCTTGAGCACGAATACTTGGAAAAAAGTTGCTGATGTTCTTCCCTTTCGTCTCTTCCATGTTCCCAAGTTTGGCATTCATTTGAATGGCTCAATTCATTTTCTTGGTTTTGACAAGCATAAGCAAACTCTGGCTGATAGAATTGTTGCCTTTAACTTTGGGGATGAAAGTTATTACTCAGTGCCGCAACCTGATGGATTTGCAGAGCGTCTTAGACCTGAAGAGGGGGGCCGTTGGTTGTCAGTTGGAGTGTTAGATGGATGCTTAAGTCAAGTTGAAAGTCCTTGTATGGCACTGGGAGATCGGCATTATGATGTGTGGATTATGAGAGAGTATGGAGTACAGGACACATGGAGTAAGATATGTAGGATTGAATATCCAGGGATAATAGGAACGATTACTATTGGCTGGCATCATGTAATACCTCCTGGTTTGCAACCTATATCATATTCGAGAAATAATAAGAAGATCTTCTTCAGCCATATCGTAGACCCACTTCATCCATATCTGGTTTCATATGATTTGGAAGAGATGACCCTGCAGTGGCTTGTCCACCCTATACTAGCACGGGATATGGCCGTATATCAGGAGACTCTTACTTTACCATCACCTGTCACTGACACTGACGCTGACACTGTGGTCAAGGCAGAAAAAGTTATAAAACTTGCAGAGAATGTGATTGGTATCTTAATGAGATTGCCCGTCAAGTCTCTTGTACGCTTCAAATCTGTGTCTTCATTGTGGTATGATCTGATTAGTGACCATCACTTTGCCATCTACCATCTGACCAATTCGTCACATAACATCAACTCGAAGCTCCACGTTGTTTTTCATGACTTCTCTTTTGGCCTGTGCTTTATGAAGTTTGTCTCATTTGTGTTGGGCAACGGTCGATATTCTCAACTGCCTCATCTAGGCCAGTATACTATTGTCGTCGGAGCATCTCACGGCTTGATCTGCCTTTGTGGTATGAGCAGGCTCTATGGTACTTACCCCTTGGTTCTATGTAATCCAACCACAGGGTCAATTAACAGACTCCCAGATTCGCCACTACGAGGTGTTAGAGTTCATTTCTTTGGGTTTGGCTATGATGTCAGTAACCAAGACTACAGGGTGGTGATGATTGGTGAAAGATACGTACATCGTAAATGGCGTTGGAATGCCCAAGTTTACAGTTGGAAGACCAATTCTTGGAATTGGGTCAAAACTTGTCCCTGGTATCAGATAGCAGGGTTACAATCTTCTGGTGTCTGTGTCAATGGTGTTGTGCATTGGGTTGTTAGTCGTGTTTCCTTTTCCGATAACACGCTTCAGTATGCTATAGCTGGTTTCGACCTTTGTCGTGAGCGTGTCTCTTTGGTCCGTCAGCCTCAAGCTTTAGCCTTACTTGGACAACATGTATGGGGGTCTGGCCTACTACAAATAGGCATGGTTGATGGATGCTTGTGCCAGGTCTGTCACTACTGGTTACAGAATAGGGTGTGGGTTATGAGAGAATACGGAGTGCAGACGTCGTGGGAATTGCTGTATATTATTGAGCCATGTGATCTTATTCTGAGACCTCTAACTTTTTCAGAAAACAGAAGGGAGTTGTTCTTCATGGCACTGGGAGCAGGAAATAATCTTGTTGTCTATTACGGTCTAGAACACCGCAGATTGTGCACTTATGGGGTTCCTGTACCCGGGGATGTACAGTTATGCCAGGAGACCCTTGTTTCAGCAGCCGGGCGAGTACGATTTGGAAGAGCAAGCCTGGAAAAGTATCTTGAGAGATTGATTCCAAACTAGCAGAGTGCAGCAATATGTTTGCTACTTTAAACTCAACTGTACTGTTTTTTTTTTTTTTTTTTTCTAATTCTCCTGTTTTCGATTGCAAATTTTGCGGATTTTCCGAGTAAATCTGCAGTTATATTGTAAGCAAATTTTAACTAGAATAAAGCTCCAGCTGAATTGCATTTTGTTGGAAGCAATTTTTGCTATATATAGATCCTATTAGATCAAGCAGGTAATTACCAGTGAAGCCCTGCAGGCTGCAGGCAGAGTGGAGCAACGAAATTGTTTTTTCGAGTTCAGCTGGCAACCCGGGCCATTGTTTTTTCTTTCCTTTGTCAATGAAGTTTCGGATTTTCTTTAGAGGTGCTATGCACAACGCTGTGGTGTATAACATTTCTCATATTTTCGTGGATCTGAAACTGACAAGAGTGGCAGTGTTTTACTACTGCAGTAACTCAGTTTATCATTTCTGTGTGTTTCTTTCTCCTCAAAACTTTCACCTGCAAACTTTTTTCGGTTTCAAGGTTGGTGAAATAGTCAGGTTTTTCTGAGTTGTACTGTGAGAAATGTCCTTGCCAGCATTCTGCAACAATTAGTGACAAAATGGCAAATCCAGTACTCTGATCAGCACTCCTGAATGGTATCTAATCCGCATTGGAACCGCGTATCAGATGTGTCAGAGAACAAAGCAACTTGATGACCACGTGTTAAGTATCCTTTGTTTCTTTAGATTGTCTACATCTGGTTTGAATTGTCGAAACAACGAAACACTTTGTACAATTATTTCGACCAAAAACAGAATCAGAGTTGCATGGGCTTGCAGTTTTGCTGTCGTAATGCTTCCACGATTCTTCAAGAGTTCTGAGTAGGCTATAAATCAATGGGTTTCACTAGGAGACGAGCATGGGTGTTATAGGTAAAATTATATCGCCATAAATTTTGGTACCAATAATTACGACGTTTTCTAGGAGCACATGTGGACATCAAACACTGATGCTTGCACAAATGATTGCATAAGAAATATTCCAAACATGGATGACTGCCTTATCTATAGACTATAGTAGAGCCAATATGTTGCTATACAGATCCTATCTAAACTTTTACAGAGCCGTGTGAATCGGTGTCCCCGACTATGTACAGAAGAAGGTTGCCAATGAAGGTCTGCTTTGTCGCAGGTGGAGTGGCGGACAGCTTCTTAAAAACCAGTTCCCAGCCTATCCAAGTGTAAACCATGTCTGCGAAGGATACGGATCTAAACCAAAAATTAAGTTAGTACAAGGATTGTAACAAGGAAGACAGAACCGTAAGGACTGAACACACCATGCCAGTACAATAGCAACTCGCCCAAATTATGTGTATCCACAACAGAGAAAGAGGCAAGGTACCTGTGCAAAGGCGTAAATAGCTCGCAGGATCCTGAAATAATCAGTTCCTAACATTTGAATGACAACATCCGCCAAAAACGTTCCCCATAACCTAAGAAAATACATGCAAATAAGACCTACATTATTAACAATGTAAACAGTTTATCAAGTGCACAGATGATACAGACGTACAGACCTGATGAACTAGGTTTCCAAGCCTTTGGAGTTCGGAGTGTTATGCATTATAATGTAAGGGCTCGTGAATAAGATAATAGAAAATCAGGCCGATTCTGTTCCATGCTTCATTACCTTGAATCATCCTTTTCTTAACTGAGCCATTTGTTTATCACTAAGAGTTGGATTATGACTTTAAAACAGTGACATGTCATGGTGCAATGTTATTACGGTGATCAAGAAAGATCGCACTAACAAGTTCAATTTTCATATAAGGTTGGTTGTACAGTTACTCAGTTAGTACTGATGATAGCTTGGAAAAAGGTGCTAGAGAAGTCGGGAAGGGGAGACAAGAGAGGCTTGAAGTGACATACAGAACGGTAAATTCAAAAGATAAAAGTAAATGGAGATAGTGACTCACATAGGACCAAGCAATGATGTTAAGCTGCGTAGCCCCAAATACCGTGATGCAGCTCCAGTAAGTCCCTGAAAATTACAGTCAAAAGTCTCAATTTGACAATCCCGTGAAAACACAAAGACACTTTTAAGTTGAAAATGTTGCCACTGATACATTGACGATGGGCAGCAGACATCATACCGAACAGCCAAGGTTATATTTGGGTGCATTGCGTTTGAACTTTGATCAGCTAAACCTTAGTTCATGTTGTCCATACTCTAGTAATCAGGAAATTTGTCCCTTGGGATATGTTTCTAGGTATCGAAGTTACGACTTGATGTTCCTACTTTCACCCGAACATAAGTACACCATGTGAGCTAACACTATCAAGGGCCTGTCTCTCGAGTCCAGACCCTCCCCAGTTATTATCAATATTATTAGAGGGTCCAGTCTCTTCAGTAACCTACTGCCACATGATTGTTCAGCAATGAACGGCTATGATTGCATCTGCCCTCCCAATTCCCAAACAACTGCAATACACGACCGACCCCCAACCCTTCCTCTGCTCAACTACCGCAGCCCTGCCCTCCTCCAGAACCACCACTCTATCCACCCCCTTTCCCAAACTCGCCGCCACTCCTTACAAAAACCTGCTAGCAACGTATCACGGCCTCACTTGACGTTGGGACTGGACTTTTAACTTACTTCTGCCGGCGTATATTTGGCTAAAGACAACCGTACTTGCTTCGCCGGCGACTATCGGGCTAGAGGGGACCTTACTTTCGCCAGTAATCATCCACCGACGTCGACTAAATCGGTCACTTGTTACCCCATAGCATAGGGGGGATTTGGGTGGTATTATAATGTGGAATCACCACCATAACGTCAGAAACAATGGCTTTGGTTCAGGGCCTCTCGTATATTTTGGGGCCCTGATTATAGCTAGGGGGATTTTTCACAACAACAACAACAAAAAAAAAAAATCAACTATGACAGTTCTACAAAGAAAAAAGTTTGGGGATAGTTGAGAGTTTTAGAGAATTCAGGAACTGAAAGGGTTGGGATGGGGAATCAACTATGACAGTTCTACAAAGAAAAGTTTGGAAGGTCATCAGTGGGGTTTGGTCCGCTCACCCACCGCACAAAGTAACTAAGTTTAAATTCATGCAAATCACTGAGCTAAGATATTATATGAACTGTGTGGCCTTAAAAATTCCGGGGCTCTTCTTGCCTTCTTGGCCCCTGATTGCCCCCCGGCCTTAGATAGCACTCCCACCCTTTCATGACCGCCTCTTATGATGGCCACTTTTTGCAGTGATGTCACTGCTTAAAGGCAACTCACGCCAGCCAAATTAATTTTACAACTACCAAAGTACCAAGCATCTTTCCACACTTCCAACAAATAAACTCTAGTTGGGTAGTAACAAGCCTTGGCCTTATCCATGTTCTACAACTGAGCTTAAATGAAACATCACGTCCAACCTCCGCAAGTTGCGTTCGACCAAGTAACAAAGAAATAGGTATATATCGTGCTGGTAGAATAGGAATAAGTATACGGTTCTCATATACAAACAGCCTCATGGATTTTGATGAGGGTTGAAGGTTACCTTCTTAATAATTTCACCGTCAATCTTATGTTTGGCAACTTCCAGAAGCATCTTTCCGGACAGCTTTGTAGATACCTAGCACCAGGCAAAAACATTGTTGATCAATAGGACCATAGGAGACGAAAGAAAATGAGAAACCAAAATTGATCAAACAAATTGAGTACAGTTTGTTACTCTTACCAATTGAGAGATCTTCATCAAGGAAACCAATTGACCACCCTAAACAAAAAACTAAAGAAGATTTAGACATGCTTAATGGACCGTCTGATGAAGCACATGAAGGAGGAGAGAATTAATACTTTAAGAAGCACGGAACATAGTTCTGCAGCCCCAACTCTAACAGCAGCAGCATTATCCCAGTCCCTGCTTAGGTTGAATACGAATCAAACATGAGTACACCACTACATCAAAACAAGAGTAAGTGGAGCAAATTTTACAGAAATGTGAATTCTAACAGCATAAGGTACGTGAGCAGTTAACAACATCAGCATTAAGTTTAAATGGGCACATCAGCTAGTACTAGAAGTCCCAAGATTTTGATTCACTGATAACGAATATCCCAACTAAGAACTGAAAGGCTCGACATAATGATCTCGTACCCAGCCAGTGTTTAAATACAGCCACATTGACAGCATGAGCTAACAGTACTGGCACACATGCAAGCATTGAAGGTTTTAAGCCAGCATTCATATAAGGCGAAAACAAAGCCTGTCCAAGAGGACTCTACCCTGCACATCACCACAATGAGATTCGCCTACTGTGAAATTCCGTGCATGATATACACTCACAGGTCACACATGCTGCTAGAGGTGTTGCTTGTTGCAACTTAATATCATAGAGGGTAAAACAATTTTTTTTTAAAACTATTCTGGATATACTCTAATAGCAGCCTTACAGCAACAGAACAACAATGACAAGAAAGAATCACGGAACTAATTATACTCCTAGAGTACAGCAAGAACAACAATGTCATCCTCTCAAAAGTTTGAATAAAATGGCAGCCCGGCGCACATTGGCGTCCCCGACAAGCGAGGGTCCGGGGAAGGGTCCCACCACAAGGGTGTAATGAGGGCAAGCCTTCCCTTGTCAATTTATTTGACAAGAGGCTGCTCCCAGGACTTGAACCCGTGACCTATCGATCACACGGCAACACCTTTACCGGTGTGCCAAGGTTCCCCTTCCTCTCAAAAGTTTGAATACAGAGAAAAAATTCCTTCAAACTATACATGAAATTAAAACCTCCTCAACAAGCACAGAATATACCTTGAACATTCCTGAATCATATAAATAAATACTTCCGCCTCTAAGTCCTCCGATGATAATCTTGTTGAGCAAGGAATTTTCAATTCTTTTCTCACATCAAGCAATACATTTCTATATGAAGGCCTCCACCCCCTGTTAACAAACAAGAAGTTGTAACCAGCTTAGACATATCGTTATTATGATACAAGGGAATACATCAAATCTGGTTGGGTTTACATTTTAGCAAAACTTGCCATCAAAAAATTAATCTAGTGAAACTTTCGGAAAAAATCACTAAAGCATAGAAATAGACTTCATCACTTAAAAGAACTAGCAAGTCTCATACTTCATCAGATGCCCCAAGAAGTAAGAATCCTGTGACTTTTGGGGCTATGTAACGTCCATCTAACCTAGTACCTTTATGTCTGGTTAGTAGACAACTTCAAATTTGTGTAAGATGGTTCAAGAGATGTGAACATTTACACGAAATCATTCAGACAACGCTCCAGGATGCAGGAACAGGTAACAGTCCTGAAATCCTGATGAAGTAGTAAGTATGACTGAAAAAGGACTATGTAGGATATTTGTCATTAGCAACTCTGAATTATCACAGTTACAAATAGATAATGATGGCAACAATCCATTTAAGATAACCATGAGGAACAGTGGAGACCTCAGAGGCCAGGCGATCGCCTCATCTCACTTGGAAACAATCAGGTCAGGAGACAGAAGTATGAAAAAAGTGAAAGCTATGCAACACAGTAGCCTCTAAAATAATATTCAGCCTATAATACTCAGAGCTACACAATTGTTGAAAACGAAGATGTCCAAAGACAACTATCACAATTGTTCTAAACAGAATAGAACTAGCAGATTGTTTCTAACTTTGGCTCTCAGAAGAAATATAAAGAAAAGGATAAATATGGCTTTTGTTACTTCAATTCCTCTATCAAGAGCGTATCATATTTTACATGGTTCACCCAACTAAAGTTGTAAACTTAAACACAGTGCAACTTCCAAGTAATCTTATGCCAGCTTAAGAGTATCTAATTACCAGAAGAATCAATATATAGCTACTCTACAGTAAGACTGTACAGATTACAAATACACCAACATTTTCGACAATCAAAATAGTCATTAATGTTGGTGCTACACAGATCAGAGGTACTCAAAGAGACAAGCAGAACTTAAAAAGGGCAATTCTGAAATGAAAGTAAGGAAACGGTGGACAGATAGATACTCATTTAACAGGGAAGAAGTTTCTAGTAACCTCAATGTAGAGCGAGCATCAGCAGCAAGATATAAGAATCGAGTTTCCAGAACATTAATGAACTGCTCTCGCTCTTCAAGGTCCTCATCAATCATAAATCGGTCAACTTCCACTCCATTAGTAACAGATTTCAGCGCCGGACTAAAGTAACTGCAAAAGCATAATGAAACAAAATTATATACACATTGTATCTAGGTGAATCTCACCTTCAGTTCTCTACTTCTCTCCGAGAAATAACGAATACTCAGTGTAGAACAACTGATATGAACGGAATTCTACAAACTATGTCAAGCTGGAAAGAGGATCTATACTCTTATTCTTGCACAGCCACATGAGTACATGACTAAAGACTAGCAAAATGTACATGTACTCCCAATGTCTATCCATTTTTGCATATACCTTTCATGTTAAACCCAAATTTTCAACAAACAATAAGTGATCAGTCTCGCTACCTCAATGCAGATGCAAATTTGTATCCACCGCAAATTGCAAACTCAAAGATTACGAATGCAGAGGTCGAGGCAAGGGAACAAAATCAATCAAAAAACAACCTAACAAATGACCACTCACTACATTTCAAGCTAAATGGTCTAATAAACCTAAAGAGCATAACTTAACCAACAATGTGGATAAGAACATGATCAAAGTACCAAGCTTTTGATTTCGGAAGTACGGCGAAAATCCTAATTCATATAACCACACCAAAATTCCAACCTTTCTTAACCTACAAAGCTCATCTCCACAATTCCAACACAAAGGGGGTAAATTAATGGGAAAATTACCATTGAGTAACAAACTTTAGGAGTAAAATAATCAAGCTAATGTGAAATTTTACACCAAAGTTCAAACCTTTATAATCAATTTAACAAATTTACTCAAAATTGAAGGTAAATATAGTAAAACCAAGAGATAAATTTTATACCTAGGTCCAAAGAGTATGCCTTCAAGCTCAAATAACTCAGAATTTGTAGCAAGTTCTAATACTGCCCTTAATTCAGGATCACTAGTACCTGCAAATATCAATCATAAAATAACAAATTGCGAATAATGTCAGCTAGTTCAGTCAGTAAAAAGAACAAGACACTAACACGGTTCGAAACCCGTCTGCATCAATATTACCCCTTTACGGGGTAAAAAAAGACAGTAACTTCAAAATCAAGCTTATAATAAAAAAGAATTAACCTTTTTTAAGATGGGGTTTTGGGGTTGAATCATTGGGATGTAAAGTGGAAGAATCTTGTTTGTGAAGGGTGCGTTGGTATTGGTCAGTTTGGATAGAAGTTTGAGCTTTGATGGCGGTGGTGAATCTGAGAGAGGTGGAGGTGGAGGAGAAGAAGGTGGCGGAGGTGGTGGTTGGACGGTGGTTGAAGGTGGGGTTGTGGCGGAGACATGGTGTTGCTATGGTGGCGCCGCTAGTCATCTTCACTCACTCAGTCACCGCCGTGTGCAGAAGATATTAATTGTGTTTTCTAGTGTGTTTGGTTGGTTCACTTTGCTCATTTTGGGTAGTTCGGTCCGAAACTCGTCTGTGTTAATATTGTCATTTTTTTGTGCACGTGCAGGATTTGCATCGAAAGCTAATGTCGGGTCAAAATGAAGTCTATTGGACGGTTTTGGTTCGGTACTCGTTTCTTTGTTTGGGCTTGTTCGATTTGAGGACCCGTTTGCGTTAATATTGTCATTATAACGTATTTTCTATATTTTTTTTAAAAAGGTTATAAAATAACGGGTTAGATCCTTGTCGCTCGATTGTTTATGGGTCGAAAATAGACCTTTTTTAAAAAATCTATTTTCATATCATGGTACTGGGTGGGGCGAATCTAGTCTCATGTATAAGACCATGTAGTCTCCTTTATACAAACAATAAAGTCCGATCCATATCTTTATAAGTGTTATGTAAATTTATCCAAAAGTAACGTTATGTTAAGTTCGGAATTGGAACAGAGTTGCACGGAAGAAGAATGTATGATAGTATAAGGAAAATTTACCACGGAGTATGTAGTGCAAAATACGAAATCCGAAAAGGTAGA
This sequence comes from Spergularia bocconei, assembly GCA_963457585.1. NCBI lineage: Eukaryota > Viridiplantae > Streptophyta > Magnoliopsida > Caryophyllales > Caryophyllaceae > Spergularia > Spergularia bocconei. The sequence continues at coordinate 469,101 of OY734946.1, read as the reverse complement.
AGTGTGAAAGTGAAGTTTACTTCGACAATGGCCGCGGATTGGTCTGAGTTGCACTATGATATGCTAGGTGAGATTGTACGTAAAATAGATGATTTTGTAGACTTTTTTTGTTTCTCCGTCGTATGTCGTTCGTGGAATCATGCTTCTTCACTCGTTAAACACAAAAGGAGGTCGTCACCAAGCCCGTATTTGCTATTAGCCGAAAACACCAAAGAAAACCCGGATTGTGTTCGGCTCATCTTCAACCTGAGCCGTAACAAGTGTTACAAATTGAGTCTTCCGGAGACTTTTGGGACAAGATGTTGGGGTTCGCAATATGGTTGGATCGTAACACTAGACCTTGATCGTGAAGTATTCCTATTCAACCCATTAACCAAAGCTCGAATTCGACTACCACCTCAAACAACCATGCCTTACTACAAGGAAGAGTTGTTTACTAGTGAATCTTATCTTGAAGAAGGTGCGGATCCTGTTGTCGAAGGTGCATTGCACGTTAGACATATTTTCATTAGGAAATCTCTAGTATTAAGAGATGGCGAGAGTGAGGATGACGATGATTTGGTTGTTCTAGCCACCGTGGGTAGTTTTAGGATGTCGTTGGCGTTCGCAAGGCCGGGCGATCAAACATGGACGTCAGTTGGTCGTCCGGAAAATGGAGTAGAAGACTTTGTTTTGGTGGGTACACGGGTATTCCTTGTGTACTCGGATGCATCACTTGGGTACATCGACGTTTCTTATTTAAGTAAAACAAATAGATCACCACCGCATGTTAAGATAATGACGTCGAGATTTCTCAAGGGTCTTTGGAATACTCTGAAAGAGTATAATTATCCAAACTACTTATTAGCTGACCCATCGGGTGACCTGCTTATGGTTTTTCGAATAAAAACAGACCATTACAGCGACGATTACAATCCTGATGAGGGGATTTATGATGATTTTACCTACCAAACAGCGGGTTTTGAGGTGTTTCGGTTAACTTCGGACACCAAAGAGTGGAAGCGTCTCGAGACGCTAAATGGACTAGCTTTATTTGTAGGCGTCAGCAATTCAATACTAGTGCATGCGCCGGATGTTGGATGTTTCAGATCCAACTGCATATATTTTACCGATGATTTTGAGGAGCGTTGGGGGTTTACAAATTTTGGAGGCCATGACATTGGGGTTTTTGATTTCGAAAGCAAACAAATCGACAAGTTCTACATAGGTGATGACAATTATTCAAAGTTTTGCCCCCCGTTGTGGTTCATGCCTGTGGTTTAGGCGTTTAGCTAAGAACCACTTTACTGTTAGTGTTACTTATCTTATGTTTTAGTTACATTATTAGATCAAATGTGTTTGTTGTTATCACATCTCTTTTAAGAAAACAAAATCATATTCGCTAGTTTTTCCCTTTCTACCAAGTGTGTCTAGCTCAATTTCGAACATCACTATTACTGGATTCAACTCAACGTCAACGTTTAGAAGATTGGGATACCTAAAGAGGTAATGTGTTATCGTAATTTTATAAGTACCGTATCTTAAACGATACTGTATCATCTAAACCATATTACCAATAATAATCAACAAATTCCTCTGAATTTACCAATCAAGTATCGAATACATTGTTGCTAAACCTCAATCCCTCGAACATTATAATCCTAACCGTTTTCAACAGAAAATATAACGAACTTTTCATAATATAACTGTTTTTCCCTCCTTTCTTTCTCCTCTCTTATATCAACAACTCGAACATTTTTCAACCAAATTCTAAACAGAAAAAACTCAGACATTGTCCAATGGATCAAGAATCAACAACCACTGTCAAGTCTACGACGACGAAATCGAAAACAACTCAAACCCTAGTCACTAATCCCATCACTGATCAACCCTCAACCAAGAAAATGATCAAATATGATGAATTTGATGGTGGTGAGCTTATAAAGAAGAGCAAGAACTACGATTTCGCCTTCGTTCTGCGGCCAGCCAGTAAACTTGGCAATGCAATCGAGGCACTGACAGACCTGAGCCTCAATCCGAACCAAGAAGCACTTCTCCAAGTGAGTGAAGCAGGTTGTGAGATCACTGTTTGGAATAATGTTGTTGATAATAAGTCTGATTCAGGTTCAGTTTTCGCCACGCTGCGATTGGAGGCGGCTTGTTTGCAAAGCTACCAATGTCGTACGCCTACGAGAAAGATGGTTGCACTGACAGGACTTGACAGGGTTTTTAGAGCCGCTGCTCAACACATTAACCAAGATTATTCCGTCGCCATTTTCGTCGAAAAATACACTAACAGACTCTCCTTACAATGGGGTTCTTCTCCTCTTAGTATGTCCTGTCATTTTATTATAATCATAACAAAATCAAAATCTTCTTTCTTTTGTTCTTTTTGTTGTTGTTGTTGTTGTTGTTGTTGTTGTTGTTGTTGTTGTTGTTGTTGTTGTTGTTGTTGTTGTTGTTGTTGTTGGTATGATGCAGAGAGCTCTGTTATTCATAATATCATATGGTTGCTTTAAAATTGTGGGTACGTAAATCATTGTAATCACAATAAAATCATATGGTAATTTCGTATCTTCAAGCACACTATACATTTAGACTATTAGAGAACAGTATGCATGTGTTAATTCTAATTGCATGTAGTTGTTTGGCTTTAAATGTAGAAGTTAAAATGACTCATTATTGTTGTTTGCGACGACTTTGCGCTTTTCTTTATGGTGAAGTACCAATCAATCGTTGCAATTCTCGACTTAATAAAGGTCATCCTGCTTTAATTTTACGTAACATGTCATGATCGATTAGTATGCTAATGGTGATATGGTGCTGCCTTGTTAGATACGTACATGATTGTCACTGTTTTTTTTAACACAGTGATCATATGTTAACTTTTACTTAAGAATGGTGAAATTGTGGTGACTTGGTTCAGATTTTGCTCTTGGTTGTCCCTTCAATGTTGACTTAAGAGATGCCGAAGATTGGTACGAAAAGTTCCCACAGATTATCTCTTACGTGTTTGAGATTAATGTACCATCAAAGGCCATGGCAGAAATGATCAAAGATTTGTCACAAAAGACCGAAATTCGAGCTCATCAGAATGGTCAGTTGACTCAGTTCACTCTTGATCAAAGTCATGCTAAAGTTTCGACAAAGAGTTATATCGCTACCCACCTATAGTAGATGAGCACGAGAAAATTTTCGACCATGTACTGATGTAAGTCCAATTTTTTGTCATTGCAGTGAAAGTGAGCCTAAAGCCGGCAACTGTGGAGATGAAAGTGGATGAAATTAGTGTGAACTCAACTCAAGAATATACAATATCAACCAAATGGACGTACTGGAAATCAGTAGAAACAGCGTCACGTTTCGCAGACAATTGTTCTATGTACCTGGTTACACTTCCATGTCACTGCATCATGCTGAAGTTCAGCCTGCAAAGTCTTGGAGATCTGGTCTACCTCAGTGGAGCCGATTTCGTCTCAGTCCCGGAGCTTCCCATTATAGGCCACTTCAAGTCACTGATTGAATATGAAACTGATGATGAGGACTTGTATTGGGCATAATTGTAAACGTAGCTTGTGGCTTACGACTTCGAGCAGACAGTAGCTAATATAGTTCATGTTGGATTAGCTTGGTGCCTCAACAAATTTTACTATTGAGCTCTATATACTCTGAAGTTTCTGTTGCAATCTGTTTCTGAGACGTATTTCTTAAACTGTTTGTGGTAAGGAAAACCCGTGTTTTTCCTTAAACTGTTTCTGAGACGTAATCTTAAGAAGTTGGAACTTATTTTAAAGTAGAACCTCTAGGGAATATATAAGTTATAAACCTTTACTAAGAAGTATTTTCGGAGAAGTTGAAGTTTGGTCTCACACATGCCGCAAGTCTTGTACACGAATAGACTGATTGGTGTGAATTGATGGAGAAGGAAACAACTGGAAACAGAAGCGGGTCGGATCCTCTTCCGGAGGAGTTGTGGGGAGAAGTAGGAAAACGGGTCGGAAGTATATTGGATGTACGGAGATTCAGATCAGTATGCAAGTCATGGAGGTCCATTCTTCCTTCTCCAACACTCTTCCCCCTAAACATACCTCCACCCTTTGCCGAGCAGTATTCAAGTCCTAAAATATCTTTATTTCCGTGGTTCGTCATGGAGAATTCGGTGTACGCTGTAGCGGGTCCAAAGCCAAAGGTGGTGGTCTTGGAAGATATGGGTCTAGAAGGCAAGTTCCTCCAGTCGGACTTGCTACTCTTAGGATCATGTGAATGTGACTGTGATTGTGAATGTGAATGTGACTGTGTTTGTGATTGCTATTGTGATTCGATAAATATACTCGACAATGACGTACCAGTCACGCTGCTTGCCAAGTATTACGATATTAGGACGGCTAGACCTGAATTTGACAGACTAGGAGATGGCAGTAAAGTTTATGGAAAGTGTTGCCTACTGATGGACGATTGTACTAGTAAAATCGTGCTTCTCTCGAATAATTTTGATGATATGTATAATCCTAGCTACGTCACTGACCACTCTAACCTAGTTTTTGTGGCCCTTTCTAACCAAGGGGCCTTGGCCGTACTACGAAACCACGGCCACAATGGATGGGAATGGGAGACTTTTCCGCGGCCCCAGGGGGCCGCGGATAAGTTTTGATGATATTGTTAGTCATAAGGGTCGATTGTACGTTGTGGATTCACAAGGCATGACGTATGTTACAGATGATTTTAGGTCGATGAAGATGACCCAGATTGGGTCCTATGGTAATGGATTCTTTACCGACTCATTTAGGACTGAGAGGAAAGACGACAAGAGGCGTTTTGTGGTGGAGGGAAGTGGCCGGAATGGTGATTTGTACATAGTCGTCTTAGGCAGAGTAGTGGAAAGAAAAACTACGACCATAAAGATTTACAAATTGGTTGAAACCCGTGGATGGTTAGAGGTTCAAAGTTTAGGGAACCAAACCTTCTTTGTAGGACGTAACTTCTCCTTCACGGTGACAGACGCTGCTACAACTATGTCCAGTGATGTGATTAATTCCGTCTTCACTGACCAGATCGATATTCAAGTTATTGATGACGAGTATGATGATGATGATAATGGGAACGATCCTTACTGTACAAGGTATAGTATCCGTGGACTCTACTTGTACAAACAAAATCCAATAGCCGAGTTTGCCGCTTCTACAACATCTTCAATGGCCGAGACTGGACCTGACTCTACATCATCAATCATATCACAATATGAATTCTCGTGTTGGAAGGATTGGGTTAATATTCACGACGCATTTAAATTTTAATTTTGTGAATGAGAAACTTATAATAAATACGTACCCTCGTCTTGTGCCTTGTCTCCCCCTCGTCGTGTCATTCGTACCGAGCACATAACAACTTTCATTGCTTATTGTAAAAGACGTTCTCAAGTCGCTAAAAACAATTACATATATGATAGATACGCTATTTATACGGTACACCAATCGACAACCGCTAGTGATCTATGTCAACTGGCACGGATTACTTGCTAACACTTACCTAGGCTAAGTTTGGTAAAAATAGTTGAAATAGTAGATGAACGCTGAATTAGTAGCTAAATGCTGAACTAGTAGCTGAATGCTGAAATGTTAACTGAATTTTTTTTTTTTTTGCTTTTGGAAATAGGAGTGTTTGACAAAATTAGCCGATTGGATTGAGCATATTTGTTTATGACTTTTTGAAGGCACGGTGCGAAAGAAATTTATGGGCCCTAATAGTCGCGATTATAAAAAAAATTGTAGTACGATTTTGTAAAATTTTCTGTTTTACCAATCTACAACTTCGGCAGTGCTTTATATCAAGCATTGTGGTCCGTGACACTTGTCAACATCTCATTCGTCAAGAGGAAAACATAAACTTCCAAATTCTTTTCTCTCTCTCCTCCTTTCCCAACTCAACCCGGCCCCCTGTACCCGCGGCTCGACCACCATCACCGACGGACCCCGGCACAGCCACTCCGGCCAGCACTGTGCAGATTGGTTTTGAAACCAAGGTGGAATGTGTGTAACAACAACCAAGGTTCCATGGAAAGCTTTTAGTTCCGCAACATGGAAAACATTGTGGATTTTTTATGCAGCAGGCACGCTTCAGTTGATAAGTTACCTTCCCCACTGTTGCACAAATCTCATATGGTCCACAGTAGTTGTGTGCCCGATTGTTTCTCTCATGTACAAACTGTTGTCTATATGGTTGCAGCTTCTGCCAGACCCAATCCCCTTATTAAAGACCCTATCTGATCTCTGCTTATCTGCTAGCTGCCTCATCCTATACTGAGCCTTCTACAAATGTTAGTTGACATAGTGAATCATAGCTTTCCTCTTTTGCATAGACCTGTCGACCTTATCAGTTTTAGATTCACCAAGAACATAAGATAGATGCAGTAGTGAGTTTTGATTGTACACAATTTCATAAAGGAGTCATTCTAGTAGCAGTATAATAATGAGTTTTGTACAAGCTTTCCGCTAATGGCAACCAAGAGACCATAATCATAAAGTTCGACAAATTCTAGTGTGAGACAGTCTCATAAGATGATAACACTTACACATTTCAAAAGTAACTATTACTTTTCAAAACCAAAATATTTCAAAAGTAACATGCTAATTCATCTAACTGATTAATTGGTCTCATACGATGAGACGGTCCCACGATAGAATTACTGAAACGTCTGCAAATTCTAATGTGCTTTCTTCTCTCAAGCGTGTTATTCAAGAGTTGTCGAAACTCTGCCGGACAACTAGGAGGCGCTCTTCAGCGGGGTCCATTGTTTGTTGAATTATTTTGTGAAGCTTGCGGGAAGTTCAAGGGTACTATGGCGTAGCATAGCGATGTATTAAGTCGTTGTTCTACGTAAAACGAATGATGTAAGCTGGAATGATGTAACGTAGCGTAGCGATAAATTAAGAAAGATGTAACGTAGTGTAGCGATAAATGACACAAGTCCTTATTTTGTGTCAGGACAATTATTGTTGTTCTTCTGGTTTTACGATTTGAGGTAAATGGTGAGTAAAGATGATAAGTGAAGGAGATGATGTCACTATGATGATGTAGATGATGAAAGTAATGGAGGGGAAGCTGATTTAAGTGGAGCTCAACAAAAATGTGAATGGTGACATAATATAAGCGTGATCTAATTAGCTTAATTCGTTTTTATGTAATTTAAGCGTGATATTGAGAATTAAAACACAATATAAACTGTTTTAATAAATCTTAAATAAATTATAATAATTAATAATTTAGTTTTATGAATTAGATTTTTTTTTTGAGGATCAAGGTTGGCCTAGTGGATATGAACTCAACCTACCTGGGGGTTGTCCCGGGTTCAAATCCTCATACCCCCACCCCTCGCAGCATTAGCTGCTCCTTTGTACCAAAAAAAATTAGATTTTTTTTAAGTGATTTTAAGTCTTTGGAAATAATAAAATAAATTGAGTGTTATTTGAGTATTATGGGTTAATTATTGAATTAAGATTTATAATTATTGGTTAAACTGATGATTATTGGTTTAGAATTTAAATTGTCATGAGCATTGCATATTGAATAGAACTAACTAAGTAGTAGAGGAATGACTGGATGAGATTAGTTTTAATTTGGGATTATTGGTTGTATTATTATACCCCATGAGTTCGTAGACGAAGAGTACTGGTGATCGTTGTGTTGTCGTATTCTTGCGTGCATTGAAGAGGTAAGCTAGCATGCTCAACCCTTCTCAAACTTGTAAAAACCTTTCTAACTTATGTGCTAAATGTGGATGGTGTAATTGGATGAGAACACAGTATTATGATACGTGGAGAACGATTTGGTTTATACAATTATCGTATCATGATTGGTTGGAATTAATGTATTGACATTGGTATATGGTATGGCTTGTGACAAAAATGTGGTGTTGAAAGGTAAGATTGAATGTATATTGAATTGGTTGATTTGGTTTGGTTTTTAGGCGCACATACCAGAAAATTGTAACCTTGTTCACACAAGACAATCTTGTAAATCACAGGTTTCTTTGGCAACTATAAACTTGTACATTACAACACTACTAACATTTTTTTCGTTGAAAACCTTGAATGAACTTGTGCTTTCATGGTGACACAATTTTTTTAGACTAAATGTCCATTTTATGTCGTCGATTTTTTAATGCGTTGGACGGTTTTTTTCTGGATTTCTACAACTTGTTAAACATCTTAATCCATGAATTGGAAGCTGACATTAATCTATACTTGGAGATTTTTTGCCGACCCACATGCCATAGCCACCATGGTAACAAAAGAAGAACAATCAAATAAGGCATCGGTTTGTGTTTTTAGAAAAAAATATTGTTGGATGGATTTTGAGTTATTTAATTTAATTGTATTGTTCATGGAGTAAGTTTTCGGGTTAAAAATTTATCGTGTAACTTGCAAGTGTTGTTTATGGTTGAAGGAGTTGAGTTGAGACTCTCGAGAGTGAGAAAACAAATAAGGGTAAGAGTGACATAAAAGTGAACTCTATTGTCGACGATAGTAGTAACTTGAGGGCGATTTATAGTAACACCCTTACAAGTTACAACAATCGTTATATCATACCCCCGCCCCCCCCCCCCCCCCCCCCCCCCCCGGGTTTATTTTATTTTGTTGTACCCCTTGAAAGAAAACAAGAATCAAATTAGTACAAAACAAAGAAATTATTTAGGACACATGATCCGAAGAATGGTCCATTTTCTCACTCCTCAGAATATTCCTCTCATGCGAGTGATGCAACCCTGGGTATTCGCATCCTCGTATTCTACAGGTAATTTTCGCCGTCTTCTCTATTTCCGTACTTTTTTTTTACTGTGATTTTACTGTTATGTTTCCATTTTTGCTTGATTTCGCGTTTATTTTGGGTGTGATTGTTGAATATTAGTGGATTTCGAGTAGAGTTTCGTTGCTATTTTGGGAAAGTGTTCATTTTTGTGATTTTCTTGAGATTTTTAGCTGTAATGTCGGATTCTTGAAATTTTAGTGAAGTTCAATCGATAATTTGGGGAATTGTTTCGATGAGACCGTCTCATACAAGTATTTGTATAATTTTTGTGATTTTTTGTTGCGAATTTTGGCTACATTGTCGAGATTCGGGAGGTTTGAGTAAAGTTTAAGCGGTAATTTGTGGAAAGTATGTCAGAATGTGTGATTAGACTGCGTTCTCGGCGTAACGCCGACGCCGTAATTTATTCATGCTCATCGTTGATTACAATTGCTCATCGGTGCATTGTTGATTTCGTCAACTTAATTTGCAGGTTTATCCATGTTTTTGAAAAGATTATGAGATTCTTTGTTTGTGACTAAATCGTAGTTGTATTGAAGGCGCATTGTCGATTTCTTGAGTTTTAGGTACAGTTCAATTGCTTTTGGTGTTGTAAGAAGGCATGATTTTGTGACTATTATTGTCTGGTTCATATTTTTCGTTGTTACGATTCAGTATTAGTAGCTTGCGCGATTTCATTCCTTTGATTGGTTTGGTGAGGATATGGCGTTTTGTAGTCACTATGCTAAAGCTGGAAGTATAATTCAATCTCAAATTCTTCACAAGAATTTGGAATTTCGTGCTTAGTTTACATCCATCATTTTATACAGTGATTGCTTGTCCATTGAGTAGCTCATTCTCGACTTTTTGTTGTGATTATTCTTTCTTTTAGTGTAATGTTGATTAATATATCCCAACTTATAAGCTAAGTTGGTAGATTGAATGTTTGTGGATTTTGTATCTAATAGGATATGTAAATATGTTACTACGTTAGTATCCTTATTTGCCTGTCAACTTGTAGCAAATGTTATGATTCGGTCACACCGTTACATAAACTCTTTCTTATGATACATGTTAGTGTCTTTCAGAGTTTTGTGAGCCACGGTTACCAAAGGGGAAGATCATTGTGACAGGGAGGAAATAAATTCCAACTGTTTGCTGATGTTATAGGTGGCTTGAGGATTCTTAACTAGGTTAGACTAGTAAATAAAAAATTGTCCAGATGAAAGAAGTCTTTAAGGACTAAAGAGAAGCCTAGCCAACATATATGTGTGACAAACAGTTTCATAGGTGCGAGTATTTGGTTTAAGGACCAATTCTGTTGTGTGACACCATGCATTATATGTTCACTCCAAAATGTAAAGTTCTTTCACTTGTGAAAGATAGAACGTCTTGATAGCTTCCTTGAATCTGCTTATTTTTCCATGTCTTTGTTTGTTTCACATTGCGTGTATGTTCTTTATGACTGTTATCTCTCCGATCCTCCCTTTTGTTCTACTGAGCAAGTGGAAATGAAGTGGAATAATTTGCATTTTTGGTGCATAAAATCTGCCTTCAGTTTTCAATTTAATAATCTATACTGTTTGTGCATCATTGTGCAGGAGAAATCATGGCAATTCTGTCTCAGATCCCGACACTTGTTAACGTCATGAATTTTGATCCAAGAGTTACATCTGATGGTGAGGGTCTAAATTTTTTTTGCTTTGTGGCAGACTTTGAGGGTCTAAAGATGTTGTAAAGATGTTGTTGTGGTGATAGATATTGTCAGTTGATAAACTGATCACTCTTCTTATGTATGAATTTTCGCTAGGAAATGGCTATGAGGCAGCATATGGAGTAGATTATAATTTTCAGTTTGGCTATGTACATGGTAAATCCTGACTCCCAGTCTCTTAACCAAGAACACTTAGCTAGACATGTATAACTCTTTTGTTCTAGATATAATAATGTATGTAGAAAGAATATTGTTCACATACATATACTTGTCTTCTTAACTACCTTCTTTTTTTGCCATCTGTGATCCACCAGAGAGTAGGATTGTCTGTGCTTGTCTACATGATGTTCTCGAGCTATGGCTATATCATGTTCCAGATGTTTTTGATGAAGATGCCAAAATTGAGGAAGCTTGTGTACAAGCACTGCATCATTTGATTGCTAAAGCATATGCTGAAATTGATGAACTTGAGCAACTTGCTATTCTCCAAGACCAGTGGGCTCAATCTGATGAACTTGAAGTGTGTTGTGCGGTGTTCCAGCAGAGGATTCAGAGACTCTATGACAATATTGATACTCTAATTAGGAATAACTTTGTGGAGCTTGAACAGGTTAAAGTTTCTATTTCTCTAATTCTGATCGTTTCAAATGTTAGATTTTATGTATTTCACATACTTTCATTTTTAGTTGGGACTTGGGAGCACCTGCCCTTTGACTTTCATGTTTTAGTACAGTCTCTAACTCCGCACCCCACACATTATTTTGGAGTTCCTATTCAGGTGTAAATACTCTTATCATTGGTGAGAACCCATTAAGTATATCTCTGGAAATAATGTTATATCAGAGATGTTGGTCGGGTCCCTAACTTGTAGCTAGTCGTTCTTTCTTTTTGTGTGCTTCCTGTACCTTGGTATGCTGTAATTTACCTCATGAATAGCATTTTGTGTCTATGATTCTGCCAACATGAATATCTGTTTTTATTTGTTTTGCAGTCAGAGGAAGAAGACTTTTGCAATGAAAACATTGACACACATGAAGGAGAACAAGCCAACACCTTGGAACTGAATGAGGAGTCTCAGAAGCAAACACCAATCCTGGAGAAGCTGGAGAAGGTGCCTAAGCTTCTTTATTCCGCATGCCTCAGTTTTTTAATGTGCTTAATTGAGTTAATATTGGTTCTTAACTACGGATCTTGTACAATTGATCTGTACTTCTACTGTGAAGTATCTATGAATATTTAGAATTGATTCAACTTCTTTGTTCTACTTGGACGAACAGCCTACTCATAATGGTTCTGAAGAGTCTTCCACAGATGCCCCTAGATATACATCTAAGGAGTTGACGGAGGTGAGAAGTGTGGGCTCGTCTAATATTGAGGTGTCTGAAAAAGTTGAAATTGCTGGGGGTACATCTGAAGTAATTGGCGGTCTCTTAACTTCTACCGAGACAATCACTTCTCAAAGTCCTCTGCAGGTTAGCTTTTCCTTCAAATCCGACATGCATTGCATCCTGCTACTATGTGTGCCAATGTTCTGTTCATTAACGCAATCGTTGGGTGAAAAAAGAGAACTTGCTGGTTACAGTAGGCTCTGTTTAATTTGAGCATTTCGAGTAGGGAATCGGGTTCTGCCTCCTTCCCAGTTTAGTATTAAGATGTTGTTTGTCTTTAAGTTTCCTTGTCCCTTCATTACGGGGCATACTGTGTGCCAGAGGGAATGCTGTAGTATGCCTTATCTTGTCTATTTGAGTGCAATTGTTGAGATTTTGAGTGCATTTGATTTTGATATAAGACCTGCAAAACGTATTCTTTTGTACAATAACTTCCATCCTGAGCTAACTTGTCGTATATGTGCTCCCTACCTACATAGGCTTCTCATGATGAAGGAAATTCAAAAGTCGCTGCTCCACAACATGGGCACACTGAGAACTGTAGGGGTGATTTGAAAGCTGATGCAGGCAGCTCCTCAAATTTGAATGCCAAGACAGAAGAGATAGTAAAGGTTGTACGAGATGGTCATGATACCAGCATTCCAAATATGTCTGATGTTTCTGTGCAAAATCATGAAGGAAAAGATTCTGTCGAAGAGGTGTCTACTCAGCATGTATGCAACGGAACTGGCGGTTGCTCAACTTCTCTTGAGACAATCATTTTCGGAAGTCCTGTGCAGGTTAGCTTCTCCCTCAAATCTGTTATAAGAGGAAGAATTCCCGTGTAATTGTGATATAGAAATGGAAGATTTGTAGACTGAAAGATTGAATATTTATTGATGAATGATCAAAGATCAAGATTACAAGGATAATTCCAATCTTCAGGAGCAAGTTAAGCTCAACTTATGATTGATTGGAGAGAGAATCAGAAGAGCCAAGCTCAACTCTCAAACTCTGAGATTACAGGACTATCTTGGCAAAACTGATTCAATTGATTGATTGAATTACAATGACACGACTATTGCTATTTATATATGAACCAACTAACGTATTTTCCTACCATAACAAAATCCGACATGCATTACATCTGTTGTTGTCCGGTCCGGTCCACTGCTATTATATGTGCCTTATTCATTAGGGCATTCGTTGGGTGAAAACTAAGAACATCCTTAGTATGTTTTTTGTCTATGCTTATTTGGTTGATGAATGATTGTTGAGAAACCAAATGAACCTTTGGGTTGGATATATTTCTTTGAGGCTTTAGTATTAATTAAGTTGTTTGTCTATGCTTAATTTCATTCATTGCTTCTCATCAGGTGATTGATGTTACAAGCAAAGAGGACAAGCTATGTAGGAGCCTAGAAATTTTGACCGACTACCTCACAATAAAGGACTTTTGTGTCCTAGAAGCCGTAAGTAAGAACATGATGACTACGGTAAGGAGGAAAGTGTGGATTTGGAAAACAATACTGATTGAAAACTTCGGTTTTCCTTGTGCTACACATGTGGACATGGAGATAGTTCATGATATTATTGATTGGAGAGGATTGGGCATAGAAGCACTGAGTATTGATCAGATTGGAGGCTTTAAGGTCAAATCTACTTCCCTTGACTTTACATTTTCTACAGCATCAGAGAAACTTGAGAATGTGTTGCCTGGTATATACTTCATAAGACCTATTATTGAAAATTGTCCCACGTGCCCCACGATGCGTAAATTTAGGCATTCTTGTAGTCATGACAAGCTATGTAGTGGGAAGGCGTTTGGGCTAGAATTGTTTAATTGTGATTACTTGAAGTCAGCCGAGGGTCCATGGAGTGTGGAAAGAGTTGGAAAGGGGAGGGATTATGGGATAGCTCGTGCACATATCCAAGACGGAGGAGGTAGTGTGTGGAAGAAAACGAGTTGTCAGGGATTCAAGAATGATGAGGCTTGCTTGGCTAATCGGTCTAAGGTGACCATCGGCCACAATGGCTGTGATCTTCATGTGGTATCTCGTGCTATTGGAATAATGGGGTGGGAGTTATCTGTGATTAAAGTTGGCCCTAACGTGGTGGGTGCAAAGGTGAGGTTTTGGGTTCAGGATGGTCATACTGATATTCGAAGGAATAAAAAAGGAGGCTGGGAACTGGAAGTGAAGAAAAAGTGAGCTGACTGTTCTGGAGAAGCTCAAGGTACTTTGGAAGCTGAACTTTTTGTGGAGAAAGCTTAAGGTACTCTTTTTGAAATATTGATAGCATCATTTTCTTTTACAAAACGATGATGTCCGGCGTTTAAATGAATCTGTTAGATTTCTCGGAGGAATGCTATACTGAACATTGATTCGTTTTTCTTATTACACTTTTGCTGTAACTGAAGACGATTTCTTCATATTCGAAAGGTGTACAATTTTGGAGTATTAGTGAAGAAAGAGCCAATATCCCTGTAGGGTACGTATTAGACTCACTCGCGAATTACTTTTCGCAGTTAGAGGAGTTTGATCATAACTGTAAACGTAGCTTGTGGCTCACAACTTAGACTACAGTTCATGTTGGATGTTCATGTTGGAGTAACTTGTTGATTTTTACAAATTTTACTAGTGCATGTGCTCCATACTTTTGAAGTTTGAATCGCTGTTCTGAAGTTTTTGTAAGGTGCAATCAAACTTTTCCTGGATAATACAAAAGTACTAATCCGTAGACTACACAGTTCTTGTGTTTCTTTATTTCTTGCAATCGTATCATAGGGCGAGCGGGGTAGTCTTCAAAATCAAAAGTACTAATTTTACTGGCATTCACCTGTCTTGTTTTTTTCCTTAAACTGTTCCTGAGATATATTACTCGAGAAGTTGGACTCGCCCAAACAGAGTCTCTTAGTTCTCAACTTAAAGTAGGAAAAATATTTCTTGCAATCGCTGTTCTAAAGTTTTTGTAAAGTACAATCAAACTTTTCTTGTGTTTCTCATTTCTTGCAATTGTATCATAGGGCGAGCGGGGTAGTCTCCATAATACAAACAAAAGTAATAATTTCACCGGCATTCACCTGTCTTGTTTTTCCCTTAAACTGTTCTGAGGTGTATTACTCGAGAAGTTGGAACTCGCCCAAACAGACTCTTAGTTCTCAACTTGAAGTAGGAGAAATAGTAGTATATATATATATATTAAATATATATATTGAAAGAAGAAGAAAGATTCAGCTCTTACTTGGGCGCTTCAACATCATATTCGTTCGGTTAGTGTCTTTACTGATAGTTCTGTTTTGGTTTCAATGCTGAGGGGTAATTCTAAGGAGGATATTTCGGTGCTTTGGCACATCCGCGAAATTCGTTCAACTGCAGCTTGTTTTCAATGTTGTAACATCTTTAAAGTCGATCGTGCTGTTATCTCGGATGCCCATATCTTGGCCACTGAATGTCGCCGGAGTCGTATCCTGCCGTTTACTTTCACTAGTCATTGCCTTGTGTAGTTTTGTAGTTTTATAAGCTTTGTGTTTGTAGTTTTATTGTTCTTTTTAACCTCTGTCAAAAAAAAAAAAAAAAAAAAAAAAAAGAAAGAAGAAGAAGGATGAAGATGATGTTGATGATGTTCTAGGTGATGCTTTTAAATTAGCTCATCACTGTAAACAAGTCGATGAAGATGACGATGATCCCTATTGTGCAGGGTACAGTGTCGGTCTACTCCACTTGGGTAGAAACGATCCAAGTATAGAAGTTACTGCTACATCTTCAGCTAACTCTGCATCATCAATTATATCACGTTATATTGAATCCTCATATTGGAGGAAATGGATTAATTGTAGGATCGTTGAGGAAGACCGATATTGGAAAAGATGGAATTAATTTTAACGTCTTTTTGAAAGAGAAATTCATGATACATGTGATACGGAGTATGACGTTTGTCGTACAACTTTTAAGTTTAGAAATTCATCGTTTTCGTTTCCCGTCTTGCATATCTCATTTTGATTTTATTGGAACATTCTCGTTGTGTTACGAACAACCCTCATATTACAAAAGTAACATCACCCCGTTTACAAAAGCCTGGCATCCAAACCCCTCTAACATAGCCTGCGCTGCTGCAAGGGGAGTCCAGGAGAACAGAGAAAATAAAGAGAGAAAACAGGCCACCCTCCCTTATCTACAACCAACAGCCATGGTATAAGCCTGTAAAACAAGGTCCCTGTCGACTTTGGCCAGAGAACAGCGATATCAGGGGCGAATAATATGCACCAGCGTGGCTGTCGTAATTTGCACATTGTCAGAAAGACAAAAAATATTCTTGATGGTGTGAAATAGAGACTCAATTTGACGAAATGTGTATTACATCTAAGAAGTTTTGTGAGTAATCAGGCATGCTGCGCCCTGATGCTGCCGTTACTTCTGAAATAGTGGCAATCAAGAATACAACAGCAATGTGGATTCAGAATTTCACTTGATCAATTCATTGGAAAATACAATTAAGTGAGCATCTACATTCTGAAAGAACTAGGAATTATTTAGTGGAATGTGCCAAGACAGAATCATGTCTCTGAACTTGTTGGTTCGTTGTACGGAGTATACTTCCTCAAGGTCTCTGTTGCCTCCTTTGGATCACAGTCTTCCTAACGACAGCAAGTTCTCTTTGCTACAGCAGTCTTTTACTCCGTGCTTGGTCTGAGCTGAACATCTCACGAATCGCCGGGTTTATATAGACATGTGGAGGACTATCTCTAAGCAGATACTTCGCCTTTAGATATCTGCCTTCTTCGAGAAATGCTTTTATAATACGGGCATATGCTGCAGTGGAAGGGTTAGCTTTAAGAGATAGCGCTCCAAGGACTTTCTTGGCATCATCCACTGTTCCGGATTTGGAAACATATCTCACAATTGGTTCAGGATATGACCAATATTCCCACTGTCGCATCATCCTAAGTATGTCTAATGCCTGGTCGAAATTTCCAGCTTCGGCCAGCTTCTCAATCATAGCCTTGCATGTTGACATTCGCGGTTTTAGATTGTCTTTGTTAACCATCTGTACAAGGAATCCATAAGCATCAAGAAGCCTATTCTGGGAAACAAATCCGTGCACCAACACATGCAACGTTACAGCATCAGGGTGAACATCTTTGTCTTTCATCTTTGCTAGACAGGAAAACGCCTGATCCATTTGATTAGCCATACAATAACCTTGAACTAATAAAGTCCAAGTCTTTAAACTCGGAGCACAACCATAATCCGTCTCCATTTGCTCCAGCAACTTAGACGCTTCATCCATCCTCTTATGTTTACAAAGGCCGTAAACCTCTTGGCAATAGGTAATGTCATCAGGCTTGTAGCCTTCATTCCTCATCTCCTGCACAACCTTCTTTGCTTCATCGAAATTTCCGATTTTACAGAAAGCCCTATGTATACAATCATAGATGCATTTAGTCTTGATTTCTCCGGCAGCCAAGAACTTGTCTACCACCCGATATACCAAAGTCATATCAGGGTCAGAGTCACTATCCACAATGCTCCTCAGCAACAAAGTTACATCCTGTAGTGATGCCTTATACGGTCCATCCATCATCAACTCAAACAACTCGACAGCATCCTGACTCGGTATATGCCTCCAACTCTTCATATACGTATCAATATCCAACTCAAACCCCTCGCGCTTCATCTGCTTCAGAAATTGCCAAAACTCCCCAACAAAATCATGCTTAGCTAAAACCTTGGCCATTGCATTATATGTTACACTGTCATGTTCATATCCTCCACAACTACCAACCCACTCGAAAAATTTCAAGGTTTTCAAAGGCTCCTGTGACAGTTTAACAATCAATCTTAACACGAAATTCCGGGACAAAGGAAACACAAGCTTCTCCTTCACAACCCCCTCTATCCCCTCATCCCAATCAGACCCCAAAATCAACCCCACCACCTCATTGGCAAGATCATCAAAATCGGTCTCGGTTCGTGAAAGTTTAGTCCATTGAACAGACTCCTTATGTAATTTCTGTGATCTTAACTTCTCATTCACACTTTGATAACCCTGATAATCAAGAAGAACACCTTTCCCAATCATTTCCAACCCAACATCCCAAAACTCCTTGATAAACTCTTTACAAGCCAAAGACGTAAGCAATACGCTAAAATGCACACAACTTGGATCAAACCCTTTTCTATCACATACCCATTTGAAAAAATCCAAAGATTTTTGTGGGTTTTCTTTCAATTTCACCAAAGTATACACTACAGATTCATGGGTCAATCCAATTGGGCTCAATTTTTCCAATTTATTCTCAATTTCAATCGACCAATTATCATCCGATAATACTAATTCGACAAATAAAGATTGCGACTTTGATGAATATAACAAATTTTGATGCAAATTATAAAGTTTATGATCAATAAAGTTTGGTTTTTTTGTGGAGATAGCAGGAGGAAATTGAGTGAGGTGTGAGAAATGAGTCACCTGAGTCAAACTGAGTGGGTGGCGACCGAGTTGCCGAGTTGAGGTAAGCGAGTTGGCGAGTCCATATGACAATTGGAGATTTGGAGTAACTTTGTTCTGTTCATTGCGCTTGAAACTTCAGAGACAAGATTTGCGACTTTGCATGTGAGTGAGTGAGTGAGTGAGTGAGTGAGTGAGTGAGCGAGCGAGCGGGTGAGCGAGAGGAGAGGTTTTATGAATTACAGTATTATGAGTTTGGGCCTAGATCTGTCAACTGGTCTCGTTAAAACTCGGGTTTGGGAGAAATGTTTGGTGTTTAAGTTATGGGATATTATCCAAGGTACCCTTGGGGTTCCCGACTTTATCCAGGGTACCCCTGAGATTTCCGAAATTCCTACGGTACCCCTGAGGTTTGCGTTTTGTCAAAAAATGTAACGGAAACTTAACACCGTTAGGTAATCATTATATTTAGAGTTAATTAATACTATTAGCTATTTAATAACAACTAATTAAAAAGAAAAAAAATATGAAAATATCAATCAAACTTCCACTCCTTTTCTCTCTCCTCACCCCCACTCCCCCCCTCCCCGAGCCACCACCACCAGGCACCAGCGGTTACCATCGCCACCACCCGCGCACACACCACCGCCAATACCGCCTTGGACTCCACCACCACCACCACGACCCCCTTACTCCGGCGACCCAAACCCCTATCATCACCCCCAACGCTTCCCACTCCTCTGCCACGAGTTACTCACTTTTTATTTCTTCTCTGCTTGTTTTCTCTCTCCGCCGGCCAATAAAGGGCATTCCGGGTGAGGGGCCGCCGATAATGGAGAGGGGGTTGTCGATCTACCGCCGACTTTAACGCCCTGCACCACGCGCCCACCTCATCTACTCTACTTTTTTTTTTCTTTCTCTCTCCTTGTTTTTATCACATCCCCTTCCCCACCTCCAATGGCGCATGTTTGAGTGGGCTCAACGATGCTACTAGGGGTCGGGATGGGTGGCGGTGGGGGTCGGAGTCGGGGTTGAGTGGCGGTGGGGAAGGGTTGGGGAGGTTGGGTGAAAGGGAGGAGAGAGAAAAGTCTGGGAGTTTGGAAAGATAAATTAATTGACATCTTATTATATTTTTTTATATTTTTATTAGATAATAGTGTTGGTTAATCTCTAAATGACACAATCTGTTAATGGTGTTATGTTTCCGTTACACTTTTTGTCATATCGCAAACCTCAGGGGTACCGTGGGAATTTCGGAAACCTCAAGGGTACCACGGATAAAGTCGGGAACCTCAGGGGTACCTTGTATAATATCCCTTAAGTTATTGGCCCCAAAATGAGAGTATGAAACCTCGGGGAAATTAGCATTTTCCGATGCGCCTATTATCTTATGTGTCACCGTGAAGCAACGAAGCAACTTCAGAGTATTTTCCTGACCGATTTGGGGGTACCTATTGAATGTTAGCTTTAAGATATTGCAAAAATACATTATATTATCCCTAGAAATTCTTACTAAAAATTAGAGCCATTTTTTGTCCAAGTCATTTTGGTTAAAAAAAAAACCTGAATTATATTCTTCACAATGTGAAGTGTGGCTCAACTCACATCGAACGCATAGTCGTAACCACGAACCTTCTCCATCACCCCGTGGCTCAACTCCTACGGTCCATCTCGACCAAATTCCGAAGAATCGTGGTCATTCATGACAATCTAATGGCTTGAGTAGTACAAGACGTACAGTCGATTTGAGTCTTACACTTTTCATACCAGCTTTGCCTTCGCTGAGTCTTACACTTCACAATGTGGGAATTATTGGTCGAGAAACCCTTCGAGCTAGGGTCTGATTTGCGTAGACGTGTCCCAACTTACGTAGGGTGCACTACCCCGAAATTCGAAAAGTTTTTAGCAAATCAGTAAGTCTCTTGAAATTCAGCTCGAGAATATTGTACAACACTAGTATGTCCTTGGAAAAAAAGTACATGGACCAACTTTGAAAGCTTCATGTTAACGCTAACAAGAAGCTCTTCTCTATAGGTCCCCTGCATGCAACCAACTCATCATACAACAATAACACTTCAACAACAAGAATCAAGCACAAATGCTTAGACTGGCTTGATGAACAAGAGAAAAACTCGGTCATTTACGTCAATTGTAATTTCTAAGTAGAATCTGGGCAACAAGTTGAAATTAGTTATTTCATTGCGTATTAAAACTCAAAACATTTTTGAGAATTAGACGATGATTACAGCTTACTAGAACAATACAAATGATACGACCCATAATCTCAATCGATCTCGATCCCAAGCATGATAAAGCGTCTATAATCCGTCCTCGGTGTAAAACAAAACCTTCACTCCCACCACTTGATGATATGCTGCTGTCAAATTAACCAGCACCTTACAATATAAGCTGCAACCGGAGTTGGGAATGACAGATATCTGAGTGTCGTATTTACCCAATAACACCTCAGAGAACTCTTTATAGTAATACGGGTGATCCTCATCGTCAAACCTGACTTTCTCCTTCCACTGCTGAACGGCGTCATGAACCCTGACGGTTGCTTTGTGACCGACTGCAAACCTCTCCTCGTAAACATGCTGCTGAAACCCCTCTTTGAGATAATGACTGTGCATAATTTCTATGCCAAATCCCCAGCAACAATTGTATTGGTGACCGACTGCAAACCCCTCGCAAACACGCGTGACAATTGGTAAAAACGCTTTGTGACGATCGATAACTTTCTTGCACATGTCATTAAATTAAATCATATTACATAGATTATAGTTACGTAGCATATCACGTCATATATGTACGTAGCATAGTGATAAATGATTTCAATTACAATTTCAAAAACTTATATAAACAGAGTATCATTACTATAAATGATATGTTTGAGCTTAACGGTTTATGGTTATAAGCACGGTGGAGTTTAGCCATGGTTAATGTTTCACATAGTTTATATGAAACATGATATGAAACATGATTCTGAAACACCTAATTAGTTTTTTTACACTTTAGAAACTTGACAAGTTCAGAAACACATCGTTATTCGATTTGATATGTTCACAACTTTAAGAATCGGCCAAGTTTTTTTGTTTACCATTTATGTTAAAGTTGGCAATACACTTTAAATGAATTAGTCATATGTTCAATTAAATGATTTGTTGATTTTATTAGACTTCTCGTATAGAAATTATTCAACAAACTAGCTATTCACCATGAAGTGGCCAAGGATGCTAGTGTGAAGACGGTAGATGAGCAAATGGTGCTTCGAGCTCCTTACAACAGACGAATAGCTCTTAAGAGGTATACCAGTTCGTCTAACAAAAGTGATATTTGTTATTTCATCCAAATTGCAAAAATGTCATCTATATATTATTCCACAGTTAAACCCGTTTTCTAAAGTTATGCTCATCTATGTACATTTTCGTAGAATAGTGCAAAATTCACTCAGAGACTCCCGTGAGTTGAACATGAATTTCTCGCCATGCACAAGGTCCCCAACCCATCGTAGTCGATCACAGCTCTCCAACGAACACACTTCGCCGTAACCATCCCTCTAGGTCAACCTTCCTCCTGCGATTCCCACCGGCAACAACTCCCAACCACCACCACATTACAACCACATGTACTCGGTATTAATCAAGAGATTCATTTTACCAATTTTTTTTTTTAAACAAAAAGACTATATATTTCATCTAATTACGTTAATGAATGGTGTACATTGTTATACATCGTACTTCATCATCGATAGCAGAAACCAGGTGTAGGTGGTACTATCGTTCTTTACCGTGCTTATCGAGGACCTTAAAAATTTCGCCAACGATGCGGATAATCCCACCAAACAAACACCCGCGCTCCATCCTTTCCTTCCTCCCTCCCTGAATACCGAAACAAAACGGAATTATCCCAAAGAAAAGAAAACCAAAAAAAAAAAAAAAAAAAAAAAAAAAACCAAAAAAATGTCACTAGCAAGTGCGCACGTTAGCAAAGCTGCGAGAAGGAAAGGAAGGGGGGGGGGGGGGATGGGTCTGCTGTCCACCGTCTCTCCCCTTATCCTGCGCACCCCAACCAAAGAAGAAGAAAGATACACCAAACAAAACCAACACTTTATTATTATTATTATTCTCTCTTTCTTCTTCGTCTTCTTCGTCACGCTTCTTTTTCTAGGGTTTTCGATTATTAGGGTTTTCATTACATGA
Source organism: Spergularia bocconei (assembly GCA_963457585.1). Lineage (NCBI taxonomy): Eukaryota > Viridiplantae > Streptophyta > Magnoliopsida > Caryophyllales > Caryophyllaceae > Spergularia > Spergularia bocconei. The sequence goes on along the minus strand of OY734946.1, from coordinate 446,605 downwards.
TTGTTCATCACTGTCCCCGCCATAATCGTCCCCTAATTAATCATGGACCCGAATCTTCCCCAATACTCCTTCGCTAATCTATTCAATCTCGAGGTTTGTTTTTGTTATCGTATTGATTACGCTTCTTATTTGGTTCGGTTTTGTTGCAATTGGTTGGTGTTTTTGTTTGTTTGTTGAATATGGGAGATTTTTGTGATGTAATTTGCGGAATTTGGGTTGAATTTGTGTTTCGTGTGATTGTGTGAGTGCAGTCGTTGGTGAATTTTCGGGTGCCGCAACCGGATGACGATTCCGATTACTATGGGAGTAGCAGTCTGGATGATAGCCAAGGTATAATTCCGATTTTTGTTTGCGTAATTTATATTGTTTTTGTTGAATGTTGTTGTTGTAATGTCAATGTAGAGAATTGTTAGCCGATTTAGAGTAGAATGATGTACATTTGGTGTTGGATTTCGAGTAATAGACGCTGAAAGCGGGTTTTAGTCGCTTTTTTGGTTCTGGAGGGGTTTTCCGTATGGGTTGGTTTTGTTGTTGGAGTGAGGGTTGTGATAATGCAAGAATTTTAGAAATGGGTTAGGGGGTTTTGGTGGTGGGACGGGATGTTTTGTGTAATTGGTGACTCGTTCTTTAGTATGTGCGGAAGTTGGAAGTATTTAACTTTTGTTTTGTGGTGTTTTAGGAGGGGCAGTGGGTGTCCATAGTAATGGAAATGTGACGGAAAGAGATTCTAAGAGAAGGAAGAGAAGTCGGAATAGTGATGATGAGCTAGATAACGGCTACTATAGGAGCCCCATTACTGAGGAGCAGTATCGGTCTATGTTAGGTGAACATCTTCAAAGGTATAGAAGGAGGGTAAAAGATCAATCTATGAACCCAGTGCCTGTTCGAATGCCGACTTCTGTTCCAAGGGGTAGTGTAGCTCTTGCTCCTAGAAGCCGGAAAATGGCCAGTGAGCACAGAGGTGGAATGCGTGAGATGGATAGAACACCAGACCGCTCGGCTCGGTTTGGACCTTCGCACATGGGAAACCATTACGAATCTGATTATGCTCCTAAATATGGCTCTGGCAGGTATGTTCCTTCCTTCAGTGTGTTTTGGTATGCGAACATTGCGCCTGGACAGAACTTGTTGGCTTTGTAATGACTCCTACGGTTACTGATGACGAGAACCCTACTTACAGATTGCTGCAGGAACCTGTGTACTTGGACATTGGGGAGCGTATCACTTACGAAATTCCTCCTACTTATGACAAGCTGTCTGCAGAACTCAACCTACCAAGCTTTTCAGACATTCGGGTGGAGGAGTTTTACTTAAAGAGTACCCTAGACTTGGGCTCGTTAGCTGCAATGATGGCTGCAGGTAGAAGGTTTGGTACTAGCGGTAGAGCTGGCATGGGGGATGTTCTTCCCAAATACGAATCTCTTCAATCTAAGTTAAAGTCATCAAATATTGGTAGTCAGGTCCAGGATTTCAGTTTGAAGGTGACTGAAGATGGATTGAATGCCTTGCCTGAAGGGGCTGCTGGAAAAATAAGGAGGACTATTATCAATGAAAATAATCAATTGGAAGTTTTCTATGTGAAGGTTTTGGAAAAGGGAGAGACATATGAGGTATGAAATTCTCTGAGTAGCTAAACTTTTTTCATCGTTATCTGGTGGAGGGGTACTTCTTGCAGGAGAAGAAAAATTATGTTGTGCTTTTGTTGATTCATTTTGTCTCTTTAATGCAGATTATTGAAAGAAGCTTACCAAAGAATAAAGAGAAAGATCCTTCTGTTATTGAAAAAGAGGAAAAAGAAAAGATTGGAAAAACTTGGGTGATGATTGCTAAGAAAGACATAGCTAAGCACCAAAAAGTTTTCTATGCCAATGTGCGGAAGCAGTCTATTGATGCCAAGAGGTGGGCGGAGGCCTGTCAAAGAGAAGTATGGTTTTATCTTTCTTAATTTATGCCGTTCATCATGTATTTTCAGAAGGACGGTAAAACCTCATTCTCTGTTCTGCGTTTCTGATAGGTGAAACTTAAAGTGAGTAGGTCACTCAGGTTGATGCGGGGTGCTTCTATTCGAACAAAGAAGCTGACTCGAGACATGCTCGTGTATTGGAAACGATTGGAAAAGGAGATGGTATTGTCCTCTCTTAAGCTGAATTTGGTTTTAGCAAATATGCCATGCTAGCGGTTTAGCTCCCTGAACTTTCTGCCTCTTGAGTTTGCGTAAATTATCAAGTTTTATGCTCCTTGTTGGCTCATTGAATATCACAGCAGCTGTGTATTAATGTGTTGGTTCATTGAATATCATAGCAGCTGTGTATTAATATGTAAATTGGCATCTCGCGCTCCGATACTATACCTCCGAATTAAATTCAAGGACAAATTCTTTCTGGTTGCTGTGAAATATACGAAAACAGACTGCAGGGTCACATATGTGTGTGAATCTTCAATAGGCCTTTTCTGGGAAATAATAATCTTTCTCCAGGCAGGCTTGATCCTGTAGCTCCTGTAACCCTATTTATGTTCTTTTCTGATTTCTACTGGTTTGGACTATTGTCCTTCCGTTCCTGTTGTGTCTTATACGCTCTAACATGTCAAGACACTTAGTTGTTGAATGGTGCTAAAGTGTGATTTAGGGGTTCTCGATGTGTTTAGTGTTTCCACTTCGCTCCTGTTGATAAGAAGGGCTGAATATCATCACATTCCATTGCAGGCAGAGGTGAGAAAAAAAGAGGAGAAGAAGGCCGCAGAAGCTTTGAAGCGTGAACGTGAGCAAGAAGATTCTAGGAGACAGCAGAAAAGGCTTGATTTTCTTCTGTCTCAGACAGAAATTTTCAGTCATTTCATGTCAAACAAGTTAGCTGCGCATGATGGGAATTTGAAGGACGAAAAAGAAGACGAAGAGGCTGGAGAGGAAGATGCGGAGGACTCTGAACTAAAGAAAGAGGCTCTAAGGGCAGCTCAGGATGCCGTTTCTAAGCAAAAACAGTTGACTAGTGCCTTTGATGACGAATGCATGAAGCTACGTCAAGATTCTAACTTTGAAATTCCAAGTGAAGATGCTCTGGCTACTGGATCGAGCAATATTGATTTGCTTCACCCGTAAGTGCTCTTCTCTTGGTCTACAATGAGTTTTATTACATTTGGCGTTTTGTGTTTTGATATTGAATATTTTCTTGTATCGATGTTGAAAACCTTTCAGATCAACAATGCCAGTTACTTCTACCGTCCGGACGCCAGAGTTATTTAAAGGTTGCCTTAAAGATTATCAGCTTAAAGGCCTCCAGTGGCTTGTTAATTGCTATGAACAGGTACTGGCAAGTTGCATGAGCAATGTACTCCTTTCACTTAGTGTTGCACTGAGCAATTGTGTTACATTTCAGTGCCTTCTTTCCACATGTCCACTGATGATTGTAATTTGTCTTTTCACCTGTCTGTCAGGGTCTAAATGGTATTCTTGCCGATGAGATGGGGTTGGGGAAGACTATACAGGCTATGGCATTTTTGGCTCATTTGGCAGAGGTAATCCCTACAAATTATTATTATTATTTGTTATCCTTTGTCGTTTAGATTGTTTTTTTCTTAATTGTGTTTCATATTCAGGATAAAAATATATGGGGTCCTTTTCTGGTAGTTGCACCTGCTTCAGTCCTGAATAACTGGGCTGATGAAATTAGTAGATTTTGCCCTGATTTGAAAACTTTGCCATATTGGGGTGGGCTTCAAGAGCGACAAGTACTCAGGAAAAATATCAACCCAAAGCGGCTTTATCGTAGGTAATGTTCAAATCCAGCAAGAGTAGGATGTATTGCTCTATTAGCTTGTCGAATTACTCTATTGGTATATAAGATTTCTACAAGAGGAAAAGTATGAGCATTCACAAAAATGACTTCCTTTCGTTTGATTATCAGGGATGCTGGTTTTCATATACTTATCACTAGCTACCAACTGTTAGTTACTGACGAGAAGTATTTGAAGCGTGTGAGATGGCAATATATGGTGCTAGATGAGGCTCAAGCGATAAAGAGTGCAAGCAGGTTTTTGTCTCCACCTTCTTTTTTCAAAGTAAATACATTGTCATTATGCCAAATTTACTTGCTCTGTTCTAAATTGTAACGGTACATTTATCTCGTTTCTAGTTGTATCCACTTTAGGTCACTGGAAACATGTAAAAATCTGCAATGTTCAAATTCATTTCGTACATGTTCTAGACTGAAGCAGGAATGTAGATATTTATTTCAGTATATCTGTTGAACAGATTCTATCATCTGACCCTTGATTTAATTTACTTTTGTTTTGCAGTATAAGGTGGAAGACACTTCTTAGCTTCAACTGTCGAAACCGTTTGTTGCTGACTGGTACTCCTATCCAAAATAACATGGCAGAGTTGTGGGCTCTTCTGCATTTCATCATGCCCACTCTGTTTGACAGCCATGAACAATTTAATGAATGGTTTTCTAAAGGGTACAGCCCTTTCACTTTGATCTTAATACACATTGCACTACTTACTAGGTCATACACATTGCAGGGTTAATTTATTGTTTTTTTTATGCCGTAAACATCTGCAGGATAGAGAGTCATGCAGAGCATGGTGGTACTTTGAATGAACACCAGCTGACTAGATTGGTGAGCATGAATTTTTCTGCGATTTTTGTTTTGTCTTGGGTTATCACTTAGTAGATAGATCCCACATGCCATCCTTGAATAAAGTAACTTGAATTCGTGCTTCCCGAAACTTACTCTCTGCCTAGTATGTGGCAGTTAGTCATATCGGATAACCTGTTAAAGTTCATGGTCTTCATTGTATTTATTGCTCTTCAACTAGCAGTTCATCTTTCCTGTGTTTGTTTAGGTTGCTTACTTTCTTAAGATTTAATTATGCACTTTGTTAAGATTTCGTAAGTCATGTTTCCCTTTTAAAAAAAAAAACTCTCAAATCTGCAGAAGACTAGCCATATCTGATAATCCTAGTGTCATGATCTTCTGTATTGGTTTTTCTTGATCTCAGAGACTCAGATTATTCCTTTGCACTTTTTTTTGGTTAAAATCCTGATCTATTGCTCTATTACTGTCTAAAACAGCATGCAGTTCTGAAACCTTTCATGTTGCGCCGAGTTAAGAAAGATGTTGTAACGGAGCTGACTGGGAAGACGGAGATCACAGTCCACTGCAAATTGAGTTCTCGACAACAAGCCTTCTATCAAGCCATAAAGAACAAGATATCACTTGCTGAGTTGTTTGACAACGCCCGTGGGATCAATGAGAAAAAGATTCTGAATCTGATGAATATTGTTATCCAGTTGAGGAAGGTATATCATCCATTTGTATCTGATTCTTGTCTCCTAACGTTGTACTATGGTGTGTATCTGCTACCTGTGGTGTTTTGGCCTTTACGATGACCTACATTGATTTTCATATCCCGTGCTGACAGGTCTGCAATCATCCAGAATTGTTTGAAAGGAATGAGGGAAGTTCATATCTTTACTTCGGGGAGATACCAAATTCTCTGCTTCCACCGTCTTTTGGAGAACTGGAGGATATACCCTATGCTGGTGCTCATAGTCCTATAACATTCCAGGTAGATTATTTGGTCTTTTGTTTGTTTACTTTTGTAGTGGCCGCATAATGGTTATGCATACCTGTAGATGAATCTTGGGACAATTACTGCACACATAAAGTAGTGGCAAAATGAAAAATGAATATTTTTATGGTGGTTCTGGATAAGCCTACTTCACTCCTACTGTAGAAGTAGTCTCACAAGTACAAGTTAAAGGTGAACGCGACACTCAAAAGTACCAAACGAAACCCGAGTACACCCTCTCACTCAAAGGATCTTTGACGGAGAAACCTCACACAATATTCGCTCTTGGTTGTGGCTGCTACACGCTCAACACAACCATTGACTCAAGATCCCTATTTATAAGAGTAAACTGATCCTAGAGTCTGCTAGTACTAGATCTCCATACAGTATATATGCATTTTAGAACATGCATTTACACATTTAAATGCACATCTTCTCATATTTGAATAATTTAACTTAAGAAGGAATTCAAAGAGTCTTCAACAATGGAGTAATGTGTTCAGCCTCATTGTGCATTCTTTTTGGTATAGTTCTTTGTTTATTTGAGCAGTTATGGGTCTTAATTTAATGACACGTCATCTTATCATCAAGTGAAAGAAAAGGGAGCCTCTTATCAAATGCTTCTTGGTTATGGCATTACTAACATCATGGGTCGCATTTTTTTCCCAAAATTGCATATCATAAATTCGTGTACTCTTTTGTGCAGTCCGTGAGTTATTTGAATTTCTGCATAGTTACTCTTCCTATTCTAGTTGCTCTGTGAAAGTTTCTGGTTTCATTTTATCTATGTCATTGACATGGTTGGTCGTTCTGTTTCCTTTTCCAGATACCTAAGTTAGTATATGAAGATGCCCTTCACAGGTCGAGAATGTTTTGTCCTTCTAATGGGCGAGGTCTCAGTAGAGGATTGTTTGAAAAATACTTCAATATATTTGCTCCTAAAGTTATTTACCAATCTATACTACCTGAGGAAAGTTCGAAGGTTTCTTCGTCTTTAAGAAGTGGAACCTTTGGATATACCCGTCTGATGGACTTATCGCCTACCGAGCTTACATTCTTGGCTAGTTGTTCTTTCATGGAAAGGCTCTTGTATTTTATGACGACATGGGAGCGTAAGTACTTGGATGAGATTGTAGACAGGTTAATGGAGACTGAAGATGATCTTCATATTGAAAGACTCAAAGTCAGAGCCGTCTCTAGAATGCTGCTGACACCTAGTAAAACGCACAATTCATACTTCAGAAGGAAACTTGCTACCGGTCCTGGCAATGATCCATTTGAGGCATTGATTGTTGCTCATGATGATAGGCTTATGTCAAATATCTCACTTCTTCATTCAACATATACAGCAATCCCACGGAGTAGAGCACCACCGGTAATTTCGTGTACCTTTTCTCTTCTTTTGTTTGTGTGCTTGTATGGGGGATGCTAATGTCAACATATCAATTTCTGGATGATTGACTAGATTGGCGCTCACTGTTCGGATAGAAACTTTGCTTCTGAAATGGTTGAAGAGCTACATAATCCTTGGATTAAGAGGTTGCTTGTTGGCTTTGCTCGCACATCTGACTGTGGTCCCAGAAAGCCCCATCGGCCACCGCATCATTTTATTCAAGAGATAGATTCTGAACTTCCTGTTGTGCAACCTGCTCTCCAGCTGACATACAAAATTTTTGGTTCATGTCCACCAATGCAAAGTTTTGACCCTTCGAAGTTACTCACAGTATGTCCCTCTTTATCCATCTTATTTTCGTCTGTTAATTTCAAACCATGACCGGTTTGATTGATTTCGTATTGTATGTGTGATCCAGGACTCTGGGAAGTTGCAGACACTTGACATATTATTGAAGCGTTTAAGAGCTAACAATCACCGGGTTCTAATATTTGCCCAAATGACAAAAATGCTTAATATTCTTGAGGTATGTGATTGGTTCAGCTATTCAATTGTAGAATCCTACGGAGTACGTTTTATACTGCGGGAACAGACTGTTCAGCTATATCTTTTGCTAGAACATATTTTCTGGAACTTAAATAATTTTAAAATGTTTTTTTTTTTGTCAGGACTACATGAATTACCGAAAGTATAGGTATCTTAGACTTGATGGATCATCGACAATCATGGATCGACGAGATATGGTTCGAGACTTTCAGCATCGGTAAAGACGATAATGCCCTTGGTTTCTGTTTTTTCACCTATTTTCTTATCTCTCTGAGCTAAAAGATAATTGTAGAGGAAATAGAAGGAATACATTTTGGAAGTCGTGTGATGGTAACCTTTGTCTTTTTTTCCTTGCAGGAGTGACATTTTTGTGTTTCTGCTTAGTACGAGGGCAGGTGGTTTGGGCATTAATCTGACAGCTGCTGATACTGTGATATTTTATGAAAGTGACTGGAATCCGACCTTGGATTTGCAGGCCATGGACAGAGCTCATCGTTTGGGTCAGACAAAAGATGTATGTCTACTATTGTGACTGTTCTGTCATTATGCATCTAGTTGAGTTTTGGATTCATTGGTTTTAGCTCCATTAGTTGATTTCTGTACTTTGTTTGGTCTGGGCATTAGGTTCTTTATTATGTTAAGGGGGGATGGGGAGGTCCTTTTTTTTCAATGACATGAGGCAGATTGAATGCCAATTATTACCTCTGTTCTTAGTCATTAGATGTTCTTTGATATTGAGAAAGAACTCTGACCCTTATGTTATGTTTAGTTGGAGGATAGACACTAAATTGTGATGGAACGAAATTAGTACAAAAACGTGAAAATTGAGAGGGAGAAAGAGGAGTCACGAGGGAGCGAGAAGTTGATTGCACCTAATGATGTAATGTCAATTACATGGATTAAGTTGGACAATTATGATTACCTTAGCTCAATGGAGATCTCATTACACTGTAATAAATTTCAACTGGCCCCCTTCACTCTCCTTTAATTTTGTGCTAAATGGGCTGTGACTGTAATGGTGATTACATTTACAAACTCTCTACCTGTCTTGCCCTTAACATCTTGCAAAACATAAGTCAAAAGTTTGTTAATGTATGACTCTAGTTCTTTTTCAATGCCTATCTTTTTTTTTTTCCTAAGTTTTGACGAGGAAATTTTAACTTAATCAGAGGTCAGTTCTTCTTCCTCTAAAGGTGAGGACTTCTTTTGTAATATAAGAAAGAGAGGTACACTAGGAGTCAGACCTGTCAAGGCGTTTTGTCATTTAATTTTTGCTGGCAGATCACAACAACGGTTCCTTATCCATGCTCATCAAGAGTCTTACCAAATCATCTATTACAACTTCTTGTTTTAGGACTGTAGTTAGACGTAGATGGACAGCTAAAGCCATTCAGGTCATCTAAACTTTAGAATTCCACCACCTTACAGAAGAAAAAGGATCATGGATATTATGCAGGTCATCTAAACTTTAGAACTCCACCACCTTACGGAAGAAAAAGGATGATGGATATTATGCACTAAGTTTTATAGACACTGGTGTATATGATTTGCTTTGATTGTTTACTCTTTAACAGGGAACATTATCCATAAATTTTTTGATCAAATGTATATCTTGTGAAATAGGTTACTGTCTATCGTCTGATCTGCAAAGAAACGGTCGAGGAGAAGATTTTACAAAGAGCGAGTCAAAAAAGTACTGTTCAGCAGCTTGTAATGACTGGGGGTCATGTACAAGGTGATCTATTGGCCCCAGAAGATGTTGTATCGTTACTCATTGATGATGCCCAATTGGAGCAGAAATTGAAAGAAAATCCCCAGGTCTTGTGAATTACATACCTTGTGTATATACAATGTGTCTCGGGTGGTCTTTCCATCAGCTTATCATTTTTAGAAATTCTGTTCCTGAAATATATCTATCATTTCCTCAGGTCAAGGATAAACAAAAGAAGAAGCGATCTAACAAAGGCATTCGAATAGATGCAGAAGGTGATGCTTCTCTGGAAGATCTTGATAAGGTTGCCAATGAAATCGCTGCTGAAATTGAGCCCTCCCCAGATACAACAACCAGGGCAAAATCTAGTAGTAAAAAGGTTATTATTCTGACCATTGCTTATAGTTTACTTTTTTCGTGTTCGAATCCATATCTCCCCGCCCCCTTGGAGAGGTGCTTCTAAGAAAAGTAATGGTCATTTTAACTGCTACCTTAATTACCTTTTTGCCTGCTTTGCTACAAGAACCCAAAGTACAAACTGGTCAAATATATGATTTTGTTGAGAGGGGTTTGTTGATTATTATATTTCTCTCTTTACCCAGAGGAAAGCGAGTGATAAACACGGTCAAGCCAAGCAAAAGGCCTCGAAAGCCACTGTCACCGAAGGTTCTGTTTCTGGCTTAATTGCAGAGGATGTGTTGAATGGCTCTCTTGACGACGCTGTCCAACAACAAAGGCCCAAGAGACCTAAAAGGGAAAGGCCTACAAAGAGTGTGAATGAGAATATCGAGCCTGCATTTACTGCCGCCCCAATTGTGGGCCTTGTGGCTCCACAGCACTCACGAACCCCAACTGTCCTCGATTAGAGTTCATGAGTTCCAACCTATGATTACTGATTTCAGTTTCGGAGGCTTCAAATGTTCCCAAGGGAAGATTCTCTTCTAGCTCGCCGAAGCTGCTTCTTGTTCGCATTCTTGTATGTAGAAGTGTAGAACTATTGTTCTAATCGGTCCCAACTTGGCAAGTTAAGAAATGCTCTCCTCAGGTTGGGTTTCGGTGGTTCCTTGCTTCAATTTTGACCTGACTGGTCCTCTGCAGTGGACCGTGGGAAGCAAGAAGCAGCACGAGTAGCCATTCTGAAGTTTTTTTTTTTTTTTTTTTTTTTTTAGGCGAAGGGCCGTTGTAAAAATGTAAAGTTAAATCGAATACTCAGTAGCCATGTTCACTGGCATTTGCTGTTCTAAGCTGTACATATAAGCTAGAGACATGTAGAAGGAGATATAAGCTGGCGTCATCTTTGTATATAATTATTCGTTTAGGATGTACATGAGAAGATTGTCCCACCATTTATTTACAACAATGTGGGTGAATCTTTTTACCGGCAGATACCGCAACGTTAGCTATAAGAAATGGCATATTTGATTGCACCCGTTTGGTTAATCGTACCAATACTTGTTTGATCTGTTGGTCTCACTTAGTTTTCTTTCAAACTATTGACATGAGCATTCCGGGTGTAGCCTATCCGCATAGGTTCTCCGAGGAACGATTTTTTTAAATAATGCTTTTAATTGAATTATTTCAAGTTTTGGGTGTGGAAACAAAGTATTTATGTGAAATGGGTCCACGTAGGATTGGGAATAGCTTCGTATTTTTTTTCCGCAAAACAACCCATAACCGCCAGGGCGCGAGACGGTTTTGGCATAACCGCCCCAAATCCCGACGGTTTTGGTCCAAAACCGTCTTTTTTTTGGACGGTTTTGGTGACTCTGGAAAATTTTCGTTAATCATAGAACCCGCCAAAACCGTCAGAAATCCGGGCGGTTATGGGCATAACCGCTCGGCGCCGTAGCGGTTTTTGTTCTTTTGTCTGAAAACGAAATAAATTAGGTTCGGGGAATTCCCGATCCTACATGGACCCATTTCATGCAAATATTTTCATTCCACACTCAAAACTTGAAAAAAAACATTCTTCTCCGAGTCCCAGTTGCTTAGAGGTCATGAGTCCACCTTTTCCTTAGAAGTCCGTGTAATGTATTGTTGGAAAAGGGTTGAAATGAACCAAGACGATCAATCAAGGAAGTCATGAACATGAACTTCCACGAATATGTCTTTGACTTGGTTGCTAAAAAAAGACTAGGCAGCCTTCATAAGAAGCCAAGTAACTTGAACACGAAGTTTCGCTTATTGCAGATGTTCTGAAAACCACAAAAGAGTTCTACAGCAACTAGAAATACATTCGTTCATTCAGCTGCTGTTATTACATATTCACATTCCATCCGTCTAGGTCAGAAAGGACCACAAAAGCAGGCGATACTATTACAACCTGAATGGACTCTGGATCCAAAACGTAATCTCAACAACGATGCCGAGCAAATGAGACAATAGTAACTACATTCTGGGGCAGAGTTATAATAACTTCAACGCTTGGGCGTGGTGGCTGATGTGATCATCGATGAAAGTAGCAATGAAAAAGTAGGAGTGGTCATAACCAGGTTGCAGCCGCAACAGAAAAGGCGCATTCACTTTCCTACAAGCCTCCTCAAACTTGTTTGGCATTAGTTGATCATGCAAGAATTTGTCATCCCCTCCCTGTGAGCATGGTTTAACAAAAACGTGAAACACAAGACTATACCAGACTGCATCAAATAAAGACGATAATTTGGCGTTATTTGCCAACTAGCAGGCTATTAAGAGGCACCATATAAAATGACGCAAGCGGGAATTTTCACGAACAACAACAACAACCCAAACTTGGTCCCAAAATGGTTTTGTGCAGTTTTGGACACGTTGGCTATTTTATTCAAAGTTTCTAAACGCTATTTCATAACTACTGTCAACACCATAAGAGTGCCTTTCATGATTTTACGCGCCCAGCTCTCTCGACTCTCGGTACAAGAACCTTCAAGTCGCTTCAGTCGCCCGTTACAGCTAGTATGTTATTTTGGGGCAACTATAGTATGTTCTTAGCTCTAAGACTTTGCTACAACACAAAATATGACCCCTGGGAGCTACTCTAAAATTTTGAGTCATTTTTATTTCGGTGCCATTTCGCGCAAAAAATAGTGGATTATACACTCCAATTTCGACAATTTTGACTAGTTTTTCATAAGTAGCCAATCCTACAAAAACCTATACCAAACATAGTATTTCAGTGCCTCTATTTGATTTGAGGATTGGTTGCCCTATAAGGGTAGCAATTAAAACCCCAATTGGCACATGTCACCATATCTTCCTAGCATGCGTGTTTTTTTTGGAAACCTATCATATTTGTTTTGGCTCTAATATTTTCAAAAACCCATTATATTATCTCTTGAGGCTTCTACAAAAACCTAAGCCGCTCTTGTACCGAAACCATTCAAAGGCCAAAAATCGTGGATTATAACCTTTGGTTTTGTGCAGTTTTGGACACGTTGGCTATTTTGTTCAAAGTTTCAAAACGCTATTTCAAAACTACAGTCAACATCATGAGAGTGCGTTTCATGATTTTAAGCGCCCAGTTCTCTCGGTACAAAACCTTTAAGCCACATTGGTCGCCCGTTACACCCATTATGTTATTTTGGGGCAACTATAGTATGTTTTAAGCTCTAAGATTTTGCGACAACACAAAATATGACCCCTAATAGCTACTCCAAAATTTTGAGTCATTTTTCATTCGGTGCCATTTCGCCCAAAAAACCGTGGATTATACACTACAATTTCGGCAAATTTTGACTACTTTTTCAAAAGTAGCCAAATCTTCTAAAACCTATACCAAACATAGTATCTCAGTGCCTTTATTTGATTTGAGGAATGGTTGCCCCAGAAGGGTAGCAATTTAAACCCCAATTGGCACATGTCACCTTATCTTCCTAACGTTCGTGTTTTTTGAATTTTGGAAACCTATCATATTTGTTTTGGCTCTAATATTTTCAAAAACCCATTATATTATCTCTTGAGGCTTCTACAAAAACCCAAGCCGCAATTGTACCGAAACCATTATAAGGCCAAAAATCGTGGATTATAACCTTTGGATTTGTGCAGTTTTGGACACGTTGGCTATTTTGTTCAAAGTTTCTAAACGCTATTTCACAACTACTGTCAACATCATGAGAGTGCGTTTCATGATTTTGAGCGCCCAGTTCTCTCGGTACAAAACCTTTAAGCCGCTTCCGTCGCCCGTTACACCTAGCATGTTATTTTCGGGCAACTATAGTATGTTTTAAGCTCTAAGATTTTCCTTTAACACAAAATATAACCCCTGAGAGCTACTACAAAATTTTCAGTCATTTCTCTTTCGATGCCATTTCGCCCAAAAAAACCGTAGATTATACACTACAATCTCGGCCAATTTTGACTACTTTTTCAAAAGTAGCCAAATCTTCTAAAACCTATACCAAATATAGTATCTCAGTGCCATTATTTGATTTGAGGAATGGTTGCCCTAGAAGGGTAGCAATTAAAACCCCAATTGGCACATGTCACCTTATATTCATAGCGTGCGTGTTTTCTGGATTTTGGAAACCTATCATATTTGTTTTGGCTCTAATATTTTCAAAAACCCATTATATTATCTCTTGAGGCTTCTACAAAAACCCAAGCCGCTCTTGTACCGAAACCATTCTAAGGCCAAAAATCGTGGATTATCACCTTTGGTTTTGTGCAATTATGGACACGTTGGCGATTTTGTTCAAAGTTTCTAAACGCTATTTCACAACTATTGTCAACATCATGCGAGTGCGTTTCATGATTTTAAGCGCCCAGTTCTCTCGGTACAGGAACCTTTAAGCCGCTTCCGTCGCCCGTTACACCTAGCATGTTACTTTGGGGCAACTATAGTATGTTTTAAGCTCTAAGATTTTGCTACAACACAAAATATGACCCCTGATAGCTACTCTAAAATTTTGAGTCATTTTTAATTCGGTGCCATTTCGCTCAAAAAACCTTGGATTATACACTACAATTTCGGCTAATTTTGACTACTTTTTCAAAAGTAGCCAAACCTTCTAAAACCTATACCAAACATAGTATGTCAGTGCCTTTATTTGATTTAAGGATTGGTTGCCCTATAAGGGTAGCAATTTAAACCCTTATTGGCACATGTGGCCTTGTCTTCCTAGCCTGCGTGTTTTTTGAATTTTGGAAACCTATCATATTTGTTTTGACTCTAATATTTTCAAAACCCCATTATATTATCTCTTAAGGCTTCTACAAAAATCCAAGCCGCTATTGTACCGAAAGTATTCTAAGACCAAAAATCGTGGATTATAACCTTTGGTTTTGTGCAGTTTTGGACACGTTGGCTATTTTGTTCAAAGTTTCTAAACGATATTTCACAAGTACCGTCAACATCATGACAGTGCCTTTCATGATTTTAAGCGCCTAGTTCTCTCGGAACAAGAACCTTTAAGCCGCATCCGTCGCACGTTACACCTAGTATGTTATTTTGGGGCAAATATAGTATGTTTTAAGCTCAAAGATTTTGCTACAACACAAAATATGACCCCTGATAGCTACCCCAAAATTTTGAGTCATTTATAATTCGGTGCCATTTCGGGCAAAAAACAGTGGATTATACACTACAATTTCAGCCAATTTTGACTACTTTTTCAAAAGTAGCCAAATCTTCTAAAACCTATACCAAACATAGTATTTTAGTGCCTTTATTTGATTTGAGGATTTGTTGCCCTATATGGGTAACGGATTATTTCCCAATTTGCAAAAGTCACCTTATCTTCCTAACGTGCGTGTTTTTTGAATTATAGAGACCTATCATATTTGTTTTGGTTAGACTATTCTTGAAAACTCATTATACTATCCCATGAGGCTTCTAAACCCAAGCCGCTAATGTACCAAAATCTTTCGAAGGCCAAAAATCGATGATAATAATCGTTGGTTTTGTGTATTTAAACCCCAATTGGCACATGTCACCATATCTTCCTAGCATGCGTGTTTCTTGAATTTTGGAAACCTATCATATTTGTTTTGGCTCTACTATTTTCCAAAACCCATGATATTATCTCTTGGGGCTTTTACAAAAACCCAAGCCGCTCTTGTACCGAATGCATTCTAAGGCCAAAAATCGTGGATTATAACCTTTGGTTTTGTGCAGTTTTGGACACGTTGGCTATTTTGTTCAAAGTTTCGAACAATATTTCACAACTATTGTCAACATCATGAGATTGTGTTTATGATTTTAAGCGTCCAGTTCTCTCGGTACAGAAACCTTTAAGCCGCTTCCGTCGCCCGTTACACCTAGCATGTTACTTTGGGGCAACTATAGTATGTTTTAAGCTCTAAGATTTTGCTACAACACAAAATATGACCCCTGATAGCTACTCTAAAATTTTGAGTCATTTTTAATTCGGTGCCATTTCGCCCAAAAAACCGTGGATTATACACTACAATTTCGGCTAATTTTGACTACTTTTTCAAAAGTAGCCAAATCTTCTAAAACCTATACCAAACATAGTATCTCAGTGCCTTTATTTGATTTGAGGATTTGTTGCCCTACAAGGGTAGCAATTTAAAGCCCAATTCGCACATGTCACCTTAACTTCCTAGAGTGCGTGTTTTTTGAATTTAAGAAGCCTATCATACTTGTTTTGGTTCTAATATTTTCCAAAACCCATTATATTATCTCTTGAGGCTTCTACAAAAACCACAAGCCGCTCTTTTACCGAAACCATTTTAAGGCCAAAAATCGTAGATTATAACCTTTGGTTTTGTGCAGTTTTGGACACGTTGGCTATTTTGTTCAAAGTTTCTAAACGCTATTTCACAACTATTGTCAACATCACGAGAGTGTGTTTCATGATTTTAAGCGCCCAATTCTCTTGGTAGAGGAACCTTTAAGCCGCTTTCGTCGCCCCTTACAACTAGCATGTTATTTAGGGGCAACTATAGTATGTTTTAAGCTCTAAGATTTTGCTACAACACAAGATATGACCCCTGATAGCTACTCCAAAATTTTGAGTCATTTTAATTCGATGAAATTTTGCCCAAAAAACCGTGGATTATACACTACAATTTCGGCCAATTTTGGCTACTTTTTCAAAAGTAGCCAAATCTTCTAAAACCTATACCAAACATAGTATCTCAGTGCCTTTATTTGATTTGAGGATTTGTTGCCCCACAAGGGTAGCAATTTAAACCCCAATTCGCACATGTCGCCTTAACTTCCTAGAGTGTGTGTTTTCTGAATTTTAAAAGCCTATCATATTTGTTTTGGCTCTAATATTTTCCAAAACCCATTATATTATCTCTTGAGGATTCTACAAAAACCCAAGCCGCTCTTGTACCGAAACCATTTTAAGGCCAAAAATCGTGGCTTATAACTTTTGGTTTTGTGCAGTTTTGGACACGTTGGCTATTTTGTTCAAAGTTTCTAAACGCTATTTCACAACTATTGTCAACATCATGAGAGTGCGTTTCATGATTTTAAGCGCACAGTTCTCTCGGTAGAGGAACCTTTAAGCCGCATCCGTCGCCCGTTACACCTAGCATGTTATTTTGGGGCAACTATAGTATGTTTTAAGCTCTAAGATTTTGCTACAACACAAAATATGACCCCTGATAGCTACTCCAAAAATTTTAGTCATTTTTAATTCGGTGCCATTTCGCCCAAAAAACCGTGGATTATACACTACAATTTCGGCCATATTTGACTACTTTTTCAAAAGTAGCCAAATACTCTAAAACCTATACCAAACATAGTATCAAACTGCCTTTATTTGATTTGAGGATTGGTTGCCCTACAAGGGTAGCAATTTAAACCCCAATTCGCACATGTCGCCTTATCTTCCTAGACTGCGTGTTTTTTGAATTTTAAAAGCCTATCATATTTGTTTTGGCTCTAATATTTTCCAAAACCCATTATATTATCTCTTGAGGATTCTACAAAAACCCAAGCCGCTCTTGTACCGAAACCATTCTAAGGCCAAAAATCGTGGATTATAACCTTTGGTTTTGTGCAGTTTTGGACACGTTGGCTATTTTGTTCAAAGTTTCTAAATGCTATTTCACAACTATTGTCAACATCATAAGAGTGTGTTTCATGATTTTAAGCGCCCAGTTCTCTCGGTACAGGAATCTTTAAGCCGCTTCCGTCGCCCATTACACCTCGCATGTTATTTTGGGGCTACTATAGTATGTTTTAAGCTCTAAGATTTTGCTACAACACAAAATATGACCCCTGATAGCTACTCCAAAAGTTTGAGTCATTTTTAATTCAGTGCCATTTTGCCCAAAAAACCGTGGATTATACACTACAATTTCGGCCAATTTTGACTACTTTTTCAAAAGTAGCCAAATCTTCTAAAACCTATACCAAACATAGTATCTCAGTGCCTTCATTTGATTTGAGGATTGGTTGCCCCACAAGGGTAGCAATTTAAACCCCAATTCGCACATGTCGCCTTAACTTCCTAGAGTGTGTGTTTTCTGAATTTTAAAAGCCTATCATATTTGTTTTGGCTCTAATATTTTCCAAAACCCATTATATTATCTCTTGAGGATTCTACAAAAACCCAAGCCGCTCTTGTACCGAAACCATTTTAAGGCCAAAAATCGTGGCTTATAACTTTTGGTTTTGTGCAGTTTTGGACACGTTGGCTATTTTGTTCAAAGTTTCTAAACGCTATTTCACAACTATTGTCAACATCATGAGAGTGCGTTTCATGATTTTAAGCGCACAGTTCTCTCGGTAGAGGAACCTTTAAGCCGCATCCGTCGCCCGTTACACCTAGCATGTTATTTTGGGGCAACTATAGTATGTTTTAAGCTCTAAGATTTTGCTACAACAAAAAATATGACCCCTCATAGCTACTCCAAAATTTTTAGTCATTTTTAATTCAGTGCCATTTTGCCCAAAAAACCGTGGATTATACACTACAACTTCGTCCAATTTTGACTACTTTTTCAAAAGTAGCCAAATCTTCTAAAACCTATACCAAACATAGTATCTCAGTGCCTTTATTTGATTTCAGGATTGGTTGCCCTACAAGGGTAGCAATTTAAACCCTATTTCGCACATGTCGCCTTAACTTCCTAGAGTGTGTGTTTTTTCAATTTTAAAAGCCTATAATATTTGTTTTGGCTCTAATATTTTCCAAAACCCATTATATTATCTCTTGAGGATTCTACAAAAACCCAAGCCACTCTTGTACCGAAACCATTCTAAGGCCAAAAATCGTGGATTATAACCTTTGGTTTTGTGCAGTTTTGGACACGTTGGCTATTTTGTTCAAAGTTTCTAAACGCTATTTCACAACTATTGTCAACATCATGAGAGTGTGTTTCATGATTTTAAGCGCCCAATTCTCTCGGTAGAGGAACCTTTAAGCCGCTTCCGTCGCCCGTTACACCTAGCATGTTATTTTGGGGCAACTATAGTATGTTTTAAGCTTTAAGATTTTGCAACAATACAAAATATGACCTCTGATAGCTACTCCAAAATTTTGAGTCATTTTTGATTCGGTGCCATTTCACCCAAAAAACCGTGGATTATACACTACAATTTCGGCCATATTTGACTACTTTTTCAAACGTAGCCAAATCTTCTAAAACCTATAACAAAAATAAAATCTCCTTTATTTGATTTGAGGATTGGTTGCCCTACAAGGGTAGCAATTTAAACCCCAATTCGCACATGTAACCTTATCTTCCTAGACTGCGTGTTTTTTGAATTTTAGAAACCTGTCATATTTGTTCATATTTGTTTTGGCTCCAATATTTTCCAAAACCCATTATATTATCTCTTGAGGCTTCTCCAAAAACCCCAAGCCGCTCTTGTACCGAAACCATTCTAAGGCCAAAAATCGTAGATTATAACCTTTGGATTTTTGCAGTTTTGGACACGTTGGCTATTTTGTTCAAAGTTTCTAAACGCTATTTCACAATTATTGTCAACATCATGAGAGTGCGTTTCATGATTTTAAGCGCCCAGTTCTCTCGGTAGAGGAACCTTTAAGCCGCATCCGTCGCCCGTTACACCTAGCATGGTATTTTGGGGCAACTATAGTATGTTTTAAGCTCTAAGATTTTGCTACAACACAAAATATGACCCCTGATAGCTACTCTAAAAATTTTAGTCATTTTTAATTCGGTGCCATTTTGCCCAAAAAACCGTGGATTATACACTACAATTTCGGCCAATTTTGACTACTTTTTCAAAAGTAGCCAAATCTTCTAAAACCTATACCAAACATAGTATCTCAGTGCCTTTATTTGATTTGAGGATTGGTTGCCCTACAAGGGTAGCAATTTAAACCCCAATTCGCACATGTCGCCTTAACTTCCTAGAGTGTGTGTTTTTTGAATTTTATAAGCCTATCATATTTCTTTTGGCTCTCATATTTTCCAAAACCCATTATATTATCTCTTGAGGCTTCTACAAAAACCCCAAGCCGCTCTTGTACCGAAACCATTCTAAGGCCAAAAATCGTAGATTATAACCTTTGGTTTTGTGCAGTTTTGGACACGTTGGCTATTTTGTTCAAAGTTTCTGAACGCTATTTCACAACTATTGTCAACATCATGAGAGTGTGTTTCATGATTTTAAGCGCCCAATTCTCTTGGTAGAGGAACCTTTAAGCCGCTTTCGTCGCCCCTTAACACTAGCATGTTATTTAGGGGCAACTATAGTATGTTTTAAGCTCTAAGATTTTGCTACAACACAAGATATGACCCCTGATAGCTACTCCAAAATTTTGAGTCATTTTTAATTCGATGCCATTTTGCCCAAAAAACCGTGGATTATACACTACAATTTCGGCCAATTTTGACTACTTTTTCAAAAGTAGCCAAATCTTCTAAAACCTATACCAAACACAGTATCTGAGTGCCTTTATTTGATTTGAGGATTGGTTACCCTACAAGGGTAGCAATTTAAACCCCAATTCGCACATGTCGCCTTAACTTCCTAAACTGCGTGTTTTTTGAATTTTAGAAACCTATCATATTTGTTTTGGCTCTAATAATTTCCAAAACCCATTATATTATCTCTTGAGGCTTCTACAAAAACCCAAGCCGCTATTGTACCGGAACCATTCTAAGGCCAAAAATCGTGGATTATAACCTTTGGTTTTAGTTTTGGACACGTTGGCTATTTTGTTCAAAGTTTCTAAACGCTATTTCACAATTATTGTCAACATCATGAGAGTGCGTTTCATAATTTTAAGCGCCCAGTTCTCTCGGTAGAGGAACCTTTAAGCCGCATCCGTCGCCCGTTACACCTAGCATGGTATTTTGGGGCAACTATAGTATGTTTTAAGCTCTAAGATTTTGCTACAACACAAAATATGACCCCTGATAGCTACTCTAAAAATTTTAGTCATTTTTAATTCGGTGCCATTTTGCCCAAAAAACCGTGGATTATACACTACAATTTCGGCCAATTTTGACTACTTTTTCAAAAGTAGCCAAATCTTCTAAAACCTATACCAAACATAGTATCTCAGTGCCTTTATTTGATTTGAGGATTGGTTGCCCTACAAGGGTAGCAATTTAAACCCCAATTCGCACATGTCGCCTTAACTTCCTAGAGTGTGTGTTTTTTGAATTTTAAAAGCCTATCATATTTGTTTTGGCCCTAATATTTTCCAAAACCCTATATTATCTCTTGAGGATTCTACAAAAACCAAGCCGCTCTTGTACCGAAACCATTCTAAGGCCAAAAATCGTGGATTATATCCTTTGGTTTTGTGCAGTTTTGGACACGTTGGCTATTTTGTTCAAAGTTTCTAAACGCTATTTCACAACTATTATCAACATCATGAGAGTGCGTTTCATGATTTTAAGCGCCCATTTCTCTCGGTACAGGAACCTTTAAGCCGCTTCCGTCGCCCGTTACACCTAGCATGTTATTATGAGGCAACTATACTATGTTTTAAGCTTTAAGATTTTGCTACAACACAAAATATGACCCCTGATAACTACTCTAAAATTTTGAGTCATTTTTTATTCGGTGCCATTTTGCCCCAAAAACCGTGGATTATACACTACTATTTCGGCCAATTTTGCCTACTTTTTCAAAAGTAGCCACATCTTCTAAAACCTATACCAAAAATAAAATCTCAGTGCCTTTATTTGATTTGAGGATTGGTTGCCCTACAAGGGTAGCAATTTAAACCCCAATTCGCACATGTCACCTTATCTTCCTAGACTGCGTGTTTTTTGAATTTTAGAAACCTATCATATTTGTCTTGGCTCTAATATTTTCCAAAACCCATTATATTATCTCTTGATGCTTCTACAAAAACCCAAGCCGCTATTGTACCAAAACCATTCTAAGGCCAAAAATCGTGGATTATAACCTTTGGTTTTGTGCAGTTTTGGACACGTTGGCTATTTTGTTCAAAGTTTCTAAACGCTATTTCACAACTATTGTCAACATCATGAGAGTGTGTTTCATGATTTTAAGCGCCCAGTTCTCTCGGTAGAGAAACCTTTAAGCCGCTTTCGTCGCCCGTTACACCTAGCATGTTATTTAGGGGCAACAATAGTATGTTTTAAGCTCTAAGATTTTGCTACAACACAAATTATGACCCCTGACAGCTACTTCAAAATTTTAAGTCATTTTAAATTCGGTGCCATTTGGCCCAAAAAATCGTGGATTACACTACAATTTCGGCCAATTTTGACTACTTTTTGAAAAGTAGCCAAATCTTCTAAATCTATACCAAACATAGTATCATAGTGCCTTTATTTTATTTGAGGATTGGTTGCCCTACAAGGGTAGCAATTTAAACCCCAATTGACACATGTCACCTTATCTTCCTAGAGTGCGTGTTTTTTGAATTTTAGAAACCTATCATATTTGTTTTGGATCTAATATTTTCCAAAACCCATGATATTATCTCTTGGGGCTTCTACAAAAGCCCAAGCTGCTCTTGTACCGAAACCATTCTAAGGCCAAAAATAGTGGATTATAACCTTTGGTTTTGTGTAAATTTGGACACGTTGGCTATTTTGTTCAAAGTTTCTAAACGCTATTTCACAACTATTGTCAACATCATGAGAGTGCGTTTCATGATTTTAAGCGCCCAGTTCTCTCGGTAGAGAAACCTTTAAGCCGCTTCCGTCGCCCGTTACACCTAGCATGTTATTTAGGGGCAACTATAGTATGTTTTAAGCTCTAAGATTTTGCTACAACACAAAATATGACCCCTGATAGCTACTCCAAAATTTTGAGTCATTTTTGATTCGGTGCCATTTGGCCCAAAAAATCGTGGATTATACACTACAATTTCGGCCAATTTTGACTACTTTTTCAAAAGTAGCCAAATCTTCTAAATCCTATACCAAACATAGTATCTTAGTGCCTTTATTTGATTTGAGGATTGGTTGCCCTACAAGGGTAGCAATTTAAACCCCAATTCGCACATGTCACCTTATCTTCCTAGAGTGCGTGTTTTTTGAATTTTAGAAACCTATCACATTTGTTTTGGCTCGAATATTTCCCAAAACCCATGATTTTATCTCTTGGGGCTTCTACAAAAACCCAAGCCGCTCTTGTACCGAAACCATTCTAAGGCCAAAAATCGTGGATTATAAACATTGGTTTTGGACACGTTGGCTATTTTGTTCAAAGTTTTTAAACGATATTTCACAAGTTATGTCAACATCATGCGAGCGCGTTTCATGATTTTAAGCGCCCAGTTCTCTCGGTACAGGAACCTTTAAGCCGCTTTCGTCGCCCGTTACACCTAGCATGTTATTTAGGGGCAACTATAGTATGTTTTAAGCTCTAAGATTTTGCTACAACACAAAATATGACCCCTGATAGCTACTCCAAAATTTTGAGTCATTTTTAATTCGGTGCCATTTTGCCAATTTTGACTACTTTTTCAAAAGTAGCCAAATCTTCTAAAACCTATACCAAAGATAGTATTTCAGTGCCGTTATTTGATTTGTGGATTAATTGCCCTATATGGGAAGCAGTTTAAACAACATTTGGCACATGTCACCTTAGCTTCCTAGCGTGCATGTTTTTTGAGTTTTGGAAACCTATTATATTTGTTTTGACTCTAATATTTTCAAAAACCCATTATATTATCTCTTGAGGCTTCTACAAAAACCTAAGCCGTTCTTGTACCGAAACCATGCTAAGGCCAAAAATCGTGGATTATAACCTTTGGTTTTGTGCAGTTTTGGACACGTTGGCTATTTTGTTCAAAGTTTCTAAACGCTATTTAACAACTACTTCAGCATCATTTTTTTTTTTGATAAGTAAGAACTACTTCAGCATCATGAGAGTGCCTTTCATGATTTTAAGCGCCCAGTTCTCTCGGTACAGGAACCTTTAAGCCGCATCCGTCGCTTGTTACACCTAGTATGTTATTTTGGGGCAACTATTGTATGTTTTAAGCTCTAAGATTTTGCTACAACACAAAGTATGACCAATTCTCAGGCAAAAAACATTGGATTGTCTACTTCAGTTTTGGCCACTTTTTCCAAAGTAAAGTCTTCTCAAAACTTAAGTAAAGTTTTTGAGCACCATTATTCGTTGAGGATCGGTTGCGTTATTTGGGTAGTTCTTTAACCCATTTGGTACATGTCACCTCGTGAGCCTAGTGTGCTTGTTTTGCCAGTTTCGGGAGACTACTATATGTTTTCGGCTCTAATATTTTTTATTTTTTTGAAGGGATCGGCTCTACTATTTTGAAAGACCCATTATATTACCCCTAGAGACTTCCACAAAAGTTTAAGCTGTTTTTTTCTGCACCCTTTTTGCGCAAAACTCGTTGATTATACCCTTTAAAAAGTTTCTAATTTTGGCCATGTTGGTCTATTTTTCGAAGTATCTAAATGTTATTAAAAAAAATTACGGTAAACACGTTAGAGTCATGTTGATGAATTTGAGTGGCCAGTCTCCCGTTCAGTTATTTGGGGGGTCCTTTATGCCCCTCTGCCTCCCTTCACCTGTTTAGGTGTGAAAGTGGCGTGGAGTATAACAACTGAGTAATGTCTTCACGCTTTTTTTTTTACAAAGGTGCTTTCATTATCTTTCAAAAATCACGATTCACAATAGATCTTGTTCCAAAAAAAAAAAAAAAAAAAAAAAAAAAAAAAAAGAGCAAGAGAGAGATTGATAAACATGTACCTGATCAATCAGAATGGTTGCAGAAAGGTCATGGAATTTTGAAATCAAGCAAGTAGCATCATATTCCTGCAAGTGTATGAATAAAATGTCTTAAGTTTCTACATAGCTTTCACTTTGCCGTACCCGACACTCGGATCCAAAGAGTTTCAAAATGAGCGACCCCCCCCCCCCCCCCGTTCCTGAAACACAAACACACATCAAATGCTTAACACTACAGACGGTAAATCTTACCTCCCAAGCAGCCTTATTTTCTCCCAAATAATTTGAAAAAGCTTTCTGACCCCAGGGGCAGTTAATAGGATTCACAATTGGGGCAAAAGCTGATACCGACTGCAGCAAAGATAAATGTTATAAGATTGCTGGGTAATCAGTTCAGACTTCAATATACATCACGTTCTCATTTTAATTCTATTTAAATAGTGAATGACACATAAACTACCAGATCATGACTCAAAAATACATGCCGACTAAATCAGCCAGATTTCACTACAGGCTTTCTTCAATCTGGTACTTGATGCTCTTAATAGCCTCCTGCTATTAAAATTACCCATTTTTTAATCACTTCGTTGTCCGCCCTCTCTCGGTACGGCAAGAAACAGAAGAGACAAACAGAAGCATTTGAAGGACAAATAATATGGAAATTGGCACACCATGCTAGGTAAGGCATAAACAAAAAGTTTCAAGACTTAGCTATTTTATTCCAGAAATAAACTGGGGATACCTTATATTTGTCAAGATTCTTGAGGTATATTGTCAGAGCACCATGCCCTCCCATTGAGTGACCAGATATTGATGCCCGTGATGTGTCAAGTTCGGGAAAGTTCTCTTTCAGAAGTTCAGGCAACTCCTTAACAACATAGTCATACATCCGCCACTTCTTCCACTTTTCTTGAGCTGCATTCAGATAGAATCCCGCACCTACAGCAAACAAAGAGAAGGAAAAGGACACAGAAGACTAGATCATTCCTTTCTGATACCCTAATCAAATTTCTTTGAATTTAATGTTTGTCGTAATATGTTGGATGCATACATTTTAAGAACTACAGTCAAGAGTCTCACAGTGTGCATAATGGCTGTGGAAAGAAAAGATTATTGCATGACAAAAGCAGTTACATTTCATACCTACACCAAAGTCCCAGCTGTCTGATTCTCCTTCAACATTAAGCCCTCCTAGAATACAAGTAATAAAACGGGGATCAGCAGTATGCTGGAAGAAAACGAAGCATTTCACATTCCAAACCAAATAATTAAAAATGAATATGAAATGGTGAAGCTCAGTGACAGAAATTACAGAAGAGCAAAACCCATTAAATAAACAAAATCGGGCTTACAGGCCAGTGAACCTATCTAAAAGTAACATGAAAGAATATAAAGCAACGGAATGTCAAATTGCGCGATCACCTCTCCAGAAAATCATGTATGCCATATACATGCCAAACAAACAGAAGGTCTGATACTTAATAAACATTTCAATACCCCTGGAAAGAAAGAGAGTGTTTTTAATTCCATTGTTGCCTTCAAATATAATATTGTCCACCATCATAAGCAAAAAGCCCAGTAGAGCAAGCCATCACATTCAACCTACTAAGATACAGGGACCGTTTTAACACCAGCCATACAGAGTTACAGACCTATTGATTACTATCACAGAAATTACACGTACTATTTGCAAGGTAATTAATATGATACTTTCAGCCATACACCTACGTGGGAGTTAATAGCTCTTTTAGGACCTGAACTTTACCAAAATTTTGATTTCAGGACCTCCAACTTTTTACAGGTCAAATTAGGACCTCTTATTTTCTTCCGTTAACAATTGCAAACGGAGTTAGCAGACAACAGACGTGGCTCTCTACATTAAGTGCTATTGTTGCTTTTGACCTCTCTTTTTGGGCCCTTTATTTCCTCTCTCCTCCCTCCTTGTCTCTTCCCTCTTGCACTCTGCACAACCTCTTCTATAACCTTCTTCAATCCTCCTTTTTTCACCATATTTCTTCCACGATTCCCACAAAATTCAAAAAGTGAAAAATTTCCAAACAAACTGAAAGATCGACGCACTTTATTTACCAAAGGTACCAATAATCTTGTAATCTACTCCAATATCTCATAATCTAATTTGTGCATGCATTTAATTTGAGAAAAACTCAGAAGTTTATAATTTGAATGAATTTTTGGAAGGGATTTGAACTACAACTTACAATTGTATAGGGGATGTATGTGCTCTGTTTTGCTTGCAACGGCTTGAGTTTGGGGGATTTTTTTTTTTTTTGCAGCAAACATGTGTATAACAAAGAGAACAACAGAAATTACTTACTAGTCAAACATTCCTCTTTTAATGCAAAGCTTGAGTTTTAACAGTCAAATTGCAGAGTTCCTCATTTCTAGCAGAAGTTTAGGTCCTTCACAGTGTCATGTCACCAACTCCGTTTGCAATTGTTAACGGATGTAAAAGAGAGGTCCTAATTTCAACTATAGAAAGTTACAGGTCCTGAAATCAAAAATTTGGTAAAGTTCGGGTCCTAGAAAATCTATTAACTCACCTACGTGGACCATATCAAAAGATAGCAAGCACGTAACTTACTTGGAGATGTATCAGGGACAATAAGAGCAATCCCTTCCTTGGAAGCAGCACGTTGAGCTCCAGATTTTGTTATGAAATTTTCATCTGTGCAGGTAAGGCCAGACAACCAGTAAAGCACCTGAGAGCACAAGCTAAACTCAGACAACCAAATTATAGGGATTTCACAAGCTCTACATTCATAATCAATGAGCTCATTCCGAGATTTAAATGGTGCATTGACAATGTCCTATGCCACTAAGACCCATATAAACCCACTCCTTACACCCACATTCTGTCACCACTAGGTTAAGCTAGACTTGGTACCAGTGGTAAGTAGACAGGCAGTCTGATATAAAATTCTTGAGCAGGCAACTCTGATTTCTTCAAGGAACCCGGAAATCAAGACCTATAACCGTTCAAGCACCACAATGTAACAACTCACCTATGTATTACTGCAATAGGGTGAACTACCCACCTTTTTTTCGCTCGCAACAACAGTAACAAAAAAAAAAAAAAAAAAAAAAAAAACACCTCCCTCATGGAGCCTGCTTAGGTTCATCTACTAGTATCCCATTTCCCAAACTTCAGGTGTTACATCAACAGCGAAAACCCGCCACAATTACGCCCAAGTGGTAAATTCAAAATCCGCTAATTCATCAAGCATCCTCCAAAATGAGACTAATTCAACATTCACAAACAACAAATACACACTTACCAACAGCAATTCGTTCTCCTACAATCACTTTCAATTTCATTGATCACATGGGCACTCGAAAAATCGAATAAAATCACCACCAATCAATCAAAGATTCAAACTTTAACCCAAGTAATGATCAAACAAAAAACACCCAACAAAGAAAAAACACAATCATATCAAATAATCAACCAAGTCCAAAACCCTAGTAAAATTAATCAAAAAAATCATACCCAATTCCACAAATTTACATTTCTCAATTGAAAAATCAATATATAATAAAGATAGCAACAAAAATTACAGGATAAAAGAGGAAACATAAACATACAGGGAATTTGGCAGAAGAAGAAGAAGAAGGGGGGAAGTAAATATGGAAAGTCATGGAACAACCAAGAGTTGGACTAAAGTGCTTGAATCTTTTGTTGTAACCTCCATGCATTTTCGCGCTGCTTATTTCTGTTGGTTTTGTCTCCATTTTCTCTCTCTCTCTTTCTCTGAAGTCTGAGGATCACACTTCAGTCTGCAACTGATTGATGATTGAATATACAGTGACAGTAGCTTCAAGTTGAAGATTAAATTGGATTGTTTGGGCTGTTCGTATTATTTGGGCCTTTTCGTGTTGATTTGTTGTGGGCATAAGATGTGTAATATTGTGGGTTTAGGATTAACAGTCTTGTTCTAGTAATGTGTTTTTGGTTTTAATGACGGGAAAGTAACTCAATTCATTGATAAAACGCAGGACGGAGTAAATCTTCTTTGCGTTTTTTATTTCGGTAATTTTTTTTGCGAAATGGAGTATATATTGAAATATTGAATTGAGTATTGATTTAGGGTTAGAAGTGTGAACAATAGATGGGTAAATTCGATCCCAATACTATAATTCTGATAAATGTTGGTGTCTTACTTTTATTTAAATAGGAAATGAATTCAATTGTCTAAATTGAACCGAAATATATCCATAGTTGAGTTTGAGTTGTCGCAGTGACCTAAAGTGAACATTACCTCTAAAGAAAACGATTTACCCTTAATGTGGTCGGAATTTGTATAATAAAAGGGTCATTCGACCAACTTGTATATACAAACCAAACGATGTCTATCAAAGTATCAAACAACGGCTATGTCAGAATGCTCGTGGTGCCTATGTTTGAAACTTGTACACTGTGGTGCCCCTGAACTTTACCCCAGCCAGCACATGGTGCCCTTACCCTTGACCGTTAACTCCGTTAGTCCTTTGACCGTTAAATGATGACATGGCAGTGATTAGCGGTTGGCGGGAAAGTTAATTAAGGATTAACTATTATTTAATTAAAAAAAAATTAAAAAAAAAATTTAAAATTTTTTTTTCTCAGAAACTCGAAAAATTTTCACAAAAAAAATCAAATTTACAAAAATTAGTGCCCATGGTGCCCCTGAACTTTACCCCCAAGTGCACATGGTGCCCCCTAACTTTACCTCCCAGTGCACGTGGTGCCCCTCTTATAACATGAATTAGAATTCATGGAATTAATTTTATTTTCAATATGTGTTTGGGGAAGGTTATGAGTGTTTTTGAGAAGGTAGTGATTGTTTTATAAGCTCATTGGGGGTATAATGTTGTTTAAATACACACAATAGGGAAGTTCACAACGGTTATTTCTCAAACTAGCCGTTACACAAGAGTCAGGAGGGCACCATGTGCACTGGGAGGTAAAGTTAGGGGGCACCATGTGCACTTGGCGGTAAAGTTCAGGGGCACCATGGGCACTAATTTTTGTAAATTTGAATTTTTTAATGAAAAATTTTCGAGTTTCTGAGAAAAATTTTTTTTTTTTAAAATTTTTTTAAATTTTTTTTTTAATTAAATAATAGTTAATCCTTAATTAACTTTCCCGCCAACCGCTAATCACTGCCATGTCATCACTTAACGGTCAAAGGACTAACGGAGTTAACGGTCAAGGGTAGGAAGGGCACCATGTGCTGGCTGGGGTAAAGTTCGGGGGCACCACAATGTACAAGTTTCAAACATAGGGGCACCACGAGCATTCTGACTTAGTTCGGGGGCACCACGGGAATTTGCCGATCAAACAATGTCCAGTTGTTCCATAATCTCAACAAGTAAGGTTCTTTACAAGTTACACAAGACCCCCAATATTATAGTTACACCCCCAATCTGAATAAGTTCAACATAATTCAAATTTGACCTAGAATTATACTAAATCGAATAATTAGGCTACACTCAACCAGATGGATAAGATCTTTTAGAATTGTTATTAGCGCAACCGTTCTCTTATATATAAGAGATCGGTTTTTCAAAATTTCGTTCTCTTACGCTGGTTCTGAAAGCCCAATTTTAACGTAGTGAGAACAAAAAATTGGGGAATGACTTTAGCATGTCACAAGAATTCCTTTGCCAAAGCATAACTAAGCATGTCATGTACCTTCATAAACAAGCTTTCCATAACATCATCATTCCACATCACATGGGAAATTAAAAACAAAACTGAGATTTGAAGACATTAATAAAACTTATTTTTCTCAAAATGTGCCAAGAAACAAAAAAACAGTACAACAAAAACATGGAAAAAAATTGCCCACCATAACATTAATGACCACCGCTGGGGAAGTTGGCAGCGTCTCCTTTAATCTTTAATGCAACAAAATAATAATAAGCATCAAATTTTTTGCTCAATAAATTCATGCACTAATACAATTTTTTGCAGCATCATTTCATTTCATTTCATTTCATTTCCCCAGTTAATTAGTACTCACTAATTAAGATTAATTACCCACTAATTAATTAATTATCTCAGCTGCAATTTGATGCATTTCTCATTCACCAAGAAAAAAAAAATTTAATTTAGTGTTTTTTTTTTTGTGGGTTTGACTAAGAAAGATTGAAACTTTTTGGAGAAGCTTGCACGAAAAAAGGTCTCAACTTTGGAACTGGGTAATCTTAAATTTTCCAACTTTATTTTTACTGTAATGTTGTTGTTTTTTAGTATTTTGGAAGATATTGTATGTTGGTAGATGAACAAACTTGGACGGAAAAAACAAAGATATATTGGTAGTATATTTGTTGCTGTTTCAGCTGCTTTTTTTTCTGTTTTTTTTTTTAATAAAGGATTGAATGTTATTTGACCTGTTTAATACAAAATTAGCAAGACTTTTTATGTGATTAGCTCTGATTTAGGTAGGGAAATCCCACCAATCAAGATTTTGTGTTGGGGGGACTTTTTGTGATTTGGGGTTTCTACAAATGTTTGTGGATTGCATTGTGAAATTTTGATAAATATAGATTCAAAGTACCCTTCTTTTTTCAGAATTGGAAGTGGGTTTTTAGTAAAATTTAGCATTTGTTGATTCATTGTATAAGTAATACTCCCTCCGTCCGAGTTTAAACTGGAGAGTTTGTGTTTGGGGGTTGGTTTTTTGAATCAAGAGAAATGGTGGGAAGTGTGGAATCAATGAGTAATGGTAGGTCATATTCTAATGGATCTAGTCATAATATTAATGGGAGTGAGGAGAAGCTCGACGAGCTTCGAAGGATATTGGGAAAGGCTGAGGGTGATCCTTTGAGAATTGTGGGTGTTGGTGCTGGTGCTTGGGGTAGTGTGTTTGCAGCTATGCTGCAAGATAGTTATGGTCAGTTTCGCGATAAGGTGCAAATTAGGCTGTGGAGGAGGTCTGGTAGAGCGGTTGATAAAGCGACTGCTGAGCATTTGTTTGAGGTGATTAATTCAAGGGAGGATGTGCTGAGGAGACTCATTCGTCGATGTGCTTACTTGAAGTATGTAGAAGCGAGGTTGGGTGATCGCACTCTTTATGCAGATGAGATACTGAGGGATGGATTTTGCTTAAACATGGTTGATACACCACTTTGTCCCTTGAAGGTTGTGACTAATCTGCAGGAAGCTGTTTGGGATGCGGACATTGTTGTTAATGGTTTGCCTTCGACTGAAACTCGTGAGGTGTTTGAAGAGATCAGCAAGTATTGGAAGGAGAGGCTTACGGTTCCTATCATCATCTCTTTGTCGAAGGGTATCGAGGCTGCATTGCAACCTGTTCCGCACATAATTACTCCCACTCAGATGATTTATCGTGCAAGTAAGATCTCCTTGTCAATTCTTGATGCTAACTTGAATGTAGTTAAACACTTGGTTGCCATCTTACTTTATTCCTCCCTTGTTCAAATTGTTTGGGTGCACGTAACTGCACTTATTAGTCAATTAAAATAAAACTGTAGGAATGAACTTGAAAGTTGAAACTCTGAATAAGTCCACTTTTTAAAATTATGCAATAAAGAAATTAAGTGGTGAATGGAAGTCACAACAGTCAATACCACAAGAACTTGAAAGGGGTGGTAAGGATATTAGTCGAAACCTGTAAACTAGAAGCTTTTCCTGGGTCTGAACTTCATAAATGAGAGAGGTGGAAGATGAAGACCTTTCTTTTCTACATCTGCTGTTTAATGTTCATATCCCATTGTCACATTGTTCCCGTTTACTAAAGAATCAAAACCATACTGGTATATACTACATACCAAAAGTAACATAAATTCGGAAAGTGTTGAAGTGCCATTACCCAAACTGTGCCAGCCTTCTAGCAATGTGATGGATAGTATTGCTGTTTTCTTTTAGACAACTAGCTGTATATGTGATGAAGACACTGTTGCCAATCTCATGTTGTTACAAGTTTCTGTAAAGCCTCCTTTTTCTGGCGCTTATACTGAAATTTATGGTATGTACTATTAACCCTTCTTTTAAGACTCTTAAGAACTCATGTCTGTGTCTGCCCAGCTGGAATATCAATGGACAACATTCTATATGTTGGAGGACCGAACATTGCCTCTGAGATCTACAACAAGGAGTACGCTAATGCGCGGATATGTGGAGCAGAAAAGTGGAGGAAACCTCTGTCGAAGTTCCTAAGGCAGCCCCATTTCATCGTGTGGGACAATAGTGACCTTGTCACTCATGAAGTTATGGGAGGTTTGAAGAACGTGTACGCTATTGGAGCTGGTAAGCGTTTATATTGTGATGTTACTGAGGTTGTGGATGTAGCCTGATAGCCGGCTTCTCTGTGTGTTCTGTGACTGGTACATTCATTTTTTTTTTTTTTGCACACGTCTGCATATGGACAGTAAGCGGAATTCAGAAATGTCCTGTTTGTTTCATTTAAAACAATCTCCCCCATCTGCCTCTCCAATCTCTAAAAAAAAAGGGAAAAGGAATGTCTTGCCATCTTAATCTGATGTGGCCGTACTTATTGGTTCAAATCCTTCTGTTCCTGTAATTAGCTAATCGTTGTTGTTGCTATGCAACATAGGAGCAAATGAGCAATATGCAAAATTAGACGTGTCATGTAGTAACTATTATTAAGTTTTGATTTGATGAATTTAAGTATTGACTATTATTTTCCCATTTCAGGAATGGTAGCAGCCCTCACAAATGAGAGTGCCACTAGCAAGTCAGTGTATTTTGCACACTGCACATCAGAGATGATACTCATCACACATTTGTTGGCTGAAGATCCTGAAAAGCTTGCTGGACCATTGCTGGCTGATACATATGTGACATTACTGAAAGGACGTAATGCCTGGTATGGTCAAATGCTGGCCAAGGGTGCTTTGAGCCTTGACATGGGTGATAGTATCAGCGGCAAAGGGATGATTCAGGTATCATTTATCTTATTAACCTGAAATTGCTATAAATTGTTGTTAGCATACTACTGTATGTTTATACCAATGAGCTCTTTTTACCTCGTTATTGAGTATCTAGGACCCTCGTTGCCCTTCTCTAAGTTCTATTATTTTCATTGCTCCTTCACTCCTCATATGGGGTTGGGGGTCAATTCTGAGAGATAAACTTGAGTAGCAGTGAGGCAGCTGTATGTGCTACTGGGATAACCGAGTGTTAAAGGATGAGTAGGTTTCAGAGTCACAATCAGTACACGTCATTGTCTTTCACGATGGTTCACGTCTGCTACCAGCAATACAATTCTGTAACACTAATCATAAACGATGTGGCAGTATTTTAGGAGTGTCTGATGTGTATTGTATACATCTGCTAAATGCTGCCTGCCTGACGTTTTCCTGTACTTTAATAGGGTGTCTCAGCTGTTGGAGCATTCTATGAGCTCTTGAGCCAGTCCTCTCTAAATGTATCACGACACGGAGAAAGCAAGCCAGTTCGTCCTGTTGAGCTATGCCCAATCTTGAAGACACTATATAAGATACTTATAACAAGGTGATTCTTTACCTAAATTTGTACTATCGTCCTACACGTATGCCTGATACATAAAAGTCCTGCATTTCACAAACTGAATTTGTGTTTCTTATTCCTCTTTTCCATGGTAAACTTCAGGGAACAATCATTTGAAGCCATTCTCCAAGCACTGAGAGATGAGAACATGAATGATCCCCGGGAACGTATAGAAATTGCACAGTCCCATGCTTTTTACATGCCTTCACTCCTTGGACAGCCCTTGGATTCCTGATTTATCATTCATACACGAGGTTTCGACCTACTTAAAGAGAAGCAGCTACAGTATTAGCCATCTGAATAGTAATTCTTGTACCGAAACTTAACAGTGAATAACCTTATAATAGTACTAGTACAAATTGTTCCTTTCTTTTTCCCACTCTCACATGGAAAAGAAATGCAATGCTAATATGCAATGTTTGTTGGGCACAGAAAGTTGTCGTTACCATTCCCAAAACGATGTTTGTTGCCATTTACATATCCAAACGAGCGCACACCACGCATTCATGCAAAGCTCGACAATAAGATACGAGATTTTAGTTCAGTTTGAGATTTATCGAGCTTGAGCTGATAATCGAGATGTCATCGTACAATACCCTTTAAGCAAAATGAGTTGTAAAACCCTTGACACTAACTCCACTCGTCTGTGTATTCGTTGTGATTATGTTGACCTGGTTAATGAAACGTTGTTGATTATGTAGTGTTCATATTTGTGGTAAACGGGTTTGAATGGGCCATCATCGGTGTCTTAAATAGTTAAATTTTAACACTAATATGAACCATTTAGATATTCATGTTGGTCTTGTCGACCCGCTCAACTAAAAGAGCCGAGTTATCTCAATACGCATACTAACCCCACTAAAATTATGCCAGGTCAACATCGTGTCGTGATATCGTGTCACATTTTGTCGATTCTATTGACGAGATTCATTCAAGTCTTAAATTGTCTCTTTACACTGAACGCCCTAGAGTCCTAGACAACAAAATAAATAAGAGGGAGTCAAAGCGCCAAAAATCCCAAATAAATAACACCAAAAACAAACCCAGAAAAAAATAAAAGAGGGTAAAATTGAATTTGATTAGGGTTTCGGAGAGTTGCGAATTTCAACAATCAAATCAACAATGGTGAATTGTGTTCCCCCAAAAGACGAGGGTTTCAAAGATGTTCTTAAACCCTTTTACCAGAGAGCTGCCGATGCTGAGGTTTATCTTCTTCATCAAGTTTCTAATTTCCCAAATTACATACTTACATTCTTCAATTTCCCCAATTATATTTAATTTCATTTGATTTATCTCTATTTAGTAATGATTACGTAATCATTTTGTTCTATATCTGAATTTGTAATTAGGGTTTTACCATAGTATGGTTGTTGCTATTTAGTGGGTCCAAATTGCTGTTTTGTTTTGCTATTTTTTGGTTATTTAAGTGTGTGATTATGTCATATGATGTTTGGTTGCATTTATTTTTATATTTCTGTGATTTTGTCTAGAGAATTTATGTTGCAATTTTGCATATGATATAGAATTTGGTGTTGTTTGGACCCTTGAATTTGCAAATTCGCTTTGTGATTAGGTATGAGTTTATAAATTACGATTGTTAGGGCGAAGTTTCGATAGTTTGGTGAATGTTATACCCTTTCGAAATCTTTGCCATTTCGAGGACTTATACCGGGTGAATGTTGCTATATTCATGTACTAGTGTTTAGATAGTGTGGTATTATGTTTTCGAGTAATAGGCATTGTGGATTTGTGGTATGCTTTTGCGAGTAGTGCTTTTGAGTATGATGGGTTTTGTTCAAGGAGATTGAACAATGTTTCCTGTTATAAGTGATTTGTGTGTCATAAATTGAAATTTCTGCAAGTTATGAAGGATTTCTAATTTTGCATTCTTTTTCCGGTTTTGAAGAATCGCCTGTCAAGAATTGAAGCTGCACTTTGTAGTAAGAAAGGTAGGACCGGAAAGCTTTCACCAGAAGTAGTACATGTCATAGTATTGGATGTGAAAGCTTGTTTTCGGTTTGCTAAAAGTGTAAATTTGGTTATCTGTAGGAGCCGTGGAGCCTGCGTACCAAGAAAACACTAAGAAGGTGGAGGAGCTTGAGGTGAAATTAGAGGAAGTGAAAAAAGAGCTGGCTGCTGAGAGAGAAAAGGTCTTAGTATGATCCTTTACTTCTTCCATCAGCTTAGAACACGATTTTGGAGAGTATTTGATTTTTTCTATATTTTCTGTTTCACGTGGAATGGATCGTTTTGTGCAGGTTGCCAAGCTCACCACTGAAAACGATAAGAAGGATTACCGTATCATTCACCTTATGAGTTCAATTAGAGAGGCTGATTCTAAGCTGGAGGAGTTGGCTTCTAAATAGGTGGGTTGGCCTGACTGAGAAAGGTATATTGATAAAGTTCACGATTTTTTTTTTTTTGGTTAAGTCAGCCTGCAAGTCTAAACTTCTCCACACTTTTTATATTGCCCTTGTTTTCGGCCCC
Organism: Spergularia bocconei; assembly: GCA_963457585.1. Classification (NCBI taxonomy): domain Eukaryota; kingdom Viridiplantae; phylum Streptophyta; class Magnoliopsida; order Caryophyllales; family Caryophyllaceae; genus Spergularia; species Spergularia bocconei. The sequence continues at coordinate 410,324 of OY734946.1, read as the reverse complement.
AAAAAAAAAAAAAAAAAAAAATTGTTGCTACATCTGCATTATGTTGTTGTGGGGATTCCCTGGCAGTGCCTTTGATCTTAACCTCTACATTGATTTATATCATTAATTGAAAACTTGACATGTCCTCATCTGTACAGACCTGATGACTTGTATATTAAGCCTTGGTTTGGCCATAATTTCTTTGGAGGCTTCTTCGGTTCATGTGTAGATCCTTGAAGCTGATGTGTCGTTTCTTGGTGTTCTTTCTAGGGGAATTAGGACTGTTTGAGTTGATAAACTGATGTCCGATTTACTTTGAAATGCCAAATCCTGTACAGAAAGAGCAGCATCTAATGCAATTGTAATTGTTTTGCAGGTGGAGACTCAAAACTCGAACCTGGTAGAAGATGGAAAACAATGCCGCCTGCAGTACACACCAGCTATTGAAGCATATTACCCCATTAGTACCAATTTGAGCATGACATGTTTGGGAAAACACTAGATATACGTAGTACTTAACATTGTACAGATGTTGACGATTTGGGGATATGCTGGTTTACTATCTGAATAGTGTGGTGTACTGTGTACGCGTTTTAAACACCATTTTTGGACAACAACTTTTGGTGCAAAGTTCTTTAAGCTCTACTGAAGTGTGTCACTGCTAATTTTACCGTGTTCCTGATAGTGCAACTGTTCAACGCCTTTTAGGTTGATCATCGACATCCCGTTGTGAGGGTGTTGGTGTTGCACCTAATACGGTGTAAATTTCGGCCTTTACAATCAAGTTAATGAAATGCAGGATAGACTATTAGGTTCACGATCCTCACATAACGCAAATACGCAATATTTGCATGAGCCAACAGATTATGCAGCATGCCAGCATACATGGGACAATCTGCATTTGTCTTCAGTCCGAGTTCTTTTAAACTGAAAACTGACGAGAATCATGAAACATACGGGTCGTTTGGATTGAGGGAATAGAAGGGGGGATGAGATTATTATTCCCAATTAGTCATATTCCCTTGTTTGGATAATGGGAATAGGAGATGGGAATGGGGTGATAGGGATTTCTTATCCCTCTAATCTAATACCTAGGGGGGGCAGGTATTAGACTTGGGAATTCATTTAATAACAAAAAAGACTTAATTGCCCCTTTAAAAAAAATTATATACGGAAATTTTAATATTAAGTAGGGGTATATTCGTAAAGTTCATATATATTCCCCATATCCCATCCCTATTCCCATGTTAATCCAAACAAGGGAATTGTACTATCTCACTCAATTCCCTACCTTCAATTCCTACCTCTTATCCCACCCTCTAATCTCCCAATTCCCATCCCTCAATCCAAACGACCCCTAGTCATTCTTACTCGTTAAAAGTGATGGAGAAGTCTGCAGAAAAAACTTGTTCAATTTCTTCATTCATAAACTTTTCTATACATGTTTCCAATGAGTTGAGGTTTGTACATAATTCAGCCATGTTCATTTTTCTTGGAGGTAAAACGATGACTTGCAACGCTAGACCTATATCAGTTCTACAAAGTATCGGTACTATAAAACCCGGTATGATGTATATTTCCTTGAGTGTACTCCTAAAGTCAGTTTTCCGGGGGTGGAGATCAAAAAATACCCCCCGTATATCAAAGCACGCACCCAATGAGCCAAAAACTGCAGGGACGAAACAGAAGCCTGTATCACATAGCCAGGCGCAACAGCAATTCTTGAATCAACTCCTCTTTCTTGAGTTTTGAGAATCTACGCACATTGTAATGCTTTGCGATTGGTTTTAGATCTGGTAACCTAAGCTTACTCAAGTACTGAGGGTCTCCTGATAGTTTATTCTTCACGTCCTGCAAATCAACAAGGGTCGACTCTGTTGGTTTCGAGCACCCGGCAAGAGAAATGTTACTCCCTGGAGTAAGGGAGTCTTTAACCTCACTACGGGAAGGTGCTTCCAAAGCCACTATAACAGCAATCTCATGGCCAGCAAAATCGCTCTTGGCTTTTGTAGGCTGATGCATCTTGGGGTTTGGGACTTGAATTCCACAAGCCGAATCTTCTGCACTTCCCTCTATCTTAGAAGAAGGTGAGCCTGATTGTTCAAAGTTCAGTTCCATGGAAGAGTATTTCCTCTTCATGTTTGCATTCTGTGTCTTCAGCTTGTTCAGGCTCGGGTTAACGGTTCCGACAGCATCTAGATTTTTCCTTTGCACTTTCTGACCTAGTGGCTTGAGTATTGAACTCAAACCAGATTTCTTTCTTTCAAGACCAGAAACAGTTTGGGCGAGATTTTCCTGAGCCTTCAGGTAAACTTCAACTGAATCTGTTCCTTCATGATTTTGCACGGAGACAGAAGAGATATTTTGAATGCTGGTATCATGACCATCTCGTAAAACCTTTACTATCTCTCCTGTCTGGGCAACCAAGTTTGTGGAGCTGCCTCCACCAGCTTCCAAATCGCTCGTGGAGTTCTCAGTGTCCCCATGTTGTGGAGCAGTCAGTTTTGAGTTTCCTTCATCATTAGAAGCCTATGTAGGGAGAACATATACAAAAAGTTAGCCCAGGATGGAAGTGACTGTACAAAAAAAAATACGTTTTGCGGGTCTGATATCAAATTCAAAAGCACTCAAAATCGCAACATTTTCACTCAAATAGACAAGATCAGACATACTACAGCATTCCCTCTAGCACACTCTATGTCTCGTAATAAAGGGACAAGGAAACTTAAAGACAAACAACATACTTAATACTTAATACTAAACTGGGAAGGAGGCAGAACACGATTCCCTAAAAACTGATCCTATTGTAAGTCTGTAACCAACAAGTTCTCAATTTTCACCCAACAATTGCCCTAATGAACAACAGAGCATTGGCACATATAGTAGCAGTGGACCTGACAACAACAGATGTAATGCATGTCGGATTTGAGGGAGAAGCTAACCTGCAGAGAACTTTGGGAAGTGATAGTCTCAGTCGAAGTTAAGAGACCTCCATTTACTTTAGATGCATGTGGGGCAATATCAACCTTTTCGGACACCTCAATATTGGACGAGCCCACACTTATCACCTCCGTCAACCCCTTAGACATATATCTAGGGGCATCTGAAGAAGACTCTTCAGAAACATTTTGTGTAGGCTGTTCATCCAAAGAGAACAAGAAAGTTTAATCAATTTTGACAAAATTCTTAACTCTTTCGCAGAAGTTCAACTCAATTTAAAAAGCACCTTAGTTAGAACCAAAACTCAATTACGCACATTAAAAACTGAGGAATGCTGGAATAAAGAATCTTAGTACCTTGTCCAGCTTCGCCAGGACTGGTGTTTCCTTCTCAGACTCCATAGTCAATTCCAAATTGGTGGCCTGTTGCCCTTCATCCGCGTCAATGTCTAGCGAGCCAGTACTAACAGCCAGGTTATTTTCATTGCGTAAATCTCCCTCCTGTGACTGCAAACAAAAAAACAAGCAAAAAAGATATTACGTTGGCTGAACAACAGACACAACATGCTGTTCATGTGTAGACAACAACATACCAAGGTCCGTCAAGCACATAAACAGAAAGAAAGATTAGCTAAAAGTTGGAACCCAGACCAACATCTCTGACACAACATAATTTCAAGAGATAGAGTAAATGGATTATGACCATCTACACCTGAATGGGAGTTCTAAAACAATGTGGGGGGTGTGGAGTCAGAAACTAAACTAAAAAAATGATAACAACATCCAACCATGAAAGAAATAAGCATCTCGATGTGAAGGGCATCCATACAACTGAACCGTTGTTCTCCTCAACTAAGATTCCTTTACTACGTCTGAACTCTGAAGTTCACTCATAATGATTGTCCTTTGACATGTTTTTTGCCCTATTTTAAAGTCAAGGGACAGGTGCTTCCAACTAAGAATATAAGTATGTGGAAATACATGGAATCTAACATTTAAAAGGGTCAAAATTATACAAATCAAAAGTTCAACCTGTTCAGGGTCCACAAAGTTACTCCTTATCAGAGAACCAACAATGTCATAGATTCTCTCAGCCGGCCTCTGAATTTCTGATAATTTGTCCACACCGTTATTCACTCTCTGGATAGATGAAGTCAGGGAGTCAATTTTCCGCTGGAAAACAGCACAGCAGACTTCAAATGGATTTTTGTGCTCATCAGATTCAGCCCACTTGCGTTGGCATTGAAGGATTGCGAGTTCGTCTTCAAGATTATCAATTTCAGTATCTGCTTTAGCAATCAAATGACGCAGTGCTTGTACACAAGCTTCCTCATTTTTGGCATCTTCGTAGAGATCATCTGGAACATGATATAGCCATTAGCCATAGCTCATGAGAATATCAAGCAGACAACCACAGAGTCACAGACAATCCTTCAGATCAAAGATAACAATTCAGAAAGATAGCTCAAAGACAAGTATATATATCTGTGAACCATACTTATACTTCATACGTTATTTTCTGAATAACAATCTAGATATTGATGTCTAGCTAAGTATTCTCGGTCAATAGACTGCAAGGCGTAACTTACCATGTACATAGCCGAAGTGAAAATTACAATGTGCTCCATAGGCATCTCCTGGGAATATTTCACACATAAGAATAGTCATCAGTTCATCTGAGTGACAAACTGACAATATCCGCCACAAAGGAGAAGATATAGACCCCTTACCATCAGAAGTTATTCTAGGCTCAAAATCCATGATGTCAGTTAACATACGTCAGGAGCTGAGACAAAATTGCCATGATTTTTCCTGCAGATGATGATGTAGAAACACTATATATTATTAAAGAAACCTGAAAATTAGTTTCATGCACCAAAAATGTAAATTCTTGCACTTCATTCTCACTTGCTCAGTAGAGCAAAAGGAAAGAGGATCGGAGAGATAACAGACATAACGAACATACATGTAATGTATAACAAACACAGATATGAATACATAAGCAGAAACAGAGAATGCCACCAAGACGTTAAAACTGCCACAACTCAAAAGTGAAGAACTTTTACATCTTGGAGCAAACATATGCTTAAGAAAACACCTGAAGTGCTTTTGTCCCACATCGGTCATCTTGGTTGAATTCAAGTATTGCTTCCTATATTAAATCATAGAGGAGCTATCACTCATCATATCCACAACAATTTCCATCATCAGGGATGCGAGAAGGGAATTAATGTATGATACACTCATGACTATTTTCCATCAATGTCTGTAGGATCACTCCATATCTATTAAGATATAAGTTGTAGTTAGCACCGGTTATCGGATTAGTTTGAACCAATAAGGCTAATCAATGATGCTGAAACCAGCAAACTCTTTTGGTACTTGATTTATTAATTGATACGAATTGTGCATATGGGTTGATTAAACCCTCTAAAAGGCCATCCCACATTAGTCGGGATGAAGGATTTGGCGACATGGCGACATCAATGGGCATAAATACTCTACATACCATATCGGTCTAGCTAGTGAAAAACAAATGACACCCCCAAACCCCTCATTTTGAAATCCTACACCCTCTCTCTCGTCAAACCTCAAATTCTAGAAACTAAAATGTGAGTTTTCCCAAACATTGGATTTATATTTGAAGTCCACATTCTCAAATGATGGAATTGAAATGATAATACATTTCCAAATTCTTGTTTCCAAACGCTTTCTAAAACCTATCATAAGAAAAAGCTTCCCTGGCCGACGCAAAGATTTGCTACGAGTGGACAGGAAATAAAAAAGACAAAAGATCCATAAACATTCCACCTCCGAACTCAGCGTATCCATAGGAATATTAATCAAATACAATGTAAATAACAACTTAAAGTGAAAAATCGAGCATTAGCTACTAAATGGACAAGCAATTAATAACATGCCGCATTGAACCCTAACCCCGAAATTCCATATCCTTCACAAGAAAGTAAGATTGTATCACACTCACAAGTCACATCTTTAAACAAAACGCAAAACTAATAAAAAAGCGCGAACTACCAACACTGACTAGTATCAACAGAAAAACGATGAACCAGAGCAAATTAATCACGAAAATTCCGCCTTCCCACAACACCTAAAACAACTGAACTGTAACCAAAACTCGAAGAAATCGACAAAAGCACCAAAACGAAAAAAACCACGAAATCATCACAACAACAAAAGACTAAAACACAATCTCATGATTCTTTCCACAAACATCAATCAACCTGCACTCAAAAACACACCGGAATTAAATCAAACTCGTAAACAACAACAACAACAACAACAAAATCGATGACGAAAAATCGAGCACGAACGAACTACTGATTAACCAAAAAACACACAAATTCAACGCAATCGAACCACATTTTCCACAAATTTACCGATTAAACTCTACTCAAAACCGCCAGAATTTCGACTAACACCGGTTCGATTCACCTGCAAAATAAACTCAAAGAAATCAACAAATGTACTTATATTAAACTCATTAACCGCAATCGAATCACATAATCGGACACATTTACCACATTTTTACCGATTAAACTTCGGTAAAAAAAGTAAAAAACAACCAGAATTTCACCAATGCAGTTAAATACCACAAATCAACCGCAAAATTGAACACGTCATCTCAAAATCGCAACTAACCTCTACTCAATAACCGCAAAATCATCGAAAAACATAAACAAAATCACAGTAAAAAAAAAAAAAAAGAGGAGAAATCGACGACGGAAGGTTACCAGAAAGTTCGGAAACGGAAAAGCTAGGGTTTCGTGAAGGAGAAAGAGGAGAGAGAAAATGGGAGGGAGGGAGGAAGCGTGACGGAGAAGCTGCAAGGAGGCGGAGGCAGGATGTTGGAAAGTGTGCTGACTGGGGGAGGAGAGAGAAAAAGGAGATGGTGTTTGGGAGTTGTTGTTGAGTATTTATAACGTTATGATGGTGGTGGCCGTCATTTTGTTGTACACTTGGCGTATTGTCAGCTTTGCTAGGGTCCACTTGTGTCATTGTGAAGTGTGTAAGTGAGTTGAGCTTCATTTCATTCTTTTCCGTCGTATTCATCACGACTCTTCTCTAGTACGGAAGTTAGTGTTTTGGACAGTGATTTGTGTAGTGTGAGTGGAGTGGAGTGAGTGTGGTCCATGGATTGATGTTAACAGTAGTCGTTGTGAGTTTGTAATGTGTGAGATGGAAGTGTATGGAGGAAGGAGTGTGTAAGTTCGATTGGTGGCGGGGGGAGGGGGGGGGTTGAATTACGGGATATTTGTATTTTGTTGAATTTCCGAGGAAAAGCCACCTCATCGTTAAAAGAGATGACTGCTTGTGTATAGAGTCAAAGTGTTTTGGATACGGTCCATGGATTTGTATGGTGAGTGGAGTGATGTGGAGTGGAGTGGAGTGAGTATGGTCCATGGATTGATGTTTTATGGTAGTCGTTGTGAGTTTGTAATGTGTGAGATGGAAGTGTAAGTCTGATTGAGTGAAGTGGAGTGAGTAATAGTATTCTCTGTGGATTGATGTTTATGGTACCCATGGTGAGTCGTAATGTGTGAGATGGAAGTGTATGAAGAACGGAGTATCTAAGTCCGAATGGTGGGGGTTGGGGGGGGGGTGGGGGTGTTGAATTGCGGGATATTTGTAATTTGTTAGATTTCTGAGGAAAAGTCATCGGATCGTTGATAGACATGACTGGTTTTGTATAGATATGTTTGTAACTCCTTGATTGTGGTGGCGGGAAAGTGAGACGATTATGGAAATAATGGTGGTTGATGCTAATTATGAGATGGAAATGTATGAAATGAGGAGTATGTGAGTCTGATGGGTGGCGGGGAGTGAGGGTTGAATTCCAGAACATTTGTATTTTGTTAGATTTCTTAGGAAAAGCCACCGGACCGTCAAAACAAGATAACTGGGCTTGTAGAGGTATGACTGTAAATGTGTGGTAGTGGCTGGTAACTGAGACGATTATGGAAGTAATGGTAGCTAATGCTAATTATGATTTCTTGAAATTGACAATGACTGTTTGTATGGATATGTTTGTAAGTCTGTAATGGTAGTGGCGGGAAAGTGAGACGATTATGGAAGTAATGGTGGTTGATGTAAATATGATTTTCATGGAATTGACGATGAGTCAGAGAGATGGAAGAGAGCTGAATGAGGAATGAGAATATTTGAAGTGGGGAGTTGTTGGATTGGTAAATAAATCCAAACCCTTGATTCATGCCCACTCCACATATCTCCCATCATGAAGAGGAACTGGAGAAGATCCACGGATTGATTTTTACGCTTTCATTGTAAGATGCAATGTGTAAGATGGAATCGTAATAAAAAAAAAGATTATGTAAATCTTGGGGGAGAATTTTAAATTTAGGGACATTTGTATTTTGTTAAATATCAGAGGAAAAGTTATCAGATCGCCAAACAGAATGACCAGGCCACTTATATAGATATGTCTGTAAATCCCCGATAGTAGTGGCTGAAAAGTGATACCATTATAAAAAAAAAAAGGTAACTGATGCTAAATATAATTTTATGAAACTGACAATGGGTAAGACCGTAAGAGGGATGGAAATGATTTGAGCGAGGTATGAGAATATTTGAGAGGGAGTTGCTAGGTTGATGAATAATTCAAACCCTTGATTCATGCTCATTCCACCTATCTTCTATCCACGGGAGGAACAAAAGAGGATCCATGTGCATTTATTAATATTATATTTTCATAAAACGTAAGATTGGAGATAAGTTACAACTAGAGTGAAACCTGGAGGCCTCAATGCTAAAAGCACGGCTCGCGAGGCGTCCCTCTCGCAGTAGGTGCAAAGTGCAAACTGTCAAATCTAAACTAAACCTCGTCACTCAGGTAGGATTGATCGAAGAAGTAATAGATGTGTATATGGTGTGATATAAATCGGTCTCACCGTAGAATTACTGAAATAAATAAGGTATATTGTGATGAACTGGTTTGTTAATAGATACGCAGTAGATTATTATTCAAGTATTGGGGCATAGAAGTTGTTAAGCAATACACTATAGGTCAACAAAACCGTTATTCAATGTAGTATATCATAAACTCGGATTAAACGTTTACATTTCGTTCAACTCTATTTCATCCTTATTATAAGTAACTAAAATGCGATTACAGGCTAAAAAAAAAGAATGTCACAACAAATCCCAAATAAGTTAACACCACAACATGGAAAGTGGAAAATTACACAAGGTACAAATACAAATAAATGGTGATGTGATTCTAGTAGGTGAAAGATGACCAATTGCATGTCCCACTAATAATGGAAGAAGATCATCAAAAACAATTGTTAAATGTTAATAACATATTCAAAGACCTTTACTTGTCATGAAATTATACACTAAGTAGACCTCTAATTAAATACGAGTACTACTAACTCTTTAATTAATTAATTGTACTCTTCTACTACTAATTTAATTCTTACATTACTACATTACTTACATTGGACCCAACATTCATTCTCTCTTTTACACAATCTTCTCACACAACAAAACGCCACATCTATAAATTTCATCTTCTTCTTCACTTTTCTTCAAAAAACACATGAATCATAAATCATATTAATTAATTTTATTAATTAATTAATGGGTTTATTGATCTAATTACCAATTTACCATTACCATTGATTTGAAGAAGCTCTAGTGAGAGAGGAGCTCATTCATTCAATCTATCACATTCATAATCTTCATCTTCTTCAACAAGCTACCAACAAAAACTCAAAATCAAGAGATCCAAATCAAAATCTAAGAGAGACCCATTTGAGAGGAGAAGATTTAAAGCAATGTCAACAAAAAAAGATACAATCTTTATAGCATCATTAATCATACTATGGTATACATCAAACATAGGAGTATTGCTATTAAATAAATTATTATTATCAAATTATAAGTTTGGGTTTCCAATATTCTTAACAATGTGCCACATGTCAGCTTGTGCTTTCCTTAGTTATGTATCAATTGTTGTTCTTAAGGTTGTCCCTTTGCAAAGGGTGAAATCAAGGACACAATTCTTAAAGATTGCAACTTTGAGTCTTGTTTTTTGTGGGTCTGTTGTTGGTGGTAATATCTCACTTAGATATTTACCTGTTTCTTTTAATCAAGCTGTTGGTGCTACGACGCCGTTTTTTACAGCTTTGTTTGCTTATCTTATGACCTTCAAGAGAGAGGCTTGGTTTACTTATGCTTGCCTTGTTCCTGTTGTTGGTGGTGTTATTATTGCTAGTGGGGTAATCTTCTCTCACACTCTTCTTTTTTTGTTTAATTTTAATTGCAATGTTTTTTTTTGTAATTTGTAATTTGTTTTGGTTTGAGTTGATTTGATTGTATGTTTAGTGAGATTCGATCAGTTTAATTTATTGTTATTGCAATGTGCTAATTTGGCAATTTGTTGTCTTTTGATGAAATTTTGGAAATTTTTGGTAAGTAGTAAACTTGGTGAGTCATGAAAAAGTTACCCAGATCTGGATTTTATTGCTTATTTTAGTGCAATTTGGGGGTTTTTTTTTATATCATATCTTACCTTATGTGGGTTTTTGGTAAATTGTGGTATATTCTTGTATTTTGGTTTGAAAATTGGAATTGGAATTGTGGTATAGCTGTGAATTTGGATATGTCTAGGGTGAAATGTAGCGGTGCTCGGACGTCTTGCAATGTCTTTGGTAATCAGATACGGAGAACTAGTTAATTAAGTACTGGTCTCGGGTAGTCGGGGATGGAAGTGTTGGAATGAAATAGAATTCAGATGGTTTGTTGAACCTTTGGGAAATTTGCATCTAGAGCTAAGCTATTGTCTGCCTTTTGCACTGATCATCGCGTCTGGTGTGGTTTAAAGTGTAATGTGGTTTCATGGATTTTGACAGGGAGAGCCAAGTTTTCATCTTTTTGGATTCATTATGTGCATAAGTGCAACTGCAGCGAGGGCATTTAAGTCTGTGCTCCAGGGCATCCTGCTTTCCTCTGAAGGGTAAGTATTCTCTGTTTATGGTATTGCTGAATAGTATACGAGCTATTATATAAAACACGTTTAGGTCGTGCCACTCCAAATTTCTGTAGTAGAGTTCCCTCATTTCAGTTAAGTTATAGCAATAGTTAAGAGTTGTTTATCGTCAAAGAGGTAAGGGCTCTTGTATTTCTGTGGCATACGGAGTCTTGAGTGTAGAAATTCAGGTGTGTATAATAAGCTAGACTACCAGAATAAGAACTGTGAGATAGAATATCCTTAGCTGATGAGTCGAGCAGCTGTGTATTGAGTACCACAACCATCTATCCGTGCACTTAACTTTATGGAGGCTGTGATTGAACTTCACCAATATTCAGTATGTCACAGCCTGAGTTTTACTTCTCTAAATGACCCTCTATTTGATCGTCCAAATTGACCACTACGTGCAAATATACCCAAATATGAGTAGCGTCATAAAAGGTGTAGCCTCCACACACACAAAAAAAAAAAAAAAAAAGAAAGAAAGAAAGAAAGAAAGAAAGCAGAGTCATAGACAGTTTAGTTTAACTATACATACGCAGCCAAATCTCTTGCAGTTGTCAGGTACTCAGGTGTATACACTGATGACAGTGCTGAAAGCATAACTTGTGTATTTTACCCCCAGCATATGAAATGTGATGGACTAAAGCAGCCTTTTGCTTATAGATTGTTCTTCATTACACATCTATCCTGAAATTAGGTTCTAACTGGAAATTTGGAACAAGGAACATATATTACTACAATCAAGTTATACCATGTACTACCAGTTTCCTCCGGGTGTAAAAAATCGTTGCTCTATTTCATATTTTCATGTAGTATATAGTTTCTCTGTTATAGGGGGAAGGGTCAAGGGTGTGTACATCTGACACCAAGTGTTGTGTATTATGTTGCCTTTCTGTCTTTTTGGTTGCACTGACGTGGCCTATTTACTTATTTCAGGGAGAAGTTGAACTCGATGAACTTGATGCTATACATGTCCCCTATTGCAGTTGTTGCTTTGATCCCTGCTGTATTTACCATGGAACCCAATGTGCTAGATGTCTTTGTTTCAGTGGCAATCGAGCACAGGTTCATGTGGATACTTCTTATATTGAATTCAACTTTGGCTTATTCCGCAAATTTGACCAATTTCTTGGTGACAAAGCATACAAGTGCCCTTACACTACAGGTTTGATACCCCTCCATTGTCATGTCTCTTTCTGTTGCTGTTTTCTCCATTGTTGCTTTTCTTGCGAAAAAGGTTCAGGCTTGTAGTGTGTGTGTGTGTGTGTGTCATGTCATTTTAGCATCCAAGGTGTCGTTGTTAAGCATTGAAGGGTCTGATCATCATAGCGAAATGTTAGCAATGTTCATGTCAGCCTTCTAGTGTCTCTCCCACAGCTTTCCTCAAAAACTCTTGCTTTTGCATTCCTGTCATACTTGGTGATCCGTTAAAAAAAAAAAGTTTTCTTCCCAGGATTACTTGACTACATATTACGTCATACTACGTATAACCTCACTGATTTACGCTGTCAAAAAAAAAAAAAAAAACAACAACTTCACTGATTTTAGCTTCTGCATTTGAAGTATTCTTAGGCTAGCCTAGTGTATGGGTTTATGGGATACAACATTCTTCTGCACTGCACTGTTCCCACATGTTTCACTTGTATGACCATTTTATTAGTAACTTCAATCATTTACTGTTTCAATTTATCAGGTTCTAGGAAACGCAAAGGGCGCTGTTGCTGTTGTCATCTCCATACTTCTCTTCCGCAACCCAGTGACTGTGGTTGGTATTGCTGGTTATACAATGACTGTTCTTGGGGTAGTTGCTTATGGGGAAACAAAGCGAAGATACAAGTAACCAAATGATTCACGCCAACAAGGCAACAATTCGTCTACCTTTCTCTCGACGACCTATTGTCTGAGCTGAGAGAGAGGATAGGAGAATAGCATAGCTAGATTTGTAGTAATTATCATTAGTTCATTAGTTATATTTGTTCTATTTCAATGTTAGGGAGCATATCTCTATATAGTAGTGGTTACTATCAGTTTGTAGAGACAGGTCACAGGAGAGATTTAATTTAATTCAATCTTTCTATGTAACTCCTACATATATGGATTGATGAATCGTCTTGATAGTTCTTGTTCATTTCGAAATGGTGCAACTAAAGGACTGAAAATTCATGCATTGGCCGAATTTGCTTCAGCTGAAAACAGCCATGACCCTATGATAAGTGGCCATCATACCCTGTACCTTTGCTCCCATTACTTTACGTCTCTAACTCCCAGCATGCATACAGCGAATGTCATACTGAAGTTGGACCGAGCCTAGAACATGCGATAATTATAGGAATGCAGACGAATGAACAGCTTAACACAGATCTTACAAAACCAAAAGGTGTTCTTACTGAGTGAGCTAATCAATATCCACAGCATTGTTTCAAGGAAGCAATAATTATGACAATAATCGTCAACTACGTCTATTCAGATCCCTATTGAAAGATAACAGCACAGAGTTCATGCAAAAAATGATGAACCAGAAATTCTCCCCAAAGCGTGTCAAGCAATTGGAAGTACAACAAGCTTCTTTACATCAAAACAACCCGGAGCAGGAATCGATGTATATTTTAAAGCTTGCAGCTCGCAGGTATTTCCTAACGTCTAGATATCCTTACGACATGCTAGTATTGTTTCGTGATTACACTCTAGATGCAGTAGTGCCCCAATCCAAACAGTTCGTGCTCTGTCCACAGCTTGAACATTAAATTTCCTTTGTAAGGCCATACATAAACGAAAACTCTGACGGACATAGGATTTGCAGCGAGTGTACATTTCACCAGTAATCCCCACAAGAGCACCTGCCTTCCTTGAAATGATGAAACCGCTTGTTATCCCTAACAATCAACTCCCGTCCAACAATTCTAGACATGATCTTGATGGCGTTGTGACAATCACCACAGATACGCAGGTTCTTAATGATCCGAAGAGTAGTCCTAGGTGGAGTACTGATCAAGCCATATGCAATGGCTAATCTCTCACTGTGGTAAAGCAAGGCTTGCTCCTTGGCCTCTTGATCGATGTCATGAAGAACGTATCTAGTGTCTGGCACATAACCTTGTTCCTTTAAAGCAGCCTTGTATTTCTCATCATCTTTGTAGAGACTCGGATTCTTAAAATCAGGAAGCCTGTTCCTTCCTTCCATCAGATTCACTGCCATACGCTTCTTTGGTGGAGGAGCCGGGATTTTGTTGGCAACAGCTTTCGAAGGATCAAGATCAACTATCAACTCATCTATATGGTCCTCAAGATCAATATCCCCATGAATCCTAGCATAATTCTTCAATGCTTCCCAAACTGCCACAGTTGGCTGGAACGGCAACTTCTCAACATACTCCTTTGCTTCAACAAGATGTCCAGACGCTCCAAGAACATCGATCAACCCCAAATAATGCTCCAATGTCGGCTCAATCCCATACTCAGTCCTCATCTTCTCTAAGTAAATAAACCCTTCTTCCACAGCTTCTGCCCCAGCACACGCCGCCAACACTCCATGAAAAGTCTCGCTAGTTGGCTGCAATCCCGCCTCTTTCATCTTCTCAAACAGCTGCAACCCCTCGTCCCCAAGCCAGTTACTAGCGTACCCTCTAATCATCAAATGCCACGAATCCATATCCCTATCGCGCATATGATCAAACACGCGACGTGCATCCACCATACTCTCACATTTCGCATACATTTCAATCACCTTATTATTCAACCTCAAATCACCCCTAAAAGTCGACCTAAGATAGTAATCATGCACCTTTTTCGCATTCTCAAGCACTTTTACGCTACCACACTTATCAAACAACACATAAAAAACCTCCCCATTTTCGGCTTTACCTCCTCCCTCAAACAACTCAATAACCTCCTTAACCTTCCCCTCCATTGCCATACTCATCAAGATCACACCTTGGGCCTCAACCGGGCCTTGCTGGGCCCCAACATTCGGGCCCTGACTATTATCATTATTCCACTGATTAGGGTTTTTGGGGATTTCTCGATTAAACCCTTGATTGGGATTCTGACCAATTGGGTATCCCTGATTAGGGTTTTCACGAACTGGGTACCTTTGATTTTGATTATTCCACTGATTTGGGGCTCTATTTTGCTGGTAATTCTGATTAAAATTAGGGTTTATATTGGGGGTATGAATTGGGGGATTCTGATGCTGTTGGGGGTAATTGGGGATGAAATTAGGGTTTTGATTAGAGTAATTAAAGTTGGGATTAACGGGTTGAGGAGGAGCATCATTATTATTATTATTATTAAAGTGTTGATTTGGGGAAGCGTATGAAGAAATTGATTTGGGGGTTTTAGGGTTAGGGTTTAAGAGAAATGAAAGAGCAGGGTTTAAGGATAAAGAACGTACCTTGAAGAGAGAGGAGAGAGATAATGAGCGAAGTGGTGGTCGGATTGATATTAGGTGCGACGCCATTGCCATAACTGTAGTTAAATTTGAGTTTTCTTCAACTCTGCAAAATGAAGAAGTGTGTAGAAGAAGATTTCATTTTTCAGGGTTTATGGTGAATTGATGATGATGATTGTTTCATTTTTTTACTTCGTGGGTTTTGGTAGAGGTTTGAGTAGAGGTGGCAATTGGGCGGGTCGGATCGGTTTCGGTTTCGTTGAGTACGTCGGGTTATAATTTGTTAGATCATGTTAGGCTCGGTTTCGTCGCATTTTTTTTTTAGGGAGAGGGGGATGGTGTTGGTTACGGGAAGTCGCGTTGATTCGGGTTTGAGTTGTAACCGGTCATTTCATACTCGAGTTAGGTTGAGTCGGTTTTAGTTGGTGATCTCAGGATATGCATTTTTTTAGTTTTGAGATTCTCGTTTCTTTTTTTTGCATTTTTGCTTCGTGGGTTTTGGTTCGATAGAGTACGGGCTTTCAACGGTTTGAGTTGAGGTGGTGATTGTGCGGGTCGATCGGTTTCGATATGGTTGAGTACGATCGGGTTATATTATATGAGGTTATATGTTTGGCTCGGTAATGTCGGGTTTCTTTATAGGGAGAGGGAGATGTTGTTGGTTAATGGAAGTCTTGTTGATTTGGGTTTGAGTTGTAGCCGGTCATTTCATACTGGAGTTAGGTTGGGTCGGTTTTAGTCGGTGATCTTAGGATATGCATTTTTAGGTTTGAGATTCTCTTTGTAGTCGTCTATTTTGTTTTTTTTTTTTTTTTTTCTCTCTCTCTCTCTCACAAAACTCTCTAACATCGTCTGACCACTAATAAAAGTCGCAAGAACTCGATAGTAGGAAAGGATATGTAGCCAATATACTCAACAAGCAACTTCATTTTGTATGGTCAGCCTTTCTAATTTAGTAATTTACAATTCAACAATTCATTGAAAATCCAATGGGAAAACATGTACAATTTTCAATTAATATTTGGTGTTATTAAGATGGAAACTCTGAAAGAAATTGTTTACAATAGACTTCAGAAGATGGATCTTATAAAACCTGTGTAGTTCTTCCAGTTGAGTTAACTAATATTGACAAAATTTCTCCATAACAAAAGTGCTTAATCCTCGTCGCAGGATCGAAGCTCGTCTCTCCTGAACAACCAGCAATAAGGTTGCATTTTCGGACACCAAACTAACTGAAGCACCCTAATATGTTTCCACCCTTGATTAGAACTACTTGAGCAGCAACCTCGTCCGAATTCCAGGAGATGGTTTAGAAAGAACACTTGAAACACCAGATGAATGTTTCCATAGCGAAACTGTTCTAATCCAGATTAATGCTCATAACACCAGATTCCGATCTGAAAAGAATTGGTGTGCCAAGTTTCTGAGGAATGCCACGAGCCAACAAAGTCGCTTGTTTAATCTATCAGTGACTTTCCTCCTTACACCAGCTCCGGGCCAGTAGGTAGAGCATCATAGCCATCATGTTGATGCCGAGGAGTACTCCGTTTAACAGGAATGCACTTCAGGATGACAGCCAAAGGCAAGCTAACTGCTCCAATTGCAATGCTGAGCAACCAAAGCTGCCAGCTTAAGGGTACAGTGCTCGCAAAGGTACCCAGGAACTCTACTATGATCGCTTGAAATATGACTGAGCCTACCACTATGCCAATGAATATCCAGTTGCTGAATATGCCCCGGAAAATATTTATCTTCTCTATGTCACGACTATTGATTTCATTGAACAACTGATGCAGAATTCACCAAAGAAATACGCGTTAGAAGTACTACAGTATATATGAGGTTATTCAGGGAAGTTCTCAGAAAGTAACCAAACAATATTCCCTATGATCCTCCTATAGAAATTCCTGGTTTGCTACATTATGCAGCTCCAACAAGTAAATTTGAGGTACGCTAAGTACTACAGTATATATGAGTATATATGAGATTAATGGATGTGAGTAACTAAATATAACCTACATATATGCAAACAGAACGAATTTTTCATTCGAGGGAGGACCGGTGTTTCTTAAGGAAAGGATACTGGCAGCAAACAAGGGAAAGAAAGAAGGGAAGAGGAGAAAAACCAACCTGGCAGAAAACAAAAGAGTTGAAAATGAACGTGTTAAGAACTATTTTTGAATCAGGTCCACTAAGATTAAGCAGCCCCTCTCCAGCAAAGTTCAGAACAGCAAGGACAGTGAATTGATATATACTCTGACCGATGATGTTTCTCCACATAGGCCTGCTGATAAAATTAGCATTTCGCCCGACAGAAGGTCTTTTCATGAGCCCATCATTTGGTGGCTCTGTCGCCAATGCCAGGGCACCAAGAGTGTCCATAATCATGTTAACCCATAGCAACTGTACTGCTGTCAATGGAGCAGATCCTGCAAATTCCCCCAGCATGTTTACATAAAATGATCAAACAGGTTAAGCATATGAAATTAAGCTGCGATGAACTCTTGGCTAACCTGCCACACATGCCGAAACAAAGTTGATCAGAAGAGCAACAATATTGACTGTCAATTGGAACTGCACAAACTTTTGAATGTTTACATAGACGGAACGTCCCCATTTGGCTACATTCACAATGGTCGAAAAATTGTCGTCCAAAATAATGATATCAGCACTGTCCTTTGCAACCTGTAAATATGACATACTAGGATCAATAGGCAAGAATTGAAAACATCCAAGTGCAGCTTTCTGTCATGGAAATTCAATATTCAACTGAAGTACACTTTTCCTTGTAAAAGTAAAAGAAAAGCACATCAGAGGCATTTAAAAAATAGGCAAACCTCTGTTCCTGCAATGCCCATAGCTAGTCCAATGTCAGACTCGTGCAATGCAGGCGCATCATTGGTCCCATCTCCTGTCACAGCAACCACTTCCCCAAGCAGTCTCAAAGTCTTCACCAATGTGTGCTTGTCTGAAGGCAGAGATCGCGCCATTACCTGCCAATCACAAAAGTCAGTAATAATCAGGAAAGTTTCACTTTAGTTTAGATCAACTAATGCCTGAGCCTCCTAGTCCTAGACTCCTAGGTGATTAGATGTTGCACCTGGATTTTTGGACTGATGTTTTTCATCTCTTCTAAAGATAAATTGCGGAATTCTGGCCCTTCAATGGCAATGCCATCGGTTAGTATACCACATTCTTTCGCAATGGCTATGGCTGTATTAATGTTGTCACCTGTCACCATACGCACAGTAATCCCTGCAGCTAAACATGTCTGAACAGCTTCTTTAACACCTGGCCGAACTGGATCCTTGATTCCAACAACACCTATTAATGTATAGCCTTCTTTTGGGATGCTTTTTCCATCACATCCATCGTCTATATCTCTGAAAGCCAAGCAAAGTGTCCTCAAAGCTTCAGAGGCAAAACCGTTTATAACATTAGTTACCTCATTTACTTGCTCATCAGACAGATCAACAGAATGTCCATTCTCATCAATCATTTTATCGCACATGCCTAAAACTATTTCTGATGCACCCTTGCAGAAAGCGCGGTAACCACCTTCAGGCAGTGCCACAAGTACAGACATATTCTTTCTCACAGAACTGAAAGGCTCGACATTACTTATCACATATTGCTTGCGGAAAGTATGGAAATCACCTCCCAGACTCAATCCAAGTTCAAGCAATGCTGATTCTGTTGGCTGCCCTAAAATGGAAGTCTTTCCAGCATGATCCTTTACCACTTCTCCTCCAGTATTTAAGAAGATAGTTTGTAAAAGGGTGCTCAGCACGCCTTCAGACGTTTCTGATTTCACATCATCTACTCTGATCTCTTTGTTTTTGCCAGATAACCAAATCTTATCAACTACCATACGGTTTGTAGTAAGTGTTCCAGTCTTATCAGTGCAGATTGTGGTAGCAGAACCCATTGTTTCACAAGCAGAAAGATGTCTGACCAATGCCTTGTCGCGCATCAGTTTCTTCATTGCAAAAGCAAGACTTAGTGTCACAGCCAGTGGAAGCCCTTCAGGAACTGCAACAACAATGATAGTAACAGCGATAGCAAAGTAATTTAGAAGCGTCATAGCATCATGTGAAGACCAATGTGTGATCTCGTGATGAACCCATTTGTCAACTGTAAATCTTATAGACAGCATAAAAAAGGTGACGACTGCAAACAGCAATCCGATTTTTCCAATCACAGTAGCAACTCCATTTAGCTTCACCTGCAAAGGCGTCTCATCATCACCTCCCTCACTTAGAGTCTCCATCAAATTCCCCCATTCAGTCTTCATACCAACAGCAGTCACTAGCATTGTAGCTGAACCGTCTTGTACTTTAGTTCCAGACAGAAGGAAGGGCCTATCATGATTTACATAAGTTGGCTCACTCTCACCAGATAAGCTTGACTCATCTATTAGTAAGTTGTAGCCAGAGGTGTAAACTCCATCAGCTGGAACTATATCTCCAATAGACAAATGCACAATATCGCCAACAACTAAATCATAAATTGAAGTTTTCTGCCTACGCCCATCTCTGGTCACTTGGACAAATATCTTCTTCTTCTCCTTGTCCAGGTCTCTGAATTGTAACGATTGGTTGTAGTCACTGATAGAAGTAACCATGACGGCCACCAGTACACTAAGTACGATTCCCACCCCATCGTACATCCCACTCGGAAACCCTTCCGATTCAAGTCCTACACCTATTGAAACTACAGCACAAACCATAAGAATTATCAATGTCAGGTCATGAAGTGCTTCCCATACAAATGTCCAAAAACCTCTAGGAGGCTTCTCAGTGTATCTATTGGCTCCATATATATCTTGCCTAGTAGATGCACCAATCGATTTGATTCCTTCCTTAAGTGATGTTGCTAGTTTCTTTGTGATTCCATGTACACCCCCATGGATACTGAAGCCTTTTGTATCATGACTACGAGCAATAGACGCCAAATCGTCTGCTTCAATTCTGAAGCCTGCCTCCAGAGTTTCCTCTGATAGCGTATACTCAGGTCTAGCAGCTGTAAAAACAAACTCAAATTAAGCCAAGCTGATCAGGAGGAATGATAGGCAAGTTTGGAGACAACAAGTTTAGAAGTGACTACCATCTTGGAAACGAAGAGCCGCTTTATGTACCATGAGAGCGACCCGTATATCCTGTTAAATAGAAAGAATTTAGGGTGCAGCTAGTTAGAACTTATAGGCATCCTAATGAGTGTAACTCCATTAAAACCAAGTGTACCTCAGCCGATACAGTTAACATTTGAAAGACTACTTGTCACACTACAATAACATAATTGACAATAATCTTCAAGCAAACTAACAGCAAAATTGCACAAGTAATGCTATAATACTACAAAAGAGCTACTAGGAACCACTTATGAAGGTCATTTGATCCTTCAATAATTGAGCAGGAAACAAGTTAACGGACAGGCGTCATGGTCAGCAAGCATAGGACACAAAGATATATCAATGGATGCCAGCATTTTCTTCTTTATAGAAAAAGGAAGCCACCAACTAACATACAAGTGTTTAAGGGAACAAGTATAGTACACTGGCAAGATGCCTAGATGAAGACCTTGATCTAGAACAGCCATAGTCAAGCTGTTGTCTGAGTATCACATCCCCAAGACGAGAGCAAGTCAAGTCAGAAACATAAACCGGCTCCAACAGATAACTTCGGACTTCCATAGTTGTGATTAGGCATGCATACACTCACTTTACGTATATAACACAGTCAAAGAAGACTGCAAAGCAGAAGATGGAACGTCCAATACTCCATGTTATGCATCTAACACTGTACACAGTCTACACACCAGAGATGTCTGCACCTGACCACCTCGTAAGCTAACTACATCAGTGTGGTGTACTTCATGTCTCCCAATAGAGCTCTCAGTTATCAGTAGATAGGTTCAATTCTGCGTACATCTATTCACTCTATACTCAATAGTCTACACTCTACACTCTACATGGTGGTGGAAACAGAGTTTCTGTGAATACAAAATACGCAATAGAAAGGTGTATTAATTAGAACAGTCCCAAGTTTGAACGGTGTGAGTTCTAAGGTTTTCGAAGTGAGTTCCCAATTCGGAACATTTCATTGTCGCATTATATCTACTGTAAGACCGTCTTAACCAAGTTTTGATACACGACAAAGATATATTCATATATGGTACTAAAATAAATAGGTCTTACAGTTTCTTAAAACCATGTCAGCAGGTCAGGCCATACCATACGCTTCCCCATATTGCATGACTACGCATTTGTGTTTTATCTGCCCATTACTATCTATGGGCATTCTGATGTGCTCTTTGGTGAGAATACTACCTAAATACAGGTAAAATATGGTCCATGGGCCAAAAATTAGGAAAAGGACAATAAGCTTTAATTTAGCTCCATAAAAAAGACAAGAAGAGTCACAAGAACACCATAAATAACCTAAAAATTACCCACTTCTCACATGCCCTGATAGTTATTGATAGATAACAGGACCAGAATAGCAGATGGTTATGTTATTGTCTTACCTACCAGTGAAAGTTCAAGGAAATTTCTTGTGGTCTACTACTATTGGTATCTTAGCGGAAAAGCCAAGTTAGAAAGATTTAGAACTTCACCCCATTTTTTGCAAATAGGTCACTTGTCAATTTATGATAATTATACCCCCATTTAGGCAACTATGTTGATACAGAACCTAGGAAAGTTTTTCTTATTGGATGATGTCGGAAACTTGCAGCCGCTACTTTTGGTACGCACTAGGTGAATTCCTTAGTCATGAGTCTCATACTCTCATGTCACATACGACTATACGAGTATGTGATACCTTGCAAATCACAGCCAATCGAAAAATTGACATAATTTATTCCTACGGAAAAAGAGCGAAAGCACGGTGGCGTAGTCTAATAGGGTGTGCATGCAAGATGTTGGCCACACATGGTCTCAGAATTCAAGGGCTCTATAAATGTCATCCTTACCATATTTAAGACCTGACCTTTGGAATAAGGTCCCTATAATATTTGAAGGTTTCTGAGACTAGTACTTTGTTTACAAAATCAACTCTCAGTGATGACAGATGGGGAAAGGTAAGAGGAATCATGAAATGGATGGCTGTAATAAAGTAAAGACATCAGTGTGGTTGCATCATACTACTAGATAAGATTCTGAAATATAACCTTTACTGGTGGAATCATCATATTTATGAAAAAGCATTTATAGAAAGACTCACATTATTCAACTCTGAAAAGAAACAGGAGAAGTAATGCACCAAACATTTCATCTCAAAGTTACAGACTTACAGCCTACCTTTTCATCCCAGAATTACCAAAGTCTGGAACTTCTTTGTTACTCCAACTCTTCATCTAGGGTGGCATGTCTATGTCAGACATGCATATCAAAATCTAAGAGATATGAATATACTTACGTGGCCTTCAAGAAGCGTGATTTATCCATGTCGGGTATACTGAAGATCTCGTGTAGACCTATTAAAAGCTGACCTAACGTAAAAACCCGAGTGAAACTTGTATAGACCCAACCCGTACTGTGATAATACACTCGTATTATTATGTGCTAGAACTAATACCCTTCACACTACCTTAGAGCGAAATGCATTTGTTAAGTTTCTCCCCAATCAAGCTAATCAAAAGGATACATTCATACATATACAAATACAAGGGTTTTAGATCTCCCATGATCCAGCATTACTTTCACATAATAATGCCAATTCACTTGGAAACACTCCCATGTTACATACGCCTATTTTAGTCAGAATTATTACGAGTTTAAGTGCACAATTTGCACAAAATCACATGGGACATCTTACTACAAGTGAAAGAACTCAATGATTTACATCAACTCAACCCATAAGAGTAATGTTAGATTGCATGTATTTGAACCAAAAGAATATATAAATATTGCAGTTATTATTTACCTTGAATTATAAGGTGTGCAATGCATATACTTAAACATACTTAGCAAGCTAAGCCAGAAGAGGCAGAGACATTTAATACTAATAGTATGTGTAATTTAAGAGCTGACTTGAATTGTAAACTTGACGTTTTAATTTTATACTACTTTCATAAATATTCCTCCCATCCACCAAATGTTGGTCACATTATTGACATAATAAGGTTGAGCGTTTAGATTTCTGCATGCCCGTTTGGATGTTATTAGCATTGATCTTATAGTAACAGTTTCTTTGACAAATACATGTTCTGACAGATGACTTTTATACCCGCGACCACGAGTCCACGAGTCTTATTAAGTACGAGTATGCCTAAAAATTCCCACCAATGGTGAGGTAAGGTAGTAACGGGGTTGGATGTACGTAACCTTACAAGTTACCCCTAGTTTAAAATTTAGAGATGTTGTTATTTCCGAATTATCCAAACTCCTTACGAAAGTTTACACAAATTATTACATGCATAATGGCCTCATGTGTACTAAATTAGTGATGATGTATACAAATCATTATCAATATTGCTGAGAATGCATGATATACGGAATGACACATGCAAAAGTCTCTTGATCAAGAAATTGAGTGTTGAAATAACATACCCAAAAACATACCCATTTATATACGGACCATCATTTATTAAGGGATCAACCAAATTTAGATTGGTTTAGTGGTTAAAAACTCTTCAACTCTCGACTGCCAATAATTTCAATCGGACAGTTTACATGTACCGATACCAAAAGAAAATCATATGGAGCTCGATCATAATTGATGACAAAGCTCGAGACAAATGTAGTACTACTAGGGGCGAATAATGCTTGCATTTGCACGAGTAACGTCCCAAGCTCGAGACAAAGTATTTTTTTTCGATATTTAGC
The DNA here is from genome assembly GCA_963457585.1 of Spergularia bocconei. NCBI lineage: Eukaryota > Viridiplantae > Streptophyta > Magnoliopsida > Caryophyllales > Caryophyllaceae > Spergularia > Spergularia bocconei. The sequence goes on along the minus strand of OY734946.1, from coordinate 386,175 downwards.
AATTTCGTTGGTCAACTCCTAACTCCACCCTTAATTACCGAGCGTAAGGTAACAGTAAAAACTGCTCGACTATTACTAGCGTGTCATTTACATTTTACGACTGTGCCAAGTTGTGACATCGACTACGTTTATATCCTTGTCTAATAAGTAATCACCTTGGCTTCTAATGTAAATCAAAAACGAATAAAGAATAAAACAATTCTTGACTTTTTTAAGCAGATTCTTCCTTTGATTTTATTAACGGCCAATAATTCAAATCGTCACATAAAGAATTTCCGTACCTAAGCTAGTCCCGGTAAACGCTTGCAAATTGCGTTAGACGTCGTTGTTGAACACGGTTAACTTATAAGTTGAATATGTTGACATTCTATTGAAAAATGTCTAACCCCTTTCAGATAAATCGAGTTTTTCATTTAAGATAAAACCGCGGTTTTTACTATATACGATAATTCATGGAGCTATTGTAAGACCATCTCATAGGGAGTACATACGAAACAATAATTTTAAATAAAAGTTTTTACTCCCGATAATTACATAACAGAATCCACGTCATTAATTGTAAGACCGTCTCATCTACACATAATAACATAAAACGTAGAATTCAAACAGAAGTTTCTACTAGTTATATCCTACAATCAAAATTCACGGCATTTATTGTAAGACCGTCACATATACGCTTAGAATGACATTTACGACTGATTACGGACATTTATAGGAATGAACTAGCAGTAAAAAGAAACGGTAATTAAAAAGGTGAATAATGAGGTAAGAACGAACCTGGCGAGCATGAGCAGCTTTGGAGCGTTTTTCGAGGTTGGCGCCATAACGAAACCGGCGTCGACGGTTGAGAATGATCAGTCCGACGGCGTTACGCCACTTTTGAAGAGACTCCAATGGCGGATTTTTCGGGAGTAAATTGAAATCCTTGAGAAATTTCCTCTCCATTGAACTTCAATTTTTAGCAGAATCTTTTTTTTTTTTTTTTTGAGAAAAAATGGTGGTATAACTCGGAAAATCAGGCACATATGAGTTGAAACTTGGCTTTTTATAAAAGTTTTTTTTGGTCCGTTTTTTGTCATTTTTGTACCCGTCCCCACGTTGGCGTTCCAAAGTCTTTCCTCTTTTTCTTTAGTAAGGAGACTTAATTAGGATACGATTACGGTATGAATTTGAGTCGAGTATATAATTTCGGAGACGGGGAAAATGTTTTGTATTGAGTTGCTTTTTTAGGTATCAAGAGATATATGTCGAGTTATAATTGTAGGTGAAACGTCACACCCCATTCAAAATTTCACCACGGTTTCTTAATTTGGAACTCTTTTTGGCCTGAGTTTTTTTGTTGTTTTTTGTTTTCAGGAAAAAATTGGGTTTAAATATTGGTATTGTAAAAAGTGACAACAATCGTGTTTTGTATATGACGTACATTTTGGCAAAATGAATACCAAATTTTGGTTCGGGTTTCTTCTAAAGACGGAAACCGATCATTGACCATCAATCAAGGGAAATCCGATTGACTTTAAACATGTTGTTGCATTGGTAGCTTATTAATTACGCCAAAAGAAAATAAACTTAGGAAATATAATTTCATAAAATGAAGTACACGGCCCATCTTTGAGGACGATTTGAGCTTTTGAACGTAGCTAGCTATACGTCCCTCCCATCGTCACCATAAGTCAATAGTTATAAAGCAAATGGGCACTTTCTATGAAAATTAAACAATTCAAAAGAGGCTTCTTCATTACTCTTCTATATGACGATGTCAAAGGTAGATGGAATTTTGATGGCATTCCTCTGCACTTGCGGCACTCTATTATTATTCATTTATGATTATTTATGATATATTATATGTGCCTCTTGCAAAGTCTGACTCCGGTCGAGCAGACTCATCCGGAGCTTTGACTTTTCGAGTTATTAATTTAAGATTTAAGGTTTTCCGTCAAGATAAATAATTAAATAAAAATAGGGGTTTCGGTACATTCAACCATCTTCTAAACCAGTTGGTCGCAATCTAAGGTTTACTCTTGAAAATGCAAGTAAATTCATCGATCTGAACCTTGATTCTCCGGAGGACACGAATGAAATCGAGACAACCACATTACCAACCCTCGGCCATTTTTGTAATAGTAGGAAAATAGAAAGGCTTAACAGGGAGTATAATAAAGCAACATGATTCAGATGGGGGTGAAAAGGTCCTGAATTTAGAAAGGAAGCTGAATCATGAGGCCGGCATGCTGAGTCTGCACCATGTCATGAGGCTGCCGGCCATGCTGGCACCAGTTTACTCAATCCACACATGTGCCAATTCAATTATATCATGTGAACCACTTTCAAAATGCACCTGCATAATCACAGATTTCTCAGCTCAGGATAGAACATCGCTGCATCAGTGGTAGGCTGGCAGCGCGGCAGAAGTCAACTACACTCTCGCTAGCTGTGGCGCTTTCAGATACAAGAGTCAACAGAAGAGGGACTGCTTTATGGGAGATAGGGCGAAAAAACAATCAAATGAACACTTCTCATTAACTCAATTACCAGCTGAGTTATACTCATTCTGCGACAGCTGCTATCTCGCAAAAAAGCAGTGACTGTACATTTATACTCCTCGGGGTTTAACTAGGTCACCGAGAATCATTCTGCTAGATAGTCTAAGATAATGCTAATTAAGATGTCAGGCTGTCAGCTGGTCAGACTAAGCAAAAACTTACAAAAACACGAAGATACTCGTTGTTCTTGAGTCAGCTTAAGACACTGTTTTTTGAAGTGTCTGCAACCAGTTGACATACTGAGCTTCCTCCTTTTTGTGAATGTGTTGTATAAGAAAATCCATCAGAGACTGCCCAATTCCCCTTGCCTCTAAATACGTTTTAAATGCATCTTGAAGATTCGGATCCAAGTCTCTACAGAGAAGTAGCAAACAAAACAAGGTTTTTAGATTGTGTTGAAGTTCATTAATACTGATTAGTTCTTGGCAAAATTGGCTCAACTTAAACCGCATAAAAAACAAGAAAGGAACATCAGATACTGTATTCACCACCGACAAGACTCATGAAGCACATGCAAGCGTAGTCTCGAAGAAGCAGAAGCGAACGTATAGGAGCAGTGTACTAAGAGCAGCGGCAATTAGCCAATTGCCCCTGAATACAAAGAAACTGAACATCATAGCAAACATGGAATCTCCTAGATGAAGTTTCTAGGCAGGTTGACTGTGTGGCATAACTTATCTATAATGTCATGAGCTTAATCTACACTGGCATGTTCGCAAATATGAAGAACATAGAAAAAAAGTATCATGATTGTTAAAAAGGATGGTCAGAAACTAGCCAATTCACATAGATTCCTAGACAAACTTTCTTTTTGATGTAACTGTGAGAGATTGTTTACCAAGTGAAAACAAATTTACCTGAATACAGGGCCTGTGTAATATCTGCGATCTGAGGAACTTTTAGTTGTGAGACAACGTGCAAGACAAATGTTGAAGTCTGGGCCATCATAATTTTCATTGAAAACTTTACAGTTGAACTGCAGGAGAGAGCTTAGACCAGGTTTTTTTATGCACACCTTCATGTTAATGCATCTTGGATATGTACCCTCCAACACGTAGTCTGATCCAAGTATGGCTGAAACAGCAACTTCTTCACCAGTAGTATCACATTTCTTTCGCAGTACTATGTCCTGCGAGTGTGGGGCATCCCATTCCAATGTGAAATCTCCTGGAGAACCACTTGGATTGTTCTGTGGCCATATCAAGAGGTTCAAACTTCCATCAGAATTCATGGCAAAAGATGGCCAAGACAATAAGGGGAGGAGTGGAAAACTACAGAAGGTTACATATTAACAGAAGGCTAATGGACGCCAAAAAATTTCGACAATCTTATTGATCACGAAATTAATCCATGATACATTGATACAGATACTCCCCATGATTCAATACAATATTCATACTCCTCATATACCCGTAAACTATTCCTATTATGCAACAATTCACAACAAAGGCATGTCACATGTGATGTTCCGAAATCATCCGGGAGATAAAGAAATTAAACTGGAAACATGGCCAGATCACAGTTTTTACCAAAAACCAAAAAAAACCAAAAAAAAAAAAAAAAAAAAAAAAAAAACATTGCAACAGATAGCATTAGGAATCAGGAATGGTAAGCCCACACTAATATGTGATTAGGTGAAGCTATCCCTGGATAAGACATCTAAGCATCTGAGTGAGCCTGGTAATAGTTTTGAATCCAACTTAAACAACATAAAATATCATTCAAAATACCCAGCTTTAGGTTAAAATGCCTGACTGTAATAGGTGAACGAGAGTTGGTTACTGATTCTAGAAGACCAGAGAGTACACTCAGATATTCTACGTTACATTTTACCAGAATCAAAATTCTTAACTCAATAGGACTCAGTTTAACACAGTTACGAGCGACATGCATACACCAAAGAAAGAGCTTCAAGGCATAACCACACTAAGCATCCCTATTCAATTAAACCGCATTTCTTCCTTCTAGTGCTTCTAAGACACCAAACCCCTTGATGACCTTATATCAGAAACACATATGACGATTCCATCACATTGTCTACGTAAGCTAATATTTTATCATCACATTCCAGCGAATATAACGGAGAAATGCTCAAAATCATCATATTTTCTTAAGCTACCAAAGGTGATTGGGTGAAGCTCTCACTTCCCCAGACCTTGGCCCCAAAAAAATCATTTCAAACCATCCTTTTTTTCTCTCCAATTGGGAAAGAGACAAAGTCTCACTATTTTGTTAAAAAATCAAACATTTTGAAAACAGAAGACACCTTCCCTCATTCAAACAAGGGGAGAAGAGTTTGGAATGAGTGCATAGAGCTTAAATCTGCAAAAGATAGCCTTCACCAAGGTTCAATTCGCTCACTGACAGTAAACTAAGCATGGATTCAGGGTTCGAGATCTTTCAAACTCAACCCGTCATCCCTTTACCCCACAATCGACCTAGGACTTACTCAAAAACTCGCCTCCATGGATACACATTGTACAGTCTACTCCAACAGGCGTGTCATTACCATCTAAAACCAATAACCCAACATCACATATTCACATTGTTGTGTATTGCAAAAAACCGATCTTTTCTGCAATTCCGAAATTGCATTTTCAAGCAAACATGCCCAAAGCAAACCAATATGATTGTAAACCCAACTCCTCATCACTTTACCCCTGTAATCAACACGGCCTCACACGAAAACACACTACCATGGATACACAATGTACAATCTACTCCAACAAGTGTGTCATCCCCATCTAAAACCGATAACATAACATCACACTACCACCTATTACAAAAGAACCAATCTTTTACGCAATTCCGAAATCGCAATTTCAAGCAAACATACACATACCCAATCAAAAAAAATAGTGTTCATTGCCTCTAACCCTCTTCATATCACCAACACTATAACATTCTTCAGCAAATTTCTCATAATATACAACACTAAATAACTCATTTACACCTATTAAATCATGTAATTAGAACAAGGGCAAAATCCCATGACACCCCCCATTTCTTTTTCACTTGACAAAAATCCCAGTGATTAATTATCACCTACATACCCAGTTGAAAATAATCTCTTAATTTACAGTAAAAATCAAATGTGGAACAAATCAATGATTAAGAACAGCAACAAAAATGAATAGTGGGTATAAATAAATGCAATTGGAAATAGGAATTAGACAGCGTAAGAGTGAAGTTAGGAGGAGAAAGAGAACAGTACTCGGAAACACGGAGAGGTGAGCTCGTGGGTGATCTCAGACTGTAAGACCTTGAGCAAATCGAAGCCTTTGGCTTTCATGGTTTCCCTGTGTTTTATCATGTCTAATGCTTTCTTCCTCATTCTTCCTTCTTACGCAACAGCAGGAGAGAGATTTCCCAGTTTCCACTTACTATAACCTGGGAGGCCTTGTTAGGGACTGCGAGCTACGATCGAAAAATTAGTCCATCACATGGTGTGGTTAGTGTGTCCGGTTCCGACTTCGAAGTGGTCGACCTTGTAATTTTCGGAACCCGTTTAATTGATCGAGTTTCATGCAACTAAGGTGGCGGATGAGTAACATCTTAGATAGCACGATTAAATACTTAAGGTAGGAGGATGTGAGCTATTTGTCGTCAAAGCGTCCAATGGAGTCATATATAGAGTACGAACGGGCGCCTTTAAGGTGTGTAACTTTGTCCGTTATCTCATGTGTATATGGTAAGGCTTTGTCGTTGCTTGGTGCTAGATGTTTGAGATGTTGTCAACGTAAATCTCGGTTGTTAGGAGCCACCGGTGACATGAAGTTTATTTCCATTGTGGCTCAAACCTTAAACTCAAAGAAAAAAGGCATGTGGGTCAGTGAGTGGGTGTACCGGTGGTTAGTGGTTGGAGAAAGATATTGTGGAGAAATGTAGGTTGAACCTGTCTCTTTATTCGCCTACATTTGTCTAGTGGAGCACTTGGCGCTGTGAATATGTTGGTTATATAGTACACCGTATGTTAGATGAGTTGCTCACAAAGAGTCAATCTAAGGTGCTACAACATGGAATGTTCGAGTTATTGGGTAGGTGTGATTAGCATTTTTCATTTTAATGCCTATAGGAATTATAAACGGCGAAAGTGGCGATTTGTCACCTAGACTTTCATCAATTGTGCAATTGAGCACCATAACTTCCAATTGAGCAATTTACCACCTTACCTTTTCAATTAGTGCAATTTCACACCTATCCCTATTTTTCAACTAATTTTTGTAATAAAAGTATTTTCCTATATCCACAAAATTCATAAAAAAACATTATACGATACAAATACAACACATATACGTGGAAAAAATAATTATACATCATCTCAAACAAAAGAGGAACCCTAAATTAATTTATCTGGTAAAGTTCTTCATAGTCTTCCACTCATCATAGTCATCGTTCGTTGAAGTTGATCATCGCACACAATTGTTCATCGCTCTCTGGTACGTGAAGATTCTCTGATCTCTCTTAAGCAACAGGATTCCTCGTAATCCTTGTGATTTTCTTACCTTCTATTCTTACCTTTCGCATGAAAGTTGTTCATAAGTGCTGGAGATTAGAAATGATTGACCGAGAGTTCTTTTGTGCTCTCCTAAAAATAGATTTGAAGTTGAATCATTTTCTCTTCATTCTTGATCATCTGGTTGGACAAAATATATTGTAAGGTTATGAGCAATCAATAATACAACAAAATTCCCGTGAAATGCAAAGTAGCCTACAAAATATTGAATTAAGGGCTTCAAAGTCTTCTGTACTATGAATTTTACCGTTGAATAAAATGTTGCAGATTAGAAAGTTTGAATAAAAGTTTTAACAAGAATTCAGTAAGCAATTTAAATATTCTAATATATTATTATCGTATAGTAGACGTCATCTCTGTGCAGGAGATTTTATTGAGACCAAAGTTCACTTTTTTTTCTTGTGCACAAAATAGGTATGTATAAAAATCGTATATGTGCTGTATTTGTATCGTATAATGTTTTTTTATGAATTTTGTGGATATAGGAAAATACTTTTATTACAAAAATTAGTTGAAAAATAGGGATATGTGTGAAATTGCACTAATTGAAAAGGTAAGGTGGTAAATTGCTCAATTGGAAGTTAAGGTGCTCAATTGCACAATTGATGAAAGTCTAGGGGGCAAATCGCCACTTTCGCCAATTATAAACGCACTAGACATCTTGAAGAGGAGATGAACTAAGTGTCTAAGTTGAAAACTTTCGATTCAATATGTTATACGTTATACTGTGCGTAACGTATATCTCTTTCAGCATAGTAACATATTTCTCTTGACAATGCCTGCGTAATTGCATTTTGAAACAAACAACATGTAAGTGACACATTCAATGATACTTTAATCCTGGTTCACTTAGAATATGCAATATCATATACGGCTCACCATAGTCACTTACTAGTATACTACACTGTTGGGATTGATCAATGTGTCTACTTCCCCGCATTTTATACGGAGTACATTTTACTTCGAACGTAGGTTTCAATTCATCGAAATTCCACTACCAACATTCCCGTACACTCCAATTTACCAACAACACCACCATAATCAAAATTTCAACTTAGTTCGCCTTACACATCAGGCCCAAACCAAAAACAAACCCATTTCAAAATTTCAACAAACTCAAAACTATTTTTTCGAAAAAAATTCAAATTTTTTGGTTCTACAGTTCTACTCCAGTCTCCACCTTTACCATTTTCCCAGAACCCCAAAACCCCAAACCTCAAAAACTTCCTCCAGAAGCTCTCTTCTAATTTCCCCTGCAACTCAAAAAAAAAAAAAAAAAAAAAAAAAGAAAAAAGAATGGCGAACGAAGTAGACATGAACGGTTGGACCGACCTTCTCCACTCTTCTTCAAAGCTTCGCGAACAAGCTGCCCCTTCCGCTCAGTTCCCTCCTCTCCAGGTCCCACCACTCTCTCTCTCTCTCTCTCCTCCTTATTTTTTTCAATTTAATAATTTTTGTAGTTTCTAATTCGTATTGTAGGTTGTTTTTGTTAATTAATTGATTTATTAATTAATGTTGATTAATTTGAATTAATAGAGGAATTTGGGGCAATTGGAAGCCTTGTCGAAGAAGCTAAGTGCTAAAACCCTAAGAAGTGAAGCTCCTTCTCAATCTATTGCCGCCACCAGGTTTGAACACTTTTCTCCGTTTCGTCGTTGCGTTTCGCCTTTTTTTCCCCCGTAATTTAGTCGATTTTGTTTGTGTTTTTGATTTTTATTTCGGCTGCATTTGGATTATTATGTGTTGTATGTTGCTGTTGTTGTAAGTGGTGGATTTGAGGTTTTCCGCCTAAAGCGTGGTTAGGGTTGAATGTACGCGGTTTAGACTGTTTTCGGATGACCTATGAATTTATGGACAATAACATTTACAATAGAGGAGGTGGTAGCGGGATAGAGGACGAGGAATCGAGATTTTTTTATGTTTGGATGAACTTTTTACTCGTTCTTTAGAATAAATCGAATCCTGCTTAAAGGCGGTGAGGGTTCTGGAAGGAAACATATCGTCTTTCTTTTGACTTGACGTTGTTGATAGGGATCCGTAGAGTGTTACAGTTTTAGCTGCCAGTCCGCTACTAAGTAATGAAGTTGTGTCTTACTGTCTTCCGCTAGTAGCGTAGCTCAAGCCGCTGCATTGTGTTTTGTGTAGACATGTATATGATGAGATCGATTTGCTAAAACATACGGAATTATCTCATAGTATTATACATACGGAATTTTTTTTGACTTTTCTCCTCCCATTTCGTACACTTGTCTCTATTTATCTCGTATCAATCGAACTGTAAGTTTGCTTTAGTAGAATCAATTTGAGTGAGAAAGATTTGGTTTGTGGAGTTATGGAGTGCTTGCTATCATTACTAATCATTCCTGTTTGAGAATTACTTGCAAAATAAGATATAGGTGGTTTGCTGCCTTGATTGAAGAGTAATTTTGAATGCATAGTGACCCGCTCCTCTCCGTATGCTTTTGCTCGAGAAACTCATATGCTGCATGTCAATAGGTTGTTGGCTCGTGAGGGGATTAATGCAGAGCAGCTTGCGAGAGATCTGAAGTCTTTTGAACTAAAGGTAAATTCAGCTGCAATCTTCCTAATTTACAAGGAATTTACTCTCCTCATTCTTACTTTGTATGAAAGTCCCACAGTTAGTTTGGCTCCAAATTTTTATCTAAATGGTGCATAGAGTAACTGTTTCTTTTTCATCCCTCTTGTTCTTAAAGACTACATACGAAGATGTTTTTCCAGCGGAAGCGACGACTGTTGAAGAGTATCTGCAACAGGTACTTTCCGTTTTTGTATGTTAGATTAAAAGTAGTTTGTTGTTTTCAAGAATCTCAAAAGTTTTAGTCTTCTTTTTGGGTTACATAGCTACTTGCCAGTCAATGGAAAGTTTTGAGGACTAGTGTCTGTTCCCTTCTTAAGTGTTTTTCCATAGATAATTTAGTTCAACAGGGAATCCTATGTGCAAGGTCCTGATGTCTAAACAAACATGTTGTGATTGAGTTTTCACTCCATTTCTTGGACTTCTATCGTGAGTTCAAGGCATGATATATATGTAAATAGTCTTTGTTACTAAGATAATTGCATTGACATCCAAGACCTTTAATGGGGATAGCTGATGGGCCTTATAGAAAAAAAGAGGAGGTAGCAAGGCGCACAAATTTTCTGCTTGCATGCTTTAATTTTAAATGAACTTGTGAGCTAGGAACATAGAAATGACAGGCATCCTAATGTTGGTGCAAGCTGTAGTTGAGAAGATAGGTGTCGAGTCCCTTAGTTTTGCTCTTTATATCTTTTGGCTGTTGTTAGGGAGTCGAGTATGGGACCTAGACCAGAGTGAATATATCCTTGAATGGTTAAGTAATACCAGATTACCAGGACACCCTCTGTCTCTTTGCGAGTATCTCTTGTGAGTTTATTAGCGTGAGTGTGTTCTTCTATTCTTTCATCTAGAGCCCCCTCTCTCTTTGTCTATTTCTTATCAACATCATCACGTTTGTATAGTGTAAACTGACAGCTTGACGATGTCAAAAAAAAAGAAATGACAGCTTGACCAGAGTTTGATGCTTACAAAATCTCCCAGAATAGTGATTAGAGATCCATTGGTATATAGGAATTAGGGGCAGGATTCATCGGCCGTGGTGAAGAAAGGTGTCATCAGTCATCTGTGCACAAGAGCTCTCGAATGATTTCACTATTGTAATAATGATGCTATGCTTGTGAGTTGCGAAGTAATATGGTACAATCTAATGTGATCTTCTATGACATGAATTAGGCGTGTTTCAGGAGTTAGTTTGACTTTGAATTATGAGTACTGAAATCCTGTATGACCACACCAGTATATTCACCTCTTGGTAGTTAAAAGAGATTTCTGTTTTGCTAATATGCTTCGTTATTTCTGCTTTCCTTGTTACATATTTGCTTTCTGTGTTAGCTTGAGTGGTTGCTTACTCATAAGATTGATTGCCTGTTGATTCCTATTGCTGTTTGCATCGTTTATCATTTTCTGTTCTTCATTTACCTTTCAGGTACATGAAATGGCTATGCTCTCAGCTATCCAAGAATCTCAGAAGGATAATTTGAGAAATTTCAATGACTATATGATGAATGTTTTAGAGGTTAGTGAGCCAAGCAGCCTTCTATCTTTTGCATAATTTTTTCCAACTGGAAGTTCGAACTGCTTCTCATTGCCAAGATCATGACCCCCTGATCAGTTCTTTGCTTTTGTGCCTTGCTCCTTGTTCGTCAACTGAAAGCTTGCTCCTTCAATGTGCTAGGTCTTCTGAATTGATGTACACTGATTGAGAGAAATCTTTATCTGGTTTGTAGAGTGTCGACACTCTTTTGCATGTTTTATTTGTCATAGCTTGCATCAATTGGTCTGGATTTTGTTGGTATGGGCGTGGCCGTAGAGGCGTAGAAGCATAGTCACTTTCTCAGTGCTTTCATTATTGGTAAAGTGTACTATCTTTATGTGTTTGATGTTGCATACATCTATTTGTGTAATGTTCATGATTCATGGCATAGTTGATGTATTCTTGTGGAGGAATTAGAGAGCTGTAATGAGATGTCTAAAGCCTTGGGTTTAGCTTAAGTCATCAGTCGGGTTACAGCTAACATAGTGTGCTATTTAAGACCATCTTGTGATGATTATGTGAGTTTATTCAGTTCTTTTTTTTTTTTTTTTTTTTTTTGGTTCTTGCTCTTTCACAGCAAGTTCAACTAGCATCATCTTCATTGCTTATGAATACACTTAATTAAATCCTGTAGCGAAACGGTCAGAACGTGATGAGTGCTAGTTTTGATTGCAGGTGTTCAACATAGTAAGTTTAGCTTATGGTTATACTTCTGAATCGAGATCCAATAGTTCAACATCCAAAGCATGAGTTTCAGTTTTAATGCCAAAGTTCCTCAGACTTTCTTATGCTTAGTTTATTTGTCCTGTACCCTTTGATTTCTTTGTATATACAGGGTGAGCTAGATCTAGGTATCCTGAACTTCACAAAATTACACCTTGATGATTTGAGGTTCACATACTTCCACTGTGCTGGCTTATAACTCATGATTCAAGAACATTATTCCACCTAGGCTTTAACTAATTATGAGAAAAGTTATCATATAAGGGGTCGTTTGGATACCCTTCAAATCCATAGACATTTCATTTTCCTAGGAATTGGGTTTTAGTGGGGTTGTTTGGATAACCCAATTTTGTAGAAGTGGAGGAATTGGAAATTCCTTGGGAATTTCTAATTCCTATGAAGCATAGGAATTCAATTACCTAGCCCCCCCATGGTAATTCACAATTCCTATGGCATAAAATGTATCAATTACTACTTTACCCTTTAATTGCTTTTTTTTATATTTTTATTTATCTACATATATAGAGGCTAAGTTAGTCATTTTAATAACTACCAAGGGAATTCTTGTATGGTAACCAAACAAGACATGGGAAATGAATTCCAAGGAATTCTAATTTCCTAGATGGTATCCAAACGATCTAAGGCAAATTCCCGGGAATTTACCATAGGAATTCATTTCCCGGGAAATTCTATTTCCTATAGGAATTTAATTCCTATGCTATCCAAACGAACCCTAAGTGACTGAAAATTGTCCAAACTTCAACGTGGACTTAGCAAACATAATAAAATAGTTCTAGTTTTATACCATCAAACCTAGGCGTAATTTTGTGTAATCTCAGATTAACCTAGGTGTAACCTCCCCTTTTTTGGGTTTGCAGAACAGTAATTTGCTGTGCTGTCATTCAGCAATACTATATGCTGTACCCAGCATTGATGTTCATTTATGTATGTTCTTTTGCAGGATGATTGGCAAAAGGAGAAAAGAGAATCCCTGCAAAGCCTTAGCCGAATTTCAAATTTACCAAGGATAAATGCTGGTGAAGCAACAAGCACAATTGGCCGTTCAGGTCAAATTGTACCAGTGTCTTCTACTCCTCGTGTTCGTCGTGGCCCCTCCGACATGGAGATTGTACCTCATGTTAATAAGTCCATCCAAGAAAAAAAGGCTTCCGTGTATGCTGAAGCTGTGAGGAGTTTAAACCATGCAAGAGAGCATCCTCAATCATTCAAAGTAATGCCTTTGTTTCTGTCTCTGCTGTAATTGTTATAATTCATGCATCTTCGTGTGGGCTATACTTTCAATTTTCATAACTAAAAACAAAAGGTGGAAGACTGGATGCTATAAACTGCTTCAGGAAAAAGTTGGAAGCATTGTTTTGGTAATTCTCTCATCATCAGAGGAAGGGAGACAACCTAACTAGGCAAAGTGGTGATGGTAGGCCTAGATGTAATATTTGTAGGTGTATGATGACTTGGTGTGTCATCAGCTTATCAGTATTCAGGATTTTGTACTATATTTTCTAGTTGATAGAGTTGTATGATGTTAATTAATCACACCAAGCATAAACTGGTCTTTTCTGTGTTACCTGTGTTATGGATTGTTGTCCTAGAGTTCTTTAATTTGCGTTAATTTTCAATATCTCTGGATGACCCCCCCCCCTTTCTTCCTTGTATTATCAGTTTCCATTGTTAAAGATTTGAATACTTTCGTTACTAGAGACCTCTTGACTTACTATGTTTGTTTTTCAATTTTCTGTTTGAAGCCTGCTACAGCGTTCAAGGTTGCTTTAGATAGTCTTGGTCTGGAAGCACCTGGATTGAAATCAGTTGGCATGCAGAAGATATGGCATCTAGTGCAGGTTTGTTTGGAGATTATTTGATTCATAAATTCCTGATTGACAAACTGTTCCCAAAATATCTTATATTTTTCATTATTTTTGTTGAATTGATTATGCACAGACATTGGTTGGCGAAGATCTAAATGTTCACCAGAATGTTTCAAAGAAAATGTCGTTGGTGAGTGGTGCTAGGCGGCATCTGGAGTGGGGTCATGTGAAACATGTTCTTGAAAGTATACAAAATCATCCTTTGCAGGTAACTTCTTGACATACACTATTACCTTCTGTGGTTAATGTTTCACTTACTACTAATTTTTCAGAATAGGGGCGTCTCCCTTGAACTAAGAACTAATGTATTATTTCTGCAGTAATTCTTACTTTCTTAGTATATGGGCGTGGCACCCCCTTTCCTTTTTATTTTTTATTTTTATTTTTAGAGAGTCACCCCATGTGGTGGGACCCTTCCCCGAACCCTCGCCTTGCGGGGATGCCAGTGTGCACCAGGCTGCCCTTTTAGAGAGCCTTCCCCTTGATGTCCTTCGGAATATACTGATAAACTTTAAAAAGAAAATCTTGCAATAATTCTACTAATTTTTGTGTGACATGATCGCCTGTATTGAAAAAAGTTGGTTCAGTACTTCAGTTGCTTTCTTATGTGTATGGGATTATGCATGAGAGTGTAGGGGTATGATTTTGTTGGAGTTTTTACCTTTGTCCTTTGGTAAATGACTAGATGGCCTTGTGCCTTTCTTTTGTGACTAGCTGTCATCCCTTTGGTGTTCCTCTATATACTCCTTGATTACTTATGTAAAAGATGGCTTATTTTTACTTTACCTATATGCTGTACTTAGCATTGATGTTGTTGATTTGACATTTCTGAGATCTGCACAGGCTGCACTTGGTGGTTCCGTTGGTAATCTGCAAAGAATACGTGCTTTTCTTCGGGTAGGTTGCAATAGCTTATGTCAGTTGACTGTCCCCTGAGACTGGTGTATTTCAGAAGTAATAATTTCGTCTCCTCCTTGATTGCAGATTCGTTTACGGGATCATGGAATTTTGGATTTTGATGCGGTTGACGCCAGGAGGCAACCTCCTTTAGATACAACTTGGCAACAGGTCCGGACATCTCTTAATATTAGCAGTCTTTTCATTTCTGTTTTACTAGAGTAAATTTTGTTTGGTCCTTTAATTTTTTCTTATAAAGCTTTCTGAACTATCTTTTATCACTTCATATTGTTAAAAGTCAAAACAGGATAAGTGGAATGTTGAATTACTAATTATAACTAATCACCATGTCACAGATGTGGCATATTGTTACTCTTTGGTGTCCATCACCAAAAGCTATTAGTACACTGAGTGTGTCTTAGGCTCGGAAATATGATTTATATTTATTCACTTTGTTTCTCTTATAATTATATAAATTACACTCATAAATTTTGCCTATTCTGTGTCTTTTCAGATTTACTTTTGTTTGAGAAGTGGGTATTATGATGAAGCAAGAAGTGTAGCGCAGTCATCTCGTGTGTCACTTCAATTTGCTCCTCAGGTATTTCTAGTGCATATGTTGCAGCTTGTATTGTTTTGAGATGTGTGTCTCACCTCTTCTTCTTGACAGCTTTCAGAATGGATTGCCACTGGAGGTATGGTTTCTGCTAATACAGCTGCTGTTGCTTCTGAAGAATGTGAGAAAATGTTCAGAATGGGTGATCGCGGGGCTAGAACAATGTACGACAGAAAGAAGTTGCTACTACATGCTATGATTTCTGGCTCTCGGAGGCAGATTGATCGGTTGCTTAGGGAATTTCCAAATATTTTCAATACCATAGAGGACTTTTTATGGTTTCAGTTGTGTGCAATTCGCGATAGTGCACGTGGGTCCTCATCTTCTGTTCTGAATGATGGGTTGGTACCTTACACTTTGGACGATCTACAGATGTACCTTAATAAGTTTGACCCTTCATATTACACTAAGAGTGGGAAGGACCCTCTTATGTACCCCTATGTACTGCTATTGAGCATCCAATTGCTGCCTGCTGTTCTGTACCTGTCCAAGGAAATGGGTGATGAAGGGTTTAACATTGATGCAGTCCATATAGCAATTACATTTGCGGATCATGGGGTTCTCTCAGAGAGTGCTGGTGCAGGACAGAAGCTGGGAATGATGGATGCATTTGCTGAAGTAGCTAGCATGATTAGGCAGTATGGCTCAGCATACTTGAGGGTTGGAAATCTTCTAATGGCTCTAGAATATTATGCCCAGGCAGCTGCTGCAGTTGGAGGTGGGCAGCTGTCATGGGTGGGGAGAGCCAGTTTAGATCAGCAAAGGCAGAGGACCATGATGTTGAAGCAGCTTCTTACTGAGCTGCTATTACATGACAGTGGAACTTATCTCTTACTTGGACCTAGAGGAGCAGGAGAAGAAGCTGAACTAAGTCGATTTTTGACTGATGCTGCCTCAAGGCAGCAGTTTCTGCTTGAAGCTGCGCGTCAGTGTCAAGAAACCGGATTGTATGACAAAGTAAGTGATAAAGCTCTATTTCTGTATTTGGACACTACTCTTTCAGCTTAATAACAACCTTCTATTGTTCCTTGTTTTCATTGCTGGGCGTGGTGTTATTCTTGCTTGCCAATTGGTTTAGTCATGCGGATTTTGGTTGCCTTGCATACATGTCCGTGTAATCATGATTGTCTCATAAGTGCCTTTTCTGTTATCCAATTGCAGTCCATAGAAATTCAGAAGAGAGTTGGTGCCTTTGGAATGGCCTTGGATATGATAAACAAGTGCCTCTCTGAGGCTATTTCTTCGGTGTCACGTGGTAAACTCGATGGTGATAGCCAGACAGCTGCACTCATTCATTCTGGGAATGAGATATTAGAGATGTGCAAATACCACCCTGACATCAGGTATTGCCATTTTAATGTATGTGAATTGGACGTGAGCTAGTTACTGGAGGCTACTGTGGCCCACCCTTTTTTTTTGAGGGAACTGTGGCCCACACTGTTGGCTACTTGGCCTCATTGTTTTTTGAGTTACCTTACGTTGCTTAGAAATCTACCGTCTTCTATTTGGTCATTATCCATATCACTAGGGTGCATCCCAACTTTGTAATTAGTGCTGATTTGAATTTAATTTTTTTCTTTCAGTGCAAAGGATCAGGAACAGGTGTTAAAACAGGAAACTGTCTTGAGGCAGCTTGAGGCCATACTGTCAATTCACGGGCATGCAAGACAGGGCCACTATATAGATTCTTTGAAAGAGATAGCTAAGCTTCCTTTCCTTCCACTTGATCCACGTGCATCGGGTCTGGCCATGGATTCATTTCAAAATTTATCCCCTCATGTCCAGGCTTGTGTCCCTGACCTTTTAAGGGTTGCCTTGAGTTGTCTGGACAATGTGGCAGATACGGATGGGTCTCTTCGTGTTTTGAGAACAAAGGTAAACGGTTGTTTTTCCCTCTCTTTCCTGAGTACATTTCTGCTATGGTATTGGCATTGAGTCACTACAGTTATCTACTTGTTTTTATTTTATTGAACGGTATCACAGTAATCAATTTTGGTTGGAAGCCTGATAATTCTGATTGGTGGATTGACTATTGAAAATATTTTAGAATGATAGGAGTAACCTGGATAGTGGTTAACTAAGTATGTAATGGGTATAGAGATCCATACGAGTTTGCTCTAGTTATCTTCACACTTTTAGAAGCAGGGTCTGACTTACATTCTGATATGAGCAGATAACTACCTTTCCCTTAATTAATCAGCTTCCGTACCTTGATTTTCATATCCTGAGCAACATAAGAGAAACTGTAACACTCAGTTTGTCTTTGTCTAATAAAAAAGAGGAAAAAAAATTCTCTTTTCTTTTTTTTCTTTTTTTTTTTTTTTTTTTTTTTGACAGGTGAAATTCCCCTTGTTATGACATTGACACACACACTTATTTCCAATTTCTTGAGATGCTTGATTGTGTTTGGTAAACATGTAGTAATGGATATAGTGGCTGTGTTGTCTTATTAAAACTTTACTATTGCAGATTGCAAATTTCTTGGCAAGCAATATGCACAGAAACTGGCCGCGAGACTTGTATGAAAAGGTGGCAAGAAGCATCTGAGTATGGATGAAAAAGTTGCAAGAAGCATCCGAGTAAGATACTAGGGTCGGACCTTGTCCGGTGCTGGCATAAAGTGCTCTCTACTCGTTGAGCAGATTATGTACAAATGAAAAATTAGGAGGAGCCTTTTACTTATAAGTTTTGCTCATTCTGGTTTTTTGTCCTCTCCCTGTAGTAACTGCGGATAGTACGAGCTCAAATTTTCAAAAATGATGGTGCATTATAGCATCGTTCTCTCGTTTCAACAACCATTTTAACGTATGGTCAACCCATATTGTATGATTTGTCTATTCATCAACGAATTTTGTCCAACCCATAACTCGTATGACAAACAATAAAATATCGACTGTGGCAAAATACGAGTCGCGTGGCTTGCAGCCTTGTAGTTTTAGGGTGTTGCACACACCCTCGGGATCTACCCAGTTAACGGTTTTGGATTCCCGTGTTACTTAAAAAAACACCCAAATAGCAGTTGCGGATACCCCATGTGTCTCTTAAAATAACCGAGTGTATAAATAATAACAATTTCAAATTCAATTCTGATAATTATCATCATACAAAATCGTAAATTGAAATAGCAGAGCCAAGTGATTTGGTGTCGAAATCATAATGTATAGGGAGGAAGCGAAACCCATCGATCAAGCTACGTAAGTCTTCTTAATCACGCTCTCTCACTTCCAATTAATCGAAAACTTAGGGTTCTTATGATTTGTTCTTCTAATTTGTTCTTGTTTATTTTTGTTATTAGTATCGATAAGATTGTGGCGGAAGCTAAATCTTGTACGAAAAGCCCATGGGATATCGAGTAAGTATCTCTGATTCATATACTTTTCAAAAATTTTAGGTTAATTCCCTGTTAATTAGGGTTTTAATTGTAATTAATTGTCCTCCATTGATTTGGTTTTGGAATTACTCTGATTTCGCCGAATGTTGCTCGTACCGATTAGTTGTATATGGTGATCAGTTTGGAATTTAATGATATATTCGTCGGAGTTAGTTTTATTTGTACTTTGGGGGTGCTCCCGTCCTCTTGAATTGATCGTGTTTATGTTTGCATTATCACTTTGCCTTATCGAGTACCTTGAAATTCGACGTTGGATGGATGACTGCCACTAAAACTCTATTGATTTGTTTGCAGCCTCAAACTTCATCCAGGGGATCGTCTTTACCACGGGTAATAATACGCTGTTATTTGTAAATTTTATTATGTGCATAATGTATTCTATATGGGGGTGCATTCGTGTGCATATAATTCATACTTATTGTTCAAGTAATTGTCTGCAGCCATGTTAATGACGATAACGTTGTACATTTGGAAGACAGCCACGAAGTGTCCTGTGAGATTGCTGGCAAGGCTCTGGAGTGTTACAAAGAAAAGGAGGTCTTGTTCTTATATTACTTAAATTCTGTTACAAGGATGTGTGCTTTCCCTTTGTTTTCGGTCTGTGTTTGTTTTGAGAGCTACCTCGTCTTTTATTCTTGACGCTTTAGGTCATTGTGCGCATGTCAACAGATGCTTTCTAGTACAACCGTACTTATGTTATGTCCGGTGATTGCTTTGTCAGGTGTCATGGAGGGATGCTATCATTGTGTCGATATGCTTCACCCAACAGGTTACAAGTTTTTCTGTGTTCCTGAAACTGCACCCCTAGCGATTACATGATTGATCGAGAAAGCTGTCTTGTTAGCCGTTTCTCTGATTGGGATCGAGACTTCCTACTGTTTCAACTTAGTATGTAGATGGCTATGATGGATAGTTGTAAAGTTGTAGAGGTAGTTTAAATGTGTGACAAATGATCGATGTGGGCGTGACTTATCGAGTTCATAAGGTTGTAAATGTGCAATCTCTTAGTTCATCTTACCTTTTCTTTTCACAAGCTAATACATTGGAGCTTCGTGTGGTAATACATTGGAGCTTCGTGTGGTAAGGTCTGATGATATTGGCATCCAGACTCTGAGATTGAACATAGTTATTGTAATCTTCAGCAATTCTCCGACTTAAGGAAGGGCATTAGTCGCGAAAATTTGGCATGAACATTTATGTGATCACTTAAAAATGTGACAAATAATAAAATATCGACGGTGGCAAAATACGAGTTGCGTGGCCTACACCCCGCGGGATTTACCCAGATAGCGGTTGCGAATTCCCGTGTTATACCCAATTAGTGAATGCGGATTCCCGTGTTACTTAAAAAGACGTGGGTGTATAAATAACAAGAATTTCAAATTTACTTTTGATAAGTATCATCATAAAAATCGTAAAATGAAATTGTAGAGCGGAAATTAAAGATAATTTGCTGTTGAAATCATCATGTATCGGGATTCGGGAGGAAGCGAAACCCATCGATCTAGCTTGATAAGTCTTCGTAATCACATTTCAATTCTATTCTGCTTGACGTGCTTGTACACATACAATTTCACATAATCTTACTTCTTCACAGTTATACAATACATACTAGGGAGTAGTATATAGCAAAGAGAAGCGTGTTAATTAAGACAAATACAATATAATTTAGGATGTCACTAGCCACAGAGCAATACATAATGCACCATCATATCACGGATATGAAATATGAAAGCCACGCACATTCTGAGGCACCACACGCAAATTAACACATTGCTGCACACTTCAGTGTAAGAAAACTCATACTCCGTATATAGCTTGGGCTACACTCATCGTGATCGATCATCATGAACAACTCAATCATTGCACCTATCTATCTATAAACATGCAACAAAACAAATTAAATAATTTCCAAAAAAAAAAACAAATTAAATAGAAAAGCTCGTGTTTTGCAATCAATTTTCGTAAGGCATACTCCGTATATGTATATAATGATCTAGGACGTCGGTCCAATCCTTAGCATAGAATAACGTAAAAACAGTAAAGCATTAACAAACAGTAGTAATGCATAAGACCTGGCAAACGGGTCAATCGGGTCGGGTCCGGGTCGGGTCAATTCGGGTCGGGTCACAGTTCGGGTCATACATTTCGGGTCTATTTCGGTTCATGTCGGGTTCGGTTTGGGTCGGGTCTAGTTCGGGTGTATCAATTACGGGTCAAATTTGGGTCGGGTCGTATTCGGGTCGGGTCGGATTCGGGTCATATTATTGTAATATGTTCAAATTTAAACTTATTAATATCAAATTTCTTAAAATTTTGTCTAATATTATCTTAACTTAGAATTTAATTGCTAATTTAAGTGTTTAAAGATATGATATAGCTATCCAAGTCCCTTTTGTTCAATCGATTCATTTAAATGTTTGATTATTCGGGTCAAAGTCATTTCAGTTCGGGTCTGTTTCGGGTCGGGTCAATATCGGGTCAAACAGTATTCGGGTCGATTTTGGGTACGGGTCGGGTCAATTCGGATTTCGGGTTGAATTCTGATTACAAATTCGGGTCAAATTCGGATGTTCGGGTCGGATGTTCGGGTCTGGGTCAGTTTTGCCCGGCTATCTCAAATCTATCTCATATCGTACTTATAAAATTATGACGAGTTGAAAGATGCAAAGATCCTACTCAACAAAATCACATTTTAGAAGCGTGTACTTAGGGCTGGCAAACCCGACCCGACCCGATTCGTTGACCCGAAAATCTGACCCGATAAGACCCGAAATTGTAGTCAACAAAACCCGACCAGACCCGACCCGATGATGACCCGAACCAACACAACCCGATATGACCCGATCCGAAACCGACCCGACCTCCTGTTATCCGACAATGACCCGACTCGTAATGCCAAAAATTGAGATGACGCCCAAAAATGACCATAAGTAACTAAAACCGATTGTGACCCGACCCGATCCGACACAAAATTTCCTCGATAAAACCGACCCGAACCCGACCCGACCCGACCCAAAGGATCACCTGACCCGTTATGACCCGACCCGATACGAACCGACCCGACATAACCCGACCCGGAACCGACCCGACGACCCATTTGCCACCACTACGTGTACTGATGACTTTAGGTCAGTCCAAGTCAAATTCATTTAGATGTAACATACTGTACATAGTTGCATGCATGCATGTAGCACCACTCAATTTGCATTGTAAGCAGTAAAAAAACATCTAAAAGAAGCAAAAAGAGAGGGGCCTATATATAGTCTCGATAAATAGAGCCATAGAGTACGTAAGCATGTAAGGGGGTAATTTCGTAATTTCAAACGCCTATTAGAAGGGTGCAAAATGTGAGTATGTAACCGGTGACCCAAACTCATGATTATTGACTTACTGTGACAAGATAGATTGAGACTTTGTACAGTAGTATTAATTCATTTGGGCAAATTTTCGTAACGTTCCATTTTGTTGACGAAAGTGTTAACACGAAACATGTTTATTAGTTTTCAAGAATACATTTTAATTGTAAAAATGCTACTTTAGTACTTTTAATATTAACCTCCCGACAAAAATAGTTGGACGCAAGTCCTAACAATTGGTAGACTTGCATATAACGAACAATAATGATTAATGGTCTTTTATTTCGTCAAAAAGTCGCATGCAACTTACATTACTTTCTAACTTTCATTGCGTATTTTGACCCTCCAAAAAAATAAATCAATAAGATGCAACGTTAATTGTATCTCCTCTGGAAAATCTTCCTGATTTTTCGAGAAGTTTAATAAGTTAAAATGATACTCCGTAGCAACCAAATTGTATGTACTCCATGCAGCCATGCAAATAGTAGTATAAATTAAAATCCATGCAAATTGAATATGATAGTTGGGTCTATGGAGGATAATGTCTTACGTACCTAATACAAATCGAAGGATATTGCATGTCCCAAGTCAAGGTCCCCGAATTGAAGTACGTAACAACGATTTTATATGGCCCTATATGTAATGGCTTTTTGCTACAAGCTAAGGCCTACAAGGCATATCTATTGACCCATATTATGTACTCTCTCTTATTCAAATAGATTTTCATATTTCATTTTACAATTTTGAGTTGTCATGTTGGGAGTTTTAAACCAAAAGAATTGTTCACTTGCTTTAAAAATTAGTAAGTATTTCATTCTGCATTGCAAACAACCAATTCTACTTAATTTCAAGGTAAACGGGTCTTTCATTTAGTCTACAAATAGTCCCTAACATGGCAACTCAAAACTGTAAAAAGAAACAGGAAAATCTCTTTGGGTAGGAGTACTATGTATCGTTCGATCCTAACCACGCTAATAATCCCGCATTAGAAATTCGATCATCATTTTAGTCTATCGAACTTAATTAATTTCTTGATATTCGCATTGCACACATTATTCATCATCATCTAATCCAATCATTGCAAGAGTTTTACTAAATTCTTTTCATCAGTGAATTGCATTATCAAGCTCAACCGTATGTTACCATTTACCATCAAATACTCCGTATGTTATTAATTATTAACCACATTAAGTAGAAGAATTTAATAGAGGAAATTATTTCAGCCTGCAGGGTGATAATTGGTACTGTAAATTGGTTGTGGGTCAGTGGCCCTAGGCGTTAAAAGTGATTTACAAAAGGTGATAACTAGGGGAAAGGTGAAAATTGTACAATTCAACTAGCTTATCCTGCCAGCGTCAAACGTACTACTACCTTTGTTGTTGTCTTATGCTATGACCAATTTGACAACATTGTTTGATTTATTTAGTGGTCCATATTTGGACTTTGTTATTTTGTGAGTTTTCAAGTCCAAAAGTACACACAGAAATGATCTACACTTTTTACGAGGATTATTTTGCCCAATAATGTAAAGTAAGGACATGATGATTTAAATTTCATATAATGTCGTTTCGTTTTTCTTCGGCTATTCTTTTATCATATGTAACCTTGACATATTTTAAAGTCGAAACATTAACAATATATACAACGGAGATCACATTATTAATACGAAACTAAAACCAATAACCGACGAAAACATGCAAATCGTATATTCCATCCGTTTTGTTTAATTTTTAAGTTAATGTTGGGTTCGAGTTTGTGAGGAGAACCTAGACTCCGTATCATCGTATGAGACGAGGGAAAATGGGAATGCTTAAAATGTTGTAGATTTGTATAGTTGTATAGTCCATGCAAGTTTGGGGGTGGGGCTTCTAGGAGGATGTATCAGTGTAACATCCAATTACAAAGTGGAGGATAAATAACGAGGTGTCCCCACAGTAACTTCTACCTTTTCATCAACGGTCCAATCACATGCATATGGAATATTCTTATAACCATAATCCTAGTACCATAAATAGATCAGATCCCAATTTCTCTTACGCTATGTTTGGCAAACCAGAATTGGAATTCAATTCTGGAATTGGCCCAATTCTGGCATTTGGAAAGCCCACGGAATTGGAATTGGAATTGGCCCAATTCCAACTCAATTCCAACCTAAGCTGAAATCAACCCAACTCAATTCCCCTCAAAAAAACCGTCATTTCATTTCTTCATTTCTCTACTGCGAGACATTCTCATCTGACAGTAACATGTTCTGCCTGTTTCTGGCCTGATTCTGTTATTGTTACTGTTCTGTTATTAATCTGTTCTGGCCTGGTTCTGTTATTGTTACTGTTCTGGCCTACTTCATGATTATATGTTATTGTTATGATTGGCTAGGCGAATCCAATTGCTGCTCCGTATAGAAATAAACCAATAGAGCATTGGGAAGACATATGTACTTTATGTGGTCCTGACCGAGCTATAGGAGATGGTGCTGAAGCGCATGAGGAAGCCGCGGAAGCCATGGATGGAGAGCTGCAAAGTGAGGGAGGGAGTTCAACTAGAGGTGAGTCTTCTTCGTCAAAGAATAAGAAACAGAAAAGGGATCGTTTGGCTGATGCTGTGAGTAGCTTTGCGGATTGTTTCAAAGACTATGTCCAAAGTAAGCAAAAAGAAATTCAAAAGCCCACCCCGAGAGAAGTGCACGATGTTGTGAGGAAGGTTCCGGGAATTGGTCGACATCAAATCATGATAGCCGCGAAACGGTTCATGGATGGTCCGGTCCATGACTTTGAGATGTTGAAAACGATTTCCGAAGATGAGCAGTTAGATTGGGTACTAATGTGTCTTGGTGAGTAGTCGAGCAAGTCGGAAGAGATTTATTTTTTTTATTTTTTTTATTTTTTTTTTTGTTAAATGAAACATATGTATTGAAGCTCATTATCTATGAAAAAAGTTATCGAAACTCTTTTCGGCCACATGTAAATTGTTTATAGATTTTAAATTTTCGAAATCCAATTCCAATTCCAAGGGTCTCCAAACATGGGTTGGGAATTCAAATTCCAGAATTTCAATTCCAAGGGGTTCCCAAACGATTCATGGGAATTGGAATTGGAATTGAAATCTAGGAATTGAATTTCAAGAATTGAATTCTAGAAAACGAAATGAATTCCGCGTTGCCAAACGCTACCTTATGTAATTGGATCATTATCCCAGCATTAACCTAATCCTATATAGTTAGCACGTACGACGTCCATTGGGCACGTTTGCTTTGCCTTATTAAACTCCATCCTTTCTTCAATTGTTTTTTTTGTTACGGACCAACTTACAGAAAAGAACTTTAGAGAGTAGTTATTACGACGTTAAGTGGTTGATTTATTTGAGAAAGACTGACCATGATAAACTAGCTACCTAGCTAGCGACTAAAAAGGCGTGGCTATTGAAAAATCATTAGGAGTTTTAACCTACACATGAGTTGTTGCAAATCGGAATCCTTGTATTTTTATCTCGAAATGTTACGAGGCTAATAATACTATTCTCTCTATTCCTTTAAGACTCTGTGCGATTCAACTTATTCAACGGTGTTTTCAAATCAGATCAGATTTATTCAAATCAAATCAAATCAGATCAGCTTTATTCAAATCAAATCAAATCAGATCAGCTTTATTCAAATCAAATCAAATCAGATCAGAATTATCCAAATAACAATCAATGAATGTAGTCTATTTTTAGTTATTAATTCGTCTAGTTGCAGTTAATTTATCAGTTGATTCAGTTCAGATCAAATCAAATTAAATTTATTAAAATCAAATCAAATCAGATCAGTTCAAATCAAATCAAATCAGAAAAATGTAGTCCAATCGCACAGGGCCGAAGTCATTTGTATTTGGTTTGAATTACTCACATATTCAATAAATTTGAAAAGATATATACGAGTATGACACGAGTTAAGCCCCAATTTGGGGTCTAACGTTTCAGAGATTTTATCGTTTGGGGTCCCAATTTTATTATGTTATCGATTGGGGTCTGGGTGGGGTTTCTCTTTTTCTCTTCCTTCAATGTCTACAACCCAGAAAACCCAAATCAATTAAATGCATCGTGTAATTAGTTTGGGGTTTTCTGGGTTGTGAGGGGATAGAAGGATGAGTTGGGTGGAGATTGAAGAGAGAGAAGAGAGAAACCCCACCCAGACCCTGATCGATAACATAATGAACTTGGGACCCCAAACGATAAAAAGACTCAAACATTAGACACCAAATTGCACTTAACTCGTATAACACCATGACCCTTGGCTCCTGGGACATGCATATTCGTAAGTACGTTATTACCCCCCCTCCCTCCTCCCTCTTCCTGCGGCTGCTACTGAATTGAAGTAGTAGGGTTTCTTTCTCCTATATATAACTAGTTTGCATGCCCGTGCCACGCACGGGCTATATATTTATATTGTTTATACACGTTTTATAAAAAACAATGTTGCCTTATCTTTGCTCTAATAAATTACCATAATGATCAATTTGCATAAATTAGCTAATACTATATTACTCTATAATAATTTATTACCAATCCTAACCGATAATTGTATTTAATGCTATTTTTATGTTCTATCCAATTAATATATGATAATTTATTACCATATCCTAACCGATAATTGTATTTTAATGCTATTTTTATGTTCTATCCAATTAATGTATGCCAAGTGTCGTCGTAGGAAAGACTTGGTTTCTGGTTTTAATATATAGTACTAGTTTGCATGCCCTTGCCACGCCCGGGCTGTGTATTTATATTGTTTATATTCGTTTTATAAGAAAAATGTTGGCTT
This sequence comes from Spergularia bocconei, assembly GCA_963457585.1. Lineage (NCBI taxonomy): Eukaryota > Viridiplantae > Streptophyta > Magnoliopsida > Caryophyllales > Caryophyllaceae > Spergularia > Spergularia bocconei. The sequence continues at coordinate 359,316 of OY734946.1, read as the reverse complement.
ATGTTTGTTTTAATAAATTACCATGATGATTATTTCCCATATATTAACTAATAATACTATACTACCCTATGATAATTCTTACCAAATCTTAACCGATAATTGTATTTATTGTTATTTTTATGCTCTATCCAATTAATGTATGCCAAGTGTCATCGTAGTAAAGACTTGGTTTCAGGTTTTAATATATAGTATTAGATTAGATTTGCTCCTCATATATATCAGAAACAAATAAAAAAAAAACAGAGATATTCAAAAATAATAATAATATCTAATAATATCATAATAACTCAATAATAATAATAATAATTCAAAATAATAATAATTCAAATAATAAGAAACTTGTTTTAGAAGAAGACCTAGCTAATTAATCCAACTAACATGTGAGTTTTTTTGAATTCTGACTTACCCTTGTGCTTAAATTAGTGTATTTTTTTCATGAAAAAGATGAGTTTATGTTTTCATGAAACCCTTAAAATGAGTAGATCTAATTATGAAGATGAGGTGGATGTGATTTAATAATGGAAAATTAAAGATGACGGGCTTAGCTTAATTAGGGTTAAAAATCATTTCTTTATTTATTGGTAGAGATGATGAAGCATATTATATTATTGGTGGTAATAACTTGTGTTTATTAAATTGTATTTACGGATTTTTCCTTATGTAAATCGGTTGTTTATTTATTTGTTTTATTTTTTTGTGTATATTTCGTGGAGTACTATGAAAGTTGGTTTGTATGTGAAATGGAAAATCATGTTTATTAATTATTATTGGTTATAATTATTCATTAGTTATATTAATGGTAATAATTAAAGCTGTGTGAATTAATTCGTAGCATGCTTTGGACAGATTAGCTTAGTGTGTGTACAGTGTATATATGTTTTCATGAAAAATATGAGTAGATCTAGCTAGTATATATGCAGGTTTCAGTAGTAATTTATTTGTGTTTAAATTGAAAAGAGGATCATTTTGAGAGTAAAGAAATAGATTTTATTCTATTTTCGGATTTTAATGTCAAAAAATCCGTGCTCCTGGTGTAAATCGGTTGTTTATGAAATGAAAAAATCATGTGTATTAATTATTTTTGGTCATAATCATGCATTAATTATATTATTGGTAGTAATTAGAGCTGCATTAAATTGGTAGCTAGCATGCTTTGGATGGAGCTAGAGATTAGTGTGTGTATGTTAAATTGGTTTCAGTAGAGATTATGAAGTATATTGTCCGATCCGTAGAGTAATTTGTGTTTAAATAATTGATTTTTTTGAAGGGGAAAATAGGAGGATTTTGAGACTAAAGAAATACTAGATTTTATTGTAATTTTGGATTTTAATGTCAAAAAATGTGGATATAATATAACTGTATGAGAGTTGGTATATATGTGAAATGAATATCGTGGATCTCATGGATGTGTTAATTAATGATGAATTTGAGGGCGGGATTAGGGTTAAAAATCATGTGTATGTATCATTACTTATTGCCATCATGGTCTTAATGATTGTTGTTAAATTGGTAGCATGCCTTCGATGGATGATCTCTACAACATTAGGGAGACCAGTTGGGAAGACATGTACGCTTACGACGACAAGACCGGCAGCTACAACCAAATCCTCAAAGCTCCGAGTTCCTCGATACCAACAGGACTAGACGACAGTCCGGGTAAGAAATCCCCCTTCTTAATTCCGCTGTTAAATTTGGTTAATTATTAATTGCATACATATTAACAAAGTTGATAAAAAGCTTAATGTCGTTTAATTTGTACTACATTCTCCAGGTTATTGTCGGTATTTCTCGGTTACCGACGTCTGCAATCACCGTAAGAAGTTGTTGGAATTGACATTGCCCGAGTCGAATTATTTCAACGGGCGATTTACCGATGGATATTCGGCAAGGCATCTCATTCACATTGGTTTCAACAGCGTTGAGAGTATTCTCGATCGCCTCAAGACTACTGGCGTAGCTTCGAAACGGAGGTATGAAGCGCTGCCGCAAAGTAGCATCCCGAAAGATGTCTCTGTAAGTAGTCATTAAAACTGACCTTTTTTTCCCTCTTAAGACTAATATATATATATATATATATATATATATATATATATATATATATATATATATATATAGAATTAGGATCTCGTGAGGTCCTCTCCTTAGGTGAGGCGTGAGGTCCTATCTGAGCCATTCATCGCTCTAGATCCTACGCTCCAAATTTCGCCGCGCCTATAGGGTAAAAAGGTCAATTAATTCAGAAATATAAAAGCACGAATCAAACTCTTCCTCATTTTTTACAGTTGCAATTTCTCTCTCCTCAACCCTTGTTTCCCCCAAATTCTCTGCATTTCACGATTCTTCTTTCTCTCACCTCCGCTTCGCCGCCGCGCGCCGCCACTCTCCACCGGTTCGCCGCCTCTATCCACCGGTTTCACGATTAGATGAATTCATTTTTAATTTTGCATTTTTCGATCTGATTATGTGCGTTTGTATACTATTGATGTTTCATTTTGATTGATTTTATCGTTGCATTTCGATCTCATCTACATTTTTGGCGATTTATTACTTTTTAGGCGAATCCTGACAGCAGCGACGGTGATGAGAATCTGCTGACGGCGGTTTCTTGCGACGTCGCGTACTCTAGATAATCCGGCGACTGTTCAAATCGATTTAGGTTTGATTTCTAATTCGTTTTTCTGCGTAAAAATTATAATTTAGGTTTTTGTGTAGTGATTTTTGGTTGTATGTTGAAGATTTGTTCGGAAATGTCACCGGTCTCGATTCTCGCCGCCGCCGTGATTCTAATATTGCAATTTTCGTTTGATTTAGTTTGATTCAATCGGTTGGTGTGTGATTTTATTTGATATTGTGTGTGATTCTATTTGGTATGGTGTCTCATTTAATCTTCTAGTGTTTGATTCAATCTGTTAGTGTGTGATTGTATTAGTTATCGTCTGTGATTCAATCTGCTAGTATGTGATTATATTTGGCATCGTCTGAGATTGTATTTGATTACCAGTTCACAATGATTATCTCACTTCTTCTCTCTCTCTCTTTTTTTATTTTTTTATTTTAATATATGTATATTTTTTGGTTTGCTGGTGGAGCTCTTCTGTTATTTATATAATCGGGGTGAATATGGGCCGCCCCTTGTGTGTTGTGATCATGTGATGGATCATTCAATCTTGTTTAGGTGAATATGGGCCGAATGTATTTAGGTAAATACGGGCCGAATGTATTTTAGTGAATGTAAACGGGTCTTTCATTTGTCGAAAGGACAAAAACTACATTCTCATGCTTCCGAATGAGGGACGAAAAATCTCAGACGAGAGGTGTTACGAGAGGTGTTTTTCCACCTGACTCCTGTAGATGAGTACTCTGAGTAGGTCCATCACTCTCGGAGCGTGGTGGAGGTGTAGACGTGTAGTAGAGGTCCTAGAGGACATTTGGATGCTCTTGGGTCAGTTTCTTCTCCTTTCATCTTATTGATGCTCCTGAGTCAGTTTCTTCACCTTCCAATTATTTTGGATTTGTTGTTTCGGACAATTTTTATTTATTTATTTATTTATTCTTAATCTTCTAGGTCTTGTCTCGAGTTTGGAGATATATATTTTGCAGCCGCAACAACGTAATTGCAAGTTGATTGGTTGGAATTACTTTTAATTGATTGATTGCGGGGAAAAATCCGCCGAAAACAAGTTGATACAAGTTATATATCCCACGAAATTTACATTAGATTACATGGTTTAAATCAATGTCTTACGTTAAAAGATCTTTATCATATTTAATCATGTATCTCTGGTTCCCGCCATTATTATAAAACTCTTCGGCATCGACCTGACCGTTGAAAACCGGAGCATACTTTGTGTGTTAGTACTGTTGTACTATACTTGTGTGACCTTCTTTTTGACTCACAAAATTAATTAAAGTTAATTTACTTAATTGGTACTCTGTAAATCAAAGGCTTGAAATGTGTTATTATTAATCACATTAGAACGAAGAAATAGAGGATAATAAGTAGTGCAAGTCTGTACCAAAAAAAAAAAAAAAAAAAAAAAGTAGTGCAAGTGAAAGTTTATGGTAATGATTTACGAAAGTTTATGGAATAACTTTCTTTTGATTTTGAGGGTACGGTCAAATTTTCAGTACAAATTCATAATCTTTTAGGGGTACACGGCTACACGCAGAAATGATTTAATCTTTTTACAAGGATTTCGAGCAACATGAAACAAGAACACGGATGGATAAATTTCAAGTGATTTCGTTTTATATTTGCGGTTATTTTTGGTCCAGTTTTAGCTAATTCGACGTCTTCATGTACTATTCATGAGAATAGTGATCATTATCACAATATAGGTGTGAGGTCCATCACTTGAAAAACAAAATGTCCTTCAAGTGTGGTCCCTACCCCACTATTGTGAGGGTGAAGCATCTCTCTCACTTACGTCATTTTCTTATTAAGTTGGGGTAAATCAAAGACCATATGTCGGCGTACAATACCATGGCTAACCTAGGTCGCAAAAACCATGCAACATTTTGCGCCACCATAGATAATAACTTCCACACATTCCCAATACATTGTCATTCAGAAACAATGTTCACTTTGTCCAACAAAAAAAAAAAAAAAAAAAAACGTTCAAGGATAGTTTGTTTTCTCCTTTGAAAAGAGGACACTTACCAATGTACACCGATATATCTCTTAAGTTATAATACAATAGACTTGACAAGGGAGTAGGGACGGTGCAGACTTCACTTGAGATGAAGTAAGAAAGACATCAGTCCAGCAACTTGGAACACCACCAACATCATTTGTCACAGGCTCATACTACCCCTATCACAACTTCCCATCCGATCCATCTAATCCACAACAATGGAGTTCAAGCCCGGTCTATCATTCAGAACAATGCTACCAAGACCATCATTCTGAACAACGCTACCAAGACCACGACTGCTGCCAACAAATCCAAAGTAAGGCTGGTGGAAATCTTCAGGACCACGTAAAAACTTGTAACCCTTTGGGTGCAGCAGATCCTTACAAAGACTGCATCCCTTGATGACATCTGACAAAGTAATCATCAGAACAAAGGTAAGCAAAGTTGTACAAAAAGCAACTATTGATACATATATTCCCAAAGAACGGAGGCCAACGTCTCATACTCAGAGGGAGGAGCACGGAAACAGGAGTGAAAGCTCGCATCCTAAATGAAAAGAATATATGAACTTAAGAATGGAGTAAAACAGGAATATGACACCTCATACCTGGGCTGTATGGATCAAGCATCACACAGAACTTCATAGCAAAGTCATACCGTTTCTCATGGAACTGATAAGCTTCAGCAAAGAAGAGCTGTGGACGACTATCAGCACAATACTTGTGCTTAGCTTCAAAGGTGATATGAAATACGGAGTAACGAGGAAGCAAACCACAAACACGATCCTTGATCTCAACCAATTCAAAATCAGCACCCTATTCACCAAGAAAACCGGGAAAAAAAACATGTAATCGATCAATTGAGTGTTTGGCAGGACAAGAAAGGTCATGTGGAATTTTATGTGTACAAGACCAAGCAAAATAGAAGTCACCAAAGAACAAAGACCTCTTTGAAATTGTAATAATGCAGAGCCCTGAAAGCCAAATCACGATACAACTTGCGATTGAATTCCACGTTTACATCAGCCTCAGACTCGCTGCAGACAATGAGTCAAACAAGTAATGAAATAATTGCAGAAGAAGCAATGCAAAATGAAATATGTACACAAAATATTAGAGAAATCCAGATCCAAGAACCTAACAGAACAACCAAACCAAAGCCTAAGATCTCAAATGGAGTCAGTTAGCTTGAACCCTCAAAGAAAACCGTAAGACGCACAAGAGGAGAGGACAAACAAGGGAAACAGGAGGCATAACAGAGGCTTTACACGACAACAGCACCACCAGCAACACAATGCTTATACCATGCACCAAAGTGCACAATGAGTATTGTGCACCTCCTCACAATAGAGGAGTAGGGACCACACTTAAAATAATTTAAATTTATTTAAGTGTGGTCCCTACTCCTCTATTGTGAGGAGGTGCACCATACTCATTGTGCACCTTGGTGCACGATATAATTTGCGCCAGCAACAGAAAGGTCTCAATGATTGGGGCTGATGTGAATAAAATAGGTTAATAAAGGGAGTAAGAGATAAAACACAGAAACGCAAGAAAGTGAAAGAGAGGTAAGTAAGAAAAAGAAACTCAAAGGTAAATAAATACAAGGGAGTCATGTAAAAGAAGGTATTAAGAGATAACCCTCCAAAAAAGGTTTTTTTGATCGGTAGTTTACTTGAAGGCTCAGTCCCTGTGGAGCTAGGGGGTTACTTTGGGGATCCTAGCTCACATGAAGACCTCACCCAAGCTCAACAGCTGGAACCGGGTATGAACCTGGTAGGAGGGGCCCCAGACAAGTCCACAAAGCACTCACAACTCTACAAGTTGGGGGAGTAAGGATTTGAACCCTCAACCTCTTGGTGTGGGGAGGGGGGGGGGGGTTAGGCTATCACCACATCTTTAACCGTACGAAAAGGTAACAGTTACATGTTCATGAAGAATAAGCTACAAACTAACATCAGAAACTCTACTTGAGACGCACACGCAATCTTAAGAAAGTCCAAAGCAACAATTTCGTAAAAATTCTCAATATACAGAAATGAAAATACTAGCAATTTTCAAAAGAAAAAAAAAAACAAGAACCAAACATGTAAAATGGGGGATGAAAGGGTAGACAGGAACATTACCAACTTGAAGGACGTATCTGCTCTGGACGATATTTTGAAAATCTGCAAATAAAATAATAGAGCTTTAGTGACAGCTATTCATGGTGAAATTTATAGGTCGAAGGTAGAGTGATGAAGACAAAACAAAAGCAAGACGGATCATCCAATGGAAATAAAATACACCCAACCTTTGCTATCATTAAATAAAAAATAGGCTGAGTAAATATTGTGGCCGACTAACAAAGCCATGGCAGAGACGAGATATTACTCAAGACCCCTGTGACAACATGATTAAACTAATTATTAAAATCAACAGGATTAATTAATACAAACAAACAACCCTAATTATTAAAATCAACAGGATTAAAACAAACAAACAACCCTAATTATTAAAATCAACAGAAATAAAACAACAATGACTTATACAACAAACAAACAACCCTAATTACTAAAATTAATCGAATCGAAAAAAGTAAAATTAATCAATCCAACAAAAAACAAAGACGATTATTCAAAACAAACCGACAATCCGCAAACCCTAATTTCTCTATAAAATACCAATTAACAAACAAACAAACAACCCTAATTAATAAAATTAATCGAAAAAGTAGATGAATCAAATGAGTAAAACATACGCTTTGTCGATCTCGGCGAGCTTCTTGATAGACTCTTCCCGTAGCTTCTCATAACTTGAGATGAGAAATAATAATCAGAAATCAGAAATCATAAGAAGCCTAATTAATTAAATAATGCAGAAATTGAAAAGTAGCGTGAAAGAGAAGATTGGAACTTACGTCTCTGGATCGATAAATACTCCTTCACCGTCATCATCAAAGTAATGGGGGTCGTCACTATAATCCATGATTTCTTCGTTCCTCTCTCTCTCTCTCTCTCTCCTAATTTTTTCACGCTTCCTCAACACGCAACAACTCAACAGCCCACCCATGACCCATCTATCGAATCCCAATATTCCTGCCCCGTAACTTTAGAGGAAAAAAAAAAAAAAATGAAGCCTCCGGTGAGTTGGTGACCAACTAGCATCACAACCTCCAAACCCACGCCCACTGAGATCACCGGAATAGTTATCGAACTGTCACGGGAAAACTTGGCACTCCAAAAGAATGTGTGCTTGCACATAGGTTGCTGTCTTCACTAAGGGGGTTCTCATATGATACGAAACCGAACATATATCATCAAAATTTTATAAAGATATACTGTAAAATTAACTTTGATGCCTGTACAAATTTTCATATAACTACATGGAGTATTTCAAATTACATTTTACGTTATGTGCAATCTTATTAATACTCGTCCCCTATGGACCAGTTTCTACCCCTTTGTTTGAGGGGACGACCGATCTTTTGGGGTAAAAAATTATGCTACAGAAACTCGTGATTACTAACACCTACACGGCTACACACTACTTAGTCCACTGCGGAATTTAATAGCGCTGTATACTTGAACTATTGCTTGATTTTCCGAAGCTCCCAGTTACCCTCTCCGTCAATCAGTCGCAACTCCAAACTATGGAATGGTATCAAAGCAGGACGCTGTAACGAAAACAGGAACAACATGAGCAGAGAACCACACACTTCGAATGATGCAAACCCTATAGATTTCAAGCTCTAAACTCGAGCCTTCCAAGTATCACATGTCGTTGTTTCACTAAAATAATCTAACCTTACACATTGTTCACAAGATCACAAGAACAATCCAACCTTTCATATTTTTCAATAAATATATTTTTTTGTGATTAAATCATCTGGGCTAGAGAAAACTTTCATACATTTTGAGACCTCTGAAATGTCGGATTAATTTTGTCAAAAAAAATCTCCTTGTGTTCTAGTTAATCAAAATGTGACCAGAATACTTGAGGTCAGACGCATCAAATATGAAAAGAGGAAAAGTTTTGCATAAGGCCACCACACAATACCCGTACAGAATGATTACGTACCTGTGACGAAGTTACAACTGTGATGCCTAATTCTGACGCGAGTGTATATAAGTGTTCTTCCACATCGACGCTAGTGGCACTGCCAACAAAGATTAGATTACACCATTAAATTCAGAAAGCAAATAAAGAGGTTCTATAAGTTTGCTTCGCGCATCCATGAGAAGTTGGGGTAATGAGCTACGGGCCTACAGAGTCCCATGACTTACTTGGTGCACTCGTCAAGGACAGCAAATTTAGGCTTGTGGAAGAATAAGCGTGCCTAGTGGACATCAGAGTAGCAGATTAGACGAGCGGAATAAATTTTGCATAATGAAGAAAACGAATAAATTTATCCTGTCTCAATTGCAAATAGAGAACTCACCATCCCCAACCTCTGCTGCTCCCCCAAAGAGAGAACATCTTCCCAGTTTACAGCAGCACCCAATCCACCTTCCCTCTCCAGTAAATAAGTCAGTTTCACATTTTCCAGAATGCTTTCTAACTGCATATCTAACAAATTGGCCGCACTACTAGTCCGCTGACCTGAAAGAAAAAGAAGATAAAAAAAAAGCAATTTCCTTAAAGACACTTCCAGAAAAAATTTTGGTTGAAAAGAGAAATGGTAAGCTGGTGTACCTTCATGCTTGCATATCGCCCTTATCTCAGCTTCTTCATAGGAGAGGGGATAAATGATCTGATCTCTTAGCGTTCCCAAGCAAGTATAAGGTCGTTGAGGAACAACAAATATACCACAATCGAATTCAATCCCTTTGTCATAAAGTTGACTCGGTTTGACAAGTCTTCCACTAACGATAGGCCAAAGATCACGAAGAACTCTGAATACTGAACTTTTACCACTCCCATTTGGACCTTGAAAATGGCATGTCGTCAGATTCCAATGAAAATATACTAATCAACTTAAGAAAGTAGATAGAAAGTAAGACAAGGCGAACTAACCAGTAACGAGGAGGCTTTTTCCTGGGACAATGTCGCATGTCAGCCGTCTAGCCAACAATTTCTGGGAAGGGGTGATTATATCAACATCGGAAAAGGATATGATGTCCTCAGATTGAGAACTATCTCCCTCGCATTCTTGTGAAGTAGTCATGTCATCTGCACAAAGAGAAAAGTCAATAAACCCTTATTTACATTGATCAAGCAGGTTCTTCCCCAGAACAATTTCATATGACAGACTTGCAACTTATTCAGCAAGACACCCATTCATTAATGTCCAATAAACAAGGAAAGCAGTAAAACAGCACTTAAACTGGTTGTGCTGTGTGTCAACAGCATTAATGGTGTGAGTTTCTGGAGCATGTTTACACATGATTTCCTTTCTCTCTACTTCTCTTAACGGATGACACGCCGCATCATGCTACTTGTTCAAAACCTTTCTAGAAAAGACTCACAATTATTGCTCAAGTCCTAAGCAAGAAACCTAAACAATCAAAATCTTATTGACATATTTATCACTTAGAATTGCCAACTAAGAGAGGGAATGTTAAAGATATAACAAGTAGATAAGCGGAGTTGATCCATTAAATTCTGTAATACGGACACAGACAAGAGAAGATCGTAAAAATGCAACTAGAATCTTCTGTCTATCCCTCTCTGTCATTGACCACATACTTTTCTACCAGAGAGCTTCAAGGGCTTTAAGCAAGTAATAGCGGATCATGGGCAAGGACTTACTAGTTTAATTATAAACGTAAAGAAATATTCTCATCTCACAATCATGAGCGCCATGACAAAATAGCAAGCGCATTAGTGCATGCAGGTGTCTGCATTTCTATATTTACCATAACGTCACTTGTTCTGAATTCCCATAACACCACAGAAGACGAAAGATAGTGAATGAAGCTACTGTGGGATTGTGGCAGTTCTTATGCAAAGGGAGCAAAGACCAAGCTTCATTAAAAAGGCCAATAAAATCATATTTACTATCTACTCACCGGATTGAGCAGCATCTAAAAGCTCTTCCAATTCAAGGATGCGATTGACACCACCAGAAAGCTCCAGAAACTTTTTGTGCAACTCCAGAATATCACCAAAAGCTAAAAAGCTTTGAGAGACAACTGATGCCAAGAAGCGCAATGCATGTGCTAGATCACCTGCGCATAAGAACCGTGAAATAAGTTAGATTCAATTGAAAACACTGCAATTCACAGAACTTAGCACACTATAGAGCTAAAATTTTATGCAGGCTTTATCTAAACTACACATGCCGGTGCCTCGCAAGGCTCCTACCTATGGCGAGGTTAGAAAGGATATGGATGTCGGCAACTTTACCCCTATGTTCAAAACATAAAAAAGCTCTTTCTCGAGGCCTAATCTAGAATAAAAGCTAATTGAATTAAAAAAACAGTTTTTAGTCGCCATTATAGACTAAACTGTCTCTTCTGCACAACGGATAAAATCAACAAATAACAGATTCAACCATTTAAAATCCACGATTGTTCTGAATTTATTGCAAGTTTTGAAGAACTGAAGTAGTAACAAACAGGATAAGAACATCTCACTACAGATAGCTAAATAAAACAAATACTGATTCTTATGGCATTACCTTGTGTGGATGTCAAGGACCGATCACCCTTATGTTCCAATGCATATAACAAGCTCAGCCCCCAAGTGACATTATGTGGGAGTTGCTTCGTGATGAAATCATCTAATATACCATATAACCATTTCTTCTTTATGAGTAGCAGCGAGTGATTAAGAAGTTTCTCAAACTTTGAGTCGACCATCTGTGATTAGCAATATAAGAAATCAGTGTGATTATGTAGTCACCTAGTCAGGTGATACAAATAGAATTGAATACTAAATTTACTGGGCAACAAATCAGCAAGATAAGAAAATCTATACAAGGGAATGGTGAAAATTGTATGCAAAGTATGGAAAAGGGTGATTTATGATGACACAAAAGCCAACGCAATTTCAAAACAGGTGTAAACGATTCTAGGCCTGAGAAATACCCCAGCAGCTGGCCCTGAACCATGGGTCAGACCTCGTAAAGCTAGCAGTAACACTTTAATTCATCAAACAAAATAGTAAAGCAACTCACCGACTTTTCCCGTGCACCCCCTCCAAAGAAAGCAACAGATTCTGCATGTGTCCGCAACCGTTCATGCATGAACCTGAGAGGCCAGAGAGAACAATAAGCCAGGAGTTGAAACAACTTGAAACAAAGACATGTACACATACTGAAAAATAGCAACCTAAAGGTTCCTTCAAGCTGCTGTTCTTCACTTGCAAGATCACCGAATTCAGGAGTAACAGTCCTCAGAAATCCAAGACCAAGTAACATATATGTATATAAGATAGCGACACCTCTTCGACCGGTAAGTAGCTTCATCCTCCAAGTGAACCTTAAAGCAAGATTGAGTTCAAGTATTAAGATAATAAAGCAAGGCAAATGGCAAATGATATAGTTAGATCTTTGAATTCGCTGGTATAGATACTTACCACAAAATGTCCACAGTTGGCTTCACCAAGCCAGTGACCAGCCCTGACAAATCTGTGGTCAGCTTTTCCAGGTCCTGAGTTATTCTCTGATCTGCATCTATGCTTTTACTCGACATGTGGAACACCTGTAAACAATAAACATAATTCACTTACAGTGTTCATTGTTACACGTACGTCTTGGTGCCAAAACATTTGCACATCAGACCAGTCTATGATTATACAACATGAACAGATAGGGACATACAAAAGAAAGAAAAAACATTGCTTAGAAGACATAATCCTCGCAGAATGTGCCCACAGCACATTAGCAAGGTTGTGACCGGGTGTTTCAAAGTATTCTGCAGCAAAGGATGATCCTAAAATAAACCATACCTTATAAAAAGCATTTTTCCTCAAGTAGTTCTTGAGTAAATGTTGCGTCAAACGGATCCTCCAACCCAGAGCTAACCTACCTGTCAGGTGCCTGAAAAAAAGAGCCCCAACAAACATTAAAGAGTCACTTCTGACGGCATAGATGACAAAAATAAATCATTCTGTACTTTTAAGGCTGCACAAGAGATAGAGAGCAGTAGGTAAGAAGTTATGATGATTAAAATCCCAAAATGCACCAGCCCCCTCAGCCTACCGGCACCCTCAGCCCCACAGAAAATCTAAAGGAAGAGGATATCCTGAGAATAAAAGGGAATTTCCTTTGAAACACCAAACCACAGCTAATATTGTACAGTTCACTCTGCCTTTTATTGCTCATACGAAACACTCAATTTTATGGGAGAGATCAGACAGCCATCTCAGGCACACGTTAGCAGCCAATTCGCAATAAACATGTCTCAAAAACATTCCGGTTGAAGTTTCTTTCACCTCGTACACCAGTAGAAACTCACACTTTTTCTTCCACATAAATTATTTATACTGAACTCTAGGTGAGGCGTTAATCTGAGTTGAATAGTTGATGATCTTCATCCCATTTGTTCCGTTGCACCAAATGGGAAGTTTTAAACTGCTATTGCTCCTTTGTAGGGAGGTAAAATATTTTTCAAATATAATTACCCAAAAAATCCATTAATTTTCCAATGGACATCCCAAAATAGACATACTAAAGCGCAATATAACCTTAAGTTGTTAAAATGAGGCGAATTATAACCTTATAGAAGGAGCAATGAAAGAAGAAGCTCCACTTTGAAGAATGCTGACTCCGATTAAGCGGACAAAGGCAGCCTTATCTTGCTCCAAAACGTACTTCACGGTCGTTCCTGCAAGAACCATATCACTTAAGTTCCGAACATGCTTACCAGCAATTGCCACAATCAACTAAAATATTTACCATTCAAAGAGGCAATACGATCAGAAACCACTGTTCTTGACACAACCAACATTGCAACTGCAAGTAACTGTGCTCCCTGTTTATCAAAGATGGTGGGTACCTGGAAAACAATAGATGGCTTAGATGAATTTCGTTCCCCAAGTAGCACAATTTGCAGTATAAAGGGTGTAAACTTTCGATAAATCACATGGAGAGAAAAAGCAACATAGATAGTGAAAGCAACATAAATTTATATCACTATTTAGGCATTTACAATCCCCAAAGGCAGGCAAAGCTACAGGCTTGCTTCAGCTGGCAAAAACATTCAACACTTCTAGACGGAAGCATAAACTCTACCAGTTGACGCGTTACCTTACTAAGATTTAAGACACAAAACAATCTTCATTCTTGCACAGCAACAGTTAAAGCTTAAGTGATCCCCAACAGCAACAACACAGAACACCCATCACTAAATCTCAAAGGTTCCGGTTTCTTTGTAAGCAAAGTGGGGAGTCTTTACAAACCTCAAAATAAAAATGTTATTCTACCTTTATGAGATTTCTTAAGAACATCAAAGTGAGGCAGAACTAGATAACAAAGATATTGAATATGTCAGATAGAATTAGCTTGGTAATATAATGGACTTAATCGAATGTCTAATTGAAGTGTCTAAAACGTATCTCTTAGGTACCAGGTTAAGTACTAAATGTAGCCCCTTGAGAAGCAGATACCGGATTTGGATTTGAGTGTGCAGTATGGTGCACTTCTAAAATATCAAATCTGCTCCATTTCATTAGTCGATTCAAAAAATATTCTCAACACTTTCTACAGAATAGAACAAGAATCCCACGAAAGCAAAGCGCAGAGATAGTTTATAGATCATATCTCTGCATGATTTTGAATAAGAGAAATTCTCTTTAAACTCCAGCATATTCGTTTTGTAAATTGAAAAAGACACCAACTGTCATCACAAATAACAGGGAAAGTTCAGTTGTCAGAAAGTTCTTTGGTTATGATCCCAGAAATAAACTCACCAATATCCTGAACATGCTAGCCACTCTGCTGGGCAACATCTTAGGGGATATTTGAAGTTGAGGAACATGGGGCAAAGTTGCCGTTCGATCTGAAACACGTGATGATTCTACCACCTCAGAGATATATGATTCGGAATTGGACCTAGAAAATTTATTACCCTGTTCAGAAAAAGTCAGAAGCTTCAGTGGCAAGTACTGCAAAATCTTGAATTCATAAGGAAGAATATGGTCCCAAATTTCGAACCTTCTTAACTGTGGCAAATGCACGTTGTACAGTCTTTGCGTCATTTTGCCTGTGGGACTCTATATGGCTACTCGGATCCATTGGATTCTCACTGTCTGCCAACAAATCATCCCTGTATGATTGAAGAACCTTCATATAAGCATTATTCAAATGTCGAAATCAAAAATTGAAGTACTCCCAGAATAACCAAGATAAACCTTTTATAGTGAACGCTCCATCCACCTTCTCCATCCAATGACAATACCACATCATGAAATGCAACTAATGCAGGACGATGTGATATTGTGATGCACGAAGTTCCCATAGCCCGAACCTTTGCACAAAATCGCTCCTCCATGTCAATTGTCACAGCACTGGTGCACTCATCAAGAATAGCAAACTTTGGCTTATGATAGAACAATCTTGCCATTCCCAATCGCTGTTGCTCCCCCAAAGAAAGTTCCTCACCCCAATTCACCTCAACATCAGAAGGATATCGATCAAGCAGGTACTCGAGGTCAACCTAGGAAACCGAACAATGAAAGTTAAGATCATTGTGAAAACAAAAGTTTTAGTTAGTCGACATAGTGAGGAGTATCTATGCAAAAATGTAACCAGAAAAGAATCCTACATTTTTTAACAGCTCTATCATTCCACTACGGCTCAAAGGCTCAATCTCTTGATCTGCAGTAAGAGGATATATCAATTGGTCACGCAGTGTGCCAACCGCTGTATATGGTCGTTGTGGCACATAAAAAATCTCTTTGTTAAGGTCACATCCAACTCCAGGCTTTGCAATATGTCCTGAGACCAGAGGCCAAAGTCCTCCAAGAACCCGGAAAAGAGAGCTTTTGCCACTGCCATTTGGACCTTCAAAGAAACACAAACTACCAAATATCAATACAATACATGCTTAAGAGGGGAAAAAACCAGTATGGTTATATGGCAACAGAAAATCATCATAATTCAAACTGCAGTCTGAAGGATACACCAACAAACAATAACTACGAATTTTTTGGGGTTGTCAAATGATTTCCTCCCGCCACCAGAATGAAACAAGTATGGTAACAGGAAATCATCATAATTCACGCTAAAGTCTGCAGGGGCCACTTACAAACAGTAACTACGAACATTTTGGGGATTCAAAAAGACTATAGCTCAAAATGTGAATTAGCACATACGGAGTACAATAAACTACCAAATATACCAGGACGTCTCCAAAAAAAAAAAAATTAGCACAAAAGAAGCACAAGCAACAGGGATACATAAACTCAGGTTTATTAAGCGCACAGAGAGCTTAGGGAAAATCTACATCTCCTAATCAACCAGGAAAATAAGTAATGCAACTTATGTTCATCCCAGTGCTGAGATCATGTAAAAAATACAAACAAACCTTAAACATGGTACAAAAACAAAGCACGGCAGAAGGTAACAAACAAAAACAGGGATTAATGGCATCCCCATTGAAAAGGAAAAAGATGAATAAATGCTTCAAATCAACGTACAACATGAAATGAAAGAAAACTGAATATTTTCAGAAAGTCTTTCCCAGCACAAAAGTTTTGAGATTACCTGTGATCAAAAGGTTTGACCCCGGTTCAACTTTCAGTGTCAGGTCTTCCACCAGCACGTTGTTAGATGGGGTAACAACCTGAGTTTCAAACACATTGTGATATTATTATTAGAAGAATTAAGAACCCAGAGAAGCATCAAACAGGGAGAACTGCATGAAACAAGCACCTTAACACCAGAAAACTCAATGTACTTGGCTTCATTGAAACAATTCCTACTTCCATTTCTCTGAGAAGAAGCATTGTCACGCGATCCAAGCTCTCGTGAAACAGCAATTAACTCATGGATTCGATCTGCATAACCACTGCAGTTCAGACAATACATGAGTAAAGGGTACTAACAATCTAGAAGAGGAGTAAAGACATCTTTATTCGAACTTGCTAAGAGCACTTATAAAAGGTAATAAAAAAGCGGACAAATGAAAGGTTTTCGTAACTTGGTTTTGATGTGTTCATTTTCCTCTCCTTCCATCCTTTGTGTTTTAGGCTTTCTTGTACTCTCATCGTATTCTTCCTTGTTTCTCTTTCTTTATAAAGTCTATTTAGTTTTTTTAATAATAAGGAAATAGAAAACACCATCCTTCTCCCAAAAAGTAGAGAGCATATATGGTTCTTATAGTCAAGTAGCCAGTCCCAGTGATGAAAGGATGAAATCACAGTGAAGACAAATGAAAAAGAGGACATAGGTCAGTCAGATCACTAGGATTTTGCACCCTGACTCAAAAGCGAACATACAAAAAGGGAATAGGGGAAAAGAAAAAGTGCCTAGATCACCTAACAAATAAAACCCCAGTGAAACATATGGTGCTAGTTTTTACAAATATTAGGCGAAGGATATATATGTGACAAAACACAAAGTTGTAGTAATAAAAAAAATAACAAAGCACCATCCCCACCATTCTTTTTTATAGAAGGATAACGAATTACTATATAAAGGAGCATATAAATTATAAAGATACCCATTTCGGATTAAAAAATGGGTTACACCTAACAAGCATCCGTTGCTTCAGTCCATCAAGTAAGTACCAAACCCCAAGTCAAAAGAACCATTTGAGCCCACTGGCTATGATTTGTTAAGCATAATTTGAGCTCTCCTCTGGTATATACCACTCCGTCCCAAATTAAACTTCCCATGGCATTTGTTAAGCATAATTTTAGCTCTCCTTTGGTATATACCACTCTGTCCCAAATTAAACTTCCCATGGCATTTGAAAATGTGAGAGGATTTCAAATTCCGTGGGAAGTTTAAATTGGGACGGAGTGGTACACGTTAATTCATGTCTTTATACATAATACTATAATAGTGTTCTTTTTTACAGTTACCGCCTGCTTAACATTAAGAAGTATCATAAAAGATGCTTGGAGTACAACTCTAACAAAAATATCAATTCTGAAGTACCTGAGACGATTAAGCCTTCTTGAGCTGATGGACAAGGTACCCAAAGACTGAAAAAGTGAAACAATAACACTAGTATGATATCTAAGATTGCTTAACATCTCCGCACGTCCCAAGGTTGAAGTATCAGGTCTTAGAGCACCAGAGAAAAAAGGTTCAATTATCAGAACAACAGCTACAGTAGCACCAAGATATTTCAACAAGAAATCTTGGATCATCCCAAACCACCAATGATCGTGAAGAACAACGTGCATATGCTTTACTAGTGTTTGAAATTTTTGCTGAATATGAAACCCTTCTCTAGCTTCTCCCCCATAAAAGGCTATACTTTCTGAATGTGTCCTTAATCGTGATTGAAGCTGACGGTATTCCCCTACCAGTTGTTGTTCTGTTGCCATCAGTTTACCAAAAGCAGGAGAAAAGTTCCTAATCATGGTGCCTGCACCCAATACATAAGCCTGCAACACATGTAAAAGGCATCATGGGAAACCCATTATAAGCTGTTGAGGTAACTTCAAAATAAACATTGAGGTTCAGATTAACATACCAAAATCCATAAAATATATTTTGGGCTTGCATAAGAACAGAGGCGCCACGTATACAGCAACCCATCCGTAACGGCTGTCAGATCCTCCTGTACAAGGTCACTTAACTCGGAGCAGAACCGTGGAACATCACTAGCAATTCGTTGTTCTGGATTAGTTATCCGTCCGTCAACATGTGATAATTTGTAGTATGCCATATTCTAAAAAACACAGATATTTGTTCAGTAACAATATAAAGCAACCTGCTCGTAAGTAGACAGAACAGCTGGTAATGATTAATAACCAGTAATAACTTTTATCGTACAAAAAAGGTTAGAAGTAAGATAACAACAATATGATTATCCCAGTGCCTCAAAGGCTCCCGCCATAAGGTGGAGTAAGGGGGTCGGATGCACGCAAGCCTTACCCCTACATTGAAATCTAGGGAGGCTGCTTACACATTACACAAGAGATTGCCATGTGCCAATAAAGGAAAACAGTAGGAAAGAATTAGGCATATCTGTAACGATTTTCAAGTAATGAGGGCATCTTGTCCTCATTTCCTTAACTATTTATAGTTGGAACTTCTCTATATTGAAAACAGTGTGTGCTGCTTGCTCATGATGCATCACTTTAGAGCATATGAAGCACTTTATCTGTGCTCAAAACGCAAGACAAAAAAGAATTCATGGTCCATAAGTTATTTGTTCTTATTCTTTTGGTTCAAGATAAATACAAAGAAACCCCACTTGAAGGTTAGACAGTAGATCACATTCCCAAACTCCGCCAAAATGTCATCACCAAGCCAAAAAGTTATGTCATCATGGAGGGAACTGTACCTCAAAGTAATGTGAATGGATAAGCTTTGTCAGTATTTTCCTAAACCGCAGGCTTAGCGTCCCTGTGATGTACTTTGAAGTAGAATGCATCGTTGATAGAAGGAAACACAAAACAACATTTTCAATTATTAATCTCAAAAAGCTTGGCACACGGCGGAGAAATGCTGCTCGAAAGAGAAAGCCCTGCACTTTGGCTAGTCTATTGCTTATAGTAGTTCGCAATACCTGCAAAAAGGATACTCATAAGTTTGATCACAGCTATACGAATCCAGAGCTAGGTAATAAATCAAATGGCAGCACCTAAAACAGATATTTGTACACAAGGAAAAGCACACATCACGTAAACCTAAACCCACAGAGCTATGACTATGAGTACCAAAAATTTGCAATAGCAATTAACAATCCTTAATGTGCCAGGAATACTTAGGTTCTAACAACATTTTGACTTAAGGAAAATATGAAATTAAAATAGATTACAAAGATGATAGAGTTCCAGCAGATTACAGTACAGGTAAGCAATAGGGTAAATGCAAAGAGTTTCACAAAAACGTCGAGAAAGAAGTAAAATCGCAAAAACTTATGCAACTAAGAGTTTACTCAATCGCCTGCATCGATACTCGAACATAGATATACAGAGTATGATTGTTTAGTGATTCATTTATAAGCTAAGAGTGGAAAAAGAAAAAAAAAAAAAAAAAGCCTGGTAGAGAAGTATACCATGTCACACAGCTCTGACAAACTAAATCAAGTCCAGCATAAGTGAATAGTGATAATCTCTGCCTACCACTTTGCTTAAACGCCTATTCAAACCCCCCCCCCCCACCCCGCTCCCACAAGCTCCCCCTCCTCCATCTCTCCTATGTTATAATACATTATCTGAGATTGGCAACGCAGAGATTAGCTAACTTGAGCAGGGATCAGATCGAAGATCGGGTGGGTTGGCAAGAGTGATTCTCAAGGTTGTGGGATAGTAGATGGAGGTAAAAAATGAAGAGGATGTAGAAGAGCTCTGGGGGCCAGGTGAAACGGGAGAGAGAATTTTAGGAGAAGGTGAGTATCATGGGAGAATGGAGTTCTGTAGGATCATCAGTTCAAATTTTCAGAAAAGATGAAAAATGATATCACAGATGAAGACGTACACAAAATTAATAAGTTCCTTAAAGTTATCACTGTTGATGAGAAAAAAAATTAGTGTGGCTCCCAGCCTCCCACTCGTGTCATAATTAAAACGATAATTATAATCTAAAGTTACAATAGTTGAAGCTTACCACTACAGATACCAATGCTAAAAGGTCCCGCGCACCCCTCCTGCCCATATTTGACAGAAGAATAGCTGCTAGGACCTGAAGAGATCGCAACCCACTCTTCTTTTGTCTCTTTCCTTTATGAACAGTAGGGGTTGAAATGCCATTTTCAGAACCTTCTGTCGTACTACCAGGGCCATTGCAATGACCAAAGGAACCAGGCTTCTTACGGCTCAATCTTGACTGCATATACGCAGCACTTCCACCAGCTACTAAAATACCAGTGGCAAGCAGCAGAGACTTCCTGTATGAGAAAGACATTCTTCTAAGTTTGAAATTGAGTATGACATGAAACACAAACAGTTATCTAAGAAGAAACCGAAGTGCTCAGAAAACACTTAGGCCCCTGAGGGATTCAACAAGCAACGTGTCAACAACAGTAAAACAAATAGACAGGCTTCCAAGCTATTCTCAATGTTAAGAGGCTCAACAAGGCAGCACAAGAGCAAAATCAGATATCAGCCTGTCTAGTATTGAAGTGGCAACACCGGAAGAAGATAAACGAAATGTAATATTGCACATGCAAAGACAAAACTCTTCCATAAGGCTTCTTATATATCAGGGAATCAGAAGTAGAAGGTGATGACATCTCTAATGATGGGCCATTTGAGATCTAAGCTGAGGACCAAGATTCAAAGTTCCAAAAATACTAAAGCATCCACATAGAGAAATAAAAAATTATGCAAGTACCTTCTTGAAGCAAGAAAAGTGCGGCCATGCTCTTTTAACTGAAGAAGTTGAAGTGAAGACATGTCTGTGGATGATCACGCCTTCGAAATGAGTTAATTGCTCCTCCGCAGTTGATAGCTGAAAGATATGTTACAACATTCAAAAAAACAGAAAGGGAGCAAGGGGGGAAATGGAGAATGCTGGAAAAAATATAAAAATTAAAGAGTACTGGATGAGAACAAAAGCTTAATCCTTATGACCAAGATGTGAGGTTGAAGCATTCTTCAGCTATCTACAGTCTACTGTCATCTTACTTGCCAACAAATAAGACCCATACTCATATATCATGCACAAAAAATTGCTGCGCTGACTATGGCCTTTTCGTTCCCCTTAATGATCCAAAAAAAAAATGACCTTTTCATTAAATTGGGCGGGAAACTTTAAATATGGAATTTAGAAGTGAGGAATCAAGAAGGGCCATTCATATCCCAGTCTTTCACTGATTCATAATCATAACCCTGAACCTGAAAGAATTCCTCTTTAGAGAGGAATAAAAATCCTAGAACCATGGACTTCGGGTTCAAAGAATACTATCTGAACTGTGAAACCACCATATCCACGTAGAGCAGCTATCTCGGTCTTCAAGCCATCCTCGTCCACAACCCACTCATAAGTTCATGCAGGTGTATAAAAGTCTACACATCCAACTCCCGATGCCGGCCATGGCAACTCCCTCGGAACTACTAGCCAAAGTCGTCTGAATCCCAGAGGTCTGTCAGTATGTAAGCTCAGTAAAATGTACAACATGTCCACACTTTCTCCATAGAGAAGGCAATTATCAACGGACTTGAATCCAGCTTTTCAAACATTATCACCCCTAGCGGATTTACAAACACTAATTGCAGCAGCAATGACATATAGAAGATAAAGTTTTTCCTTTATATGAGATACAATCATAAATAAGACTTGAAAACTTGTCACTTACCCCACGCTAATATCTTTTACCATGAGCTGGTGACCGACAGAATATGATCCCCATCATCTCAGTCCTTCCACGATATGTTATGACAATATCGTGCCAAAGCTCATCTAACAATCTTCACTCCACTAACATATATCTCCCACCCTGAAAAGATTATGACAGTTACCTAATAAGCGAAAGAACATGTAGTACACAACTACAATAAGTACCCATAATACAGCTAAAACCTCGCGAAATATCCAGAAGCAATCCCTCAAACACTTTGGACTATGTCAAAAACAATCCTCACCAATTACGATTAACAACCACCACCACAAAAGTACAACCCCCATTTACCACAGCAGTTTGGGAAGTCCTGACTAACACTGTCTCACCTTCTAAGTAGCTTGAAGACAAACACTCTATCATTCCGATTCCACTTCCATTTAAAAGTCTAACATTCATTGCCAACTTCAATCAATGCCGACCAAGATTGAGATTCCATAAACCACAAAATCAAGGGAGACAACTAGACAAAATAACAGCCGCCCTTCAATGTCCAATACCCAGCTTCGCAAACCTTTAGCTCCTTCCAAATACATTGCGATCACTACCCGGCTAGCTCAGTATCTCCAACATGTATTGACGTAATCAATACACAATTGCATACCCCAAAATGACAGCCTATCCTATCCAACATAATTCCAACAACCATGGAGTTCAGCTTATGATCACCAAAAAGATTCAAACTTTTCATCTTCAACTACAAGTTTCTCACTTCCAATCCAACATACCAATTCGACAAACAATTTCATCAATTCCATAAACAAATTCATCCACTCCTTCATACTAAAACTAATCACAAACACACAGCTCAATCAACTACTATCAACTTCAACTTCAAATTCTCATAAAGAACAAAACTTTCCACATTAAACAACAATATCTCAACTTCAAATTCACTCAACAGAATTCATAATCACCAAATTCAAACTTATTAATTCATTCACTAATCAATTAAACAAAATAAAACAAAATTGGAACACCACACATACCTAATCTTGAGCTTGACGCAACTTTAACTTTCTCCGTCGAAGAAACTTGCTAAAGAAGCACAATTGCAGTGATAAATCAGTTGAAAACCGATCGAATTTTCCCCCAAATTTAACAAACAAAGAACCCTAGAAAGTTGAAGTTTTATTGTATATGACCCCGATTTCTGGGAACAAACAAAACTAATCCCACCAACAATTCCAAATCAAACAGTAATAATAATAATAATAATAATAATAATAATAATCAAACTAAAACTATAATATAAAAAACACTATTTAATTACGAAAATCAATTATTTTTATTATTTTGTAATAATAATACCAATATTACAATTAATTTTACTACTCGTACTCCGTATATAGTTTCAGAATAGTAGTCGAGTTGAAGTTCTTGGAGAAATTGGATTTTTTGGACCTACTGCTGAAAGTAAAATCCTAACTGTATTATAATTATAATTATTATGATTATTATTATTATTATTAATATGATTATTATTACAATCAGAAAATTATAATATATGATCTGAAAATATCATTTTTATATGGTCCATTTCATTTTTATATTGAAAATAAATGGATGGGAAGAAGAAGACAAAAAAGAAATGATGATGTGAGAGGAGTGACACGTGGCAGGGTGTGGTGAGGATTGCGTGAGAGTTATGGTGGGGTCAACGGATTACTAAAAGGTTGCGTGACTGCTTATTGTAATTTTTCCGGTGAAAGAAATGTGTGTGGAAGAAGATACGTAATTTTCAGTACTGTTTAAGATTAGTAGATGATGAGTGTAATTAATGAAATCTTATTATGATTCGAAACAACCATACTTAAATAAGGTGGTATATAAAAAGTTTAACTCGTATCTGGTTTCAGTTTGATTCGACTCATTATAAAAGGAAGAAAAGAGGAATATTATGAGTATTTTTCGTGTGTTTTCTTTGTTGTTGCTTTGTATATGCGTGGAACACTTGGTCACTGACTAAGATCCTAGGGTTGATTTTGGTGCTGGTAATGCAAGTATTTGAATATGGTTGTTTGGATTGGAGTAAAATTTAAAGATTTTGGGTAGTGACTTTATAAGAGTGTGGCGACTTTAGATATAAGAATTCATATGGTCACTTGTAGTTAAGCAGGAAGGAAGAGAGTGCTCGGTGGGGATTAAGCGATTAACCCGTTAAGCTACAAAGGCAAAAACTTTCAACAATAGTAAATGAACCCGTATGTTCGCGATACAAATTCAGTTTAAGGGTAAAGAATTGTCAAACTCGAGAGAAGTTATTATCAAACCCGTTATGCAATTAGAACTTATCATAAAAAACGATAACTATTCATCGACGTCTCATAAACCTCGCATTCAACTTTAAATCACAACACCAAAAATGATTGGATTATTCAATTTTAATAAATGGCCTAGTTTAATATCGAAATAATAAAGTACGTGATTAAATTCTCAGTCATTTACCACTCAAAAAATAAAAATTAAATCAATCATATTGTTCTAGCAAAATTAAAAATTCACCCTCAATAAAAATACGAATTTACGCGGCGGTTGGAGGCCGATGAAGGAACAAAAAAAAAAAAG
Organism: Spergularia bocconei; assembly: GCA_963457585.1. Lineage (NCBI taxonomy): Eukaryota > Viridiplantae > Streptophyta > Magnoliopsida > Caryophyllales > Caryophyllaceae > Spergularia > Spergularia bocconei. Next base: position 334,728 of record OY734946.1, on the reverse strand, counting down.
ATAGAGCCGCCGCAGCACCGCCGCTCGTTACGGCGGCGAAACGGTGTTGATCAGACGCTGCGGCGGCAATGTGCTTGATTTTGGTGCATATTTGATCAATTCTCCCGATTTTTCCTGGTAATTATCAGCAGCTCTCCATTTATTAATTCAATTTTATATAAACTCATCATTTCTGATTTCGTAGTAATTTACAATTAGTTGTTGCAATATAAACCTTATTTAAGAGAAAAAACCGAATTAAATTAGTTTCTAAATTCGATGATAATCTCTCATTTAACTAATTTAAATTTGTGAAGTAGGGTCGTCATTGGAATTCTGTCTGATGTGAATTAGAATATTTGTGTGGATTGATTTTGTTTTCATAGTAGTGACAAACGTAGTCGCGATTTATAAAGTCGAGTTTTGGGTAAGACGGTCTTACACAAGATACTCCCTATGTAGGTAGGTTGAGGTTTTGGGATGGTCTTTCTAGAGCTTGTTTGGATGCAACAAATGGAGGGAAGAGAAAGAGGGGGGGGGATCGAGGCGTTTTTTTTTTCTTTCGTTCAAACTCAGAGAGAACGACTTTACGCTAATGAATCTTTCCAAGAATCGAGACTTTTGGTTTTAACTCCTCTCGTATATTCAAACCAATCATTAAGAACAATTACATGTGTATTAACTACCAGAACCTGGGAGAATACATGTTTTGCAAGTAAAAAAAAACTTAAAAACTTTCTCTCTCCTCCCCCTCAAACTCTCCGCCTAAAAAAAAGTCCCCTCTGCTTCCTCTTCTTCAGGCTGGAAATGGCCTTCCTAAGGTCATTTCCGGCCTGATTTGCACCATTTCTTTGCTTTTTATTGCTTTCTAGTGGTCTTTTATGTTCTATGTGTGTTTGATAAATAATCTATCTCCTCGGGAGATCTTTTCCCTCCCATTATTGGGTCTTTTGTCTCTCCTTTTAGAGGAGTTTGTTTCTCTTTGCAGGTGGAAGAAGTGTTCTTCAATGACTAGATATGCGGTTGTCGACTGGGTGCTGGTTTTTCGCCTCCGAATCAACAGATCTGATAGAGTTCGTCTCTTTTAAAGCTACCAAAGATTGCAAGACCCCCTCGTCAAAGGCTGCTTTGTTCAGCGATATCATAGAGGGTATACAGAAGTGTTGTATTTCCTTTGCAGTCGTAGTTTTAATGGAGTTGAGCTCTATGTAAATTTGCTAGATTTGTATGCTGAATTTATCGGCTTCTGTTGTAGATGCCGTATGGCTTTTATCAATGCATGAATGTCACCTTCCTTTCAAAAACCAATCATTAAGAAATGAAAAAAACGGAGGAAATAGTAGTATACATGAGTTATTTTGGATCCCTCCAATGCTCTCCCTTTCCCGCCAAGTCCGAATCTTTATCCAAACAAGGGAATTTGCTTTTCTTTGTCTCCTTCTTCCGTTCCCTCCCCTTTGAAATCCTTGTATCCAAACAATTTCGAAAAAAAGTTTCCGCCTTTCGGGGCAGAACACTCTACGTGAGCTCATTTTAGTCCAAAAAGAGTGTTGTATTCACCAAGAGTGAGCTCATTTTAGTAAAAGTTTTCGCCTTTCGGGCTTATTTACACTTCATTTACCTTGCATTAAGGTTAATCTCATAGAGAGTTGTTATGGATAAGAATGTAAGATCAATGTGTTACCTTCTTGTATATAGCTGTGTAAAAGGTGTTATCTTGATTGGCCAAACTTGCTGTTTTATGGAAATTTTGTGTTTGCTTATATAGGATTGCAGTTGTTGCTTTTGCAACTCTCTTAGGCACATGCATAGCAGCATAGGTGATATAATGCTAGTAAATGTAACCATGTGAACTAAATAATAACATGTAGAAAACTGATGGAATTCAGAGAAAATTCATATAAATTTGGTGCTAATGCCTAATTGTTTGGCATTCTTTGGAGTTTCGGATTTCATCATTCATGACGGTTCATGTTAGCCGACCCCAATTCAATGTAGGATGGCTGTGAGCGATTAAATCATCTGCTGATGTGAGCTATGAAGCTATCCATTTCTACGGAAGAAGCACCACCTTTAGCAACTGAGCCTCGAATAACTTCACCAAGCTCTGCAGCCCTTTGTCTCATCTCTGCTCCTTCCTCTGATGCCATCAGTGTTTTTACTGCATTCTCTATTCTTACTGATGTTACCAGCTCACGGTGGTGCTCCCAATCCCTGACCATTATACCAACTTTCAAGATCTCGGTGATCAGGATACTATTCTTGGGTTGATCAGAATGCATTGGCCATGCTGCTATTGGCACTCCCATGGAGATGCTCTCGATACTCGAGTTCCAACCACAGTGACTCATGAAACCACCTGTTGATGGATGTGCTAGTATTTCAAGCTGGGGTGACCAGTCTCTTACAATCATCCCCCTGTTTGAAACCCTCTCTTCATACCCTTCTGGCAGTTGCAGCTTTCTAACTTCGCCGTCTTTAAATACATCTCCTTTATCAGCTCCTCTAAGAACCCACAGGAACTTCTGCTGACTTCTTTCCAACCCTGTTGCCAGTTCCCTGATCTGATCATCAGTCAGGGACGTTGTCGATCCAAAAGAGATGTATATAACAGATCCCTTCTCTTGTTTGTCTAGCCATTCTAGACATTTGTGCCTGTCTATTCCGCTTTTCGCTTCTGTTGGATTAAATGGACCGATGGCGTAGTGTTTTATGTCAGTGTTTGCTGTTAGTTTCTCTAACAGCTTGACATATGGGCCTTCTATTAACCTCGACGTGTTGTAGAGCCTTCCGGATTCCAAACCAAGATACTTGAATTGAGTTTCTATCCAGCCAGTAATCTCTGGTGGAACGCAGCCTTCTTCAGAGGGAATGCAGCTTGGTAAAGCATCAGACTCCAACTGAAATGGTTTCTCAGGAATGCCACTCCAGAAACTCAGGAACAGCGAAAATGCAGAAATAGCAAGAAAGTTGTAAGACTCAGCATTTGGGATGATGAGTTTCACATCTTGGACTACTGCAGCCATACCACTGTCAAAAATGACAATGATTCTCCTGAACTTAGGTGACAGTTGTTGCAACAGTTGGCACAGTGGCTGACGGAGTTGCAAACTCGCCTCGAAAAGAGGCAGGAGATGTGATGGGAAGGGCACTGTTGGGTCAGGGTTGGGAGGAGGTATACTGTACGGAGGAAGCTGGAAGTCATGAAACTGAATGTTGTTTAAACTTTGTGAGTCCCAACCCTGCTTTCTGAGCTTGGCTTGACGATTGTGTGTGGCGGAACCGGCAAAATGAACCGGAAACCCGTAGGAGGCAATGATATGAGAGAGATGTAGGAGGCTGTTGAGGTGGCCTTGGGCCGGAAAGGGTACCATGACCACTGCCACTTGAGAGTGTGTTTTGTTGTCCTCCATTTTGTGAAAGATAAGGTTAGATTTGTGAGAAAGCCTTGTTTTATAGTGGAAAGTGGAAACATTAGCAGCCGTCTTATGTTGATTACCTCACTACATGCGTCATTACTTGTTCCCCAATCATCCTTGTGGTGATGCATTACCTCTTCCCCAAGCATACATGTGTGTTTTTTTTGGCATATTAACTATGTGATTTGTAGGACTACTTATTGACGGTTCCTGTGAAACTGCTGTTGCTTGTGTTGTTATGCATTCAGTAAGGCTTATTAACTAGTCACTCATTAATTTTCGTACTTAAAATACGTGTTTAAAACTAGTACACCTTTTGTGACGTGAGACTTATAAGGCTTTCCTTATAACATTGTTGTTTAAATTATGATTGTAACGTCTTTGTAGATTTCGTACAAGTTACCTTAGAGCTGTTAGGATTGCAGAAGATGTGATTTGACTGAGTTGTCGGAGTTAGATATAAGTTTCCTATTCTCCCTGGAGTTCTGCATTTTAGTTCTAGTTCTAGAGACATGAGTTGCCGGAGTTAGATATGATTTGAATATTCTAATTGCACTAAAGACTAAAGTACGTGTGATTTTTGGCCTACCATGCACCGAGTAATTTCAGACTTCTTGACCATTTTTGCGAAAGTTCCTTGCTTGTGCTGTTATTGATTGAGTTATGCTTAGTTGCTTATGCCAAACGCTAAACTTATAGTTGAAAGGATTAGTTACTCCCGTAAGCATCCATATTTTTTTTTGGCCTATCATGTACCATTATGTGTGATTTGCAAGACTTTTTTACCATTTCCGCGAAATTTCCAATCTTGTGTTGTTATTGATTGAGTTATGTTAATGTCAAATGCTGAACTTCTGTATAATAGAAATAGTTACTTTTCTAGCATAGTCATTTATTATCATACTTAAGATATGACGTGTTGACGTGCTTAAACTAGTAACCTTTATGTGTCGAATTATGAGACCTATTGGTTATGACATCGTCATCCGGTAATGTAATGCCATGGTGGATTTCCTAGAAGTTATCCGGAGATGTTAGGATTGAGGAAAATACGGTGTAAATCGGTTGCCAAAATAGATATAAGCCTACTCCTTGGAAATCTGCATTTTAGTTCTAAAGGTACATGTCTTTGAAGTTTGAGTAGTGAAACATTTTCTGGTTATTTCCATTATCAATCAGTCGTTCAAATAGCCATATAGTCGAACAAAGTGTAAACTTGCCTTTTGAGACTGACTCTTCCTAAATTTTTAGGTGAGCGCATTAACCGATTCCACGTCATTTTGGAGATGTTAATATTTTTGTTATTGCGGGAGAATTGCTAGGGGGTAGGATATAAGGTATGTACTATAATGTTCGCTTCTACGGTGTTGTGGACCCGAAAGAGTTGTATATAACAGACCCTGCCTCTTGTTTGTCTAGCCATTCTAGACGTTCATGTCACAATTCACTGTTAGCTTCTACGGCAAATAATGAACAATCAACAAGTTTGTCCAATAATTTGAACCTATCACTATCTTTACTGTCTCCATTAAAAAAAGACTAACTATTCTAAATGGTAAAAATAAGATTTTCAATTTTCCATTATGTCAATAGGATGTGACTTGTTTTATGGTGTGTTTTTTTTTATGTACTAGTTGTTGGCCCGCGCGCAAGGCGCGCGGTCCCCCAACATGTGGCGTTAGTAAGCACGATTTAGTACATGGTTCTCGGGGGAAGGCGAAATAACCGAGAACATAACATAAGCGTACATTGTCGTTGTTTACACGGTAAACTGCCGACTCATGACGCAGGCTAATAACATATTGCCTTGCGTACACAAGTTTGGCGCGCGGTCCCCCAACATGAGGTGTCAATGGGCAAGATTTAATAGACGTCTTTTTTTTTTTTTACAAAGCCACAAACGAAAACGATAGCATATATGTACATATGAGTGCTGCCATTGGATGACCAAGTCATTCATGTCATTGAAAATAAGAATGTAGCATTTAAACTTGAGTAGCGGAGCGCTTTAAAGAGTTCTGCCTTCTTAGTTCTTACATTATTTCAGGGGGTTCTCCCAAACGAAAAGAAAACATACGGGGAGTACATGTGGGGTTAATGTTACATGTTCTAAAGGCAACGTACATTTGTCATAGAAGTACAGACGTCAATCGCTCGAGCTAATTCAAGTTACAGAAACTTATGGACATGTCTCCAAAGTTTTTCTTTTTGAGATCATGGACATGTCTCCAAAGTTGCAGCAGCTCAAATACACCGTTTATGTGCCCAATACATGATTTATTTCAAAAGGTGCACATCTTTGGGTCCTTGGCAGCTGCTGAGTGGAGCTTGGAATTTGACAAACACAGCTTCAGAAAAATAACACTCTTAATACTCACCACATTGTAAAAAAGACGCAGCATTTAAGCCACAAAGGCGAACTCCACAGCTGCATATGTCCATAAATACTCTCTTAAGGTATTTCTGCCTGGATGATAACAAAGCTCCAATATTCACATTAGAGCCCGGATCCTGGTGCTTTACTGGGTCATTAAGCAACGTGTAAGAGGACTATGAACAAGTTAATCCATGATTTGTAAAAAGAAGATTAAAATAAGGAAGTTGCCTATACAACAAAAGGTAATTTTAGACGATGCAGAAAGTTCTCAGTATACATGAATTACATTCTACCAGTTTATGAGATCCTATCTGATGCAATGACAGGCAATTACGGAACAGACTGCATTACCTAATACGCTGTTGTGTATTTTGATGAACCTTAGGCAGAGTTGGGCACACTACTATCTTGTTCAGCAGTATTTCACTGAGTCTTGATGCCTGATGGACGCAATACCGCTAACTTTCCCTTCTAAAAACATAGACAATGCAGAAGCTTAAAGGCAGATTCTGAAATAACCGATTAAATCCGATCAGAGTTGAAGCAATGATAATAAAATCCAATAATAATTGGAAGAATGCCTCTACACAATTATTTTCAAGGAATTCATTTCAGCATGTTCAAGCATATGACGGTGAGGGGAAAATGAAATCTAACTGAAATAGAAAGAGGCGCTATAGGAGATTGAACTGTGACTTAATGATCTGGTCAAATCAGTGTTCCAGGCTTGATTGACTGTGACTCACTTACTCAGTCCCCAACATAAGCAAGTGTATAGTTAAAAGCAAATTTTGTAAAACAAAATCTAGACTACAGCCAGTCTCCGGCATCAATTATAAGGATAAAAACACATATCTACACATGATTATATTCTCGGGCTTTCTTTTCCTAGAAGTGTGATGGAACTCAGAAAAGTTCCCCGTAACCAAACAAGTAATGTATCAGAAAGCATAGGTTAATACGAATATTAGCTATAGATTTGATCATTGATCAAATGAAAAAAAAACAGACAGGATTCAGACCACAATTCAACCATTCCCAATAATAGTGCTTAATTCACTCACTAATTCGGGTGTTATCTACTATTGTTAGTAATTTAAATCCAACCCATCTATAACCATAATTTATATCATCCATCCAAAGCCATATAATTGACAAAATTATGGCAACATTAACAAATTCAGTACCTCATTAACAGAACCATTCTCTTCTTGTCAACCCATCTCTCTTTTGCTTTCACACTCCTGAAATTGCTTCAGGTTCTTCATAGAAGAATAATTAACACCTGGGCAAAACAAATGAGAGAAATACTCATTTTTGTCTCCACCAAGAGAAGAAGATTTAAGATTGACTAATCACAGCTACGACGAAGAAATTCGCAGTTCTTAAATAATGTGTTCCTAGCCTACTTTGAAGACGATCGTCTGATCTATACCGTGACACTTTTCAGCACCAAATTCAACAGATCGGGTCATTTTCTGACCATGGTTTTTGCTCAGAATAAAATCAGACAATAAAACCTATTATTAGACTTTTGCTTAGCGTTCTCCCGTAATTCGAACACACATTAGATATGCAAAATCAGTTCAGGTAACATGATTAACATGAAAAATTAATAACCGAAATGGACAAAATGGACAAAATGTTTAAGGATTAGAAAGCTAGGCATAAACACAGTACCTCCACAAAACGACACCTGAATAACATTACAAAAGGCATGATCGCATTACAACCAAGGGTTAACCGTTAAGACGATAATCTTAGATCATGCCCAAATTAAAATAGTGGAGTAGGCATCCGTCCTGAATCCTCTGAGAATGGAACCCTTCTGCTCAAAACTGCAGATGGTCTCACTCCCCCATTATATCCGCACCAACCAATGACACCTCGGATCAACAATCATCAAAGTTTTAAACAAACGACACACATTGCTACCCATCATTGCTCAGAAACTAAACTTTCAATCAGAAATCAATGATAACATTGAATAAAATAAAAAAGGCAGTAATCAGGAATAATATAAGAAAAGGAGGCGAGGTATGGAACTCTTGGGATGCTGAAGTCAGCGAGTGTACGACCATCTCCAAGCTAATTTCTAGCGAAGATCCAATAAAACCGAATGAAAGATAGATGGTCAGAGCAGCATATCCCTGAGTGGTGACTGTAACCTCATTTACATCACAACCTTAAATGTCAAACCATACTGATAAGGATTCATTATCATCCCAACCAAATTGATCAGCCAAAATACTTTTAGTTTTTCTGCTTTCTTAAAAGACGCCTAATTATTCAAATAAAGTGTTCTTTTAAACACTATATGTAGGCTATCTAGGATTTGAACCCAAAAGTATGTGCGAGATTGCACATAGAAAGCATTGAGCTTATAGCCTTTTAGATATAGTTAACAAATAGTTTTGCATATAGTTACCAATGAGCTTATAGCTCGTTTCCAGTACTCATTCATTCTCCCACAACTCCACAAGCGACAGAGGTAAACTCTGAAAAGACAGACCATATGATAGAAGTCTACACAAGGTGTGACGCTAAAATATGGAGTGTCGAGGAAGACTCATGCTATAACTGCCATGATAATCTCTAGGAATAGTCTACGTCTAATCTAAAGAACATATTTAATCTAAAGAACATATTTAATCTAAAGAACTTATTTAATCTAAAGAACTTTTTTTTTTTAAGGGAAGAAGATCAATATCATTAATAAAATGGCCATACGCCATCTACAATAATATCGATATAAATCGAACACAAATTTATCATAATCGGACAAAACTCTCTATCATCACTACTGTTAGAATATGACGCTTCTGCATCCCCTCTATCACATCGCTGTTTGAGACAGCCTTCCACGAGGGGGCCTACGAATCTGAAGAAATTTTGAGGAGAAGAGATTTCATCTAACCTGATAACATGTAGACGAAAATATGATTGCAATACCGTGCCGTACGAAATCATGGCCCAGATCTTCCACATGCTATGAAATATCAGAGATCAACGCTCTCATATTGAGAGAAAGCGCCAACATAGGTGGGAAGGAAACTCTCACATGGAGAGAACGGAGTTATTTTAATCATTGCATAACTTAAATCGAAGAAATTTTGAGAATTTTGGGGCTTACCACCATCTAATTGATAGGTGGTATCCCCTAGAATGAGATTTGAAAGCTAGGGTTTTAGAGAGAGAGAAAGAGAGAGAGAGGAGGAGAACTCATAATTACAGAAGTTATTTAATCTAAAGAACTTATTTAATCTAAAGAACTTCTTTAATCTAAAAGATTTCCATGTGTTTTTATTTTTCTTACTTCTAATAAACAAAAATAGAACAGACAGATTATCCCCATGAATATCACTCAACCCAAATTACCCCCATGAATTCGAATTCTTATAGTTAATACAATCACCTGAATAATTAAATAACCAATGATCGAAATTCTCAGCAAATTTGGACTGTAAACAAATCCACTCCTCTCTTGTCTCATATATTCAACTTTTGGGGCGAGACGACCCTTGAAAGGGAATCATAAAACCCATATCCCTGATAGCAACAGCAAAAAGCTCTCAAACGTAAATGCATAAACATAATTAGGAATTCAGGATAGCATCTTCTAAGTCCAGCCAAGGGCATTTAGATGTGACAAATGACACTACAGTCGCAGATGTTACCCATTGTTCATGAACCCCTACATATGTATTTATTCATGTTCACATTGTAGCGGTTTGGTTTCCAAAGCTTATGTTTATTCTTATCAAATCAGTCAGTGAACATCCACAAAACAGACAGCATTAGTTTCAGGTACGACATACCTGTATTCTAGCCCAAACCTTCGAGCTGCTGTCTCGCTCTGATCCGCATTCCATCTAACCTGCACACATCGAACAAATGCTGGCAGAATAGTTTTGTTACACCCTCAGAGGCCCAAGAAGTCGAAAAACTCAAGCAAAAAAGTGCACGAAATTAATTGAGAAACAATAGACAAAAGAAGAAAATTAAGAGACTGACCTTACCTGTTGCTTCCTCTCTCCCTCTCACCAAGTCAACCTCGCAATAGAACAGCCCCTAAAAAGTATACATTTAAACAAAACAAAAAATGAGAATCTCTAACTCCGAAAAGACTACGATTAGGTAGCAAGTAAAGAAAAAGGGGAGTGTGAGATAAATTGATGCTCACTAATTTTAAAATATATCCTGAAAGTCAAACATCAGCTTCACACGTTGATCTATAGATAGCATAATTGTATATCCAGCGCCATAGTCCAGAAACAATCCTGCAAAAGAACACGGGCAGGTTTGAAGGGAGTTGGAGTTTTCCCAGTCGATGATTTTCTCAACATCATCCTTTGTGACTTGGACGCTGTCACAATTACGGACAGCAAATTCTAGCAAAATCCAAATAGAGCAAGGCAGCTTGTGTGAGTAAATTTTTTTAAAGGCAGGATAATTGGTGGTTTTTGACAATGTAAAAAGCTCAATACAATTATATTAAACCCTAGAACATTGAAAGGGGGGAATTAATCTTACAACAACAATGAAGACGAATGTAAAACAAAACCACCATTAGATCGTAAAAATGAGAAACCCGAGAAATGTAACAGGAAATAAAGAGTCACATCAAAAGCAAGAACATTATACTGTAAAAACGAATCAACCTAAACCAGAGAAAATGAAATGAAATATAGAAGATGGATTGAAGTGAAAGTAAAATACTCGAGGGATTGAGGAGTGAGCACCGACGTTGATCTGTAACACTGGAAAGGATCGTACAATTCAAATATGAAAAAGAAGCAGATCACCGATCATAATCAAAATCAAAATCAAACAAACCGGAGGGGAAACAAAATGAAAGAGTAAAGGAGGAGAGAGAAAGGAAACATATGGAACCAGATTAAAGTTGGTCAGGCGGAGAGAACAATGGAGGATAGAATCCTATGGAGCAGGATTAACTGTACGAACTTTATAAATCAGAGGTATAGAATCAGTATGGCCAATAAGGGTGTTATAGAATCCTTACTTTTCCGCTAAAATCAGTGTACTAAGAAATCAAGTCCAAAACCATTGGAGGTAATGCTAAACTTAATGATCTGGTCAATACAGTATTGAAGGCTTGATGAGAACATGACTCACTCCATTCCGGCATAGGCAGGTGTGAAGTTGTAGGCAATTTTATAAAACAAAATCTAAGCCACAGCCAGTCTCCAGCATCGCTTAGAAGGCCTGATTGAACTGTGACTCACTCCCTTACCAAAAAGCCATGTAAACAAACAATCTATGACACCCACCAATTTTCTAGACTCATCAGTTGCAAGATGCTAGAACAACAACAGACCATTTTAGTTTGAGAGATGAACATAAAGGCAATCAAGATTACAAAACAAGGCAGAACACGAGGAAATATAGGCGCGCACAACCCAAAGGACATCACCACCTAAAAACCCACCAGGATACCGCAGACACACAGATTACATAAAGAAGCAGTCATATCACATACTACGGACATCCCCTTATTAAGGATCACAAAGGAGTCAAATGCGCACGAAAACAGGAAGCAACACTAAGAAAAGAAAGCAAGCAAGTTCATGTAGGGTATGAACCAATCCCACACCGTGTAAGACACATCGATTAGATATTAATCCCCAGGCCAAGAAGAACCCCATACGACCCATAACAAGTGCATGACCATTTATTTCAATAGACCGCAACCTAAAACAACCAGGACTGGCCTAAGTCAAACTCCACCAGTGAAGTGGCAAAGGGACCCCAAAGACGCTCTTTGAGCCTAAAAGTGATTTTCAAAGAAACTCCAAAAACTCTCCCAGAAAAACAACCTTCAGAGTCTTCAAAACCAGCCAAGACTTCGATAAGAATAGACAATGTAATGGTCATTTTCTTTCAGGCAAGTTGTAAAACAGGTTGAAAGCATGCGTCAAGCATATCACTGAAAAAAAAGGCACCAAAAGAAGAGAGAGACAAAGAGAGAGAGTGAGGGCACCCTTCTTTCCAAACCATGATAAGAGAGTTGCCGTGCTGAACGTCATAAAGGGCCACACACAGACTTTCGCCGCCAGTGAGCTTCTTTAGTAAGACTCTGAGGGCAGATCCTTTGGGAGGCTGGGTCTACTCCATGCACACATATGTGACCCCTACCAAACAGCAAAATCGTAATATCAGCTCAATTACTATCACACAAAACATTACATTTTACTTTTAGTTGATTTCAAAACCACATTTGTATACAATGAATCAAGCTTACAAATATAAACATAATTTGTTGCCCTTACACAAAACCTTCAAGAAGGAATCAATGACCCATTGAATTAGCCAATCAATATATTATAAAGGGAAAACTTTAAAAACAAAACCGAGGATATGACCAACTCATCACCCACTCAAATCCTCTCTAGCTTGGTGTACTTTGATCTTTTATGCGCCTGTCAGTGGCCGTTCCTTACGACAGGACAGAGGGGAAGAAGAAGAGGTGGTCACAGATGAAAGTGGGAAATGAGTCCTACCTCATTGTTGCACAATGATGCTCCTTTATAATGGGAAGTTGGTCTCTGCCCCTTCCGTTTATGGTCGCTATAAGAACAAAGTTAATATGCATTATCAACCCCATGGAATTGAGAAAGGCATACAGATTGTAGCTATAAGAACAGGGTCAATTAGAAACGCACCCATTTACAAAAATATATGTCCTCAAAACCAGCCTCCGCGCATTATGACTCGCCCCACCAGTGGCTTGAAATCATCATCGGCCCCACCTGTAAATGAAAATGACACACAACACAGAAATTAGTGCTATTAACCACACAGATTGGAAGGGGGCCATTTTGTGCTACTAATAAGTGCCCAAAGCTTACAGCAAACTATTTATCCATGTACTGAACGCATAATATAAAATCTAAAACATGCCGGCTATTCAGCAATCATGGCTCCAAGAGTACAAAACACTAACACAACCCAACAGACCAACAAACCAAGTCAGTGTACCACACTAAAAAAGCCTGCACCAAATTCCCACAAATAAAATGCATGTATATTAATAAGATGGGCACCAGAATAATCACCTCTAGTTGCGCTGGATAGATTAATAAGTGATCAGCGCCGTACGTTAATAAATCGGATGATAGGATTGAATGCAACCCACTTCCCATTATGGATTTCTTAGCCTGCGATTCACATATATCAAATTAGATAGACACCAAGTTAATCACTAATCAGTGTTCATTCTGCGGAATGGACGAAGCTGCTACTTCTTAGTCACTAATCTACAAATCATGTAAACTCAAAAACAATAAAAATAACATGTTGTTAATGGTTTTTAACAATCACAAAAAGCACAGATTCATGTAAAAGTGAGACCACAAGGATGACTAAAAGTAAAGAGAAGAAAATTAAACACAAACAATGATCATTGATTTGTGTATTATGTTTTGCCCAATTGGTTCTGCTCCTGCTGCTCCTACATTCCGTGGTTCTTTCATTTCTTGGATTTCGTAAGCTGGAAGATTGAAAATCTTCCACAATTATTAAGGGGTTCAAACACCATGTGCTAAATTGATGTAAATTCCAAAAAAGATTGGATCTCTGATTGGGGGTGGGATCTAGAGAGAGAGGATCAAACAAAATGGGGAAATAGGTTGACGAGAAACACTTAGTGGGAAATTATTGGTATAGATAACATGTCTAGCCATGCTAAATTCACAAAAAGGGCGTAGACTACCGCATGGAATCTGTTTCTACTTAATTTCCAGGAGCAAAGTTTTCTTAAGACATAAATTATATATTCTCCATGACAAACAAACGTAAGTTTAGTGCAAAGACAGGGTTGGGGGCTGACTTACACATAAACCACATGTCATACAACCGATTTTCACGTTAGAGAAAAACATTATGAATAGACAGATTAGGGCTTCACAAAAGAGGTACAAGCAATGGCATAATCATATATATAGCAAAAATTGCATGTGATTGACTGAAACACAGTTGAGAAACATTATTGGATCAAGATATTTGTTGAAATGACCAAGTAAGTAGAACACATAATCATTTAAGCATATAAACTTCGGGAAAAAAGAGTAAAAACAAATCAAAAAGAAGCCCAAGCATCATCAACAGATTAACGTAACAACAATACAAACAAGAATTAGACCATTAGTTGTCCACTTCAAACAAAATTCTGATGAAATCATTAGTATATAAAATCCATATGCACCTTTCTTACACATTTATATGCCTCACTAAGATGTAAAGTCGGCCCCCTTCATTCTGTGTTTAGGATATTGAAATGATGCACATGAAATGTTGCTGAAAAGCCAAATACTTTCACAAGCATGAGTAGCAGATAACAAACAAAACACAAAGAAAGTACCTTGATTAACTATTCGTGTTAGTACTCACAGTGGCACGAGCAATGGAGCCTCGTGTCTAAAACGAGGCCATCTCTTCCTTAGAGGTAACCTCAGGCTCGGTGACACCAGCCAGTGTTATACCACCATTCACAGTCTCTCTAATCTGAATAAGAACTCTAGCTAATGTAATAAGAGCTCAAATACAGCTCACTCCTTTCCCAAATCCATAATTTCGACGACTTACAAGGATTTGACAATACAAGCCATATTAATTGGATTGGATAAGATATTATTACCTCAATATCTTAGGAAAAGCAGAATTTCGAGGGGAATCAACACACCTTTATTCTTGCAGCAAAGAGAACCAAAGACGAATTAAATCAAATGAGAGACAAAGTTTGAAAGGAGAGAGAACTGTAGAATAATGAGATTGTACCCTCTAACCAGAACATGGGAAATTGGGTAAATGAAAACGAGATTCAAAAATCATAATACAATCGATTTTTATTGTATCTTCATGGCTCAAAGACAACAATGATAAGAGATGAAAAGCGAAACGACCATGAGATCAGAATGATGATAAAATCACTCATAATAACAAACAAAAAAAAAAAAACACTCTACATTAAACCGAAATTGAAATTCAAAATCAAAATAGTAAAATAAAAAAAAAAAATTAATCAAATCCAAGAGCTTAACTAATCATACCTTTAATTGCCCTAAAATCCACCTAAAAAAGCTAACCCACGGCTGAAATTTGCAGAAAAAAGGAGATGGCTGAATTCCTCCTCCAGCAATCACCTTACACTATCAACGAAGGCACCAGAACAAGCAATCAAAACAAAATAAGTACAAAATCCCACGAATTGAACAAATAATTAACCTAATCAAAACAAACAATTTACAAATTATAATCAAACAAAACAAGTACTAAAACCAGAAATTTAACAAACGAAAGACAATCAATGAAAGGAGAAAAAGAAAGTAAAGCAATCAAAATACCACGAATTGAACAAAAAACCAAACAAACAATGATCAAACAAACCCACAATCAAATTGGCAGATGAGGATACAACGAAATGAGTTCCAACCACGCAACCGGCGAAAAAAAGCTAGAAAAGAAGCCTACCCAAGCGCGAGATGCAGCAACTCCGATTGAGGGGAAAAAAAAAGGAAAGAAGCTGTGTGAGAATCCGAAGGAGCGGCGAGATCAGTAGCAGAGATGAGTGGAGTGACCAATAAGTGGGGGAGCTGGTAGACCAATACGCAAATGTGTGGTGGAGAGCTTTGTTCGTATAATATCCAGCTCAACGGCCAGATTTCAGCCTCAAATGAGGTCAGTTCAGGAGCGTCGGATGAGGCTTGTCCCTTGCTCTGAGATAGACGGCTGCGATTAAGCCCAACACAGATCGTGCGGCTGTGGGCTGAGCAAGAAGGAACTGTTCCAATGAACAGTCTAACAGCCTTCCCTATTTTTAGAAGGTGTATAGATGAAAGGAAGTCATGGCATGTTAACCCTTTGTTCCCTTACGTGTCACTAGTCGAATGGTTACACAATAGTTTTCAGTTCTAATAACTTGATTGGCTCTTTTGCATATTTAAACTAAACGTGAAAAATTTAATGACACACGAGACTATGGGAGTATTGATAGAAACTTAACCAAGTGCATATACGTACATTTATATAATTCCACTAGTCTGTAGCATTTCATTTTATTATGGTTGTTGCTTGTTCGAAGTAGTTGTGATATGCTATTGCCTTAATTATAAAAAGTGGGGTATATGTAATGTAAAATCAGTCCTTTGTTACCAATCCTACATCAATGAATCATTAATACTATCTGAGTACCTTTGTGGTATTCTTCTCCTCTTTATCCCTTACTTGGATCAGTAGCTTATGAAAATTCTTGTAAGCTCCAACCATATAAGCTTCAGTTTCACTCAACCTTTGTAACAATGGCAGAAGCAATAATTTTTCCGATAGCGAGCTCCATTGTTAAAAAGCTTGCTTCCTTTACTGGTGATCATGTCTTAAACACTGTTACTGCAGAGATCAAAGCTGCCAAGTCTGCTAAGGAAGACCTCAAGACCATAGCGGAAGATTTGACCGCAATTTGTGCTGTTCTTCAAGATGCGGAAGCTAAGCAATATAGTAATGCTGCCATGAATGTTTGGCTTAAGGATCTTAAGAGTATTGTTTACGACATCGATGATCTCTTAGATGGTGTAGCTACTGATGCTCTGCTGCGTAGTGTCAACAAAGGCCATTTTGCTGCACAACTTAGGTACTACTTTTCGTCTTCAAACCCTCTTATTTCTCGCTTTGACTTGAGTCACAAGATTAAAGACCTTCGTCTTAAACTCGAACATGTCGTCTCTAAGAAAAATAGATTTGGCCTCACTGAACGTCCAGTTGAAACCAACACTAGTGTCTCCAGGGATTTGTTTAATGATTGTTCCTATGTGAATAAATCGTTAGTTGTTGGACGAGATGAGGCTAAGAACGAGGTTATACTTAGATTGTTGTCACTTGGTGACGCTAGTCGCCTTTCCGTCTATCCTATAGTCGGATTGGGTGGGATTGGAAAGACTACGTTGGCCAAACTAGTGTACGATGATGTAAGTATACGTAGTGAGTTCGATTTGAAAATTTGGGTTTATGTTTCGGATAAGTTTATCATAGTGAAGTTGTTGGAAGACATTATAAAAGAAGTTAGTGGTGAGAATACATCTAACCACTCTATCGGACAATTGGTGAAGAAAGTTCAAGGTCTATTGAGTGGCAAGAAATATATGCTTGTTTTGGACGATGTATGGGTTGATGACATCGCAAGTTGGACCGAACTGAAGAGTTTTCTTGAGGTTGGTAAGGCTGGAAGTGTGATTTTGGTCACCACAAGATCGGCCCAAGTCGCTTCAATTACTGGTACTATGAAAGGGTATGATCTTGATAGACTTTCTGAGGATACTTGTTGGTCGATTTTTAGCCAGTTAGCATTTTTGGAAGGTGAAGAGCAGAGGTATCCAGTACTCTGTAAGATTGGTAGGTCTATTGTGGCAAAATGTGGTGGAGTTCCGCTTGTTGTTAAGAGTATAGGGAGTCTGTTACGGAGGGTAAGGGATGTGCGTGAATGGCAGCGTATAGACAGCATGGAGAGCCTTTCAAAGTTGCCCGGAGAGTATAGCAAAGTAATGCAACTTTTAAGGGTAAGTTATGACAAACTTCCATCCCATCTAAAGCCATGTTTTGCGTACTGCGCACTCAAGGCAAGGGATGGTAAATTGTATCCGACACAGCTGATATATCTGTGGAATGCTTACGGGTTACTGCAGTTTGAGGATGGCAGAGATGAGTTCGAAGGACGTGGTTATGCTTCCGCGATGGAGTTGGTATCAAGATCCCTTCTTGAACAACCCGGGTTCAATTTTGATGGCACAATATTCTCTTGTAAGATGCATGATCTTCTGCGCGATCTAGCTGAGGATGTCCTAGGCGAAGAGCTGGCTATTGTTACTGGGAATGAGCTCAAAGTATCTGAATCGACAAGGCATATCATTTGGGGATACGAGGGGCCTAGTGGTTTAAAGGATGTAGTGGAGATTCCTAGAGAGCTCCTCGTTGCAAAAAAGGCACGAACTTTTAAATTTGGTTATAAAACGAGTAATGTTAGTCGATCCTATCTCGAGCGGGTCATATCCAATTTCAGGTGTTTACGGACCTTAGAAATTGGGGACAGTCAGTTTGAGGAGTTGCCTAAGTCAATTGGGAATTTGAAGCACTTACGAGGCCTTAAGCTGTCCTATAATCCTCTTCTGAAATCACTTCCGGATTCAATTTGCAAATTACTGAACCTGGAAACCTTGGATCTTTACTGCTGTGGAAACCTGGAAGAGTTACCAAAAAAGATCTACAGGCTGATAAAGTTGAGGTATTTTGTGGTGACTACATGTCAGAAGAGTTTTGTTGATAACAAATTTACCAGGCTACGTTCTCTTCGTTTCCTGTGGATTCATTCATGCAAGGAATTAGTGTCACTATGGGATAATGAGGATGCTGGTTCTCTCAGCTCCTTAAGACGCTTGTACATCCTGGACTGCCCGAAATTGGCTAGTTTTCCGAACAGCATGAAAGGACTAACTGCCCTTGAAGATTTGGTGATCAATAACTGTGAGAATCTGGATTTGGAGAATGGTGAATGTCTGAGTGGCCTACAAAGCCTTCGATCACTGGCCATCATTCAGGTTCTGCGTCTGACATGTCTACCAGACAGTATACAGTCAGCTGCGAATTCTCTGCAATATCTGTGCATATCAAACTGTGGCAGCATGACAGGACTTGGGAATTGGTCACAGTGTTTTGCCCTGCTGAGTAAAATTTACATTTACAGCTGCCCTAATCTGCAGGCCTTGCCAGAGGGATTTCTCCGTCTCAAGTCTCTGCAGGAGCTAAGTATTGCGAATTGCCGGCACCTGTCAGAAAGATGTGCAGTGCCTACTGGAGCAGACTACCCTCTGATACAACATGTCCCTGATTTCAGGCTTAATGGTCATCGTTTCACTCCTGAATCAAGCAGGTCCTGATCTAGAATCACTGTTGCCTTGCTTGGAATCCTTGTACTCCCTCAATTCCTTTCATTTAATTTACAGTGTGTCTGTTTTTCCAATTTCAGAGGGAGTATGTCCCATATAATTTACAGTGTGTCTGTTTTTCATCTGAAGATCAGGATAAATAACTTCCGTACTAATAAAATCATATGATCACCTGTCTTTGTATATTATATCAAGATTGTTGCAGTACATTTTCTGGTAACAGAAAGGGAGATTTGATTTGTAAATCACTTGCGTATCTGGTGCATCTGAAAGCTGCATTCTTGTTTGCGATTCACCTGATCTGATGCATGCATTCATCTAGTGATGTGAGCGATGAAAGAATCCATCTCTACGCGAGAAGAACCACCATCAGAAACCGATCCTCCAACACCATCACTTAGCTGTGCAGCTCTTTTTCTCATCTGTGCGCCTTCCTGTGATGCCATCAGTGTTTTCACTGCCTTCTCTATAGTACTCGACATCACCAGTTGATCTCGGTGTTCCCAATCCCTCACCACTGTCGCGATTTTCAGCACTTCTGATACATAGAGTGCATTCTTAGGCTGCTCAGAATGCATAGGCCAAGCGGCTATAGGAACCCCCATGGTGATACTTTCTGTACACGAGTTCCACCCACAGTGACTCATGAACCCTCCTGTTGACGGATGAGCTAGAATGTCTAGCTGCGGTGCCCATCCTCTTACAACCAATCCCTTGTTCTTCACTCTTTCTTCAAACCCTTGTGGCAGCTGCTGCAACAGTTCTTTTTCGCCTTCAGCGTGATCTTGGACTTCATCAGCTTTTCTAAGCACCCAAACGAACTTTTGCCGGCTCTTTTGTAGCCCTTCTGCCAGTTCAATGACCTGCTCGCGGCTCATTGATGTCGTTGATCCAAAGGAGACAAATAGAACAGAATTTTCGTCTTGTTTGTCTAGCCAATCCAGACAATTGTGATTCTGTACACTCCGATTGCTTCTGGTTATCGCCTTTCCGGGGTTGAGTGGTCCAATAGCGTAGTGTTTGATGCCAAAGAGTTTCTCTGACAGCTCAAGAAGTCGGCCTTCGATCAGCCTAGACGTGTTGTAGAGCCTTCCAGACTCTTTTCCCAGGGACCTATACTGAATGTCTATGAAATCAGCAACCACAGGTGATAAGGTACCTTCAACAGTAGGAATGTTGCTCGGAAAATCCGAGTCTAGCTCAAATGGTTTTTCGAGAAGATCACCCCAGGCAGTGGTGAACGTGGTGAAGGCCGAGACGGGTATAAAAGCATAAGATTCAGCATTCGGAATGGAACTGAAATCTTGTACTACCAAAGTCATAAGAGCGTCGTGAATGACAACAATTCTTCTGAACTTAGTTGACAGTTCCTGCAACAAATCTGTCACAGGTTTTCGCAGTTGTGTTGAAGCATGGAAAAGTGGTTCGAAGTGTACAGGAAAGTGTGTGGACGGGTCAGTTTTCGGAGGAGGAGCTGTATTGTAGTCAGGGAGAGGGAAGTCATGAAAATGGACCTCGTTCGCATTTTGTGAGTCCCAACCGTTAAGTCGGAGCTTGGCTTGGTTGTTGTGTGTACCGGATCCGGCGTAGTGGACCGGGATTCCGTAAGAGGTAATGATATGAGAGAGATGGAGTAGCTGGTTGAGATGGCCTTGTGCTGGAAAGGGCACCATAACCACTACAACTTGATGTTGGGTGTGCCCATTGCGTGAACTCTTACGCTCCATTTTGGGTTGTGTATGTAGTGATGATTGTTGTGTGTGCTTGGATTTATAAGGGTAGTGGCTAGTGCGATTTTATTGTAAGATTGTATAATACTCTAATGATCGACTTGTCTGTTACAGAAAACATTATGGGATTTTATAAGACTATACATAAGATGAGCAAGTTCATCACCCCTAACCTAATAGCTAGTACAGGTACATTGTACATAATAATGATATATTTCGTAATAAATTACGTTCACCACTATTGTCTGTCTATATTCATCCTCTATCATTTATGAATGTTCACTTGTGACAAAGCACGAGGTTGGACTCATGTTGACATGTGTTTTACGTTTCCTTCTATTGTTTTTAGTCTGCAGTTCAAATTCGAGTTGGGTAAGATTCTCATATATGC
This sequence comes from Spergularia bocconei, assembly GCA_963457585.1. Classification (NCBI taxonomy): domain Eukaryota; kingdom Viridiplantae; phylum Streptophyta; class Magnoliopsida; order Caryophyllales; family Caryophyllaceae; genus Spergularia; species Spergularia bocconei. The sequence continues at coordinate 313,882 of OY734946.1, read as the reverse complement.
GCGATTGGCTTGTACGAGTAGTTGCTATCTTCTCATGTAGGGTAGGGCATATGCCCAGAATTTTCTCAGTGTTGAAATTTTGGTCCATATATTTCTGGATGATTGATTTGTGGCGGGCGTTCAAAAGTGCTTAGAAATGTCAGATTTTGGAATTGATGTTGGATGATTGTCCCCTTTTTGTTATTTGTATGTTTGTCTATGTTTGTTAGTTGACAGTGACAATGTGACATACTATGAGTCTGAAATTTACCTTTTTTTTTTTTTTTGTAGTTGTAATCTCTCGAGATTAGTAGGAACGCAAAGTGTAACAGTATCTCAAGTTCTCAACAACATGAATCTCGGACTACTACTTTATCAACTGAACTAGCCGTCAAAGGTTTAACGGGGTAAATGGCAAACAAACATGCCCGCCTCATACGTGGTGAGTCGTATTATTGTTTTCCTCATTTCTTGTTTCAGTTTCAAATTGTTACTTTGAACTTAATGTATTCTGCGCTTACTGTACTGTCCATTTTTTTTGCAATTACATTCACTATATATGATGACTGGTAAGTGTATATCTACTGAAATGTAGAGGTTTAGTTCTGAAGCATGATACCGCGAATTTCTGAAAATTGATCTGAATGTAGAGCAACACATGAACACTTTTTCTCTTCTTATTAGAACAAATGAAACTTGGACTGAGAAAAATGAAAACTTTACAGAGAAGGTGAATGATAATGTCTGCTGCATCTGCTGTCTGATCACCTGATCAGACAGTACAATAAGCTGTATGTGTCTAGTTATGTGGAGCGATGAAAGAATCTGATTCTAGACAAGAAAAATCACCTTCTGATATTTATTTGATATATACAAAATTTGAATAACCTTTGAATGTCTGCATCTGCTGTCTGTTAGATCACTGATCAGAGTCAGACAGTATAATAAGGTGTACCTGTGTCGGAAAAGCCTTCATCTAGTAATGTGAGCAATGAACGAATCCAATTCTAGACGAGAAGCACCACCATCAGAAACTGATTCACCAATAGCATCACCTAGTTCTGCAGTTTTTTTCCTCATCTGTGCACCTTCCTCTGATGCCATCAGTGTTTTCACTGCGTTTTCTATAGTACTCGACACCACCAATTCATCTCGGTGCTCCCAATCCCTCACCACTATCGCGATCTTCAGCACTTGTGATATAAAGAAGGTGTTCTTTGGCTGATCAGAATGCATAGGCCATGCTGCTATAGGAACCCCCATTGTGATACTCTCTATACACGAGTTCCACCCACAATGACTCATGAACCCTCCTGTTGACGGGTGGGCTAGAATGTCTAACTGCGGTGCCCATCCTCTAACCACTAGTCCCTTGTCCTTCACTCTCTCTTCAAACCCTTCTGGCAGCTGCTGCAGCAGTCCTTGTTCGAGGCCATGGACTTCATCGGCTTTTCTAAGCACCCAAATGAACTTCTGCCTGCTTCTTTCTAGCCCTTTTGCTAATTCTGTTGTCTGCTCATGGGTCATTGATGTTGTTGATCCAAAAGCGACAAAGAGAACAGAAGCTTTCTCTTGTTTGTTTAGCCATTCTAGGCAAGTATGATTCTGTACTGTCGAGTTTCTTCTGGTTTTTGCCTGTCCGGGATTGAGTGGTCCAATGGCAAAGTGTTTCATGCCAGCATTCCCTGATGTTAGTTTCTCCAGCAGCTTGAGATATCGGCCTTCAATCAGCCTGGATGTGTTGTAAAGCCTCCCTGACTCCATTCCCATGAATTTGAACTGAGTCTTAAGAAAATCTGCAGACTGTGGCGAGAAGCATCCTTCACTAGTAGGAATGCAGCTCGGAAAATCCGAGTCTAGCTCAAATGGTTTCACAGGGATGCTCTTCCAATCTCTTGTGAATGTGTGGAAGGCAGAGACAGCAGTAAAAGCATAGGTTTCAGCATTCGGAATGGACTTGGAATCTTGAGCAACTGAAGTCATTAGACTGTCATGAATGACAATGATTCTCCTGAACTTAGTTGACAGTTCCTGCAGCAAATCTGACACAGGTTGGCGCAGATGAATCAGGGCATCGAAAAGTGGTACAAAGTGTACAGGGAAGTGTATGGACGGGTCAGGTTTCGGAGGAGTTACGCTTTTGTAGTCAGGGAGAGGAAAGTCATGAAAATGGAGCAGGGTTGCATTTTGTGTGTCCCAACCGTTAAGTCGGACCTTGGCTTGGTTGTTGTGTGGGCCGGAACCGGCGTAGTGGACCGGGATTCCGTAGGTGGTAATGATATGAGAGAGATGGAGTACCTGGTTGAGATGTCCTTGTGTTGGAAAGGGCACCATAACCACTGCAACTTTAGGGTTGCATACAATGTCACTCTTCATTTTTTGTTTATGTTGTGAGGATTCTACTTGAGACTTGAGAGGGAAGCTTGGTTTTATAAATAAAGCTCCAGCTCGGTTAGACTTAGACGTAATGGAGCGTTTTCACGTTTCCCTTATTTTTATATAACTAAGTTCATATTCGAGCTGAGTAGCACTTTCGTACTTCTTGCCTTAATTTTTTAGGGTGGAGCATCTTCGCATGTTCCATTAGTTAATACTTGCTGTATGAATTATTATACGTGTTTGCTTACGACTTACGTTATAAATTATGTCCTCAATTATAGCTGTGTAATATTTGTAGATGTGAAAGTTCACCTACTATACCATGGTTGTGCCGAAGCTACCTGACATGACCATCAGTCCATCACTAGTGATATAGTTTATTAGTTGAAGTACTCGTCTAGTATAATTGAGTAGCTATATTATCATATATCGATGATACTTTATCAGTTGAAGTAACTGTCGAAATTTAAATACCATAACATTTATCTAGTGATGTGGGCAATGAAACATTCGAGTTCTAAGCGAGAACTACCACCTTTGGAGAGTGAGCCTCTGACACTGCTACCTAGCTCTGCAGCACGTTTTCTCATCTCTTCTCCTTCCTCGGATGTCATCAGTTTCCTGATGGCATTCTCTGCAGTAGCTGCTGTTACTGTGTCAGCCCGTTGCGCCCAGTCTCTGACCAATGTACCGATTTTTAACACTGCTGTCATCAGAATGCTGTTCCTTGGCTGGTCAGAGTGCATTGGCCAGGCTACAATTGGTACTCCCATTGTGACAGTCTCAATACACGAGCTCCATCCGCAGTGACTGATGAACCCACCTGTTGCAGGGTGAGCCAGTATTTCAAGCTGTGGTGCCCAGTCCCTGACTACCATTCCCTTGTCTATCACTCGCTGTTCAAACCCATCTGGCAGCAGCACAGCCTGCACAGGGCTACTGAGATCATGTTCAGCAGGAACATCACCTGTATCAGGATTTCTGAGAACCCATATGAACTTCTGCTGACTTCTTTCTAATCCGGTTGCCAGTTCTCTGACCTGTTTATCAGACATTGCTGTCACTGTTCCGAAAGAGACATATATTACAGTGTCTTTTTCCTGTTTGTCTAGCCATTTCAGACAGGGATGCCTACTGCAGGTACTGGTATTTGCTGTACTTTCCACTTCCACTGGATTGAATGGACCGATGGCGAATAATTTCTTGTTGGCATTCGTTGGTAGTTTCTCCATCAATTCCATGTACTTCCCTTCTATGACCCTGGATGTGTTGAACAATCTACCTGATTCAAAAGCCAAAAGCTTGTGTTGGTTGATGATAAAGTTCTCAAACTCGGGCGGGAAACACCCTTCTCTAGAAGGAATAATGCAGTCTGCAGGAACATCAGAATCGAGTCGAAAAGGTTTCTCAGTCATTGATTCCCATTTGCTGAAGAAGATGGTAAAGGCAGACACAGAAAGAAATGTATAAGATTCAGCATTTGAGATTAACTGTAAGTCTTGTACTACTGATGCCATCAGATTATCATGAATGATGATGATTCTCCTGAACTTTGCTGACAGTTCCTGAAGAAGCTGGTACACAGGCTGACGAAGATACGAAACAGATTCCGAAATTTGTTGGAAATGTGCAGGGAAATGAATGGCAGCATCAGGATTATTAGCAGGAGCTGATTTGAAAGGGGGGAGTATGAACTCATGGAAGTGAATCTTTTTTGCACAGTCTGTGTCCCAACCGTAAACTCGAAGTTTCGCTTGACTGTTATAGATGGCAAATCCAGCACAGTGAACTTGTATTCCGTAGGAGGTGATGAGATGAGACAGATGCAGGAGCTGGTTGATGTGGCCGTGGGCCGGAAACGGCACCATCACCACCACCACTTGAGAGTCCTTGAGGCTACTAAGGTCACCATACTCTTCACTTAGACAGTAATTTTGGCCAGACATTTTTTGTGTCTATTCTCAGGTTTGTCTTAGTTATAAACTTATAGTAGAGAATATGTGTATGTGGACATAATTAGCTGCACATATTATGATTTAAACTAAGGAAGAGTATCATTTACTAAACAATGTAATGTCCCTACTTAATTTATTGTTTGCCCATCCTTTTATTCAATTTTTGGTTCTTTTGTAATTGGCTGTTTCTGGACAATCATGTTCTTTTGAAGTTGTGCTTGTCCTTTAATTTTTAAGAAAGGGAGATGCACTGATGCACGTCACTCTTATTGTTTTTTTTCGAAGGTTAGCGATGATTACAAGAAAAGATAAGTTAGGAAACCGTTCTCTCCAGGGTAATAAAAGTCGTCACTTTTATCGTTGAATTGTTGAGTAAAGGTGCTTTTTAATTTGCATGTTGTAAGTTTTTGTGTCTTAGTTTTTGGATCATTTGAATTTTGATGGTAGAGTTTGCAAACAGATACGACACAAACTCGATCTGATCTACATATTTCGGTTTTTTGTCTGCCCTAATAATGATATTATTACTTCAGCTGTCAAAACTTGAGTCTTAGGACAGCCAAATGATGTTTGCAAGTCATAATGTGTAGGTGACATTATACTTCATGATGAAGCTTTGTTCAAGTAATTAGGTAAAAATTTGTTTGGATATCATGAATCTGTAAGGAATTTTTGAAACTGAGAGTGTTACACTGTTACTTCTTAATAAGAGAGAATGTCATACTGTGGATAGAATAGATGTTTATGGAAATGCCAGATGGAAGAATCAAATGGTGACCAATTGACCATAATCTGTTAACAGGTACAGGTCGAGTTTAACATCTGACTTGCTTTGTCGAGTTTGTGTGATTCTTAACAATATGTTTGAATTCTTGAGTTCTTGTTTGTTTTTCATCTGTTGATTTCTGTACATGTGAACAACTGTGATTAATAAGTTTTCTTGTTCTTGGGCTGCAATTTTTAAGTGTGAAACATAATAGACTGTCATCTGGTGATATGAGCTATGAAGGAATCAACTTCAAATTTAGAACCACCACCATCAGAGACTGATTCTCGAACCATGGCACCGAGTCCTGCTGCTCGTTTCCTCATTCCATCTCCTTCTTTTGACATCATCAATTTTGTAACAGAAGTCTCTACTGTTGCTGATGTTACAAGCATTTTCCTGTCTGCCCAATTTCTGACCATTGTTCCGATTTTCAGCACCTTTGTTATCAGTATGCTGTTTTTTGGCTGATCAGAGTGCAAAGGCCATGCTGCTATGGGTACTCCCATGCTGATGCTCTCCATGCAGGAATTCCACCCACAGTGACTGATAAACCCACCTGTTGCTGGATGCGCGAGAATTTCAAGCTGAGGCGCCCAGTCTCGTACCAATATCCCTCTGTCTCTTACCCTGTCTTCATACCCTACTGGCAGCTGAGGGACCTGAGGCGGCCTTGTCGCCTCATCTGCAGAAAAAGCCTCAATTCTATCAGCATTCTTAAGAACCCACATGAACTTTTGCCCGCTTTTTTCCAACCCTACTGCCAATTCTCTGATCTGATCATCTGACATTGTTGTTGCTGTTCCAAATGAGACATATATCACAGAATCTACCTCTTGTTTGTCAAGCCACTGTAAACATTCATGCCTGTTTTCTTTACATTCGCGTTCTATGTGCACAGGGTTAAAAGGGCCTATAGCAAAAAGCTTCTTGTTAGCGTTAACAGGAAGTTTCTCCAGTAAATCCATGTATTTACCTTCCACCAGCCTGCAAGTATTGTAGAGCCTTCCACTCTCAAAGTTCAAAACCCTGTGTTGTTGAGCAACAAAGTCCGAAAACTCTGGTGTGAAACACCCTTCATTAGAGGGCATACATTGTATTAGATTATCATCGGAATCTAGCTGAAAAGGCGGTTTTTCACGCATAGATTGCCATATGTAAAAGAAAATAGTGAAGGCAGAAACAGAATGGAGGGCATAGGCCTCAGCATTTGGTATGAGTTTCACATCTTGAACTACTGAGCTCATCATAGTATCATGAATCACAACAATTCTTCGAAACTTAGTCGATAGTTCTTGTAAAAGTCGATATATGGGCTGTCGTAGATGCAAGAAAGTATCGAAAAGTGGTTGTAGGTGTCCAGGGAATTGGATGTGGTCATGATCATCACATTGATCAGGGTTCAAAGAAGGTGAGTTGACAGTCGGGAGTTGGAAGTCATGGAAGTGAATTTTGGTCAAATTTTCGGGGTTTCGGCCGTGGAGGCGTAGCTTGGCTTGGTGGTTGTAAGGAGTGTAGCCAGCGTAGTGAACTGGTATGTCATAGGAGGCTATGAGATGGGAGAGATGCAAGGCTTCATTGAGATGGCCTTGCATTGGGAAGGGTACCAAAATAGCAACTATTTCAGCATGTTTATTGCTATTTTGGGCATTGTTTTGACAGCAAGATTTGCCCCTCATTTTGTTGTTTTTGTTTTTTTTTTTGTCCAAATCTTTAGGTCGAGAGATTTGGGTAGGTTTAATGCATAGCATAATTATTGAAGGACAAACATTAGTATATAAAGCAACGGCACACGGTTTTAACTATTCCTACCTTCTCCACTAACATTATGGTGTTATATGATCTTTAATACTACTAACAACAATAGTTTTCACGGTTTAATAATGAGTCGCATATATTAAAAAAACATATGAAATCAAGTATGGAGTTGTGGATTATGGTTTCCCTCATAAAATACACTGAATGAGGGACGGAATCGGTCAAGCGCCCTAAAAACTTATAACAGGGTACAATTGGAAACGAATTCTCTTACAAAACTATTACAATCTTGTACTTTGTACATAATACAATCTACAAGTTCGATCACCCTCCCGTAAATTTTTAAGATATGCGAGTTTAAACTCCTTAGGTTTTGGTAATAGATCGAGTCAAATGTTTTCGAACATCATCCTTGAATCGCCAAGCTATGATCCAAATCAAAATTGCTTTCCGTATGAGAATTATTGTCTTATGGTTTAGAGATAGAGTTAAACAATCGATGCACAGTCATCTACTAAATTTGTTGATAAAATTTATTTGTAGTATATCTTGATGTCTTAGATACAATTAGTAAATGTCAAAAACTATTGGCTTTGATAATTAATTCAGTGTTCTTTGTTGACATGTTGTAGGTGGGTGGGGGATACTACGAATAAAAATAAATTATTTCCGTGTCCTAATTGCTACCTTGGTGGCTTTGATCATTGAGGATTAAAAATTGTTAATTATCTAATCCTCACCAAAGTTGCTTGGTTATTTTAAATGTTTCACTTTCAATTATTTTAATCACATTAGGACAAATGCATCCATAATATTGGAGGGTAGTGGTTAGTATTGACCATTACGTCAATTATATAAACGGTTGATATTAATTTCGACTTTTGAAATATATAACTTAAATAAGATAAAGCATAACTCGTGGGCCATTCTGAATGGCTATAACTTTTCAATATAGTTTATTCATGCATCTAATGACACTCATACACACCACCTTGCAACATAATCTTGTTAATTTGATTGTTGTTTACTATAATATTATAAAATAACTTGTTCTTGTGAACTTGTGATAGTGTTTGACTAATGAGGTGGAGGATATGATATGGCTCTCTTATTGTAAATTGCTGGTGATGAAGTATCTAAGTACCTATCCTCGATGCGAGTATTAAATGTTATAATCGTAATACAATATTTTGTAATTGTAGTAGATGAATGACGGGTCATTAATAAAGACACTCGAAAATGACAGGAAAAAAAGTTGTTATTTGTTTATCGTCAACCTCTTATATATCCTACCGATATTCTTAAGTTTTTAAGGATCGAATTCAAACATGTAAGCGAGTGACCAACAAAATAAATACGTAAATAAATAGTAGGTGAGGTCAATTTAAAAAAAAAAAAAAAAAAAAATTGGGCCTCAAGGAAGCACGTGAGACGTGGCCTGCTTGGGCCCTTTGTGAATATGGGCCTATAGTCAAATTGGGATCTAGTCCAACTTATTAGCTTGCGATCGAGTGGGCCCTAAGACCTGTTGATCTACTTATCCATGGGCCATTGGCCCTACTTTCTTGAAACGTTTCTTTTCCTGCGAAAGAGACATATTGTTATTGTCCCGTCTACTTTACGATTCTGTTGGTTTTTGGAACGTTTGTCGACTTAATTCTTCTTTTATCTTTCTAAAATTTTTGTGAAGTTAAGACTTATTCTTCTTTTGGTAAGGTGTTAAGGATGTAGGACACACTTAAAAAGTACACAATCTACCTTTTTATCTTTATCGATAATTCGAAACTATGTAGATCCAAACCTACTCTGTATCTAATTACTTGGGTGAAAATGTAAAAATGCGAAAATGTTCGGATAGGCCTAGTAGTTACATGTCAGTGAGAAAGACATATGCTCATAATTTAATTTTGGTCATGTTGTAGACGTATTTTTATACGAGACACAAAATTGACCCATACTAGAAAGAAACATCTACAATTAAGTGAAATAAACAACTTCCTCTTCACTCTCATAGCATGGGATCGGGTTATGGGAGCCATGTGGTTTGCATGGGAAGATAAGGGAGTTTTAATATGTTGCGGTCCTACTTATTATGTCACCAACATCACTCTTTAATTACTTTTTACATTTAAACATTATGATGATGTGATTGTGATCATATGAATCATGCACCAAATAACTAAGTTAGGATGCCGTCATGGAACAACTAGACATGTAATTCTATACTTAAAATACTAATGTTGACATAATGACATGTAATATATATGTCGATCATAGTGTTTTTGTTTATCTTATACTTCAATTTTTTTAGCTAGAAGTCCGCGATGATGACGTCAATCTCTACTATTTTGCTAATGGTCTTTATCCACGTATAGGCATGTGCCACATACACTTAGCATACATGTAATTTATAATATGATATATTTACTATTTTGGGTTCGAATTCTCATATTTCCACTGTCTCATCTGATACCTCACCACGTGGAGAGAAAATCAAATTATGTTCAATATGTCCATGATGGGCCATGCATGTTAATTTGTGTCGACATTGAACTATTGAAGCATGAACTAACGTGAATCTTGTGATGTAGGTATCAAAGTATATATGTACGACTGTACGAGTAACAGATTATTATTTGATGAAACTAAAGACAAGAGGCAATTAGTTCACAGGTCTCACTCTCACACCCTCACCACACGGTCAATCGGTCACGTAGAATTAAGTCCGTCTTATTTTGTCATGTGCATGACCGATTGACCGTATGGTGCCAATCAGTTCTATCATGTAACTAAGAGGCGTAGCCACCGGCTCGGCTCAGCCCCGGCGGCTGGGCCGAGTCAGCTTACCACGGAATTGGTTGATTTTTTAATTTTTTCATTCACAAGAGAGTATTTATCAGACATGTTTAATTACTTGAGTTAGAAGACATAACTGTGTAGGTGTGCTCGATATGCTTTATTCATAAAAACGGCTCCAACATTCGTACTGTATGACATAATTATATATGGAGGCGTGATCGATAATCGATATGACTTATTTTTTCATGTGTTATATACAGACTTATAGTGTTGCACTCTACAACACGTATGTTTGTTTGTAGCACGAGATCGAACTTGATGACGATGTTTTTTTCCCCAATATGGAGATAACAGCATTTGGGAGATTTTGACAAATTGAGAACACGTTTCTCTCTTTAACTCAATAGAAGTTGTGCCCACAAGGCCGTAACAAGCAAGTTGGCAGTTGATGGTCACACTCATGGTTTCCATGTCGATTTCGGGTGTCAACTTTAAACTAAACGTTAATAGATCTAAAACACGAAATGAGGACGCGATCAGTTTCACTCCAACTCTATATTGAGATTACAACCTGAATAAAGCGACATCGAACGAACTAGTCCATTATTCACTTGTACAGTAGCGTCTGATATACCCCATCAGTCATCAGATACATGTTTCAACACAGCATCCATAGATTCTTTTGCAAAATACTTCTGCCTAAGTTGTACATAAGGATAACCAACAAAGGACAGAAAATGCGCAGGTTTTGAAATTGACAGTATTTCATACCACACTTGATTGTTCTCATCCAGCTCGATTGAAAAACGTTCTTCGCCCGCCTGATGAACCAAATTAGCAACAACGTCATTAACACAATACTGATACTGATACAGAAGTCCTACTATCAAACTCATGATTCTTTTTACAGAAGATGTTCCTTCAACCTTACATTTCCTCTGTTAGCAATTCATAATAAAATTGATCATTTGTAGAATTTACGCGGAAAAGGAAACTTACAAGTAAGTGACCTTGAAGGGTACCACTGCCAAAGCTGAAGGACGATTTTACGTTACCAACACGCTTGTTCTCATTAACATACACTACCTGAAGAGGCATCATCAACCACGGTAAAAACTCCTTGACACAAACACAAAATTTCGCGCCACTTTTGATTGGAGTCGTAGGCTCAACGAATGTCCAGTTCATTTGGAAATGCCTGCATACGTAGATTATCAGTTAATCAGTTATCAGCACCAAGTGTAACATGGAAGCAACGAATGTCGAGTTCATTTGGAAATGTCAAACCTCCAACTTTGAAGGGCAGTTTTGCCTTTCTCATACGTCCCTAAACCCGAGCCAACCAGGACACGAGCATGATTGAGTAAGAAACCCTCCTCGGAAATGTTTCTATCTTTCTGAAGAGAAGTAACTGACCCAGCCGTAGCTCCTTTGTATTTGCAATCGTAATTAAAAGAACTCGCCCTGGAGATCGAGTCCATGGAAAACAACTTAACTACTACGACAAGTCGACAACTATAGCGAGAAGACGGAAGCAAAGAGAGAAGAAGGTGCAATAATGCTTACTTCTCCAAGCAAGACTTCTGCTTTTCTGGAGATGGCCGAGTCCAACTTAGGAAAAACATTTTTTTTTTTTCTGTAATATCAAGAAAAACAAAAAATACAAATTTTACCGTGAGACAGTATCATACGATGAGACCTCTCACACATTTCAAAAGTAACATATTAATTGGTCTCATACGATCAGACGGTCTCACCGTAGAATTACTGAAAAGAAGCACCTTTGGTTACTTGCTCAACAACAACAACAACAACAATACGGATACCCGTTTACCCCAGTGCCTCAAAGGCTCCCGCCACAAAGCGCGGTAAGGGGGTTGGATACACACAATCCTTACACCTACGTTGAAAACATAGGAAGACTGCTTACGGATGGCCGTGGAGACTACCCAATTGAGGGAAAAAAGATAAAGTTGGTTCATTTAGACATTACGTCGAACATTTGGCGCGCAAAGTCAGAGTATCACCAAATTTAGTTAAAAATTGTGGATTTACGCGGTATTTGTAAATGGGTATTATTGCAAATTCAACAATATAGCTTCAATTTTAATTTCAATTTCAATTTCAATTTCAATTTCAAATTGACATTAACATTCTTACCTTATAATTGATTAATTTCACATTCTTAAACCAAAGAAAAAAAAAAGACCTAAATTATAAACTAAATAAACATCACAATTATCATTAAATTAATATTAATTAAAAAGATATAAACATCTTAGTACTTTACCTTAATTTGTTGTAGCTCAGTGACTGAGAAGAAAGGGTCGGGTTTATCCAGAAGAGAAGAAGAGAAAATTCAAAATTAGAATGGGGCTTTTTTCTAAAAAAACAATTATTATTGTTATTTGCTTAGATGCCCTTCTAGCCTTAATTTCATTTTTGGCCCAAATTTTGCTCCCCTGCCCCTCCCGCTTTTGTCCTATGCGTTGCTCCAAAGACCAAAACATTTGGAATTCAACGATCTGGGGTTCAGGGAGCTCGCAAGGACCATGCGTGCGCGTGTCCGTCATATACAACGATCGTGGAACTTGGTATAGCCTCGCAAGCGAGGCATACATTTCAGCCTCAAGTCAAGACTAGTTAGTCGTTAGAAGTCGATCTACGAGACGTCGAGACGTATGTAGAACTTCAAACTATTTTGACGAGAATAAAAATATTGTTCCTCAGGTCCTTGGAAGGATGTAATAGATCCACTCTAGTGTGCCCGTACTAAAAAGAAATTAAAGTGCATTAAATACATTTTTCAAGCAACAGTAATACGTCAAAAACATGTACGAGTATAACTTCCTCTTTGTTTTCTGCCGCCTCTCTCTCTTCCTCTCTTTCTCTCTAGAAAACCCTAGCATCTAAATCTCAATATAGGGGCTACCATCCATCAATTAGATGGTGGTAAGCCCCATTTTTCTTGTTATTTTCACCCTAATCATTAGCTATCACTAGTTATTACAGATAATAACTCGTTTCTACCTCCTTGAGAGGGTATCTCTACCACCATATAGGTGATCTATACTGAGATTTGCGAGACTTCTACGAGGATCTGACGTTCATTAATTTTGTCATGGCGTTGAGATGGATGCTGAATTCTCTTCTACTGGCTAGCAGATCTGCTCATCATTCGACAAACTACAAGAGATCAATAGGCCCCCTCGGGTCAAGCTGTATCATGAAGCAGCATTATTATAGAGGGTTTTCGGATCACGAGTCATCTAACACAATGATCGTAGTTTTGCGGAGTTTTGAGTTTCATTTGATATTAGCCTTGTATTTTGATAATTTCAGTACTCGTTGTAGATGCCGTATGGCTAATTATTATGAATGAATTTCCTTCTATTCAAAAAAAAAAAAACTTCCTCTTTAAGTTTTTACTCGCATAGAGTCATGGCATGGCACCGTGGGAGGCACGTGCAATGCATGGGGAGACAAGTCTCAAATATCTGTTTCGGTAGATCGATCGACTGCATGTTGCCATCAACATTTATTTTTGACGTTTAAGCATTGATGTGATTTCTGAATTTGTGATCATGTGAATCTTGCAAATTAACTAGGCAAAGTTTACAAACGTGCGTGGTTGTTGTTAGAGGTCTAATTCTAATTGCTAACCTCAATCTTATGTTACTAGCCCTCGATTTAATTTATGCAAATTGCTAGTAATTTGTCTAGTGTTGATTTGTACTTTAAAATAAGTGATCTGAGTTGATGGTGATAATTAAAGTCCATTCACAAAATTGATCAAACAAGTCTGAAATTATTTTCGGTGATATAATAAACGAAAATGATTAGACAAGAGCATAGTTTAATCGATGATTAATATGAGGTAGTATTTCTATTTTGTGCGAAATTTTGTTTGTGACTATTTCCTCATTTTACTCGCTAAATCTCTAATAATGTGCTCCAACGACAGAGTGTTGAGGCTAGTATAACCGTTGTGTGAGTGAATTGTATAAACAGTTTTTATCTATGGAATTGAAAGTTCAATTTTCGAAGTATACTTTACCACGTGTGTATGTATGCTCCACGAGATATACAACTGTTAGGAAAATCAGATGATGTAATTTTATGCATCAATTGTACATACCTAAGCATCAATTGTATAAAGAAATTGTCTAGCTAGAACGACATGTAGTACTTCGATCATATTTATGTCTTCGATGTGTGACACCACAACTTCATAATGCGACAGTTGTTTATGTTATGGACTTGTTATATATGGTGTACAACACGTAACAAGTTGTATATATATGACAAAATAACATGTTGTATATTGTTTTTTTTTTCTTTCCCGATTTAGAGATAAACACATTTAGGAGATGTTGACAAATTGAGTATGCATGTACTACCGTCTCTTTCTCTCTGTCCCTCCCTGCAATAGAACTATGAAGAAGCTGTGCCCACAAACCTACAACAATTAAGATATGCATGGTTTTCAACATGTTGTGCTTCCGTTGTTTTGGTCGAATGGTCGTAAACTAGGTGTTATGACATTCTTCTTTTGGAATTTCGGCGCCAAAAGGGGCAGTTGGGAGTTGATAGTCGGACTCATGGTTTCATTGAACTTTCAATAACTCAATGTCATGATCGAACTTTAGTGCAAATTTACATTAAGCGTTAACAATCTTATAAAACGGGAGAAGTATATTGTATACGAGTTTTAGGTCTATGTTAAGTCAACGTAAACGATCTATTATATTGCTCTGGCTCTAAATCTTCAGCATGTAGCTTCAATTCATTAATTCGATCAATTACCTTCTTCGTAAGTTCGTAGACAAACATAACATAGTCACATAGACACTATCGATTATTCTAATGAATCTGTTGTCGCGTTAATTATGAATTAGCTGCTCGGCTATACACCAAAAGAAATGCAACTTTTTTTAGCGATTCAAAAGAAATGTACGTACGTCCTAACATTCATTTATTACCAGTGATATGTGCTACGAAAGAGTCCAATTGTAAGCAAGAAACACCACCTTTAACAGTCGAACCTCGAACTTTCTCTCCTAATTCTTTTACCCTCTTCCTTATTGCTAACCCTTCCTTAGACACCATCAATCTCCTCACTGCATTCTCAACGACACTTGACTTAACAATCTCGTCTCGACGAGCCCAATCTCGGACAACCACACCAACTTTGAGCACCTCAGTGATCAACAGACTGTTCTTTGGTTGATCAGAATGTATTGGCCATGTTGCTAATGGCACTCCCATGCTTACGCTCTCCAAAATCGAGTTCCAACCACAATGACTTATAAACCCTGCTACTGCTTCATGTCCTAAGACGTCAACCTGTGGCACCCAATCCCGTACAATCATACCGCGATTTTTAACATTCTCTTCGTACCCTTTTGGTAGACGATGATCTCCTACTGTCATCCTTTCCTCCTGAAAAATGTCCACTTTATCAGCATCTCGTAATACCCACAAAAACTTTTGCTGGCTTTTCTCCAATCCGATTGCCAATTCTCGGACTTGTTCGTCTGACATCGATGTAGTCGTACCGAACGAGACGTAAATGACAGAGTTTTTATCTTGTTTGTCAAGCCAGTCTAAGCATTTGTGCTTGATCCTTGTTGTTGAAGTTTTATTGTTGTATGATGAATTGGTTGCATGCAGGGGACCTATAGCGAAGAGCTTCTTGTTAGCGTTAACAGGAAGCTTTCGAAGTAAGTCCATGTACTTTTTTTCTAAGGACATACTAGTGTTGTACAATCTTCCGGAGCTGAATTTCAAGAGACTGTACTGATTTGCTAAGAACTTTTCGAATTCTGGGGTAGAGCACCCTACGTAAGTTGGGACACGTCTAGGCAAATCAGACCCAAGTTCGAAGGGCTTCTCGACTAATAATTCCCACATTGTGAAGAATATAGCGAAGGCAGAGCTGGTATGAAAAGTGTAAGACTCAGCATTTCGAATTGAGTGTACGTCTTGTACTACTGAAGCCATTAGACTGTCATGAATGACTACGATTCTTCGAAATTTGGTTGAGATGGAACGTAGGAGTTGAGCCACGGGGTGGCGGAGAAGGTTCGTGGTTTCGACTATGTGTTCGATGTGCGTTGGGAATTTAGAAGTTGGGTTTTGTTGATCGATAGTAGGAGACTTGGGAATGAAGAGGATTTCGTGGAAGCTGATTATTCGACTGGATGAGTTAGGTTGGTCTGACACGCCTGCGCGAATTTTGGCTTGGCGGATATGGGTAGGGGAGCCGATGTAGTGGACAGGGATGTTGTAGGAGGCAATGAGGTGGGAGAGTTGGAGGAGTGGATTGAGGTGGCCTTGAAGAGGAAGAGGGATCATCACCACTGCTACTTGGTTTGCCATTCTCTTTTCTTTTTTTTTTATGGTGTGTGTGTTTATCGTGTCTTTATGTATGTGTGGAAATGTTGTCAAGATTTGTACCCCTTTTATAGATAGAGTTGCCAGATATGTAGGTCTCCCTTAAAACTTAAGTGGTGTCCTACAAAGATATGTACAACTTGAACAAGTAGATAGTGGTTTAGATGTGTATCAATGTATGGTCTTGGCCGACTCTTTAATTAGTAAAGAGTTAGGTCAAATACTATAGTTGGTTGACGTGAGTGGTAAGTACGTATTCGTATTCCTTATTATAGATAAGAGCAACTGAAATAACATTATTGATGTCATGATGTTATAATTGTTGTATGTAGATGGAGTCATCTTGGCATGGCCAAAAAGTTTACATTATACGCAGTAAAAAGGCAGCCCGGCGCACATTGGCGTCCCCGACAAGCGAGGGTTCGGGGAAGGGTCCCACCACAAGGGTGTAATGAGGGCAAGTCTTCCCTTGTCAATTTATTTACATTATACGCAGTGTTTGGTTTAAAATGTAGCTCTCAATAAATCATGTATTGACGCAGTATATCACCTAACATTCTTAGGTCTTAACCAGACGAGTCATTCTCAACCCTTCTTAATAGTGTATGTAACAGAATGAGACATTGTTTATGCGCCCGGTCGCCCGGCAATCTCCAAGTAAATAGCCAAGTGTGTTATATACAACGTGCTAAATTAGAAATTTAATTGCTCTGACGTACGAGTATCATTCAATTAAGCACTGTAGTTATGTTGCTAGCTGCTTTTTTTTGGGGAAATGTCAATTTTGTAGTAATTAACTTCATAAAACAGTGTATATTGCTCTTGTTCATTGCCACATACATGCGGAATTTATCAGGATGTTTACTGTTGAGCACATTCTATTTATTTGTTTCGCATAGTACACACATTCGAGCTGTCATGGTGTTGGGCTGTTGGGTATTTTATAGCCTAGTCCATGGGTATGTAGTAACCGCGTGCATTGATTATTTTATGGGACTGGCCAAAATATGAACCCCATTTAACATGTTTTTCTTTCATACGATCAATTTATGAAGGCACGATAAATGCTCGACAAAAGTGGTTGTTTTGGTACTATTGTTACGAGTTTAATCGAATATAATCGATATAAATTGCACATAGCCTCAAGGGGTGAGGTGAGTTGTCCACGATAGAATTTTGAGTTAAATCAGTCGATTGGCTATTACTTTGAAAATAGTGGTTAAAATGGGTTAAAACTAAAAGTATATAATTCACAGTTTTTTTTGGACCGAGATGGCCCTAAAACAAAGACTGCTCAAATTTTTGTAAGATCTCTTAGGGGTCATATGTTGTGTTTTGGCAAAATATTAGAACTAAAATCCAATGATTGGTACCCAAAATTCGCAAAAGAAACATGTGCTACTCTCAACGAGTGATATATTCCAAATAACACACGAACTAACCCTAATATTGAACAAAGATACTCCAAGGATGTCTAGGCTAAAATTTGATAACACATGCCTACTTTAAAAAAAATGGTTAAATTAATTTAAAATGAAGTGTATAATCCACTGTTTTTTTTACCCAAAATGACCCTGGACAAAAAATGGCTCACATTTTAATAAGAACTTCTAGGGATCATATTACGTATTTTTGCAATATACATTCAACTATAGGTACCCCCAAATCGGCCAGGAAAACACTCAGTAGTTGCTTTGTTGATTCGCGGTGACACATAAGATAATAGGCGCATCGAGAAAATGTTAATTTCCCCAAGGTTTCATTACTTCATACTCTTACTATCCTGGGGCCAATAACTTCAGTCGTGTAAACGAAAATTATCACGTTACATCACCAAACATTTCTCCCAAACCCGAGTTTTAACCAGACCACTTGAGTATTTCACAGATTCTAGGCCCAAACTCATAATACGGAGTAATTCATAAACCCTCCAAAAACCCCTCCTCGCTCACTCACTCAGTCACTCGCAAATCTTGTCTCTGAAGTTTCAAGCGCAATGAACAGAACAAAGTTACTCCGATTGTCATATGGACTCGCCAACTCGCTCACCTCAACTCGGCAACTCGGTCTCCACCCACTCAGTTTGACTCAGGTGACTCATTTCTCACACCTCACTCAATTTCCACCTGCTATCTCCACAAAAAAACCAAACTTGATTGATCATAAACTTTATAATTTGCATCAACATTTGTTATATTCATCAAAGTCGCAATCTTTATTTGCCGAATTAGTATTATCGAATGATAATTGGTCGATTGAAATTGAGAATAAATTGGAAAAATTGAGCCCAATTGGATTGACCCATGAATCTGTAGTGTATACTTTGGTGAAATTGAAAGAAAACCCACAAAAATCTTTGGATTTTTTCAAATGGGTATGTGATAGAAAAGGGTTTGATCCAAGTTATGTGCATTTTAGCGTATTGCTTACGTCTTTGGCTTGTAAAGAGTTTATCAAGGAGTTTTGGGATGTTGGGTTGGAAATGATTGGGAAAGGTGTTCTTCTTGATTATCAGGGTTATCAAAGTGTGAATGAGAAGTTAAGATCACAGAAATTACACAAGGAGTCTGTTCAATGGACTAAACTTTCACGAACCGAGACCGATTTTGATGATCTTGCCAATGAGGTGGTGGGGTTGATTTTGGGGTCTGATTGGGATGAGGGGATAGAGGGGGTTGTGAAGGAGAAGCTTGTGTTTCCTTTGTCCCGGAATTTCGTGTTAAGATTGATTGTAAAACTGTCACAGGAGCCTTTGAAAACCTTGAAATTTTTCGAGTGGATTGGTAGTTGTGGAGGATATATACATGACGGTGTAACATATAATGCAATGGCTAAGGTTTTAGCTAAGCATGATTTTGTTGGGGAGTTTTGGCAATTTGTGAAGCTGATGAAGCGCGAGGGGTTTGAGTTGGATATTGATACGTATATGAAGAGTTGGAGGCATATACCGAGTGGAGATGCTGTCGAGTTGTTTGAATTGATGATGGATGGACCGTATAAGCCATCGTTACAGGATGTAACTTTGTTGCTGAGGAGCATTGTGGAGAGTGACTCTGACCCTGATATGACTTTAATTTATCGGGTGGTAGACAAGTTCTTGGCTGCCGGAGAAATCAAGACTAAATGCATCTATGATTGTATACATAGGGCTTTCTGTAAAATCGGAAAGTTTGATGAAGCAAAGAAGGTTGTGGAGGAGATGAGGAATGAAGGCTACAAGCCTGATGACATTACCTATTGTCAAGAGGTTTACGGCCTTTGTAAACATAAGAGGATGGATGAAGCGAGTAAGTTGCTGGAGCAAATGGAGACGGATTATGGTTGTGCTCCGAGTTTAAAGACTTGGACTTTATTAGTTCAAGGTTATTGTATGGCTAATCAAATGGATCAGGCGTTATCCTGTCTAGCAAAGATGAAAGACAAAGGTGTTCACCCTGATGCTGTAACATTGCATGTGTTGGTGCACGGATTTGTTTCCCAGAATAGGCTTCTTGATGCTTATGGATTCCTTGTACAGATGGTTAACAAAGACAATCTAAAACCGCGAATGTCAACATGCAAGGCTATGATTGAGAAGCTGGCCGAAGCTGGAAATTTCGACCAGGCATTAGACATACTTAGGATGATGCGACAGTGGGAATATCGGTCATATCCTGAACCAATTGTTAGATATGTTTCTAAATCCGGAACAGTGGATGATGCCAAGAAAGTCCTTGGAGCGCTCTCTCTTAAAGCTAACCCTTCCACTGCAGCATATGCCCGTATTATAAAAGCATTTCTCGAAGAAGGCAGATATTTAGAGGCAAAGTATCTGCTTAGAGATAGTCCTCCACATGTCTATAAAGACCCGGCGATTCGTGAGATGTTCAGCTCAGACCAACCACAGAGTAAAAGACTGCTGTAGCAAAGAGGACATGCTGTTTTTAGGAAGACTGGGATCCAAAGGAGGCAACAGAGACCTTGAGGAAGTACTCCGTACAACGAACCAACAAGTTCAGAGACATGATTCTGTCTTGGCACATTCCACTAAATAATTCCTAGTTCTTTCAGAATGTAGATTCTCACTTTTAGTATTTTCCAATGAATTTGTCATGTGAAATTCTGAATCCACATTGCTGTTGTATTCTTGATTGTCAGTACAGTATTTCAGAAGTAATTGCAACATCAGGGCGCAGCATTCCTGATAACTCACAAAACTACATACTCAGATGTAATACACAATTCGTCAAATTAAGTCTCTATTTCACACCTTCAAGAATTTTTTTTCTTTCCGACAATGTGCAAATTACGACAGCCACACTGGTGCAAATTATACGCTCCTGATATCGCTGTTCTCTGGCCAAAGCCGACAGGGACCTTGTTTCACAGGCTTATACCATGGCTGTTGGTTGTAGGAAAGGGAGGGTGGCCTGTTTTTTCTCTTTATTTTCTCTGTTTTCCTGGACTCCCCTTGCAGCAGCGCAGGCTATGTAAGAGTGATTCGGATGCCCGGCTTTCTTGTGTAGAAACTTTAGTACAAGATAACGAAGCAAAACCAAAATGTCGAAAGAGTAGCAAAAGGTTAAGTTGTCAAAGTGTTCGTACATAACCCATTTCCCCGAAGACTAAAAGATTGGAGCAACGATCCAGTTTCTTCTATCCAGTCATTTCTAAATTGAAACAATGAAGAAAAGTACGAAATCAACACCCGGATTCATTCACAAAGTTCTGATCATACATTTAAGCCAAAAAAAGGGGACCCCAATCCCAAATTTTATCTAGGAGCGTTCAGTTTCTACAATGAGGCAACTCATTTGTGCCAAAACAATGGGGCAGGGAAAAGGGTGCTTGTGACTTTTGCGCACAGAAGGTTGTGCATCTCTATAAAGTTTAACAAAGTTGTAGGGTGTTCAGGAAAATTATGCAAACAACGATGCCATTTACATCGTAAGGTAAGAGCAGACATCTCCATTTGCATCTACCACTAGTCCACCATCAAAGCAAGATCTTGCAACATTCAGAACTAAAACTCGAACCATCTCACTTTGCTGTCAGAGCTTCGACTCTTCTTTTGTTTTATCCTTTCTATATCAGTCATCTATGGGCTGCAGAGGTTCTTCAGGTCTTCCTCCTTAGCATACCATGTGGGAATAATTTTAGAAATATGAGGATAAAGGTCCTTGTACGCATTTCTAATAGTTCCCTCAGCAACACCGGTAGCAAGTGAAATATCTGCATCCAAAATAAGCAAATAAGGACATAAGTACCTTGGAAACAAAGACCTCAAGCCAATTATAGTAGCAAAGAAGTTCACAACACCCGTCTAAAAGAAGAGGGTATCATTGCAATGATCACTTCACTGCACAGATAACGCCCAAAACCGGAGTTACTTGGTAAATAATACAGCTGACAGACACAGAACTGCATCAACTCAGCATTGCTGATGCATGAGAGTTTAACCAATAAAATAAATTCTTTAAATTTCTAACCTCGAAAAAAAAAAACCTTCAAGGAAGGAAGCCTCCAATAGTTTCACTTTTCGGCGTTGAGCGGGGAGAGTGGGGTAAACAAAAGGTAGATACTAATTAACTGTATAAAAGATGACTTTAGGAACAAAAGTAAGCTGAGCCAACTCTACAAAGACTGACATCTCTACTTAGCGCAAGTCTCATACAGGTACTATGCATGCCCATAACATACCACGAAAATCCACAACTAATACATACCTCTAAGTGGTTTCTTTTCCTCTGAAAGTTGGGTGATAATATAGATAACAGCAGCTGCTATAGATATGGGACTTCTCCTGTAAGAATTACAAGCAGCAGATTGTAAGTGCACACTCATTATCACTCCACACCAAAGATATGAAGACAAGGTATCTTTTTTTATTTTTCGGGTCTACTAAAGTAAAAGATACGAAGACAAGGACCTCCCCATCCCACCCCCCTTGTCAAAATGACCTTTTCCAAAAATAAAACGTTAAGCAAAACATAGTCAAATCACTTTAAAATTAAGTGCGGGCTGTACATTACCAATACCAATTGTCAGCCACAATCCTAGCAAATATTCCAATAACAAGATAAGGTTGTGCATATTAAAGCATATACCTGATATCAATTTCTTCTGATTTCTGGACAGCTTCTTGAGCAGCCTTCATAGCTTGGTTGTTCATTCCTAGATTTGAACAGAACCGCCTCTGTCACCATACCAGCAGAGTAAGAGAGTGCCAATGACGGACAACAGAAAATTCATAAGTCTGGGAAGTTCGAGTAAAAGTGAAGAGAAACCTACCAGGAAATCTCCGGCATGTATAGTTCCCATGTCCACTGCTTGCCCCATTTCAACCTCCAATTGTTTCACAATGTACTCTTTTGCCCGGCCAATCTCTTTTTTTGTCGCTCCATTGGCGACAGAACAGATTTCTATATGAAATCCAAATGAGCAATGAAGCTCAGACACAGCTAATGCAGGAAGATCAATATTTTAGAAGAATCTAAGGCTGTACCCTTTACAGTGCGAGGCTTGTCCTCTTGACGACAAGCTATGTACAAGCAAGCAGCTAATATTGCATCCTGATTTCTTCCTCTACTAGACTTCTGATCTTCAACCTTCTTGTAGATCTCACTTGCTCGATCCTACAAATTAATAAACAGCTCCCATCAGAATGACTGGAAGAATCTCATTCCTAGATCAAATGAAGGACCAAACACAGATGTACTATGCTTATATGCCATGCTATTGGATGAAGAGCTTCAATAGGGGCAGCATACCAAATCCAATGTCAATAAAACACTGCATTTCCAAAAGTGATGTTCTGCCTAGTAAGTAGACCTTCATACTGAGAACTATCAAATGAACAACAGTGGAACATCTGCCGAATCGTACTATCAAGAGGGCGTAAGACCTAACCAAAATCGAACCATTGCAACTACAAACTTGTTTAGACATACATTACCATTAACCAGTGTCTCCAAAAAGGCTCAAACTTAGTTCAAAAAAAAAAAAAAAAAAAAAAAGGCTCAAACTTCTGGGGGTGGAGGAGATCAGACTTATGCAGGCTTACCACTACAATGAGAGGCTGTCTATGCCAGCAGCATACAGCTATTTCAGAAGCGATTAAAAATTTAGATCTTGTCCTCAAAGACAAAGACTCCTTAAAACATGTTTTTCGATTCAATGGCAATGAATAGTGAATAAAGGGGGCTGAGACTGTTGCTTGAAAAAATAGCAGGTAACCATATCATTGGTCGTATGGAAAACAAAAAATGTCATAAAACATGTACCTTTATGGTTGAAACAAGACCCAGCCTGAGACAGAAAATGGTAATCATCAGCTCAAGTATATACTTGCAGTATTCTCATAAACATAGTAGAAATAACAAAAGATAAGAGGAAAACAAAATCGAACCAATCTCTTAACAAGGTGACTATCAGGGAAGTAAGAACTGCGGAATATAGTCACTAAATCAACTAACATGAGGGTTGTATTCATTACAATTTAGGTGGTTTTCTACATCAATCGAAATGTTGAATACCCATGTCTCATACTGCGTGTGATCTCACAACATCAAAACCACTAGATAGCAAGCAAACAAACGCAATGTAACTTGAGTGCTGAAATGATTCCATATTCCAACATCGTCATAATTTACGTATGTATATACCACAACTAGAACATGAAAGTATAAGCTCAGGACAATAACTAGCTCTCAGAAAATGCTTTACACTGTGTCAAGGTATAGGAATGTCAGATATTCCGTCAATGCTCTAGAACAGATTCACGACCAAAAGTTCCAATCATCACAATAGCCATTCTAAAGACTCACAAACGAACGACGGTCCTAGGCATAACAGCCAAAAGATAAACCATAAGGAAGCCATAGGAATGTCTGACATTCCGCCAATGCTCTAGAACACTTTCACAACCAAACCATTTTCGAATCATCACAATTGCCATTCTAGAGACTTCAAACGAATAACCACTTTTCTAGTAATTCTTTGCTTACTGAATAACTTTGTACAGCCAAAGATGAGCCATAAGAAAGTATTGTGAATGCAAAATGTAAAACTGTCAAATGTCCTGGTTACTTCAAATCATATCACACAAATCCTAAATTCCACTTTTATTCCCCAAGTCCTCTAATCAATAATTGACTCCTTATCCTAATTCACCACCCCTCATATTCTACCACCCCGTTTCAAAATCAAGACACTACCTTTTGCCAAAACAAGATTAGCTTATCACCCCCAGAATTACAGTGACTAGCTAACTTAAACTTCACCAACCTCAAAAATACACACACACTATGTCTTAGTCTATAGCGTCAAAAGGCAAACTCCGTAAGTCACTGATCACAAACCCAATTGTTCACCAACCCTAACAATCCACAAATTCACTATGTTTTTAAAGGAAAGTAACGGAACCATGTACATCTTAATTTTTTTAAGAAAAAGGTCACGCCTTGTTAAACTAAGATTTATATGGATGTAATGTATAGCCAGTGAGACAAGAAGGTCTATCTGGTAAGAAATCAAAATTTGTCTCACATTCATTTGAACAACTGTAATAGTGTTCTCCTTTAAACTACATATCGTCAAAGCAACTTCCATTCTTTCCTCCCATATTCACTAGGCTTTCCTAAATGATCAGCACATTTGTCCAAACAATTCTCCGCCCCCAAAAGCTTTAAAAATAGACAGCACAAAAACTTGTATTGCATGTCTTTTAGCTACAAACGATACACGTCTTTAGCGGAAAACATTCCAATCAACTTTCCAAAACTCAACACACTCAAATCAACCACATAAGTCTCTTCATTCAACATCCTTCACCCACATATCCGTCAAGACACCAGTGACATTTATAAAAAGTCCTCAAATTCTCCACCTTTCTACTGTAAACATCCAATACACAACAAACCCAAGATTCCGTGCATAAAACGTCTCGCATTCCGTGAAATTCATTTGTGAAATGGTATTTCATAGGTGAATTTCCTCTTAAAAACAAAGTTGTCCTCCTTGCACTAATTCCTAAACCCATGACAATCCACCATGCAATTTCACATACGATTCCTAGCAAACCACACTTCCATCAAACAAAACAACCTTGACACATCAACTAATCCCAAAATTCTCTTAATTCTTTATTTTCATAGTCCCTTCATATCCCCCTACACTTCCACGACAAAAAAAAACACCACTAACACTTCAAATAATACCCAAATTCTCCAACTTCCAATCTCAATACTCAACCATAACAACTCCATGATCCAAAAAGCCCCGACCTTTTCGAATTTTCGCCCATTTCACCCTCATAACCCCAATGATTCAGCTAACAATTTGCAACACACACAACAAATTCAAATTCCAAAAGTAAATTGCAAATATCAATTTACTAAAAGTATCTTCCTAATCAAGTTTCACACAAATCCCCAAACTTTCTACCAACATTGTCCCTCAAAACACCAATCAAACCCAAATTTCCCCAAAATGATCATCCAATCAATCACCAATCCCCCAATTAATCACATTCCCACAACACAAAAACTCGAAAAAAACCCGAAAACAGATCCATTATCATTACCCCACAAAACAAATCAACATAATTAGATAAAAATAATTCAGTAAAATGAAAATCAAACCTATCAGCCATGGTGGCAATGGTCTTAAAAGCAAGAATAAGTCCGCGATCAGGATTCGAACCGCGATTCTGCCACCTCCCAAGAGAAGACGACAAGTAATCACCAGTGGTCCCATTGGGCTTGGAGATTACGGTGGATAGACCCCCGTCTGATAGAAGCGGGTTAGTGGGTCCCCCGACACGAACCGGGTCATTGTCGTTTGACTCGTTTGCAAAGGTACGCCACTCGGAAGTCTCATCGATTGAATGGGATTCCAAGACAAGTCCGCATTCGGAACACACCGTGTCGCCCGCCGAGTGGTCGAATACAACCTCTGTGTGTTTCTTACAGTCGCTGCAAAACGCATCCATTTGACGATTATTATTATTTCGATTCCTTCTTTATTACGCTAAATAACCTGATAAATAAATGAATTAATTTGGGTAATTAGAGAGTGTGATTTTGTTTAGGGTATGAGATGAGATGAGAAGAAGAGAGAGGAGAGAGGGAAATGAGGGGAAATGAGAGGGTGAAGAAGGGATATTTATAGACAAAAGTGTGTGTATGTGTGTGTGTGAAGATATGTTTGTTTGGTTGGGTTTTGTTTGCTTGTTAGGAAAGTCATGCCAAGTTTATGTCTTTGTTGTCTTTGTGTCTCTCTTTTTTTTTTGGTGGTTTTTCCGATATTTCTCCTTTCGGGTCTGGTTCGGGTAATTTGAATGTTTGAGAGGAGTTGTGTGAGATTAGACGAGTGGAAAGGATAGAGTTGTGTAACATACGGGTCCAGTTTTAATATTATTTTGTATATGAGTATTATTATGTGTTGTGTGTCGAGTATTTGGTTAAAGTGGATCAACCATTATAACTTGATCAGATGCTTGTCTAAAAAGTGCAATTGAGTATAAAATGAGTTTAGTGATAGGGGAGGTTATAAGGAGGTGTGGTACTCGGTATTGTAAGAGTTGGATGACAGATATCTCTTCCGTTTTTCCAAGGGGTTACTACTCGCTAAATTTAACTATGGACTTAGGAAGTTAGGAGTATAAATGTGGAGTACTGCACAAATCTCCAACTCCTAACATTTATTATTTGGATTTATGAGGAGTGATGGAGCCACTAGGGTTTGATATTTTATATTGGTAAATTTGGACATACATTAGGCGACATGTAAAAAATGTGATGGTAGTTTTTATTTGTCAAAATTGGTGAGCTTATAATGGTCAAGATTAATGAAAAAGTTAGACCAAAACACTGGCATATGGGTTCTCAAACCAAGATAACTGAGCCCAAGCCCAACTAACAAATGGGCTCGGAATGTTTATAAATTTGGGCCCGGGCCCAACACAAATAATGGACAATTGAAATGCAAACATGGTCCACATGTTTGGTGGGCCGATGTTGGCCTGCGAGGCTGCGACAGCCTGCGTTGTCGCAAGTCTGCTGTCGGATCGTCCAACACTTCTGGAGGAACTGAACTTCTTCTGACATCTGGGGAGTTATGTGTTGCGTCATCAACACATCAAGTATTTAAGTGGCATGGAAATGGAATGTTGCAAAAACGGAAAGAAAAGTTAATACAGTTTGCTAACGGTCAAGTCTTTAAATGACAACTTTTAATGGACGTCACCTCCATTTTTATGCATTAACTGTAATTGTACATATTTTTTAATTTATCTGCTAATAAATGCATTGGTATATATGAATGTCAAAACGGATTTTTATTGACTTCTGTTCTAGAGTAAATTGCTATTATATCCCTCGAAACTTAATATGAGTGTCTGAAGTGTGAATGTGTCATTTTCAAGTAGAAAGAAATATCGATATTGTACTTGATTATACATATCTTTCTTTGGAACTTTGTTGTGCTTGGATACGGATGAGCTAGGTATTGAAATTTCATGAATTCATGAACCGTACCTGTTTATATAAGTTGACATTCTCAATTTCTTATGTGAATTTGTACATTAATTTAGAAATTAAGAGAAATCAAATCTCAAATTTCCAATGTCACTCCGATGAGGATTACGCACGCTTATAAAACGTTTACGGTATTCAAAATCTCACTTGATTAGTCTAATCTTGATATCAACTCTCCTATAAGTTCGTCTCATAATTAGTAAGGGCATTGATCTCCAACATTTCGGTAATTAAAGTAAGATAAGATGCAAAAGGGGCCAAAAACTCCGGCGAAGTTTGGGCCGTGGAATTGGAGATCAAAGAAAAAAAAGTAGCCCATATTTAGTCAAAAATAGGCAAATGGGTGGGCCCGAAGTAATGATGGGCGTGAAAAATGGAACATGTTATTTTCCCTTGGATCACTTCTTGCAACCAACGTCTACTGACACCAACGTTAAAGCGAGAAATCATTTGTCAGAGGCGGCCTACGACACATAGGTGTGGTGTGGGCATTACGACTCCTTAGTCTCCTAGAGGCTAGAGTTGACAAAGTCGATCCGGTTTAAGACCATCTAACTTACGTTATTTGGAATTGCATTGCGTACGATGAAACGCAATATGGGTCACATAGCGATATGATCTTTAGTTGCTTAGGCCCTATATTTGATGTAATCTAATTACGGCCTATTATAATCCAACTCGATATAGCCAATGAGATAATCTTACTCAGTCCAAATGTCTTATAGCCGTATAGGTATACTGGTATAGCAATGTTAGCTAATCGGTTCTAATTCTCTAACCTTCAAATTCATTATCGTGCAACCTAATCTGAATTAAACTGAATCAAATGTTATAAAGTTGGATAATATAAGGGATGGTTGAGTGATGTAATCATCAAGTGGAGTACATACTAATCCACTTGCTATATCTTGCTCAGTTCTAAGTTCAATACATCTTCATGTCATTGACAGTGAGTCACGTGATGCTGAAATTCACGTCGCGACTTGTATGCCAAGCATTGTAAACTAACCGTTGACAGATCTCATCACACCACGTTATCCAAACTTATTGTATGTCAGTACCATGTTCATGTATATATTGACCATTGCTAGTTTCATACACTCGTTGCGTAAGAGCACGTACAGTGGTGTGCTTCAACGAAATGGAGAGTTAACTCTTGAGGAGAGAGGAGAGAGAAGAAGTTAACTATAACCTCACAGTGGTGTGTTTCAAGTGAATGGAGAGTTAACTCTCCATCAACATTTGATGTAGCTAACTCTCCATTTGCAGCACACAAGTAGCTAGCTACAACTCTTTCTCCTCTCACATACCCCACCCACTCTAATATAATATGCTACAAAATTACGATAATCAGTCACGATTTAAATATTTTATTAATTTAATAAAGTTCGAGAATAATTAATATTCAAAAATAATTTTTTTTACTCAAAAAGTCATTTTTTATTTTTTAAAAAATAATTTTAAAATATAATATAATTTTAATGTCGACTCATTTTATGTGATATTGAAATATTCCGAACTCATAACGATCTTTTACGAAAACATAGTAAAAGAATGAGTGGAAAATGAAAAGATGTGATAAAATATTACAATCGGGTCCACTAAAAGTGAGGTGGAGAGTTAGAGAGAGAGAGTGATAGCATTGTGAGGGTGAAGTAAGATATTGACTCTCCAAGGACAGATAATGGGCCGGAGAGCTAGTGCTTTATGGAGAGTGCGCTTCAGCGTTAGTGCATGGTTTAAGGATCTCCTAATAATATCCTCTTGCTTTCCTCTGCAATAATTTGTGACCATATGACTATATGAGCATTATACCCAGCTGGTTTCTCGTCACTCCAAATTCTTCCGTCACTCTATGGTCATCGTCTCCAAAATATAAGATTTTACTCCTACGCATATGAACCTATAAGATGTTTGATTTTTTTTTTTTTTTCGGTTACAATAAGATGTTTGATTTAATAATAAACATGCAACTAGATCATTTACTAACTTACCAGATAGGAGTCATAATATTTAATTCTCGTTTTGGAGACATTGACATTGGGTAGCTAAGATGACAAGAAACAAGTTGTCCTAATGCACCAAACTGTATAATGCATAGTTTTTTCATAGGATTTGGACAACAATGTTAGTAGGCAATGTTGGAATGATCGAGTTGTTTTGGGGGGTGTGTGATAATGGAGAATTTCTAAAGAAAGACAGCTACAATAACATGTGATGTTGTGCACAATATCAAAACAATTGCTCAACTTGGGATAAAAATTCGTTGAATTTGGTAGAGCCCAAATAAATTAAGATGCTAAAATTAATTTTTTAGGAGGTCTTTATTCTTCAAGCTCAAACTTCATATCACGTGCTCTACACGTGCTCTGATTCTTATCCACATTGGAGAAATATGGTATATAGTTCCAACTTCAATCCACTATGTTTTTGGAGTTTGGATCTTTTTTTCATTCGATGTGCATCATTTCTCAATGCTCATGGCACTATGTTGTCTCAATTTGATGAATTTGGGACTTTAGTTGATTATCGATACTCGAAATTCGTATTCTTTCAGTTTTCTCATTTGTTAACGTTAGCTTAGAAAGTAGAAACGTAGACGAAAGAATGAATAGAGTATTATTTCTTAAACATAAATATGGTCATCAATTAAAATTTCTCGGCGTATCCATAAAACCGAATCGTCGAAAGATAATATAAACTAGCGATAAATACCGTTAACACAATCCGTCAAAGGGTCAACTATATGGGATGGGACTCAATGGGAGTGAAAGGTTGAGAGTTTTCAACAATAGCGTGTTGTATACAACTACAGTATTAATAAGAGTACAAAAACTGCGTGACTGCGTCTTTGTACAGCTGGGAGTTGAGCAGGGTTTTGTCAAATCAGAAGAAGCTTACGGTGGGTTGAACTAATTTAAGCTTTGGCTTGTTATTGTTTGTAGCCCAATATAGAAATTTGGGAAGCGTCAACTTCCTCATTGGATGTCATACTCATAACAATATTCAATTGTGCATTCGTTATCATTATTACCCTGAGTCATAAACAAACTGATATGTTTTTAGAGATGCCTATGCCTATGCCACTTCACATCCAATGTCGATTCCATTAGAGTTGATAACGGTTCTAAACGAACTGATGCCTAGGCCTATGTAAATTTGCACCAAATATCGATTCCATTGAACTCGATAACGCTTCTAAACAAACTGATGCTTAGGCCTATGTAAATTTACATCAAATGTCGATTCCATTAGAGTTGGCTAACGCTTCTAGACAAACTAATACTTGGGAAACCGTGACTCACAACTTCAAACAACGGTTTATCAGTGCGCATCCGAGTTAATAACCATTGTAAAATTCGACTCCCACACCATAAGCCCTGACTCGAACCCGACCCAAATAACCCGTTTGCCGAGACCTATTAAGCTTCCCCTTGCGAAATTAGGAATCTTGTTAAAGAAGCCCCCACCATAAAATCCAGCTATTTGCCTCATCACATTCATTCCAAATCATACGCTTTGACTACTACTTCTATAAAACCAGCTTATTTAACACTCTTTGCGCCCCCTTCATTTGACACAAACTATACATCACCCCTTTCCTTCTTCTCCAAAATTTCTAAAGCTTCTTTCTTACACTTCTTCTCTTACCCAAAAAACCCACCTTTTTAATTTCTTCTTACTTGATTAAAGTCGTTCCCTTTCCCACTCTCTCTGTATATACAATACAATATACAACCTCGGTTTGCGAGCCTCTGAAATTTCTCTTCTTTTGCTGAGCATAAAAAGCTGTGATTTTTGGACATAAAACCCATTAAAAGTTACAAAAAAAGGTTGGAAATTTGACAGAAATTTGTAAAAATGGTGCATTATCAGAGGTATTATTACCACCAGATGAAGAAAGGTGAAAACTTGATGGTGAAGAATCATAATAATATGGTGATTGGAGGAGGAGTTGGAGGAGATGAAGAATCACAAACTTCAAATGGAAGTTATTATTATAAGAAGATAATAAGACCAAAGCTAATGACTTTCATCTTCCTTACTATTTTTTCTTGTTTCCTCATTTGGGCTCCTCACTTCCTTGGCTTTCCTTCCACTCTTTCTCTCCTTTGTAAGCTTCTTCTACACCCTGAGTTCTGTTCTCTTAGTTATTTTTATTTTGTGTGTGTTTGTGTTCGTTACGGTTTCATATGACAATTCAGGTTAGAAACCAACTCAACCAAAAGTCTAGACGGATAGTTAGGGCCCAAACAATGACTTTATATTTAACACGCCCCCTCAC
Source organism: Spergularia bocconei (assembly GCA_963457585.1). Taxonomy (NCBI): domain Eukaryota; kingdom Viridiplantae; phylum Streptophyta; class Magnoliopsida; order Caryophyllales; family Caryophyllaceae; genus Spergularia; species Spergularia bocconei. The sequence continues at coordinate 282,049 of OY734946.1, read as the reverse complement.
GTGAATGCTCTTTGGCATGAAACGTGGACTATATACCAATCCACAGACGACGATTTTTTGTGCTTGACGTGCACTTGATTGGGGAGGGGGCTACGAGGATTTGAACTTGAGACCTCAGGATTGCTGAGGCTCTGATACCATGTTAGAAACCAACTCAACCAAAAGTCTAGACTGATAGTTAGGGCCCAAACAATGACTTTATATTTAACAATTCATGTTAGCCGAACCCTGACTTCTTTTAGAGCTTAAATATGTTGTTGTTATTGTCACTAATTTGTGTGTGTGTGTGTTTGTGTTTGTGATGATACTGTTTCATATGACGATTCATGTTAGTCGAACCCGACATAGTGATATATCAAGCTAATTATAATGGGTTTTGTTAGAATAATCTGTTTAATAGGTCTATGTGTTATTACTACTCTCATCTTAGTATTTGAAAAATCTGAGTTTAATTTCAATATTAGGTAGTATTTGGACTAGTGACATTCTAATTAATCTTGTAGTCTATGTAACTCGAAAACGTAAAGAATTGAAAGAAACGGACGAGAATACAGGTTTGAACTTGTATGATGTCTACATGTATGTTAGTGATTTTGAATTGGGATAGAGTTTGCATATGTGACATTCTAATTAGTCCACTTTTCTTTGTACATGATTTGAACTTATTTTGGAGTAATAACAATATTGTGTGTATTTAATAAATATATAATGATGAGTTTTGGACTGTGATATTTGCAGATTCATCAGTAGCTGAGAATGAGCACATGGGTTCTGACATATCTTCACATCTTGACCTTTGCTCTTCCATGTCTAATGGTTTGTTCCATCTCTCTCTTTTTCTTTTTTAAAATTAAACAAATGTTTACATTTTGATCAACAAAAGAACATGCTTTATTCTTCTTTCTTTCCTGCTAAATATAAAGTTGGTTTACTCATTATGAGATGTCTGTAAAAGTTTTAGTTGAAAGTTATTTTATTAATTAATTGCTTACCATGCCTCAACACCAATTGAAAATAAAGATATGGAGTGTAAGAAAAAGAATGATCTTTAACTTTTATGACTTATGCGAGACGGTTACATATGACGATTCATGTTAGCCGACCCCAAATAATTTTGAGAATAAGACTTGGTTGTTGTTGATACATGATTTTGTAGAATTGTAGTGTAAGAAAAAGATACAAAATTTCCAAACTTTTGTTGCAGATGCATTGTTCAGTAAATTTGAAGTGGGCATGCAATTAAAGTGGACTGTCTTTAGTTGCATTATCTTGTCACTCTCAAGTGGTCACATTCTTCACACTTTGCACAAAGATATAGAAATTGAATGGTAATTTGGAAAATTTGAGGAAGAAGTATCAATTGATTGTATTATGTGTTATATGCCGAATTAGAGTGTCGTCGTGTAGACGTGTAGTTGTGGTTAGTGAATCTAATTAAGGGTATGCAATTGCAGGAACTATATGTTGTGATAGAAGCAGTATAAGGACTGATGTATGTTACATGAAGGGAGACATCAGGACACATGCAACATCTTCCTCGGTTTTCCTTTACGCTCAAAATGATCCAAGAGGCGTTTCTGATGAGGATGAGATTGAAAAAGGGCAAGAGTTTCAACGCGAAAAGATTAGACCTTATACTCGAAAATGGGAGGCTGGTACAATGAGTTCTATTGATGAGTTATCCTTGGTGTCAAAGCATAAAAGTGCTATGTCACAGCATAAGTGTGATGTCCGACATGATGTTCCGGCAGTCTTCTTCTCAACCGGGGGTTATACAGGCAATGTGTACCATGAATTCAATGATGGTATAATCCCTTTGTATATTACCTCTCAGCACTTCAACAAGAAGGTTGTGTTTGTCATCCTCGAATACCATGGTTGGTGGTATACTAAGTATGCGGACATTCTTTCTCACCTTACGGATTATCCATTGATCGACTTCAAAGGGGATCGTAGAACACATTGCTTCCCTGAGGTTATAGCTGGCTTGAATATTCATGATGAGCTCACTATTGATCAGTCACTCATGAAGGATAACAAGTCTATCAGAGACTTCAGGAACATCTTAGACCGTGGTTATTGGCCTCGAATCAAGGGTTTAATCGAGGATGAGGAAAGAGAGAAGCAAATGGCTGTCCAACAACAACCTTCCGCCTCTCCTTCATCAACAGCCTCTTTAGAGGTGCAGTTGAAGAAGCCGAAATTGGTCATAATGTCAAGAGATGGATCTCGGGCAATAACTAATGAGGACTTGCTGGTGAGACTGGCAGAAAAAATCGGATTCAGTGTACAGGTGGTGAAGCCAGGGAGAACCACTGAGTTAGCCAAGCTCTATAGGGCACTTAATTCAAGCGATGTGATGATTGGAGTACATGGTGCTGCAATGACACATTTCCTTTTCGTCAAGCCTAGTCGTGTGTTCATCCAAGTAATACCTCTTGGAACTGATTGGGCTGCTGACACTTACTATGGGGAACCGGCTGTGAAGCTTGGTCTGAAGTACATTGGTTACAAAATACTTCCACGGGAGAGCTCACTGTATAAAGACTACGCAAGAGATGATCCTGTATTAAGAGACCCTGATGCCGTGAACCTGAAGGGATGGGAGTACACGAAAAGGATCTACTTGGACAACCAGAATGTGACTTTGGATCTCAGGAGATTTGAGAAGCGGCTTGTTCGTGCTTATGCTTACTTGGTCACTGGGCCAATGCAAAGTTCTCGGTCTCAGATACAATGACAGCGCTTAAGGTTCTGATTCTGTTGTATAATTCATCTTTCCAGTCTTTTATTCTTTCATAATCTTAATTAGGAAACTAGTAAATCAGTATGGTTGTGTCCCCTATCGAGGCAATCAACCCATCACCCGGTTTCAAAAGGGTTTCCTTGGTCGCAAACAGGTGCTGGGTTGGATACCCCCATGAGTTAAGCAGCCATAAGCTTTGGATGAAAAAATGTATATCAACTTAGGTAGATTACTTAGGTAGAAGTTTTTTGTAGAGATTATTGTTCCACAAATTTGTTCTTGTTATGTTGATTTGAGCAGATCGAGCCATTGAAGTATCAAAGGAAGACAAAACAAAATGTAAATTGAATGTTTGGATGGTGTTTGAAGAGCTCACAACTGTGAGTGGCGGCTGGGTTGTTTTTATTTCTGTTTCCCTCAAGTCTTCTGTTTACAAACTCTCCTTATACACACACAATTCCTACAAGTTTGACTACTTTCTACATAGGACAAAAATATGGTTAAGATAAAGAGTACAGTGGACTTAGTACTAGACAGAATAAGGAATGCTTTCTAGCCACATTCATGTGACTTTTCCACACTTGCACGTTTTCCCAAGGCTTACTTGACTTGCAATGCAACGACTATTTTTGTGAGCTAAATGGTTGACCCTTTTACACTCCCCCTCAAGATGAGAGTGTGGAGAAGACATCACTCCCATCTTGTTGAGAAGATAAGAATGTTGTCGAACAGTCAAAGGCTTCGTAAGAACGTCGGCCAATTGTTGCTTAGAAGGAACATACGAGGTTTGAATGACGCCGGAATTGATCTTGTCCCTAATGAAGTGGCAATCCACTTCAATATGCTTGGTGCGCTCATGATAGACGGGATTTGCGGCTATTGACAACGCTGCTTGATTGTCGCACTTCAAAGCTGCAGTTTTCAAGTGCTTTAACCCGAGTTCTTTAAGCAATGTGAACAACCAAGTTACTTCGCAAGTCGTAAGCGCCATTGCACGGTATTCTGCCTCTGCAGATGAGCGAGCAACTACACTTTGCTTCTTGGCTTTCCAAGAGACAGGGGACTGCCCCAACAATACACAAAAACCTGTTGTTGACCTTCTAGAGTACGGGCATGATGCCCAATCACTATCACAGTATGCTGTTAGTGTAGCAGATGACGAGTTGGCAAGAAGTATACCTTGGCTAGGAGCTGACTTGAGATATCGTAACACTTTTCTTGCGGCCTGCATGTGGTCAGAGGTAGGGGACTGCAAAAATTGACTTAGCAGCTGCACAGAAAAGGCTATGTCAGGTCGAGTTATGGTGAGATAGATCAACTTGCCGACCAGCCTGCGATAGTTTTCAGGATCAGGCAATGGTGTGCCTTTATTTGGTTCAAGTTTGGTGTGAGCATCTAAAGGTATTCGAAGGGATTTCTGTTTCTCAACACCAAATTTCTTGAGCATATCATTCGTATATTTGGTTTGAGAAATAAAAATCCCTTGGCTTGTGTGAGCCACCTCCATTCCCAAAAAGTAAGATAGCACACCCAGATCTTTCATTGCAAAATGCTGTTTAAGCATGCTCTTTATTCTTTCAAGTTCTCCCACATCGTTTCCAGTAATGATCATGTCGTCAACGTACACCAAGATGACTGAAATGGTTGACCCTTTTGTTCTAGTAAATAATGAGTGATCGGCATTCGATTTTGTGAAACCAGACTCAAGAAGGGCACTAGATAGTCTTGCAAACCACTGTCTAGGTGCTTGTTTGAGTCCATACAACGATTTTTGCAACTTACAGACTTTAGAGGTGGATACAGATGAAGTATCACTGAGAATTCGACTACCTGCACCTATGTATCCCTTTGGTAGAGTCATGTAAACTTCTTCCTCCAAACTTCCATGAAGAAAAGCATTAGTGACATCCATTTGATAGGTATGCCAGTTTTGCATAGACGCAACAGCCAAAAGAGTCCTCACTGTAGTCATCTTAGCTACAGGAGCAAAGGTTTCCCCGTAATCAATCCCTGCCTGTTGTCTGCAACCTTGGATAACCAGTCTAGCTTTGCATCGATCAACTGTACCGTCAGGGTTATATTTCACCTTGTAGATCCATTTGGATCCAATAGCTTTTCTGCCTGGTGGCAGAGGGGTAACAACCCATGTTTGATTTTCTTCCAATGCATCAAGTTCTTTATTCATGGCTTCTCTCCATTCTGGATATTGAAGAGCCTGCGAGAACGACTGAGGTTCTACAATTTCAGAGCGACGAGCTACTAAATTAACAAAGGATTCATCCACTGGTGTATTAATAGCTGTCTGTATTTGTACAACTCCCCCTTTCTTGGTGGGATGTTCAACAATGAAGTCTTTCATCCATGCTGGTGGAACTCTCTGTCTATCTGATCTTCGAGGAGCTGGTGAACTATTTACCATCACTTCAGGTAATTCAGAGACACTCTGATCTCGAGATTCTGGAGAGGCAGAAGGTACACTCGAAATTGGCAGACCTATAACATCATCAGCGGCAGCATTATCCGTGTCTTCACATGGAAGAGTGACAGGCATTGGATGCATGAATGTCGACTTTGAAAGTTTGTTGAAGGGATATACTTGCTCATGAAAAGTAACATCCCTAGATACAAATCTTTGGCCATCGATCAGATTCTGAAGCTTATATCCTTTTTGGTTATGTGGATAGCCAAGAAAGACACAGGGGACAGCTCGGGGCTGAAACTTGTCACCCTTGGTGGGTGTGTAGGCTATTGCAAGGCAGCCAAAAGATCTTAAATGATCATAATTTGGAGGTTGCTTTGTGAGAACCTCGAGGGGAGTCTGATTATGTATGACAGGTGAAGGAAGCCTGTTTATCAAGTGGGTAGCAGCCAAAACGCAATCACCCCAATATCCCAAAGCCAAACCAGAGTGAAATCTCAGAGCCCTGCTTACCTCCAAAACATGTCTGTGCTTCCTCTCAACTACTCCGTTCTGTTGCGGTCTATGAGCCACACTAGTCTGGTGCACAATCCCTTTTTCTTGAAAGAAACTCAAACAAGGTCCCTTACCTAGTTCAAGTGCATTATCAGATCTAATAACCTTGATGGTGCCACCAAACTGAGTTTTGACGTAGTTGTAGAAGTTTTTCATTGTTTCAAATGCATCAGATTTGTGACACAAAAGATAGACCCAAGTAGCCCTTGATTTATCATCCACTATAGTCAAGAAATACCTATATTTACCCTTATAAGGCACCTTGTAAGCTCCCCATATATCAATATGAATAAGATCAAAAGGTTGATTAACATCAGTTGTGCTATTTGGATAAGGGTGTTTAGTGTATTTTGCTAGAGGACAGGTTAGACATATTTGAGGAATTTTCACAGAAGTCTGAGGTTGAATGCACTTTATGTGTCGAATTTTGGACATGGGAGCATGGCCTAGACGATTGTGCCACAGATTATAGTCAAATGTCTCTGCTTTCCTAGCTTGTGAAGTGTTACACCCTGAACCTATATGATTGACACACCGACTAACAAGTTCAGCCCCGTCTTTAGGGATGCTTGGCTCGACTTGAGCAGGTGAAGGTTTGAAAACAGTTTGTATGGTTGTGTTCATGATTGGGGCTTCCAAAAGGTAGTATAACCCTCCCTTGGCATGTCCCAATTTCTTAGTAACATGGGTGTTCAGGTCTTGCATTATGCAACAATTTTGGTAAAAATGAATCAAACAATGGTTGTCCCTGCACAATCTTTGAACAGAAATCAAATTTTGTTTAAACTTAGGTACATACATGACATTTGTCATAACCAAACCACATGGCAGATGCATTCTCCCTACATGTGTGACATACACACATTCCCCATTAGGTAGATTGATTTTCAATCTTCTTTCAGCAGGTTTGATTTGTTTCAATACACTCAAATCTGATACCATATGATCAGATGCCCCAGAGTCAATAATCCAAGTTGAATTTTGAGTTTTGGCATTAAAACAGGAAGGCATACCTGCGAAATTGCATTCCATGTCATTGAAACAGGAATTTCCTTTCTTTGGCTGAGTATGTGTGTCTTCAAACATCTTTGTTTGAGCTTCTTCTAATGTCACGAGTGACCCAACATCTGCAACTGCTGGCAGCTGTTTTGTCATCACGATATGGTTCTTCAAACTTCCACGTTTGACTGCATCTGGTCCATTTTGGAGCTGAAACAATTGATGTTCCTCCTTATGCTTGCTCATGGCAGCATTAGTGGTAGATTTGACTACCAAACCTGTACCGCTAGCCTTACGCTTGGTAGCCAATCCTAGCTCCATACGGCGCTTCCAGGTTGTATATCTCGCAGCCGGAACAATTTTGATGGTGCTTGGACCATCAAACCGACTTGAATACAAAGGGTCTGATGTATTATCAAGTACATCTTTCCCTTGATTTGGAACAAATTTATTTTCCATTGTAAAAAGGGGTTGAAGATTCTTATATAATTGAAGTTTGCAATTAACAAACTCCTAATTGAATTCACAGATTTTTTTTTTTTTTTTTTTTTTTTTTGAAACAGTAAGAGATGAGGAATTGAGAACAAATACTTTTGGTACCTTAATGATCTCCTCAGATACTCCAGACACCCGAAGGCTCTGATACCATGTTGATTTGAGCAGATCGAGCCATTGAAGTATCAAAGGAAGACAAAACAAAATGTAAATTGAATGTTTGGATGGTGTTTGAAGAGCTCACAACTGTGAGTGGCGGCTGGGTTGTTTTTATTTCTGTTTCCCTCAAGTCTTCTGTTTACAAACTCTCCTTATACACACACAATTCCTACAAGTTTGACTACTTTCTACATAGGACAAAAATATGGTTAAGATAAAGAGTACAGTGGACTTAGTACTAGACAGAATAAGGAATGCTTTCTAGCCACATTCATGTGACTTTTCCACACTTGCACGTTTTCCCAAGGCTTACTTGACTTGCAATGCAACGACTATTTTTGTGAGCTAAATGGTTGACCCTTTTACATGTTATGGTAAATGAATGAGCAAGAGATTTAATCTAATAAAGATTCATTTTGGTAAATAGGTCCTGTTCTTCTTAAAGTGATACACCTTTTTTCTGTAATGTGTAGTCCATGTTGTATATAAGAATCTCAGCTTTTCAGGTCAATAATTTTAAATGAGATGCTTAAGGAATCTTATCATAGGATGCCCTCTTTTAAACATAAACCTCATTTCCAGCAAATGTGATCAGTAAGATGCCTTTCTCTAGTTTCCCTGTGCTGAAAGTGGATGTATTCTTAACTGTTAGCCAGCATTTCTTTAGAGTTTAGATCATTAAGCTTTCGAAGTCAAGTTAAGTCAAGTCAATAGCTTCCTACCGCGCATCAGTCATTAGCCAACAGGCTGCTTTGTAACAAAGTGCTCCGGCTTGACTCAGTCTTAAAACACGAAACACCTGTGTACTAACTTTCGCTTGGCTTGGGTCATTTACAATGCTAGGACGAAAATGAGCTCCATCGTGTGACACTAACTTCGCCTACTTGCAGACTAATAGAATAAAAGAATGACTATCCTAAGAATTTCCAGATCTGCAAAGAGAATAAGTGGTTCTGTATGTGCGATCTATGTTTCAAAGCACGATTCTCCCTTTACTTGGTTGGTTTACAATTACTACTTCAGATTTGGATAAGTGATGTTGGTAGCATCTTCACTCATGATGCTTTTAAATTAATAGGGTTTCCTGTCATCGAATGATAATGATGCAGACCCTGAAACAATAATGTTGAGAGATGCTCAATCATAGTTAGCAACATTATATGGTTGGTTGAGTTGGAAGAATATGAACGTGCTGTCTCCCTAACTTTGAGCAGAACTCATCTACATTATTAACTTTTTCTTTTTTATCTCGAAAAATTTTAAAAAGCGAACAAGGAAGTTTAATCCAGGACGGTAGATTTTCACCAGAAGCATTCTAGGAATCCATGGTGGGTTCGAGATTAGGGAATCAAAGAAATAAATTTTTGATGCAAGGAAAACAGTATTGTGCATGAAAAGAACTTGACTAACTTAAGACTAAGGTGAAAAATCCTACCGGCTGATATTGTGTATATGTTCTATTTACATTGAGAATCAGTTTGCTCAGGAGAAAATTAAGAATCAGCTAATGATGCTTCAAGGTAAAGCACTACACTACTAAGCATTTCTGTCTAGCAAATGGAGTTACATCCAACGTTTTACTGAGGTTGTTGATGAGCGTACTGAAGGAGGTGTTTTTGCATTCCTATTGTCAATTGGACCTGAAAAGTTCACAGGACAGAAAGTAAGAAACATGGCAGAATGAAGAATGTAGTAAATACATGGGGCCGTGACATAATTTCTAAGGTGAAATCTACTTACGAGCACCAGTCGACATCCCTCCAAGAGATGTTCTTCTAATCGACCCTGGTGGAGGAAGGTTAGTTAGAGACTGTCTTCTTAATACTCTTGCTTTAGATGATGGAGGAGATTTTGCTCCAATTGCAATGTCTTTGCCTTTTGTTGATGTTGATTCGAGCTTTTGTTGGTTCCTGTAATACACACATGAGAACATTTATATGAATTTAACCCAGTTTGCACTCTGCCAAACAACTAAATAGCTAAGATATCAGGACATGATTCCTTGCAGAAGTATTACTTACCTTTTCTCAGAGCCATTGATCAGCTTCCCAATAGTCCGAAGGGATTTTTTGAATTGAGACCTCTTACCAGTTGTGCTCTTTGCAATTCCTGGTGTTTCAGTGTCTGTCAAAATATTTGCCACTGGGTGTACAACGTGCTGGTTGTGGTTTTGCTCTGGTGTTTTTGGTTGTTGAAGGGATGAATACTTCGCTGCACAATCTGTGAAAGTAGGTCCATTCCGATAACTAGAAGGTGGAGTCTTAGGAACATCCATCAGGCTGATGGTACTAACTTTAGGATCTGCTGAGTTCAGAATTTCTCTCTTTTTATCCTTTGGACCTTCCAAGCTCAGTCTTCTGGCGCGAAGAGAAGTCTGTGGAGGAGTCTTGGTCCCCTTTCTGATGTCAATATCAGGCTTCACAGAACTGGGATTCTCGATGCTGAGTCTACGTGTTCTTGGAGGAGTTAGTTTAGTTACTCCTTTCTTCCCTTCATATGGAGATTTGGGTTCCTTCATCTTCGGTGTTTTCTCACTTCTGGCAATCATGGTATTTTCGATGCTAAGCCTTCGAGGTCTTGGAGGAGTTCGTTCTGTCGTTAATTTTGGTCTCCCTATAGGAGATTTGGGCAGTATGCCTGTTTTTGTGGTTCTGTTGTCTTCCATACTCAGCCTTCGCGATCTTACAGGAGTCTTTTGGGGCATTACTCTTGGTTTGTCACAAGGTGACTTCACTTGTTTAGTAGGCTGTGGGCTGTTAGCTGTCAGGCCTGTCACGTCCCCAAGAGCGCTCCTGAGAGTTTCAATCTGCATATGAAAGTCATATATCCAGAAGTCAGAAACTGATGCATGTACAGAATGAGGTAAGAAACCAAAATAACATCACCAGAAGACCTCAAAACAAACTTTAGCAGGACTTGTACCTCATTCTTAAGTTCCATAACCTCGCTATTCATTTTGTTCGACTGAGCAGCTCCGAGTTCTATAGTTGAGATTCTCTGAGCAAACGTCAAGGTACTGACAGTATTTTCGAAGCTGTCTCCTTCTGGAATCACATGGGCAAATACCAAAACCTTTGCCTTTGCTCCTGTAAATTTAGTGCAATTTAGGAAGCCAGAAATATACATGAGTCTGTAATCCTGTATACTGCCTAACATTATAGTCATAGAGAATGGACCCAAAAATTCAGGCAACATACCTAAAGCGCCTTGCAAAAGAGATGTAAGTTTGCTGTCTCTGTATTGTATGCTAGGAGTTTTCTGAGACAAGGAGGTAATGACATCCTCCAGGCAAGTAAGTGACTGGTCATCCTCTCCATTTCCTGCTAGATCTACCAAGTGCAGTCGACTGCGAAGGATGTTCCCAGATAGATCCTTGCCTTGCACATGTATTGTCACAACACTACACAAAATGCAAAGAGCAAAAGAAATATCAGTACAAGTGCATATGATCACGAGTGGTAAATTACATGTGTTCTATGATGTTCAGATAAGTGTATTCAGAAATGTCTGAGACTGAACCTGTGAGAGGATTTGCTTAGGTTGGTGGTCGCCCTGGAACTGTCACCACTACGTCTCACCTCCCCCTGCTTTACTAAGTTGATAGCTTCAGTATTCGACTTAACAGCCTGTGATGTAATATTTGGAACAGTTGATTCATCTTGACACGCAGAAACATCAGCAAGAAGGTCTCGTATTTGCTCGTTGCATATTTCAACCATTTGGACATTCAGCTCATAAGTTATAACGCCTTTCCTACTACCAACTGTTTGGAAAAGATCATTCAGAGCAAAGAAATTGATACCCATCTCCTTTTCTGTTACTCCTGATGGACCAAACTGTAACAGAAGAATATACCAGTTAAAGGTTTCCTTTGCCATTCCTTGAATAATTGTCAACAAAACTGGATGTTAACTGTCAAAGCTTCAACTTGCAGTTGCAGACACAGACACAGACCTGTAGTTGCAGAAAACAAAAAAAAGAACAAAGAAAATAGAAAAAGGAGAGCAGTGCTTACCATGGTGTAGGTCTTGCCTGATCCTGTTTGACCATAAGCCAAAATGCACACATTGTAACCATCCATCACAGACCGGATCAATGGCTGAGCGTCCTTGAATAGCTCGTCTGATAGTAAAGACACCAAAAGGAAAACAGTTAGGCTAGTTCAGGTCTTTGTTAATCAACAGTGATTTCTGCAAGTAATACTCACCTTGTGTAGCGGTTGGACCATACACGCGGTTAAACTGAAACTCTTTTCTTTCTTCAGGTTGAGGTTTTGAAAGATTGAAAACAAGAAGTCTACCATCTTCTTCTTGTAAACTAATTGCATTCTTTGCTTCTGCATTGAACATGGGCCTGATTCTGCAGTAAACTCTGATGTTTCCTGAGAAAGAATAAACAAAAAGTTAGGCTCTTAACACTAAGCAGTCAAATGTCTCATCAAATAAATCTTGAATCATACTATACCAATTTCACACTATTGGAGCAATCTCCTAACCACCCAGTGCCAAATTACCTTTTAAGTCCTGGACCATGTTGTACAGCTTCCTGTTTTCCTGGATAACCCTTTGGTACCCACGTGCAGGGTTAGCCATCTCTTCAACCATGCTTCCTGAACAATGTAAGATGTCATGGCACATTCACTTTGATCCTAGGGCTGACTGCTGAGTAACAAGATGATGAACTTAATTCGAGGAAACAGGATTATCCATAAATCACTCACCTAAATGGTTCAGATCTTTCATTAACTGGTTCCGCAGATCTTCAAACTCTCTCTTAGTCTCAGACCACAAGGCTTTGATACCCTATCATAAACATAGAACTCATATAATACATGCTCAAAAAGTTGGAACGAATAGATCATAATAGTGTATATAATTGTATTGTAATTATATATCTTGTAATTACCAGATATATAATTACAATACAATTATATACACTATCAGAAGCTTCTATTACAATGGACTGCTTACTGTAAGGTCCTTCTCTTGACTCAGCAAAATACTCCAGTGATGACTACTGGCCTTTCTTGACTGTACTCTAGAGCACTGCAAAGTTTTTGATGGATGAGGAACAGAAAAAAATTATGATATATGGAGAATTATCGCGCTGAGTTGCTATAAGATACTGAGTGACAGGAAAAAGGAAAAACCTGTGAATTGTTTTTCATAGATGAGCTCTCCCTAAGGATAGATGTTTTCTGATGATCTGATGCACCTGTTTTTCCCGAAGTCTCTTGCGAGTTTAACTGCACATTAAACAGAATTTAGCTTGTATTGCTATCCTGCTAGTACATTATGCATTCCTAGACTAAAGAGAAAAGAGAACAAGTACCAACTAACCCCAGGAAATTTATTTCTTAGTTTCTCCTCCAAACACCTCGACAAAATCTCACTAAAAAGTTGAACATGATTATTTGGATCCTGCCGTAAAACAACGAACAGTGAATTCGAGTTTCATATACTAAAACCCATTTTTTCAAGTTCCATGTTTGGTGAAGGGGACAATTTACCTGGTTTCCTTTTTGTATAGTAGCTAGAATGCTGGTATTCATGTTCTCCTTTGAGTCTACCATATGTTCTGAAAGTGCTTTGACAATTGATTCTACAGAATACATCAGAAAAAGGTTCAAACAGTGAAAGCGAACTTCTACTGTCTAGTTACGAAAACACCTCTACGTAAGATCATACATGCAGCATCAGAGCACAAGTATTAACAGCAAAGAAGGTGAAATAGAAACCTGTTAAAGACTGTTTGTTGTCCACCGCGGATATGTCTAACTGCCTACAAGCTTCTGTGTGTGATGGCCGAGAAAAGTTCTTGCCAGTTGAATGCAGGACAAGTGGTGATTTAACTGTTACATGCTTGTAAACACCTTTTCCTCCACTCCACTGCTTCCATTCATGATATGACTTAAGTGCTAATATACAGTCTGCTATTCTACCTGCTGATCCTGCCTCGAAATTTTCCTGATTTGACAATTAAACCACACACTTCAGGAACAAATACAACAGTTTAATTACCAAAAGATCTGTACAGAACATTGGAATGTTCAGCAGACAGCAGTAAGTATATCAGGTATGGTGTAATTACCCTTTCAAGGTCAGAAGCTTCAAAACCAGGCAACTTCAACTCCTCGACTGCCACGAGGAAATTCCGAACATTCTCAAAGTATTGATAAGCAGGCAAGGGTTTCAAATCCCATACTGATTCAGACTCCAAAGGCATATGATTATCCACAACCTTAAAATCCCCAAAAGACCGAAAATTTCCAAAATGTCAGTTCACAGCTAAACAATCACCCTTCCTCCACATTCAATCAAAAGCAACCCAACCCTACATCCCCCAACATCTAACCACAGCCTTACCTAACCAAAAAAAGTACACAGTTTTCGACAAAACCCTCGAAACCACAATCGAAACCAGACACAAACAAAGAGAGTGATGATTCCATACCTTAGAGATGGTTCCAGGCTGAATCTTGTTAATGACGTTACAAAGAATAATCCCATTTCTCAAGCAAGAAATGAACTCACTTTCTGTAGGCTCACTGGTTATTCCAAGTGGACCCACAACACATTCTAGCCAATGAACTGCCTGATACCTCCTTAATGCTGCATCATCACACATTTTTCTCCTCAAAATTAATACTTTATTACTAATTAATTCCTCAAAATTCCTAAAACCCCAGAAAAACCCAGCAATTATTCCAACTTTTTTAGCAGATTTTGTAATAATTATAAATAATTTTGAAAGAAATAATAGGGTGGTTTACATAAATAAATACGTATATCAATGAAGATTGTACAAGAAGATTCAGCTACCATAACAAGAAGATTACTTTCTGATCACATTCTTTCTAATTTTGTTAATTCACACCAAAAATCATTTCCTCAAATTAAAACAATTTCCCCAAATAAATTAAATTGAAAAAAAAGGGAAGAAATTAATTATTTAATAATTAATAATTACTTACTTACCAGCTTCTTCTGCTTTTCTTGAGGCCCTATGAATATCGTGTGATTCACGTTTTCGCGAATTCTCCGCCATTAACGCCCTGCAACACAAAACAAAAAGATTAACATTAAAAAAAATAAAGAAAATTCAATTCATTTTTTTACAATTAAATTGAAAAAATTGGATCAAGAACTCACATTTTTTGCCCAAATGTGAGTGAAATTACTCGAATTTTGTGGTTAAATTGTTGGGTTTTGTCAGTGAGAGTGAAAGATTAGTGGTGGGTTTATAATGTAGTGTGTGATTGAAGCTTCTTAATAATCTTTGTTTAATTTTGTTTGATCAGGTGGTTTTTTGGTTCGGGTCCGAACCTGGGGGATGAAATTGTTACCGTTGGTATAACTTTGTGGTGTTTTGAATTCAAATTGTGGGACCGTTTGATGTTTAGTTAAGTGTTGGGTTTTCTTTTTTCTGGACTTTGATTTGGTGTTTTCTTTGGGCTGAAGCTTGTCAAAATGTTTTGGGCCGATGAAGAGTTTCGCATTGTATTGGTAATAGCCCAATGCTGCGGGGGCGGGGTATCGGGGATGCGAGGATTTGAACACGGGACAGCCTTCAAGATAGGTTAATACCCTAAACAAGTAACTAATAGTCCAAACTTTATCTTCATATAGCCAAGTTGTCGATTTTACTTTGATTATTATAGTGAGATCAGTTCATGCAACACTTTTCCCGACGATAAGAATTGAGTATGTGGATTTTGTGAAATCGTTTTATATAAAACTTTGAGTAATTTTTATGTTTCAGGCATGACATTTATATCAACGGATCAAAGCAATACTCAAACGTGTAAATTAACGACTAAATATAAAGTCCTAGATTAAAAGCTCAAATGCCCAATACACTTCACAATGAAGTTAAGAACTTGGCCTGATATCACGTAAAAGGAAGGAAGTGATATATAACCCATTAGAACCCGACTATAAGTACAAGGAGCCGAAACACCGCAAGGCCAATAAATCACACCCTCAGATCAATGGGCAGCCCTAATTATTGAAGTGAGTCAAGTGACTATGAGTAGACGTCTAATGCACCCAAAAGTACGAATTCGAAGGTTATAAATCACGTTAGTATGGATCAGAGTATATTCCCCGTGGAAAGACTCCAACGATCCAATATTAACAAGTTTTTATTTTTTTTCTCTAAGA
Source organism: Spergularia bocconei (assembly GCA_963457585.1). Lineage (NCBI taxonomy): Eukaryota > Viridiplantae > Streptophyta > Magnoliopsida > Caryophyllales > Caryophyllaceae > Spergularia > Spergularia bocconei. The sequence continues at coordinate 266,514 of OY734946.1, read as the reverse complement.
TTAGATAGATTTGGATAGAATATAAGCGATCAACGAATATAGAATGTTGGTCGATCTTTTTCTTGACAAAAACGAAGGTAAATAATAATAGAAGATTCCGGTTTAGTAACTTTGCATTTTTGGGATGTTTCCTTAAAGAAGAAGCCACCAAAGTTGGAACATTAGAGAGAGAGACCCAAAGCCACTAAAATTAATTATAAGAAATCCCAAATCTGGATGACTCTTTAAAATAAAAGTTTCCTATATATTTTCCGCTTACATTGTAATCGGAATGCTACCTATATATGGGCAAAACTTTACTCCCTTATTTTCCATTGTAAAATTATATTCTTACTAAACTTAGAGAGGTTACCTTCTATGAAAATTACTACATTTATTTTTTTTACTTTTTTAGAGATTCTCCTTTGATCATCTATTTACCTATCTATATATAAATACACATTTTTTAATTTAAAAGATCTTTTAGCTTGTCGTTTCTTCTTCTTCTTTCTAAATTATTTGTTCTTGCTCTTCCATTGTATCATCGTTAATTACCCGGTATTTTTCACCATGGGAAGAGGTAAAATCGACATCAAAAAGATCGAAAACAAGAGTAGTCGTCAAGTTACCTTCTCGAAACGTCGAGCCGGGTTGTTTAAGAAGGCTGCGGAACTATCTGTATTGTGTGATGCTGACATTGGTGTTATTGTTTGGAATAACAATAGAAGGCTCTTTGAATATACTAACCGGAGAAGGTAAATTTTATTGTTATTTTAGATACGAACTATGATTATCGATAATAATCAAGGAATGATTCTAACCCTAGACTTTAGAATGTTCATATTCTATCCTCTAATAACAGTTATGTTTAATCAATTTTTATTTTGATATTATGTTTATTAGTTGGTTTGCGTATGATTTTGCATGAATAGTAGTTAATAGCGTATATGGAAGGGTAGAATTATGTGATTCAAAGAACGCAACAGCATGGGAGTTTTCAGCATTAGTTAAAACTTCATTGTTACGAGTTTGAGCCACAATTCAAGTCTAGTGTTTTGGCCCTTTCACGGTCACCTTGTGCTTCGATTTGCTTGCTTTTATATATTCGTGACAATAATGGTTTATGTTTTATTTAGGTCATGGATTTGAAATTATATTCCACTCCTACTCTTAAAATAGCTTATTTTGATTGCATTTTGTAGCATGCAAGAAATTCTCGACCGATATAACAAGAAGGAGCCAAGCATACAGGAAGGTTGTACGGTCGATGAGCATGTCACAGATGTAATTAATTCCGAGGTTTCTTATCTATAGTTTGAGTTAGCGTTTGACAAATTATCAATAAACGACCATTTTTTATTAATTTTTTCTTCTGCAATTTTACCTCATTTTTTCTACCGTCTAGGTTACGGTGGTGCATAATCCCCCACAATCGAACTTACATGCTCTGAATGAAGAATACTTAAAGCTATATAAGTGAGTTTTTATTATATATTTCGCTGATTTTGTAATATTGCAATTATTCACTTGAGTTTCGCTTCATTCGTGATTTCGATTCGAGTATATATTTGATTTGGTGCTCATTATACCCCTTATAATTTACATATAGGCATATGCGGGGTCAAGATTTAGACGGCCTCAGTATTGAAGAGCTAAAATTGTTGGAGACTCAATTGTTTGACGGCATTAAACTTGTCACAGCTAAGAAGGTATATATGTGAAATTAAATTAGATAGTTAACGTTGTTGATTGTCCAAATCGATTGCTTCCAAATCGAGTAATTATTTATATTTTTGGATAACATTTGCCAAATTTAAGTTAATCGACCACCCCAAATCATTTTTACAACTATAGTGTATTGCTGTTGTGACCGTAACGTTTCAATTCGTTATTGTAGGAGCAAGTAATGAAACAACAATTGGAAAAATCAAAGCAACAGGTACTTAGAGTATTATTGTTTCATATTAAACCACGATCTTTCTTCTTTAATGTGCTTTTGATGTTGGAAATTCCATCAAATCTATTTTCCAGGAACAAAAGATGTCGATGGACAACGAAAAACTACGGAAAGAAGTATGTTATCAATCAGATGCTTAGCATTCTATCAAGTTTTGTTCTTTTACAAGCAAGTAATACGATTTTTTAGATTTTCTACGTTTAATTTCAATATGTGTATGCAGTTCTTGCTAGCTATTGTGTTGCTTGATTCTACTTGATTATCGCTATTTTATGTCATCATAAAATTTTTATCTTATTGTGCAACATTGCAAAATAAGTTATGTGATCATAAAATTTATTGTGCAACATTGCAAAATAGGTTGAAGAGCTAAGACAAAGATCATCTTGTAGTGAATCCAACTCTTCTAAGAGAAGGCGTATCGATGAAGTTAGTGCTGACAAGGAGGTTGATTCTGATGATTTTCTGCGCTTAGGGTACGTATATCCTAAACTTACACTTAAATAATTACCTTCATCCCTTTAAATTATTAGAAACTTGCTTGCTTTATACATTGCACGAACTTACAAATTCTGCTAAGTAACTTATCCATATGCATGCATGCATGCCCCTGCCTCATGGAGTCATGGTTAATACACGGTCATTTTGTTACTAAAGAGTATTAAATTCGATCGCGTCATAGCTAATACTCCGTACCACTTATCAATGATTCTACTCCGTACTAGTTAAATTAGCTGACAACCATGGTACTATTGCATTTTTTTGATGTTGGTAGAATGTAATTCTTACGGTAGGTTCATTTTTTTTTTGTAGGCTGTCAACTATTGTATGTTACGATGATAAAGCACCAAAGATAGAGAGTACATCTGACGAATCCAATGGTCAGATGGAATCTGGATGAGCAAATGTACTGTATGTTATTATACGATCATTTAGCTTAGGAGATCCCTTGTTAATTATTGAGGGATATACATTTTCTCTTTTTAGATGATTAATTAGGATCACCATTAAGACCTCACTTAAGAGATTCACGAGGACTTTATCAATGGTCGTGTTACCAAATTAGTTAGTTTACTTACTAGCGTTTTTTGCGTGGTCCCGTAGGAGTGACCGCAAAATCGATATATTACTATTACACGAAATGGCTATCGCAATGATTGCATAACATTGTATGCAACGATTGCATCCAAAAGTTTTTAAATATACATAGAGATACCGAATGAGTAATTCGAGAGTTTTAATTCATCGCAACTGTACTTAATCAAACCCACAACCTCGGATGGAGTCGAAATGCGACACTAGTAGTGTTCTTTTGCCCAACACTAGTAGTGTCTTTTCAAAATCAAACATTGTGGACTATTTGGCCAAAAAACACCTTTATTATTCCACTAAGATCAGAATTCGTGATGAAACCATTATTTTCAGGAGAAATTGTCATTGTCCCCTTGAACCTGGAACATAAATCGTATTGCTGAATCTTATCGGCTTTGGATACTTTGTGTCAATCCGAAGAGCACTACTTCACTTAGCTTGCTAATATGGAATGCTCACACTAGATTTTGTCTAGCTTAAAACACACATTTCCCTCACTTTCTGGAGACTGATGGTAAGCCTATATTAATACTAATAACCGTTATATTAGTAATTGATGCTTAGCTTTGAATTAAAAGTGGTGTTGTATACTAATATGCATGTGTGTTCATAGCTAGTCCATCTACAAACTTTACAGTCGATGCAATCACGCACGATTCATGAGTTCATACGATAGCTGGTCTTACGACACTCTTACTTAACGAGAGTCGGATGAAAATTGACAAAAAAAGATGTAACATGTGTAGTTTCAATTTCATGCTTACGAGCGACCATGTTGAGTGAAATTAAACAAGTGTAATTAAAGACTATACTCCATATGGAAGACGCACATTTTTTGCTAGAAACCAAGATATCGCTCGTATGATGATCATCCTGTATCGATGCAAAGTGTATACGATGAGTTTATCTAAGCTAAAAGTAGTTTAAGATATGATTATGGCTAACAAATAACACACGTCGCACATACAATAATATTTTATTATTCGATCTGGTCGATTTTCTCAAAAAGAAAAGGCCATTGATTACTGAGATGCATGCTCATGTTAGGCCACCAATACAATTGGCCGTAACTGATGATCTCAATGGGTGCATGCAAGGTTTGGAACCGTCCACTCGCATAATTATATTATTATAGGATTAAGATTATTCATTCATTGTTAATCAATCAATCAATAATAGACTAATTATAATCAATTGATCTCCGGCATCTTGTCTTTAAACAAAAAGGATAAAAAAAACTATCATACTCCGTATATACATACACGTCTGAACCGACTTTCTAACAATAATCGTATATAGTCGATCTTAGCTGATCGAGTACTTCGTAATTAGATAAATCGAACAAGATCGAAGACACGTGTTCACGAAGAGTTAAGAGAGTTAAGACCATGAACGACCCTCGTTAATAACTAGTGCATGGTAAAAAAATTTGAAGGTCAAAGAACACAATAAAAAAGTTGATCATACGAAATGTTCATCATTCGAACATTGTTGAACATATTAATATTTACATATAGAATAATGAAGTCTCACCTAAGTAGAAAAAAGTAGTGTGTGTATATATATGAAGTTTATTCGAAAGGCATGATCATGAAAATTATTGGACCACCACATTTTTCCCACCACTCTTCCTTGTTAACTCATCATTTCTCCCATCTTTGCTCATCACCATTATTCTCCATCATTATTCTTCCTTAACAACTTCATATCAACACATACATACACGTTTATTCTCTTTGTCTTACAACGTGTAACTGATACGAGTACGCGGAAGCCTTATTGTTCCCGTATATATCAAATTATAACAAGCGCACTACAAGAAAAAGGCCATTTTACGACCAACGGTCGATATGAATCAACAAGACCAAATGTCCCTTAGAAGAATTAGTAGTAGCAGTTGCCGAAGTAGCTTCACAAATAAGATCATCCCTTCAAATTTTAGTCGATCATCTTCTTCTACATTTGCTCCTGAAAGTCCACGTCAAATTTCCAACAAACCCCTTGTAAGTAAAAGTAGTAGTAACAACAATTCGCTTGTGGTTTCTAGCGTGAAGAAGACGCGCCTCACGCTATCCACCTTCCTCCGGTCTCTCCTCCAAGTGTTCTCCTTCTCGACGTCGTCGCTTGGGGCGGCCGTCCCTACGTGTAGATGGTTGACAATTCCTGGTAGAAGAGTATCGTCACTTTCCTCCCCTACGCCTCTAGGGAGGAAGGTGACAGGTACGCTTTTTGGACATCGTAAAGGTCACGTAACCTTTGCGGTGCAAGATGACCCTAGGGCGGACACTGCCTTGTTGATCGAGCTGGCAGTGTCCACCTCTGCCCTAGTTAGGGAAATGTCCTCGGGGTTAGTGAGGATTGCGCTCGAGTGCGAGCGTGCATCCCATGCGCCACCCGCGCGTGGTGGTAAACACGGGTCTACTAAGTTGTTCCTAGAGCCCGTGTGGACTATGTATTGCAATGGGAGGAAGTGTGGGTACGCGACCTCACGCGCGTGTACAGAGTTCGATTGGTACGTGCTAAACACGGTTCAGAGTGTTTCAGTCGGGGCGGGAGTGATTCCTTTGGTGGAGAACCAAACCGGGTCCGGTTTAGAAGGGGAGTTGCTTTACATGCGAGCCAAGTTCGAACGAGTTGTGGGAAATCGTGACTCTGAAGCTTTTTACATGTTGAACCCTGATGGTAATGGTGGTCCTGAACTTAGTATATTTCTTCTTAGGTTATGATCGTCAATTCGTCATTATCATGATCAAAACTTCTCTTCCTTACCAATTATCCGTTGTCATACGTTTATTTCGTAAGCCTGATATGATTTTCAGCTGCGAATTTAAAATCTCTAGTTAAGTTGATCATTGATTATTCTCACCTATATCCAAAGACAAATGCGAAAAATGTATTTAGGGTAATGATTACTGTTTAGCCATACTAATATGCAAAAGATGGCGGAAAGTGATTGGTTGCATACTTTAATTAGTGTCCATTTGACCTTGTGTATGTTGTAGCTTATCAAAGGTGTTGCTTAGCTTGTTAGCGTGGCCATGTGCTTTTGTTAATAATAGTACTAGTCCTTTCATTCGATCATCATATAGTTTACGTTCTTTACTTTTATGCTAATTTAGTTAGGCAACTAATAATTTGTCGTGGAAGAAGGCGTTTGATGAATACCACATATTAATTAATGAAAGTATAATTAAAGGATATAATTTCAACTTCTGCATTATCGGCGTGTTACATGCCCCCACATAGGCGATTTTCTTTTTTTTGACAACTATAAACTGCAAGCCATATGGGTGATTTGGTGAGAAAATCATTTCGGAAATAAATCAGGTTGCTTATGTAACACATTTGCCAAGTGGAAGAAAGGAAGGCTGACATATACTCCCATAGTCCCACATAGATGACCTATAAATACATTAACAGTTTAACACCCAAGTCTCAAGGTTAGTTTAGATTGAGAGTTGCTTTTTTTTTTTGAAAGGAGATTGAGAGTTGCTTAAGCTACCTATTCCCAGAAAAGCTAATTTTAATGGCTGGCCTTCAAAAACCTCAACTATATTCATGGCTTGTAGTGTCAACCCATTTGCCAACAAGCTATCATTTTCATATTTCTGTAGAAAAAACATTTTGCAATGACAACACTACAGAAGGCAATATACCTCCAATGTACTGCGAACTACTTTTCCATCACAGTTTACTATGACATCTCTAGGCCGTATCCCAGAATGATAAGCTGGGGAATCCTCAGCAACCTGTTTAAACAAGCAAAACAAAAACGCAGCTACATATTAACTTTAGTTCTAAATCATCTACTCCCTCCTTGTTCTAAACTATTCTCTCTCGTCAAACATCTTCTATTTCCGGCGACAATGGTGGCTAGTGGTGGTGCATTTCGGGGTAGGGGCGGCGATCAAGTGTGAGGAGCAAGGAGGTGTGTGGAGGATTACTTGAAGGAAAAGTTTGAAGGGAGAGAGAGAAAAGGTCGTGACCTATAAGGAGCGGGTGGCCGAAGTGTGGTCGTGGGAGGGGGGCGAATAAGCCGCATATGGTGGTCGTGGTGGCGGTGGCCCAGGAGGGGTCGGTGCTAGGTGCGGTGATGAGGCGGCAGCTCCGTGGGTTTTTGTTTGTTTTTAATTTATTTTATTAGTGGTCAATTTGTTTAAAAAAAATCAAACTCATTAAAGGGCTAACAGTGTTATATTCCGTTAGTGAAAAACACCAAAAAATTACATTTTACAAACCTTGGGGGTATTTTGGGAATCTCGTAAATAAGAGGGGTATACTTGAAAAACTCGGGAACCTCTGGGTATATTAGAAAATTTCTCTTCATTTAAATGTTTGATTATTCGGGTATGACTCATATGAGTCATTTCAGTTTGGGGGTCTGTTCGGGTCCGGGTCAATATTTGGTCAATATCGGGTTCGGGTCGGGTCATTTCAGGCTTCAGGTTGAATTCAGAATACAAATTCGAGTCAAATATTTCGGGTCGGATGTTCGGATCTGGGTCAGTTTTGCCAGGTCTACTCATATGGACCTTATCTCTTTTAAGTCGGACCCAAATATATGACAGTTGCACCCTTGAAAGTTATGGAAATTTTAACCAAAATAATCCCAACTTTCAATTTACTTCTGAAAATAATCCCAACTTTATATTATACCAAAATAATCTCAAATTCGGGTTGTGTCTCCTCAAAATGGTCCCTTATGACCTACCACCTATTCAACATGTAATATTTGCATTCTTATTTCTTTTCAAGTCATAAAACGCCACCCTTAAGTCCTCTCTCCTCCTTTCCCGCGCCACCCACCCCAACCCCTAAACTAATCCCAGCTTTGCCGCCTCCGCAAGTGTTGCCGCCAAATCACCAATACAACTCCGGCATTGTAGGCCGGCCAGACCTTTCATCTGTGGTCACGTCAACCGACAATGAAGATGGTGGTTGCAGCAACTGCGGCGGGGTAGTGGTGGCTCGGGTAGGGGCCTGGGGGTTGGGAGGAGAGAGTAAAAAGTAAATTGGAATATTTTTTTATAGTTAACTGATCTGCCCATTTTGAACGTATCGATTTGATGGTTTTTATATTGCTTTTACAGTCAAAATGATGTAATATACCTCTAACTTGCGTTAGGGTATCATGGACAACATTTCTATGTGTTTTTGGCTATTTTGGCAATCTTTTGGAAGCGGACATTCATTTGGAAGAGATTTGGAGCTGATTTGCAGAAGATCAACTTTTGAGCTTCATATCTCTCAAACCGTTTGGAATTTTGCAGTGAAACCACTTGGAGATGATTCTTCATGTTCTTAGCTTTCCAGTAAGTGGTTACACGCCTTCAACGGACAAGTAACGAAGAATCTGCAGCCTTTTAAAAAACCGAGGCAGGAACATTTCGCGGCCCGCGCTGAAGTCTTGGCGGACCGCGATGAAGGGCGTCAGAGCCGGATCCAGAGATTTCTGGCGGTCCGCGACGGACTCTAAGGCGGACCGCGGCAAGGCATGGCGGCCCGCTGTGACATCCTTGGCGGGCCGCGAGTCATGGACTTTCCGTTTTCCGTAATTTTCTATTTTTCGTTTTTCCTAGACTATATAAATAAAACCCCGACCCTAGGTATTAATAACTCAGACTTTTGAGAAGAAAACAAGGGTTTCTATGGATTGTATGAGGAGCTAATTTCTTTATTTTCTTGATCGATTAATCGAAGCATTGCATTGACAATATCGTGAGTTTGATCTATTCATTCTATTACTTTCAATTATAGTCTTATCTTTGATTCTTATTCTATACAATTATCTTTTGTGATTGCTAGGTGCGCAACTAGTCTATTGCTTAGGTTGATTGTTTGCTAGTTTTAATTGATCAAAGGAATTCATTGTTTGATTGATTTTTACATTGTAGCATTCCCCGATTCATTGATTTGCATGTAATCATGGCGGGTTACACCGAGTGATTTGTTCGCTTGGATCATATGGGGTGGGTGATGGAAAGAGAACCAATGCAGAGGTAGATGTTTCCTTATCAATTTCCCACTTTGACAAATAGAAGAATGCTCTAGAAACTCGCCACGAAGGTTGTGATGTTAGCTTAGCTATTTTAAGTAGAAATATAGATAAACAAGGAATAACACTACATTTGAGTATTAACGCAAAGATTAGGATCCGAAAATGTATCTTCTTAAGAAATTAGATAATACATACTCGTCCGAAAAATTATTCTACAACTTTACGTATCTAAATCTTGTAAGTTGATCTAACGTGATCAACAAAGATCCTACAAAAGTTTACTGGTATTACAAAATGATGACAATGCTTTTGACTGCTAATAATACCAACAAGTTCCCCGGTGCCAGACTTGAATAAGGGACATCCAGAAGCACCTGACTGGTCACCAAAACCGTTGATCTCAACAAATGGAATATGCGGGTGCAAATCGTGAAAAGCTATCAGACGGCTCGGTCATACAAGCGACAGTGCGATAGTTTTGATCTCGTAGATTAGTCGGGTTGTTTAATAGAAGACTATGTTTTCATCGTAAGAGTATCGATTATACTAGGCAAGTTGACATTTTTAGGAAAATCAAAGGTAACAAGTTCTGATTTTTTGGAATACATCAAATCATTTTGATGAACGTCAGATACGTTCATCACAAACAACTCGTACAACATCACCAAGAGGTACAAAATCAAACACTTCAGCTTCAGATTTAGATTCGTTTACTACTTGTAAGAGGGCAAGATCAAAATGGGGGAACTTTTCTACCAACTTTATTTTTCTAGCAAACAAATCCACCTCGTTAACCGACTTAGCACTAATCAAACAATTGTCCTTGTGAACATTTGTAAGTTCTACAACATGCGACACAGTTAAGATTAATCCGGTAGGGTCTATACATAAACCACCACCCTTCACCGGATGAATAGCTACACTTTCATTACTGTGAGCTGTCTCAATATACCACACAGCATTTTTCAGGTTCAAATGATCCATACCTACAAATGTTTAAGCAACAAAGTTGAGTTTCAACTTTTTATTCTCAGCATTCACGAAAGCCTAAAACATAAACAACTCAATCTGAAGAATCATAATCATGCATCACTCCACCAGGATGACAGGATTTCCGGCGGCGAACTCGAAATCGGCTCTCTCAGAGCCAACTGTTCATTTTGATGAACGTATCGAAACAACTCAACATCATCATAAATGGTCCATTATTACAACGAACCATTTATGATAGTATTGTAGCGTGCCAAATGGACTTATGAAGTAGAATTACCGAGTGCGTAAACTAGTTACTTACAAAAAGTGGCCTCATATATATGAGTAGCTTACAAAAACTCAGGGGAACTAGGAGCAAAATTTACAATGACTTCTACGGCATGGGGAAGTTAACCTGACCCGTAAACTTGGAGTAGGTCATCCCGAACACGCTCTCATGAATATAAGCATAGACCACGTCATCTTCTCGGACCAGACTTAGCTCGGAACCTAGGTCCACGTAAGCAAAAGTCTCGTCCGGTGTCCGCCGAACCACCCGATAAATGATGATGCCGAACTGCGGAAACGCACCTAACCGATCGCAAGCCTCTGTCGTCGGCGCGCCACCAGCCACCTCCTTCAACGGGGAGCCATGTTCCGATGACGTTCTACAAGACACTAATCATATGGATCTTACTTGTGAAACATATGGATCTTACCCGAGATACATATGGATCTTATGTGAGATACATATGGATCCTCCCAAATGATGTCGCCGCCGGAAAACTCGTCGCAAAATGTTCTCACGTGATTTTGAATTTTTTTGATTTTTTTGTTGAATTTTTAAAATTCATTTCAATTGTTGTAAGATCCATGGATTATATTGGTGAGGTACATGAATTATAGTGGTGAGATCCATGATCTTCCCTCGTAAAATCCATGGGTTGATTGGTGGGTTACATGGCGGTCCTACTGGTGGCTGTGGACTGTGGTGGTGGAGATTGGTGATGGTTGTTGGAAGGTGAAGTGGGTGGGTGGGTCGGGTTGAAGAAGTGTGAGGAGAGAGAAACTGATTTTTTGGGGTTTGATTTTTTTGTTTTTGTTTTTGGGCCAATGTCGTTGCGACACGTGTCTCGGACCACAATGTTATATGTGGTCTGTGGAGCACGGTATAACAACTGTACCTGCCATGGCAATTGGTAGAGGCAAGACCTTGGGAGGTTACATGGGCGTCGACGTAATTCAATTGAGAGTCACGCTAGTGTGTCACGTTTGTGGTTTATTGAGTCACACTAGTGAAATACCCGTATCGCGTACTCGACACGGTTATTATGGGGCCGTAATTTTACCTTCGCCCATCATATTACTAATATCACCCGTTACATTCCCAAATTACCCCAAAACTCGATCTATTCTCAATACTTACAAGTGACTACTCCGTATAACCCACTAAACAACCCAAACTATCATAATATAAAGTGGCTCGGTTACTCGGGTATCATAACTCGGGTCGGGTCCTTGTTGGGTATGGAACCCGTAACGGCGTAGAGTATAGTAGTATTTCTCTCCTCAAACGTATCATATTTCGGGTCGGGTCTCTCTCTCTCTCTCTCTCTCTTATTTGACGACGCGGGAAGGGAAGGGAAGGAAAGGGAAGTCATGGCGATGGCGGGTAAATTCTTTGTAAATTTAATTAATTTTATCTTTTCCCTCGTCATGTTTAATTTAATTAATTAATTTACACTGGTAGGTTCGAAAAAGCGGGAGCATGAGGATGATACATCAGAGATTGTGGACGAATCAGAGCTGGATATTAGCACTCGATTCGCCGCCGCTAAAGCTTTACCTAGTGTCGTCGGCATCAGCTCCCGTAATCTCCCCGGTAATCTCCCTAATTAATAAATTAATTAATGTTAATTAAAATTTGAGTGTGTAATCAGTAAAATTGATTAATTAAATTGTTGATCAGATGATATGGCCGAGTACACAGTTAGGTCTCGAACACTGAGGTACCCCAAAAAGAAAATCGAAGCCGAGGGAGGAGAACTTGTGTTTTGGGGTTCAGGGATTATCATTGAATGCGACCGAGACTCGACCATTATTACTAGTTATTCGAGCATTATCATTAATTAATTAATCAATCCCGTAATCTCCCGTTAATATCTGTGGTGGTGCAGGTTGATGTGTATTTATGGGATGGGAAGGTATGTAATGGTAAAGTGGTGGCTTGTGATTTCCATTATAACCTTGCTGCTCTAAAGATAGAAACCAACTACCCGTTACCAATTGCTGCTGTAAAAGGTTTGGATAATGTTGTTCCTATCTATTATTCGTCCTCCGAGGAGCTTCAACTAAAACGGTTTCAGCTGCGTCATCATTCTAAATTATTTAAGATATCTCCTGAAACCAAGATAGTAACCCTTTCCCGCACTTGTAGTCCACTCAATGCCCATCTTGTTGGTTGTGGTGTTTTCGGGTATGCAAGCTCATATCAACAATGACATTACTCCCGATGCTCCTAAAGCTCTCTCTCCTCTAGCAGGGCAGGGCAAGGGAAAGTTTGATTTATTTCAATTTTCTTCTTTGTTCAGGTCAACTTCGTGTGATGCCGAATTGGATTGTAATGAGCTTTGTTGGGTAAAGGACAGCAATCATCCAGTTAAACTCTCTATCTCTATCTCCCTGTTTTCTTGTCTCTCCTACTCGGAGAATGTGTAATGTCATTTGTGCTCTTGCTTTAGGAAGAATATCGACTGTGATGATCATGATTCCTTTGCTGCATCAAAACCCTGGCTTACATGTTATGTCTGTAGACACGTCTTTCTGCAGTGTACTATCATACTTGTTAAGTCATGTGAAGTGGCTTATCTACTAATATATGTTTATCTTCTTTTGTAGGAAAGGGATGGAGGAGCAGTTGTAAACCAAACTGGAGAATTCATAGGGCTCATGTTTTATGATTGTCCTTTCTTACCAATTAACGTAGTTTCACGTTGGTGGAAGCATTTTAAAAGTTGCGGGTGAGTTATTCACTTATTCCAATTCCTTGCATCTGCATAATCTTTTTTTTTTTTTTTTTTTTTTTTTTTGAGTTAAGTTATAGACAAATATCTGATACATGATAATTTAGATGATCTAGTGACACTTTTACTGTTTGTATTGTCAAAACAAAATGGTGTGGAATCAAAGAAGTCTATCCGTAGACACAGGATTATTGTATGACATAGTATTAATGGTGTTCATTTGACTCCTTCAAAGTCAAATAAATCTGTCAAGTAGGTCTAAAACTTCAAGGAGGAAGCTATGCAGCTAATAGTCGATGTCCTTAATAAGATTGATACTATAGGCTTTGTGCTCTCTATATGGAAAATGCCAATTGGTGGTAATGGGGACTTCATTTTGTTTTGGGGCTGCATCAGTTTGGTGGTAGTGCTAGTTTATGTTGTTGGATCTTCTGAGTTGAAAGTTATATCCTCTATATCTGCAAGTCCTTTGAGGTTGTATTTCGGGAAAGAGCAGTATTCTAAGCTGTGTTGATTGGACTCAGTTATAAGTCACTAGCTTTATGAATACTCTTAGCAGCGTCGATTCTAGTTATACGAATTTGTTTTACGTAGTAGTCCTGCGACTATAAGTCTCTACCTCGATGAATTTTCTTAGCAGCAAAGATTCTAGGTGTAAACCTTGATTCATGATGAGATTGTCTCCTTGTTTTATGCTTTCAAAGACTCATGTAAGATACCGCCTATCGAAGAAAAAAAAATGCTGCTTTCAGGACATCAGTGCTCTGAGTACAAATTCTTACATCACTAGACAGCTAATCCCGCAACTAGGAAGTGTGGTCTCAGTGTAATAATACTGCGCTGTCCATGTTGTCGCTTGCTAGAACATCACTCTAATTCTGAGACAAAGTACCTTAGTCCTGAGGTATTACAAGTCATTGGCCAAGCATCACTGTGAAGCTAATGATTTGAAGGGTTTTTTATCACCAAACCTGTGTGATTGATTTAAGATCAAACTCATTTTCCCAAACTTCAACTTTGTGATTTACTTTTGAAACTACCTATTTTCCTAATTTTTATTTTTTTGAGTGGCGTAAAGATGTTTAGTTTCATTATGTTTTGTTGCAAACTTGCAAATACTCATTGGGTTTGTTGTCTAAAGGAACTGTGCATACACATTTGCCATATAATAAAGCCGAGAAATAAAGCCAGATTTGTATAGTCGAGAGACCTTTGCTCCCACTCGCTTATTTGCTCAACTCTGCAAATTTGAAACTATACCTTTGCGATGTCCACATATCAAGCGATGTCGAATTTGTTACTTCTCAATAAATAATTTCTCATCATTGGTCATCCTGTCATAAACATTTATAGAATTGTTTGTTCCATGCAGGCAGTACCATCGGCCTTGGCTTGGTGTGGAAGTTGCCAATCTTCATTCATCTTGTTTTGATTTTTTGGTAGAGTTTATGAGAAAGTTCCCCAATGTTGCCACAGGTGTTGTTGTAACAAAGGTATGTTGTCAATCTTGCTTTTATATCAACTTTAATGAACTTTCTTTTTTCCCTGCTTTAGGTAGTACTGACAATGATGATGGGCGTTTCTGACATAATTGAAATGTTTGGTTTAAGCTTTCTCTCCTCCCAAGCGTTTGTGCTTGCTTTGTTTCTATTTTCTTTTCCTTTTGCTTTTGTGGTGGGAGGGAGATTAATTTGGGGAATCAGGGTGAAAGGTTTTTGTGCTGGATAAGGGCATATGCGGTGGTATGTGTGGGAGAGATAACGAGCTTGCTTGACACCTCCTTCTAAATTTAGACGTCTTTCTTTCCTATGGAGGTGATTTGTTCAAATGATGAGTTCATCCTTAAAACATTAGGCCTTGGAGTCTTCTCACCTGTGTAGAAGATTAATGCGTAGGTATGATTCTTAGACTAGATAGTCTGCTGTATTGCATGAGCATGACACGACCAGAAACTTCCAAAGGAGGCAAACTCTTTAAATAGAAAAGGGCGTAGTTTGGCTGACGACATATAAAAGATCTTTTAATGTATAAAACCATTGTTTCTAGGAAAGCTATGGACTGATGTATACACGGACTGATCCTTTTCTGGTTTCGGGACGGTTATTCTCTTTGCTTCCAGAAATGTATGTATATACTATATATGTAACTGCCTCTCTGTTTTGCTTGTCATCATTTGAACAGGTTGCTGTAGATTCACCAGCTTATTATTCTGGACTACGTTCCAAAGACGTCATAGTAAACTGTGATGGCAAATTAGTTCGCAGTACACTGGAGGTATATAAGTATATTGACTTCTGTAGTCTTGTCATTGCACGATGTTTTTCGGGTACAGCAATATGTTAGTGATAATGTTAGTGTTACAATTTCCTTAGCACGTTTCTTTTGGTTTACTCACTGTAGCTCTTTGTAGGTAGAAGATAATCTGCATCCCATATCGTACTTGCATCCACTGATAATGACATCAATTATATAGTTAATTATTTGCGTTGCAGTTCTTCGATTTAGTATGGAA
The DNA here is from genome assembly GCA_963457585.1 of Spergularia bocconei. Taxonomy (NCBI): domain Eukaryota; kingdom Viridiplantae; phylum Streptophyta; class Magnoliopsida; order Caryophyllales; family Caryophyllaceae; genus Spergularia; species Spergularia bocconei. Next base: position 250,981 of record OY734946.1, on the reverse strand, counting down.
CAGAGTAAGAGGAGAACATGTAGAAGTCCATGTTTTAAGAATGACTGATGGTGAAACAGTGAAGCTAAGCCTTACTGTCGGAGAGATCACCCCGGATAAATTTTATCAGTAAGTAAAAGAAGTTTTATGACCTTTAATACCGTCTAATTACTGCATTGGTTGGCACCTTATCATTGATGTATGTTGTGTAATTTATCTTACAATACCACAACCCCGTGCAAGCTCCAGCTCACCACTTGATTCTGATCTTGTAGGTGGCACCGTACTTTTTGGAAGGTGTTCCCTAAAGCTAATTGAGAAGGCCTTTTATCTTTGGGTTCGGGAACATTTCGCCTTCCGGACGGATATATTTTTCCCACATATGTTGATCTAAAGGCTAGCTTATACTAGTGGCAAGAGAGTTGAGTTGTAATCAAGGTTTTTTGAAGCTAGACATTAGAAATATACATCTTTCGCAACTGTCACTTCAACTATCCCCTGGTATCAATGTATTTATATGTACACACGTAATTTGATTGACTTTGAACGCCCCAGTTTCATGTCGACCTCTTTTAAGCAGATTTAGCTCTCGACAGATTTTCCAGTTTTCCTTTTTTTTTTTTTTTTTCCCGGTTACATATATTCCAGATTTGTGATCGTATTGTTTCAGCTTATTAGTAAGCTTGACAATTTAAGAAAGCAAGCTACTATCAATGCGGGACTATGGAGGAGTGCATAGCGTACACTGGCCGTAGGAGTTGTTCTTCTGTCTCAATAGGCATTCGGTCTATGAGTTACTCGATTCTCTATCAAATTTGAGACAGAGAACTTTAAAAGGTTATGATTTGGCTAAAATTTTGAAAATATAAATGAGAGATTAAGAAAATAGGATTAGTGAACACAAACTAAAAGCAAGCAAGGTGGTGGAATAAGTAGCTTTCAGTATGATTCGTTTGGCAAAGTTGAGCTGTGATTATAAGATAGCCTGTAGGATTAACATTAATGGTGTCAAACTTGTTAGAATCGTATACACGTTACATCATGTGAAAGACTCGATATTCTCGTTCCTTTAAACAACAACACTGAGACTCGAATTAAACGGAACCATGTAAGAAGATATAAGGTTGCGAAGATATACCCCAATCAAGGTTGAGAAGGAGTTAATGTGACTTTTTATATAAAAAGTTGCGAAACAAAATCATACAACAGTACTGCATAATCTAATCGTCCCGGAACTACTATTTTACAAGTGCACACAACTTACTTAGCCCCGGAACTCCTATTTTACAAGCCCTGATTAATCCTACTCAACAACCTTTAACTTTCCTAACATGATCAACGAAAACCTTGAGAAAGTTGACTGGGATAACGAAATGATGACAATACTTTAGGAAAGTAAAAATACCAATGAATTCCCCGGTGTCGCATTTGAATAATGGACATCCGGAAGCACCTGGTGTTCTACCATACCCGCTCACCTGAACTAGCGGAAGACCAGGGTTGAGATCATGCAATGAAGTGTCGATCTTTTCGACGGCAGAAGCGACAGTCCTATACTCTTGGTCTTCCAGGAATGTGGGGTTGTTGTTAAGAAACCCAGATGATAGCATTGTGGTCTTATCAGTTACATCGGGTAGGTTCACACGATCTAGAAAGGGATAAGTAACGACACCTAGTGTCTTAGTAAACAACAGGTCATTTTGGTGAACATATCCAAAGACACGTTCATCGGTCATGACCTGAACAGCATCAGCAATTTCCACAAACTCAAAAACTTCATTTTCGGTTGTTTGTGAAACCCTAAACAAAGCTAGGTCGAACCAAGGGTAATCTTCTATCAATTCAACCTCTCTATCAAACAAGGTGTCATCTAGACTCAATTTAGCACGAATAATACATGATTTTCTATCAAGATCTTTGACGGCTAAGACATGTGATGCCGTTAATATCAATCCCGTAGGATCGATACAAACACCACCACCGGTCGTTGGATGATGTTTTACATCCTTCTCGTCTTTAGGAGCTGTCTCTATAAACCATACCTTTTTCTTCAATTCCGAAAGATCCATCTCTACAAATTTATAAACACCAATTTCGATTCACATTTCTGAAATCTTTGATAAGGGGCAAAGCAATATCACAGAGAACAAATATAATCGGAAGAAGTCAAAAGAAATAGTAGCGCACAATTAGCTGATAAAATCCATTTGAAACACCAATCACAGCAGCAGCAGCATCATCATATCATCCCCAAACTCATACAATTGACATCATAATTATATAATTATCACCCCCAAATTGCATACAATTAACATCATGATTATAGCATGATCACCCCCAAATTGCACACAATTAACATCATGATCACCCCTAAATTGCACAATTAACATCATTATCACCCCCAAATTGCAGAATTAGAATCATGATTATATCATTATCACCCCCAAATTTGACAGAAAAATCATTAAAACCGCAAAATCATCGAAAAACAATAACAAAACCATAAAAATCACATTACGAAAAAAGAGGTACGGTAAAAAAAATGGAGAAATCGACGGCGAAAAATTACCAGAAAGTTCGGAAACGGAAAACCTAGGGTTTCGTGAGGAGAGAGAAAATGGAAGTGAGGAAGAGTGACGGAGAAGCAGCTTCTTGGAATGTGATGTGCTCACTGCTCACTGCTGCTCACTGCTGACTGCGCGAGGAGAGAAAAAAGGAGTTGTGTTCTTTGTTTCAAAAATCCAAAGATTAACGTTTCCAAATGGCCCAAAGAACAAAAGAGAAAGTGGTACTCGAAGCACACCGTAGTACTCCGTAAGAGTTCTAAATCTATTTTGTTGATGAAGATTTTGTTTAGATTGTTTTGCTCGAATGTTTCAATACGAAGCCGAATTTTAAGAAGAACACGCTTTTTTCCGATTGTTTTGAAAATTGTGCCGTTTAATACTCGGTGTGTTTGATCCAGCACCGTTTATTATTCTTTGTTGAAAATTCACCTTAAGAAGTTTGAGAACTTTCTACTTGTGGCCATTTTAGATTTCGGTCTGAATTCAAATTAAATAATCTAGGTCAAAATTTTCAAACAAATGGCGCGATGTGAACCATAAAAGGTTAATTGGGAGCAAAACATGTTTGAGGTTGGGCTAGCCGGCTAGGTCTTAATAAATCATTGGTTCAAACCCATGCTCATCCTCTGTTGTTACGTGGTACGCTTGTATTTTGCCGATTTGCATGTGGTACCCAATGTTTTGCAAAATTGTATAAAATACCTTCAAATTTTAATGTTTGCACACGCTACCCTAAACTTAGCCATCTCATTAACACCGTCAACTTTTTTTTTTTCAAAAAAAAAAAAAGAGAATTAATTAACGATGTAATGTTTTCTGGACTGGTATCGATAGGTTTTCTAAGTCAGTAATGGTGTAATGATATCAGTCACAGTTTTCGCTCAGGACACAATTCCATAAGCCTTTTTGGTTAGCATAATGGCTTGATAATAAGGATAGAAATAATGGCATTGGAGAGGGTTGTGGGAGAGACGGAACCCATGTGGAGGATCGAGTGGGACTTCATTTTGTTTCCATTGTTTGATTTTCAAACTTTAAGAATGTGTCTCACTACTTTTCTCTTGATTCTTATTATGACTTTTTCCTTCTTTCTTTTTTGAAAAAAGACTTTCTTTCTTAGTATTGATTTTCCAACTTTTCTTTTCTAATGTGTTTGAGTACTTTTTCTCTTGATTCTTCTCTATTTTTCCCTCATTTGTTTGATTTCGGAGCAATTGTATAGTTCTATTGTTTTATTTTTGGACTCAATGGCGATTGCAGATAACGATTTAGCTGACCTCCAATCATTTTAGGTTGTTGTTGTTGCCTTGTGTCATCTAACAGTGCAATTCACAATTACATGTTTTATGCGGTGCTAATTGCACTTGTCATTGGCTACTCTATGTTTCATTCTGTTACGCTTGTATCTTTTGTCCATCTATAGTAGTTTTTTGTAGATAAGAATATCTGCACCACGTACTTGCTGGGCGACAAGCCAAAGATCATTGTTGAGTTACCTGTAGTTTGCCTTCCTTTTTAATTGTGACGATGCTTGTTTTTTCTTTTGGGAAAGAGATGTGAATTTTTTTGGGTAATTTCTGGGCTAAATTTTTAGGATTTGGGGAAGATGATATGAAAGAGAAGAAAGAGGAAAGGAGTTAACTTGACGTTAACAATTGGATGGAAAATTGGGGTGAGTACCTGATTTTTACAAAAAAAGTTGATGGTACCCATTTTCACCCATCACCCAAAGTTCAGTACCCAATTTAGCACTTAACTCGGCAAAATCATGAACCTAAAAATCTATAATATGGCCTAGTGGAGATGCAAGTATATACGTAGATGTATTTAGAGGACAGAGTTGGGGGAAAATTATCTGCCAATAACCAAATTTTCACTATTAGCTTCTAATACTCTCGGAAATTGTTTTTTTTCAGGTGGCCACGACCAATTTGAAAGGTATTCGCTGACACGGATAGAGAGTGAACTACTAGAAGGGGTTGCACTTATCAATACATTTATCGTCTATGTTTTTTGGTTCCTTTGTAACCTCATCGACATTTGTTCATTGAGAATGTTTTGTTGTAAGTTGTAAATTTGTAATATTGTATCCCGCACACGGTCATTTGGTTTTAATTTATCTAATTTGTTTATTTTTGCAAAAGATAGGTTTTTTTTTTATAGCAAAAGATAAATTACTGGCTGTGTTTTTGGAGCTAGGGGGTTATTATTTATTGAGCAGAAAGTCGACGGAGACCCCAACCAAACCAATCTCCTCTCTAACCCCCAAGTTGGTAAGTGATAGCTTATCAAAGTGAGCTACCATTGTACCATACCCACTTTGTGAATCTGCTAATCTCCGGACGTATCTAGAGTAATCGATTTTGGGTCTCTAAATTATAACTTAGTGATAAAATTGGTGTTACCGTAGATTGGTCTCTGTCGTCTTTCAAGGGTACAAATCGGAATTAAAAAACGGGCATATATTGGTAAAATAGATTGAAATTTCCACGGTATAAAATAAAAAATGATCGGGATGAAAAAACGGGCGGTATAAAATAAAAAATGATCGGAATTAAAAAAGCAGGCATATATTGGTGAAGTAGATCGAAATTTCCACGGTATAAAATAAAAAAAATGATCGGAATGAAAAAAACGGGCATATATTTGTAAAAGTAGATATAAATTTCCACCGTATTGAGTGAATGCAAGAATCAAAGGGTGCCGATTCATTTCATTGTGATTCATCAGTTAGCCTTTGACAATAAGCTCGACTTCTTAGCTAGGACTGTCGGATGGGGGAGGGGAGATTGAGGATACACACACAGAATCGTGAGCTTATTTGTTTGGAAACGTGGGGAATCGTTGATGGTGGCAAAATGGTCCTTTAGGGAGGGTTCTGAATTAGTTCCTGTCTTTGTTATATATGGTAAATTCTGAGACCAGGGCTGGTGATTAGCTCCTAGTGTTTCAGCTTCTGTTCACAGTTGGCTTGATCATAGGTTCCCTTTCCCATGTTTTTATATGGGTCGGTGTCTAATACATTTTTTTCGGTTGTGATTGGCACTGGCAATAAGCTACTCTTTTAGTTTACTTGTATTCGGCCTGAATCTTATATTTTAACACACGTTCAAACATATCGTAGCCTAATGACATATTTTTTCTTCTTCTAGGGTGCTAAGGAAAAGACAATTGAGTTATCTGAGTCAATGGCAGTGATAGGAGGTCGACCTGGAGTCATATGGGAAGAAACATCTACAGGTAATTGGGTGGACATAGTTATTAGTTGCAGTGATGGCTGGGTATTGTCTTTTCTGGAGTTGTATTAAGCAGATACATTTTTTAAGATCCATCTCATAACTAATACTTGCTGCTTCCTCTCATGCATAAGGTCAAAAGTTATAAATGCTTTTTTTATACCAGTTTGAATCAGGGAACATGGACAGGGTTGTCATTTTCACCGATACCTCAAAATATATATGAGTCAGGCATAAGCATTCTTTTCAAGCCTCTTGTCATGCCATTTTGTTTATAGAGCTACCTTCTGTGTTTCAGCTCTGACTTTGGGAAAGGAGGTCGAGGGCAATCTCATTCCGGCATACATGGTTCAGGTAGTCTTGTTTTTCATGGCTGTTCTTCCTATTCCGGGCATAAACTTGTTTGGTTGTGATTAGTTAGCCATTGATACTAGGCTCTTCTTCCTATTGTGGCCATAAACTTGTTTGGTAGTGATCAGTTAGCCTTTGACAATAAACTCGACTTCTTATCTAGGGTTGCGGATGGGGCAGGGGAGATGAAGCATACACACAAAACCGTGAGCTTATAGTTCCAAATTAGTCTGATTAGGGGACTATTCAGTCTCTTATTTCTTGTCTCCCCTATTTTGGAGACATGGGGAATTGTTGACGGTGGCAAAATGGTTCTTCAGGGAGGATTCTAAATTGATGCCTGACTGCCTGTCTTTGTTATGTGGTGGATTCTGAGACCAGGGTTGGCTATTAGCTCGTAGTGTTTCAGTTTCTTTTCACAGTTGGCTTGTATCATAAGTTCCCTTTCCCATGTTTTTAAATGGATCAGCGGTCTAATATAATTTTTGGTTATGATCAGAGGATTGTTAGGCACTGGCAATAGGCTACTCTTTTGATTTACTTGTATTCAGCCTGAATCTCAGAGAGTATATTTTAACATACGCTCAACATATCGTGGCCTTACAGCAATTTTTCTTTCTAGGGTGCTAAGGAAAAAACAGTTGAGTTATCTGAGGCAATGCAAATGATGGGAGGTCCTCCTAAAGTCATGTGGGATGAACTACAGGTAATTTGATTGACACGGTTAATAGTTGCAATGATGACTATAATGGCTGGGTATTGTCTATTCTTGAGATCTATTAAGCAGATGCAGTTTTACGATCCACCTCATAACTAGCAGTTGCTGCTTCCTCTCATGCATAAGCATTTTTTCCAAGCCTCTCACAGTGAAAGTCATTGTTTGGATATGGATGTCCTCTTTTACTATGATCCCTGTTCTGGTGCCTTGTAACTATATAAGTTCACATTTTTTTATTTAAACTATAAAATATAACTTCTGCTTGACTTTTGCAATCAAGCTAGGTTTGATAAAGGCTGTCAATCTAAATTAGTATTAATACCTAATTAAGTTGCACTTAAATTGTTTCTTCGTAAGAGACGCCTCCTTACTGGCAATGTCCTCTGTAGGAATGTATCCTTTGGTTAAACACGCCATTATGTACGTTCTGCCAGTCTACAGATCTTAGCTTGTATGATTTAGAGAAGATTTGTGTATGTTGAAGTAAGCTCTATTAAAGTATCTTGAGTTATTGTAATTAGTAACCTTGAAATCATAATCTTTGTCACACATCTGACTATCTGAGTGAGGGCTGCAGTCCACCTTGTCTTTATAAACCAAATGATGACTGCTTTATATGAGTATATGAGTTAGAGATAAGGATCTGTAAAACTGTTACATACCCTACTATGTGATTTGAATTGTTTTCTGTACGTGTCTTGAGGGGCTGAGCTCTTCGATGTCAGACTGCTGCAGCCATGGGTTCACCTGCATGATCCTATATAGGCTTTCATACACTGTTATCTTTGCCTTTATTCCCCACAAAATAGAATTGGTGACAACTCCTTTTGCAGGTACCTTTGCAGGTGGATTTGTCGTTGGTCACATAGAGATAGAACAGAACAAAGTAAGAAGCACAAAGCATGCGAACCTTGAGGAACTACCACGGCTCGCTAACGTAGATAAATTTAACTCTTCTTTTGGGGGCTCTCATAGTTGATATGAAATCTTTTGTAGGAATTGCGGGTGTAGTTAACTGTAGTAGTTAGTTGGTCATGTCTAGAGCCGGGCAGAGGCCATCGTAAATTTTGCTCTGAAATCCGGTGAGTTTTGGCAAGATACTCATATATGGGCCAATTTTTGCTGTACTATACTAGTATGTGAGGCCAACTTTAGTAAGTACCAAGTTAAGCCAAGTTTTGTAAGTACCAAGTTAAGCACACTATAATTCTACATACAGTATTCTATATGGCGAAACCTGCTATGCATAGCAAGTCGACGGTTGTATGTTATACGGCTTTGTGTGCTGATTTATCTAGCTTAAGATTAAGAACATTAATGGGCAAATTGCTCGACACAATCTTGGGACTAAAAAATTTCCTCCAGTCTCTGTGTGGGAGCTCAGATCGTATCTCGACTCCCCACCAACTTTTTGTAAATTATTATTGATTTTTAGTGATAATAATAATAAGTTAATATTTGAATAATATTATTCAAAGTGCAACATTTCGTAAGCAAAATAACTGTTAGTTTGCTAAAAATGGAACGAAATGATCCAATTAAGGATTTTTAATTAATTGTAGACGGAGGATATTCAATGGTCAACATTTTATCGAAACATTTTTAATTATTGAATGTTGTACTAACAAAGTTGAAGGGGTAGTTTGGTCAACGTATGTTATTATGCATACCTTTTGATTGTGTAAGTAAAGAGCCTTACAAAAAACCCCCCTTAAACCCTCTCTTCAACATCAATCAATAATTTCTTTTTTTTTTTTTTGAGACAACGTTTAAAATAGAATCAATCAATAATTTCATTCAATCAAAAATTTGCAGAGAAAAGAAAAGAAAAGAAATTGGGTGTGGAGTGTGGAGTGATGAAGAAGATAGGCGTAGTAGGAGGAGGAGGAGGCGTGTTGGTGAAGAAAGGGATAGGAGAGATGGAGTTCTACAAAGGCGCCGGCGTCGTCAACTGGTTTCCCGGCCACATGGCCGCCGCCACTCGCGCCATCCGTTCCCGCCTTAAACTCGCCGACCTCGTCATCGAAGTTCGCGACTCTCGTGTTAGCTCCTTTTCCCCTCTTTTTATTGCATTTTGATTGAATTGATTGAATTGATTGAATTGAATTGAATTGAAATTGAATGTTGGATTGAATTGAAATTGAATTGAATTGATGATGTTTAGATACCGTTGTCGTCGCGAAATGAGGAGCTTCAATCAATGATATCTGGGAAAAGGCGGGTCATTGCTCTTAACAAGAAGGATTTGGCTAATCCCAACATTTTGCCTGTATGTTTTCCTTCTTTTACACGTTTTATCTTCTGGGTTCATTTGGGTTGCCTCTGATTTTGCTTTTAGCTACCAAAGATTGAATCTTTTTCTTTGATTGAGCTGATTTTGGTGTTTAATTAGAGAAGTTAAGCTAAGAAGCTTACACAGTTGTTATTTGTATTAACTTGATGAAGGCAATGAATGGAGAATCACTAGGTTGTACGATGGCCTTTATTATCGATTTTGTAGTCAGTAGTTGAGAATGGGTAAGGAGTTTGGGTGTGGGTTTAATCTCTGTATTGATATTGTGGTTGCAGAAATGGTTGCGTTACTTTGAATCATCGAATGAAGACTGTCTTTCGATTAATGCACATAGCAAGACTTCTGTGAAGAAGGTTAGTAAGGGGAAAAGGTTTGTGCTTTATGGTGTTTGATTGAAGTATGCTGTAGAAAGACTTGAGAATGCTTTGAGGAGTCATTTCTGATGTTGTTATTTGTTGGCGCAATCAAATGAAGCTCTATGTGTCCTGAGAATTTGATCTACTTTTTTTTTCTTTTTTTTTTTTTTTTTTTTTGTAAAATGGCATCCATCCTTGTTTACCCCACGACTTTCTTGCTTCTGTGAAGATAATAGAACCATTTTATATTTTGAGAGTTCAGACAGTCAACTCAAATTTTCTTTTCATGATCAATAGTATGATTGATACAGAGAGAGCCTTACACATTATAATGCCTGTTCTATTCCCACAAAGATCCGTATTACGCTCTTTAGAACTCTGGTGTCTTTTTCTTTTGGAAAAAAAAGATGACATGATTGCTCTTCTCAAAAAAATTTTCTCGCTTTGGTTTGAAGTTGCAAGTGAGTCTGGTAGAAAGTCTTTCAGATTTCATATTGATGCAGAGTACAGTCTACCTGAGGTGTTATTCACTTAATCACTCCTCTGAGCTTGTGGCTATGTAATACTTACAATGTTACAACGGAATGGTTTTGGTTCTTCTGGGAGCATCTCTGTGATTTCTTCTGTTGCCTGTTCATTTGCATTTCTTTGTTGTGTTGGTTTTATCCTTTAACTCGTAGCATACAGCCATACACCTTGATCATCTGATATGAAATGTAATATGTCTCAGCTTTTGGACCTTGTAGAACTGAAGCTTAAAGAGGTAATTTCAAGGGAACCTACACTACATGTTATGGTGGTTGGCGTTCCCAATGTTGGCAAGTCAGCTTTAATAAATTCAATCCATCAGATTTCATCGACACGCTTTCCTGGTAACTTAACTTTTCATAATCTTCCGAACTTTATAGTTTTGAATACTTATGACATTGTAGTTTTAAACTTACCTGGCTTTAGTCATATAACCACTACCTTTATATCGTTGCAGGAGATGAAAAGATGAAACGAGCTACTGTGGGACCTTTGCCTGGAGTTACACGAGATATTGCGGGATTCAAGGTTAGTGTATTTTATTCATCATGTCTTATTAAACTCGTAGAGAGGTTTTCGTATGACCAGAATATACAATTTTTAGATCCAAAGCAAAAACACTTTTTGTCCACGACAAATTTCTCTCATCCTCAGATCTTGTTGATTGCTCACACATTGTAATCACATTTCCCTGTATTGAGTTTTAAATTTGTCTGAGTAGCACAATAAAACAGGGTTCTTTATACACAGATTGCTCATCGTCCTAGCATTTATGTACTGGATACACCAGGGGTGCTGGTTCCAAGTATTCCTGATATAGAGACGGGCCTAAAATTAGCTGCAGCAGGTTTTATTCTTTCCTTAATTTGTTTAAAGTGATCACTGATGTGAGCAATCTTTCTTCACTGTTTTTCGTTGGCTTGAGCTGGGGTAGTATTCTTTCAAATGTATGGGGTCTGGTTTTACTTCTGCAATTTGTCTGGTAGACTTGTCTGCTCACTTTGAAAACTCAACCCAAGTTTGGTTCTAAGGGTATTGCCTTCACTCCATCCAGGACATCAGGCAAAGGTGTTTTATTCTGCCTTTAAATTTAAGAATGAACCTATGAAAAATAAAGGGTTGCTGAACCAATTAAAAGTGTAGTATTAAAATAGGTTAGTGAATGCTTTACGAAAATCTTGGACAACTAGGTGATAGTATGTCATAATACTGAGAAGACTATGGCTATGAATATTGGGGTTTCTTATTAATGTACTATATTATCATTTGATTTAACAATAATCAATAAGTTTCCCACTTCTCTTTTGTGGACAATTGCTGAATGCAATTTTGGATGAAAGTATTATTAACTGTAAAAGGTATTGTCAATGGCCTTTTTGAAATGATTTGGCACTGGACATGTTTGGAAGTCAACACTTTACTTTATGAGTGTGTCAAACTTGTAAGAATAATCGACGCTTTTGCAGGATCTGTGAAAGATTCAGCAGTGGGTGAAGAGCGTATTGCTCAATATATACTTGCTCTTTTAAACAGTCGTGGCACTCCACTTCATTGGAACCATGTGAGAAGGATGAAAGAACATCAGAATGCGTCTGAGGAACAATACGAATACAATGTTAAAGATCTTCTACCAAATAGAAAGAAGCCACTAGATAATTCTGATGTTCGTTACATTCAGGTATGACTTCTCTCAATCTTATAGTTCTCTGTCCTATCAGCAATGTGTTTTGCCGAATTTTTAGGCTTTATTTCCACCTGAAATTTACCCAAATCAAAATGTTCCAAAAATAAAATTACGTCTGAAGGCAGTAAAATGCCTATCCAACTGTGTAGCTTACCAGCCTGTATAAATACACTGAAAAGTGAGATGTTCAACAACCATTAGGAAGTTCAGCCTTGTTATGCAGGTTATCAAATTGTCCCATGACAAAATTCTCTGTATGGACGTAGCCCTCTTCATGCCTCTTGGTTTTCTTCTCTTTTCTGTTCATGCTCTCCTCTTAAAGCATGCCCACATTACCAATGGATAAAAATGCCACTGAGTCGAACTATAAGATATTGATATGCATTGAATGTACAGAACTGGCATGAGTTGGAAAGGATGAATAGAGAACAGATGCCAAGACTATTGTTCTGTCTTATACCATCTGGAATAGGGATGCAGAGATGGGGGCCTATAGTGGGGCATTTAGATATCTCAACCAGGGTCCTGCATTCTGTGTGGTCGCTCTACACCCTACACGTTGCTGTTTCCCTATTTTTCCTCTTATGCAGAATTGCTTTTACTTTCAAATGGATAATGCTTGCGTATGAAAGTTTCTTGCAGTTTTGATGCTTTCTGAGAATGTTAAGGAGTTTTTGTTACTTACAAATGTTGCTGCGCGCGTACTGTAGCCACCTAATCTGTACCCTGTTGACAGGACATTGTGATGGAAGTACAACAGGCACTTTATGCTTCTTTCTCAAGCTTTGATGGCAACTTAGAAGATGAAGGCGACATGGAGAGTCTCATTGAGCAGCAGTTTGAAGCCGTACAAAAGGCATTTAAAATAGCACAGATTGCTTCAGAAGGACGTACAATGGCGGCGAAAAGGTTTCTAACGTTGTTTAGGACGGGTAAACTCGGTCCATTCATCCTTGATGATGTTCCTGACAATTGCCAACCTGTATCTTGATTTATACAGTAAAGTCTAGTTTTATCAGAAGCAGGGTTTTGAAACATTTGTCACAACTTTGGTGAATCATGAAATGGAATATTTTTTCCCTGAAAAGTTTCAGCATTTGGTACCAAACTAATTTAAGAGAGTTTTTACACTAGATTTACTGAAGGGGGAAATGATGATACTTTTTGCAGTGTCAAGGGTGTGTGCAACTTTCTAATTTTTGACTTTCTCTGAAATGCGATTTTACCTGTCAATCATATTGCCTGTCGCTTTGTCAGGGGAGCCTCGCCTTTTCCCGTTCGATTTCACCTCTTTAAACCTCATATCAAGTGCATAGAAGAGAGATGACCAAGTTCAGCCGTTGCTGGGGTTTTGAGTATAATAATTGAGTTGATTCTGGGATTCGACTATTATGGCCAGCATTGGGTTTGTTTCTTGTGATGTTTATAAATTATGAGGATTGAGAATGGTGGTACAGGAGCGTCTATTCTCCGTATTAAAATGTAGAATTTTGGAGCAGAGTTCTTATTTGGGTTGAGGACTTTATTAGGTCTCTCCTATGCAAGACATCACGCGGCAGTAATGTAAGATCTCAAACTATTAAGAGGATCTACAATACTGTGAGAATTGATGGAAGCACAAACATACTAGTTCTATGCTGCTAGAGTTATACATATGGTTATGTAGTTGACGATGTCTTTAATGCTGTAATTTGGTGGCTTGAAGTTCATGGCATTGGAAGAATTGTACTGAGAGCAGCAGCAGGCGTCCAATCCGTACGATAAAGGTATATTTTAAATATATGTATTTCGATTTTGTTGTAAAACAGTGCCTTGGTTCTGCCTTTTTTTTTCTTTTTTCTGGTAGATAAAAAAAGGCTTACCACTTGTGCGGCTTTTCGCTTTGACTAGAGCTTTTATTTTATTGGCTGGTTGTGAATCGTGATTCATCAGTTCGATGGAAGTCCTTGTTTGGTTGTTTGCATATATCAGACAGTGAGACACCATTGTTGCTCATCTCGGAGTAGAATTTTTTGAACAAAATCTATGGTACTGAAATCAATTTTATTTGGGAAACTCTGAAAGAGCCTTTAGACCTTATATGCGTGGATTATAATGAGCCGTAGATGCTAGCTATACTTAGACAGATGCCAAGTAGTGACTGGAGCTGGTGTGCTTGCGTCAAGGCTTGTTGGGTCAAAATTAGTTGAACTTTATGGTCTGGGCGAGATAGAACCCATAACCTTGTTTGGGAACTACAGTGTGGAATGTTTTGGAGGATGAGACCAGGATGGCCCTGGCTGACTGAAGTTGTGCGGGTAAGCCTTTGTTTCCCAGTGTAAGGGGTAACTTTGTTTGGGAACTATTAATTTTTTTTTATTTTTTATTTTTTTTGTCAAAGATGAAAATTCAACTCATAACTGCAAAAACTCACCAGAGAACCTCAAGTCTTCTCCCCACCCTACCGTAGGACTGTTTTTCTGGAAGTTATGAAAAGGTTATTAAGGACGTACTCAGTGTAGATATCATATTGAAGGGAACACGTAGCTCCAGCAGAGCTAAACTTAAAGACCAGCATATTGACAACAATAGGTGGAACACAGTAACCCAGGCAGTTGAGGGCATTGCCAAGCTCCCCTGTATAAATGGTATCTGAGCCCAGTCAAATTACCATCTTTTTGTCCAGGGTAGCCTCACCTTTTCACAGTCGATTTCAAGCTCTATAATCCTCGTAAATTCAAGTAGAAAGCAGGAGGATGAACAAGCTCTATAGTTGGTGTTTTGAATATATAAATAAAAGGATTTCTGATATAGTTGGCTGCAATAGTTATGAGTTACGTCCAGCATTGCTTGTGATGTTTATGATTCAAGAGTATAGGAAATGGAGTTACTAGAGGATCTGTAATGATTCTACGTTCTAAATGGGGAATTTTGGGAGCGAACTTCTCGTTGGGGTGGAGGAATTCTGGAGTTTACTAGGTCTCTCCATGCAAGACATCCTGAGGGAAGATAGTCTAAAATTCTATGACAATCGATAGAAGCAGAAACTGGGTAGTTCTGCTGTTTAGAGCTATTAGACATGATCATACAGCGGTAGATGTCATAATGCTGTAAAGTGGAGCCTTTTTTTTATATTTTTTAAAATTATTATGGTAGGTGACAAGGTTGATTTCTTCTACTACCAGTTTTGATATCGTAGTAAATAGTGTTTTTTTTTTCTTGTTACTCTTTCTTATGACAGATTAGTATGCTTACAACTTCTGGAGATATTAGTTCTTGGTATAATATCTTGAGGGGGTGGAGGGGTTGTTCCGATTTGAGCAATTATCTTGCATAGTTTATCAGAAAACAGTCATATTAATTCGTAAATGCTCTTTGGAATTAAGATCTAGGCAAAGCCATAGAAAGCTTTGTATTATTTAGTACAAAGTATGAGCTACTTGCAGCCGCGCTTGTAAGCCAAGGCTTGCAATGGGCTGCAGTCTAGAAGATTTTGTTTAAGCCATTATGAAGGGGAGAACATTGATGAGGAACTCGTCGTAGCAGAAACTTGCAGTAGCACACCCACCAGCTTTTGCCTTGAATGTGTCACTCAGTCCCTGCAATTCGAGGAGTACTTGTAGGTGGGTTGCTGGACCTGCTGCTGCTGCTGTTGGTACATCCCACCACAGGGGGAGCTAGTTTCGCAGGAGCGCTGAGTGTAGGCTTGCATATTTTCAAAGAGAGGGTAAGAGGGTTATTACTCAAAAATGTGTGCGTTCGTGACTTCGTGTTTAGCAATGGGCTGTTGTGGAAATGTTGCAACATATGGAAGCTTTTTTTTTTTTTTTTTTTTTTTTTTTTTTTTGAGATCATATGGAAGCTATTTATAGCATGGGAAATTAGACATGTTTGATTCTGCATAAGCTAGTGGGATAATATTTGCCAGAATTTGTCATCTTTAGTTAACGTGGTGGAGCTATGCTCAAATATGGAATCATAATTCGCCATGTTTCGAATCAAGTTTACCTTTTTTGTTGTTATGTTGTGTGTACTCGAACGAAAGAGAACGTCTATTGTATCTCATTATTCATGAGGCGATAAACTGGAATTATTGCAAACTTGTTTTCGGGTTATAACGAACTTATAAATTCAAAAGTTTTTTGGTAAAATGGTTGCCCAATTCAAGCCCCCCTGAAATAAGAATACGGGGTACTTTCACAGGTCCACTAGTACGGAGTAATGGTTGTAAAAGTACTGTATTAAACACTTTCGAAACCCAGAATTTTAAGATGAGGAATACCAGTAATGGTAAAAAGGAGAGGATCTGAACATATGCAACAATTATGGACGCCAAAGACACCTGGTTTAAAATAAAAGGATGACAAAGATAGGATCCATCGGTATTACAGGTGAAGGCGGAATGGACAAATCCAGATACGCTTTAACAGCAATCGTATATGCTTAACTAATCGATATAGTTGTCGATTCTGCAGAGCAATTACAAGAGTATGCAATTTGCTGTCAAAAATATGAGGGGCAACAATGGCTGCTATATGACATATTGACATGGTGACCCAATGAGCCCCCTTGAATGTACAATACAGTACCAGTTTAGCTGGCAAAGTAGCGATTAGGGAACAAAATTGAACTCCAAGATGGCATGTGCCAAGAACGAACACCCCTCACTTATTCGCCTCTATGAATTCTCTGTACTCTCTCTTCATCTTGACTCCTGGAACAGACCTGGAGGGGCATAGGAGTGTGAGTACAGCAGCAAAACGCAGATCGATAATCAGAAGAAAGAAGATTTGCTTATTGTACTGGCTTATGCTTATAACCACCAACGCCAATCAATACCTACTATCGATGAGACCATAGAGGTAACTGAGCAATTCTAAGAACAATAGTCTGAACGACAAGACTTGGTATACATTTGGGTACTAAACCTTCATATGTACCCAACTTTCAGAAACGGGTATTTGTTATTGTAGTCATGTTCCCACATGGAAATAGTTAGTGAAAAGATACCTTACTGAGAACCTTTTTCGCTTCAATACCTTAACGGAATGATCAAGATAGAGGGGCCGCTAACATACTAGTTCAGGGAAATGAAAGATCAAAGATCCATAGGCACATAATTGCATAAGAAAAAATTCTAGTCTATGTACCTAATCATCTCCTTGTCCTTGAAGAATTGAACGCAAGGTGTACCCATAATGTTAGCTGCCTCCGCAATCTCTTGGTCTTCTTCAATGTCTATTTCAACAAAATGAACACTCTGGTTGTATTCATCAATAACCTGCCATTTAAAAGAGGGTATTGTTTCTTCAATATAGGATTAGCAAGAACAGAGATGTGGCTGTTAGAGGACAGAAAATCCTTAAAAAAAAAACTTTATACAGAGTAGTAATGAATAAGCCGTGTATCGCTTACACTCAGAGATTTACAATATTTCACAGAAGTTGAAAAAAGAAATTTGCCAATACATTTCATACGCCAAATAACGTAGAAAAACTACACATGCAAGGAAGATAAGAAGGTATGATTGTACGAATATAAAGGACACCCACACCCCCCTTCCCACACACAAACCTTACTTTTCAAATGAATCCTTCCTTTTCTAACCTCTGGTCTTCTTAATGTAGACAAAAATCATTGAAAGTATAAAAATCCTATTATTCTGAATGAATAGAGAGTCCTATCAACAGCTTGTTCACCAAAACAACAGAGGTTAATTTAGAGGAGTTACAACTCAAAACAGCATCCAGAGGATGAACAACATATTAAGTTACAGCAAGCATACCTTGTTCAGTATTGGCTTCAAGGTTCTGCATGGACCACAAGTCGGGGAAGTATAGAGAACACATATAAGCCTAGGGCTCTCATGGTATAGCTTCCTCAAAGCATACTGCAGTGTAGAAAATCAAATTACTGATTGATCTCGATCACACATACTAATTAAAGATTACCACAAACGAGGTTCAGAAGAGACACCTGGCCCTTGTGCTTGGTGAGGGTAATATCAAAACCTTCTTGTACATCCCGTGGAGTGAGTTCTTTTTTGACTTCTTCTCTTTGTGGCTGTTAACATGATAGCAGCCATTATGAGTTTCATATAATCATTGACCTTACTATCTTTGGCAATTGGTATGCCATGGCCAAAGCAAAAAGCATTATTTAATACACACGAGTACAAAGAGAGTGTATAATGTTAGCTAATCAACCACTCTTGTGCAGCACATTCTATCATCAAAAGTTCAAAACCCTGCCTTTTTCATAAAATAGGAAAAGCAAGCACCTACTAGTTATCC
This sequence comes from Spergularia bocconei, assembly GCA_963457585.1. NCBI lineage: Eukaryota > Viridiplantae > Streptophyta > Magnoliopsida > Caryophyllales > Caryophyllaceae > Spergularia > Spergularia bocconei. The sequence continues at coordinate 232,997 of OY734946.1, read as the reverse complement.
ATTTCAGATAAAAAGAAAATGTCAAGGACGTCCTGGTAGTTCAGACATCATTAAGGCCTTTCCCCAGCACCAATTACATTGACGAATAAGTTTTCAAGCATTAGTCACTCAATCAAAGTTCCAACACAGAATGTCAATGAGTAAGTACCTGGTGAAACTCAATAAGAAGATTCTCGCTTGTAAGGTATCTTTCAACTGATAAAGCTGCAACACATCCAGATCCAGCTGCAGTAACTGCTTGCCTCCATTCGTGATCCTACTCAGTCAAAGTCTCACATCAGGACTAATCAAGTTTCTTTTTTCTTTTTTTACTTTTTGTTTTTTCTGAAGGGGAGAACTAATCAAGTTAAAATACCCAAATGTATCACTAAAACCTTTACTTAGTTTTCACATTGAATTCCTATTTAGAAGAATTACCCAAGATAGTTATTTGCATTTTCTTTTCAGTATATTCAATTATTCATAAAAGAGCGGTAAGAGGTGACGAGCAATTACAAAAAGAAAGCATCACAAAAAAAAAGTACCCCACCCCAGTGCCTCATAGACTCCCGCCATAAGGCGAGGTAAGTGGGGGTCGGATGAACGCAAGCCTGCCTTACCCCTACATTGAAAACGTAGAGGGGCTGCTTACGGATGACCCATGATGAAAATGGCTTCGACAATCACACCATATACAACAGTAGAGCTAATTACACCATGGTGAGTAATTTATCCACAAAAGGAAAGAATTTCAAGTGTCAGTGAGAACGTAAAAGTTGACACCAAGTATACCCACAGAGAATCTCTAAATAGAGTCATATATATCAAGCTCGTATATAAAGTGTTGCTAAGATTGATGACCCACACAAGTTGACCGGTTTGATTCAAATTCACGAATCCAATGCAATAAATCAATAATTGACAGCCAAGCCTTTGGTTTTGAAATAATTGACAGGTAGATGAAAAGAACTAATACAGGGAATGGCCCTCTACGTCTCAGCAAAGTGAAAGAAATTCTAGCAGGTTGAAGCTGAGAAAATATATGACATTGAGAAAGGTAAGATAACACAAGCACCAAGCCACCCAGCACTACAGTCACTTGCACAATAAAACAGCCAGATAAATGTGAAACCGGCAAAGCCAAAGCGTTCCAAGATTCAAGTGGTTAAATAATGAACGAAACGATATGCTGTCAATTGAAAACTTTCACCTATAGCAAAATCCGTAACCCCAAACTAGTTGTAGAGATTAGAGAATGCTACCTGCACATCTCCAGCAGCGAACACACCTCCTACTGACGTTTCTGCAGTGCCATCCTTCACCAGAATATAGCCAGCAGTATCAAGTTCAATTTGGCCTTCGAGCAATTGGCTATTTGGAGAATGACCGATTCCATAAAATAAACCTCTGGCCTCAAGCACGGATTCCTCACCCGAATCAGTTTTACGAGTCAGTATGCCAGACATTTGACCTTTTGTATTGCCAACAACATCCGCTGGTTCAGTGTTGAAGTGCACGGTGATGTTTGGGTTGTTGAAAACTCTGAAACATTCGCCATAAGCAACCTGTTAAACAAACATTCAAATAGTTGAAACCTCAATATAAGACTTTCTAGAAAACTAAGCTAGACACAGAAGATCATTGCTGATATGAAACACCAGAAAAGGGAAATTAGGGGAAACTAGCACCCCGAAGCAAGCAAATGTAAATTTATAAGCATAATAATCAGATCATGCGGCTATAATCTAATACAACTAATGTTACGATATTCAGACACCTCAAATATAAGACTTTCTAGAATCCTCAATATAATAGCTCGTTTGGAGCAGGAAGGTTCTTATACTGAGGGTGGCCATTAATGGCTCAAAAGAGACGACCAACAGATTATCCTAGTCTCAAACTTGACTTAAACCACACAATAACAACAACACCAAAAGGCAGATTAGTGAAATCTGCCTTTTGTGACCCAGAATCACATACCAGAGTGACATCAAGGAATATAGGCAGTCCCGACTCTTTTAGAAATACCAAAAAGTATAAAAGAGAAGGGAAATCATTGAGGAAGTGTCTTCCCTCAGACAAAATGCGGTATCACGAATTGAAATTTATGGCCAAACAAGTATCAAGACAATATTCCGAGGAACAAACAAAAATGACCAAAATCAACAACATTCAATTAGCTTCAGATTTTGAGTCTTCTACCACACATAACTTGTTGGTTTCATAAATACTCTAGCTATTCAGGCAAAAGAGGGTGTGTACACATCTAAAATTATAGCCTCTTATATCTAGGGGTAAGTCCTACTTAAGTAAACTCATTAAAAGATCATTAAATTTGGTTTATGGCACAGCCCAAGCACCTAGTACACCATAAGCCATTTGAGGGGCAGTCAGGTTTCGCTATTCAGAATATCAAACAGGAAACTGCTACCAAGAGGCTTCCATATTATCAGCTCGTGAATACAACGTACTATTTTACATGACACGATTCAAAAAATAAGAAGCAATCTGAAGTTCAGAGGATAAAAGAGACGGATTGCATCAACCTATCTTGCATTGCTTTAGATGCTCTTAATTCGCTTCGTCGAACAAGTAAATGAACATGCCGAGCATATTTTGTCAGGTATATTGCTTCCTCTGTAGCTGTATCACCTCCTCCAACAACAGCAAGAACTTGACCCTTAAACAAAGGTGATGCACCATCACAAATTGCACAGGCACTAATTCCTCTGCTCCAGAATTCATCCTCACGGGGTAGTCGAAGCCTTCTTGCAGTGGCTCCTGTTGCAACAATTACAGAGTGACACTTTATCTGCAAAACAAAGATGACAAAAGATACAGTCAAGTGCCTGACCCCCAAGCGAGAAAGATAGCGACAAATATACGAATTTTACAACATACCTAAGAAAACAGAAAATGTGGTAAATTATAAAGCTACCGGAAAATATCTCACCTCACGTTCAGTGCTCCGCACAGTGAAAGGTCTACTCTTGACATCAACGAATTCCACATCTTCTTGATATAACTCAGCTCCCCATCTTTCAGCTTGTCTCCGCATTCTACATAGAAGAGCAAAGGGATTCATTATTCCTATTCCTATAGGCTATAGAAACTTAACCAAAAAATGCAGCTACAATCATTCATTTTGGCAATGTTCCTGACCTGTCCATTAAATCAGGACCAGTAATCCCGTCAGGAAACCCCGGAAAGTTCTCCACTTCAGTGGTTGTCATCAATTGTCCACCAGGTACACCACCCACTTGCAATCCCTCAAACACCACTGGCTTCAAGTTAGCACGGGCTGCATAAATTGCTGCTGTGTATCCGGCAGGTCCTGAGCCAATTATAACCAAGTTTTCCACGGCTACACCTGTAGAATAAAACATAGCTCGGCCTTAAAAAAACATGCTAAGTACTGTAATCAACTTCACAGTCATATGTATTTTTGAATGTGATTTTTCATTGTGATCCATGAACATCTTGAAAAGCAAAAGCAAAATCGACTATCCCAGCAACAATGTGACAGTGGTGCGCTAAAATACGATTTGGGTCAAGACTGAGAAAGCAAGTTGCAATGGCTCTCTATGTGCGGTATAGTTTACCACATCTGGATGGCCCGGAACAAGTGTAGAATTGAGAATTTGCTAGTCTTACCTAATATTGTAACAGACACTTAGACAGAGTGTACATTGAGGTGATAGTTAGTTTTGGATCGAAGGTTCAGGAGATTAGAATGAGTGAAAATGAATGACTTCAGAGCATTGATTTGCTGTAACCAATTGCATTGTATTTGTTTGATTGACGCTTAGCACAAAAAAAAAATAAAAAAAAATAAATAATCTGGCAAACAAGGCACAACCGCACAAACAAATGTGCTAAAACAACTAGAGCGTCTACGCTGCTTCGAAGAATAGGGAGATATACAGTTTCCTGTTTCTTCATCATCACTCACAACGAGCAACACCAAACTTAGTTTTCAATTAACAAGCAAGCACACAATTTCCAAGAAACTAGAACCTGGCAATCAATCAAACATGAATCCTCCAACCACAACGAGGCTACTGATGATGAAATATGAATAGATCACAAACGCCAACTAGAAACCCTCATTTTCAGAATTATGCATCCTGCAGCTTCTTTCACTTTCCGAAAAGTACTAGATTAAACAAAGTAAATTTAATGATTTTATCCTACTATTCAAAAACTCATCAAGACTCTTCTACCCCCACGACTAATTTGCGACTGCTAGTCGAGTCACTTGCCTGCCTCAGCATATAACCAAATTATAGCATGTTTGATCAAGCAACGAATGCTCGCTACACTACTCCATACTACACTAAAGGACACGCGCCCACACACGGCTACTGATGAAGCATAGATCACAAACGTCAACTAGAAACCCTCATTTTCCGAAAAGTACTAGATTGAATCAAGTGTAGCTACTCTGAGCTAAACACAACTGATTTCATTTTAGTGTTCAAAAACTCATCAAGACTCTCCTACGCCACGACTAATTGGCAACTGCGATTTGTTCGTTCAAGCAACGAATCCTCGCTAAGCTCCATACTACACTAAATTGGCGCGCGCGCGCACACACACACACACAAATGTTCCTTCGTTTTCTCAACCTAAACATCAATTCTAGGTTTTCAAGCAATACGACGCGTTCGACAGCAAAGATTAATAAACATAATAATAATTACAACAAAGAGGACGAACCTTGCTCGGATTGGTTAACTTCCGAGGAATCGGAAGAGGCGGCGGCTCGGACGCGAAAAGCGGAGGGAGAAGGAGAGGAGGAAGTACGGAGCGAGTTGACTCGGGGAGCGAGTCGGCAGTTAAACCAAGAGGAGTTAACGAAGAGTAGACTGGCGGTGGTAGTAGGAGTGGTGGAGCAGCGGAGAGAAGAAGAAGAGGTGGCGGAGGAAGAGGAGGATGTGGTGGTGGTTGTGGTTGTGGCGGCGATTCCGACGCCGACGGCGTGCATTAACGGCGTCGACATGAGCTGACGACCATACAAATATTAGCGACACTTAGGATTTGGTGATGAGGAGAGAGAATGGAATGAGTGAGATTGGTTGGTGAATTTTGGATGAAAATGTTTTTGTGATAATGCTTTTCTTATGATTTCTAGGCCACAATTTTGATTCATTTTCATTTCAGTAGGTCTTGTGAGAGACCGTCTTTCAATAATTTATTAAGAGACCAATTATGTTATTTACATCGTGACCCTGTTTATATAATTAGTGAGACCCTGTTTATAATGGTCTCTCAATAAATTATTGAGAGACCGTCTTTTATGAGACTTAGCTATTGGCCCAACAAGTAAAAATCTAACAATTTTATCCTTTGTTTTGCCAAACACACTCCAATGGTGATAATGAGTCCGGGTTAGGATCGGTTCTGTTGAGTCAAGTCCTCGGATTTTATATGTGCTAAGGTTTCGGTCTTTAGTGTCTAAACCTTTGTATCACACATGGCACTTGAGTTACTCCATGACACTTCTACTCCAATAATAATGAAATTTCAAATGATAAGCTTTAAAAATTCAATTTCATCTAGAATACGGAGTAATATAAAAGGTGACACAATAGGTCAAACATATTTAACACTCTTTGTATTCTTGCTCACTCGTCCAACTTTTGTTTTACGATTAAAGCATTATTACTTTTGCTAAGCATTATTGTTATAAATTCTTTTTAACTTATTCGATCCGATCCTTACACTGTTGTTTTGTTGTGAAAGGATATAGTTGATAGTGGTGTTGCCTTTAGTTTACCACACTATCACAAACTCATGTGCACAAGAATGCAATCAGACTTCCTACCTCAGGGTAATTCAAATTAACCAATTTCGCCAAGGCATTCACTTGTTAATCTTAAGGGACAATTTTTAGGCCGTGCGATATTTTACATGAAAACTCAAGCTTTCACTTGTTATTCAGAATGTACTAAAAACGATCGATTATCTCATAGATGTAATTAAACATATCCAAACCACGACGAAATGAAGACAATCACGCATGTATAGAGCCCGATGTCTTGATCACATCACCATTCTTCTTTATTTTTATGTCAATAAAACTTTGATCTGTTGAAGGTAATAATGTATTACTACATACTAGTATATTAACTGAAGTTTCGTTAGTAAATTTGAGATTGCAGTAGTAAAATTAATTTTTGATGAAAAAGTCATGTAGTAAAATTATTTGTGCAAAAGAAGTTTCAAGAAAGAAAATTCCAAATAAGGGCAAACTTTGCTCTGGAAAATGGATATAGTTTTTGTTATTTTCTCTCTAAGATGGATGCCACAAACTGCACATGGTGCAACGTTAATATTATGGTGCCCTTATATTTCACTTTACCTCACACTTGATAGTACTATCACACTGATATTTACCATTACCCCTATTATCACAAGCACAAACAAAACACAAGCACAAAAAAAAAAAAAAAAACAGAAAAAGTCACAAGTTGAAGTTGAGAGGAGCGGGGTTGTATCTCCGCTGAGAATTTTCATCACATTGTGTTACAAAAAAAATAATCCGTAGATGTCAACGCTAATGGTTGACAATGAAGCTTCTGAAAATTTTTTTGTCATTTGTAACTACATTGTGTTACAAATGGATCATTTAGTAGTATTAGTACCAACAACAATGATCCTTGTTGCAAAAAACAAAAACAATGACACTAAGGCTCTGTTTGATAGGACAATATCTTTCTGAACTAATTTGATTTGATCTGAATGACTCTGATCTGATCTGATTTGATTAACGCTGAACTGATCTTTTCTGATATTAATTTGTTGAAAATTTGATAATGTTTAATGATGACACGTCTGACATGACCTATGCACACAAGAGTATGTTCATCCCAATGTATGAACAACCGCTGATGAGTGCTATGCTCGGAATCATTGAAGTTATGTATGTGATGTCGGGACCTCGTTACTCTGACAACCTTCAAGTGGTTGACCATGCAATCAATCCAACATTCGAAGTAAGATTAGGAACTATTGTGCAGCGGCAACTCAAAGATTTTAACTCATATTTGATCCTAAGTTAGTAAAGATGATTATAAAAACGTCTCGCTTATTTAAAATCAAGATCCGTTCGGTGGGGATTTTGTCAGCACGAAAACCATGCAAAACCATTGTGAACTGGGAAATTCATCCCTCATTGGGTTTGGCAAATTTTGGGTTGCTCCTGATCATTTTTCACACTAAATGGTGCTCATTTATAAAACAAAAGTATTGGATTAAGCATTGTTTGATAGAATTGTATTTTTCTGATTTGAGTTGAATTGATCAGATTTGAACGAATTTGATTTGATCTAAACTGAATTTTTTGAAAAATTAACTGCAGTTAAACAAATTAATAACTAGATTCATTCATTGTTATTTTGATAATTCTGATTTGATTTGAATGTAACTGGTATAATTTGATTTGATTTCATATGATTTAGATTCACTGTTTTATAAGTTGAATCCAATAGGGATTTAGGCTCTGTTTGATAGGACTGCTTCTTTCGGAACTGATTCAAAATTTGAAAAAAATTGATCTGATTTGATTTGATTTGAATGACTATGAATTAGACCAATTTCACATGTATTTGTTGAAAATTTGACTAAATTTCGACTAATTAATGTTAAAAAATGAACTAAATTCATTTATCGGTATTCGAACAATTCTGATTTGAATGACTATAATCTCATCCGATCTGAATACAATGTTTACTAAGACTTTGTTTAATAGGAATGTATCTTTCTAATCTGAACTAAATGCAACTAAAATAACCTGGTCTGATTAGAATGCAAATGAACTAATCTGATCTGATTTGAATGACCCTGAACTAATCTGATATGATCTGAATTTGTTGAAACTTAGTTGAATTTCGACGGATTTATAACCTTTATCGTCTAAATTCATTGATCATTATTTATAACCTTTATTTGTCTAAATTTTGAACTGATCTGATCTGATTGGGATGCGTTTGAACTGGTTTAAATACACTGTTTTTTAAGTCCTATAAAATCGCCTAAGTCCTATTAAACAGAGCATTAGTTGTCAGGCAAAGTCTCATATGAGACGGTCTCACGGTAATTTATTGTGAAAAGGATTTTTTTTTTTGTTTTAAAAGTGAATCGTTTAACATTCGTTTTGACTATTATATTGGTTTTAGTGATCCTATTAGTTTACAATTTAACCACATAAGTTGTGATTTAAAAAGATCACAAATTATAAAATTAGGCATAATATGTGAAATAACCCATTTACTCATTTTATATGGGTCATTATAATCTTATACTCCCTCCATTTCAAAATATATGACGTTTTCGAGTTACGAGACACTTCTTTGAACTTCGATATCTCTCAAAATATAAGGGTAAAAATTATGAAATTATGATCATGTGAAACAATATTTCATAACGAATCCAATGGTATAATTTTTATAATTTTTGATAAGATATTTTTTCATGAAATTGAAAGTCAAAATTTGTCTCGTAACTTGAAAACGTCATATATTTTGGCATGGAGGGAGTATTAAACTAAAACAATCACTAAAAGAAGTATAATGCTTACTAATTAAAAAGTAAAAGAGATCACTATTTATATAAAGAAATATGGTCTCACAATAAGTTAGTGTGAGACCGTCTCACACAATACTTACTCCCTTATATTTGCGTGGTTAGCCAGCCAGACCACGCCCATAAATAAAGAGTAAAATAGCCCCTTGACTAATTAAGATGAAATCGCAGTAAAGTAACCAAACAACTCATGGGGAATCATAAATGTTAAAGAATTTTTAAGTTCCTGAGAATATAGACATATAGTACAGTATGACCGAACTCTCCAAAGGTCCTATGCAAATAATTCCCAAGAATTACCTCAGGGATTCATTCCGAGGATGTTCTATTTGCGATGCACGATAATTTGATTCTCATCATCATGTTATCCAAACTAAGACCTAAAGGCTAAAGTATTAAAATTTCTACGACCCTCTATAAATAAATATGAACTTATAAAGGAAGATTCCACCGTGTACGATTGTACGTGTATGTACACATGCATACTCCTACGACCTACATACGGTCTCAAGTCCAACATAAAGACTTGACTTGTTTAATTTTTGTTCCTACTAGTATTAGTATATATGTATAAATAAAACATACAAGTAAGACGTTCAACATTTCGACAATCAAACATCTCAACTCGATCACAAATTCACAATATCCATTCTTCCAAAGAGATAAGAAGAAGGAACGAGAGAATAATAAAGTGTAAAGAAGAAGCTAAGTATCATCCTCACAATTCTCATGAACTGTGGTGTCGTCTTGGGCTTCTACTGCTGGAGTTGGGAGTTCTTAACTGCCCTTCTTCTTTTCTCTGCTTAATCATTTCATTTTCATACCCTTTTCATTTCATTTATTTTTGCCTAAGAAAAATTCCAAACATACTAGCTAGTAATATTAATAATATTATGGGTGATGAAAAGGAGTTGTTAGAGTGTGGAATGTTATTGAGGAGAACAAACCCAGCACCCTTCTTGGTGAAGACATACATGCTGGTGGATGATCCGGTGAGCGACGCGGTTGTGTCGTGGAACGAGGGTGGCACCGCCTTTGTGGTGTGGCAGCCGGCTGACTTTGCCCGAGACTTGCTTCCTACTCTCTTCAAGCATTCCAACTTCTCTAGCTTTGTTAGGCAGCTTAATACTTACGTAAGTACATACTACTAGCTCCCTACTATTATCATATCTCATTTCCTTTAATATTTCTCATTTCACTCAATAATTTTGTTGATGTCACAAAGCTTGAATTGGTTAAGTCTCTTGATTACTCATACTAATAAAATTATACTATATCGTCGAGTTTATTTGAGATAACGTGAATTTTAGTTGTATCGATCAATAATTATATTAGAAGTAGATTGATCGAGTCGGACTCGTCGTTATTTTTTGAGTTGAAAATAACTCCACTCAAGGTAAATTGAGACGATGGTTTCGTGATTAAGATAGTGATGACCATTGGTCGTTGGTCATGTAATTCTTCAGTTGCGGATTTGTGAAGCTAGATAATCATGATTAATAATCAGCAATGAGACAAAGTGTGAAAGATTGAAAGCTCTTGTCATCAACAAGTTGATTAACAACGTAGTAATTGGTGTTTGTTTTCCTCACTATCTAATAATAAGTGAGTTTTAATTAATTAAACTTTAATCCTTCATTTACGTATACATTGAGAACTGAATAAGTAGTACTACTAATTTGACTAAACTTTAGTTAAACAATTGGTCGATTGATCCATATTACCATATAAATTATGCTTATGTGTCAATGGAAAAATTGACGAAAATTTACGTGCCATTCTTTTTGTATTAGTCAAATCTTGAATACTTTGATAATTGCGTGATTAGTCAAATTGATAAACTTTGTTCTACCTTTTTGTGAGTCATTTGTCAAGGTTGAACGTAAGATGGCTCTGAATTTTAACTCGATATTTCTATGAAATGACTACGAAATGTTGAATACTTACAAAATTTATGGGATTTTATTTGTTCGTTCTTTGAAGTTCTATTGGCCCGAAATAAAAAGGGATACGAAGATGAAAAAGTGTTGGGAGTTCTTGTTTGTAGCGTAAAGTCTACATGTGAAAAATATTCGAACCTATCTTTTTCATTGAATCATTTACATATTTAGAACTCGCATTACATAAATTTCGGAAAAACGAAATCAATTTATTGTGACTTGTATTATTGTTGTTGGGCACTAGTTTCATTTTGTGTTGCATGTATTTTGTGAACTGTACATAGGGATTCAGGAAAGTGACGACGAGCAGGTGGGAGTTTTGCAATGACATGTTCCAGAGAGGCAAGCAGGAATTACTTTGCCAGATTCGGCGTCGGAAAGCCTGGACTAATCGCCAACAACCACCGTCAGTGGCTGTCCCTGCGGAAAATGTTCAGACAGATTCGGACGCTCCTCAAACGCGGGATGAAGATCGAAGATCCTCATCGACTTTTTCTTCTTCCGAGTTTAACGTTCTAGTTGATGAGAATAAAAGGCTGAAGAAGGAGAATGGGGTGTTAATGTCGGAGCTCGTAGTTATGAAGAAGAAATGTAGAGAGCTCCTCCAGCTGGTAGCTATCTGCGCAGATGAAATGGAAATCGAAAACGACGACAGTGGCGACGATGACGACAACAAAAACCAGCCTATGTTGTTTGGAGTAAGGTTAGACCTACAGGAGGAGAGAAAGAAAAAGAGGAAAAGATCGGCACAGGTGTACGAGACTGCGAGACTCCTGCTCTCTCAGTCATGCAAGTAGGCAGGGTAACCCTTAGGATTACTAGCATTACACACTATGAATTATGATCAAACAATAGTACAATATAATCAAACTGTAAATATATATTTGTTCTGGTTCACAAGTCATTGACAAGAGGAAAAAAGTGGTCGATGACCAATAAAATCAACGTTACTTGTTTTGCACTTTATAAACATAGCTCAAGTAAAGGGCAGATCCCCAATATATCACGCAATTGGATTAAGCTAGAGCAAATACGTCGCCTCTGACAGCGTCGCTTACAAAGATTTACAGGACATGAACAAACTTAACAATGGTTAATGGCCTCTATAGTGAATATCACGACTTGATCAAAATTTTGATGTTATAATGGGTCTCGAACCATTGTGGAGTATAAACATTTCACACTAACCTTGAGGGTTTCGAAGAGAAAATTAGAACTCAAGTCGTGGTGCTTCCTAATGACTTTGCTGCAAAGTGATTGAAAATGCTTTCGAGAGTGGATTGGCTGATGCTATATTCTGCTATGCCAAGCTGAATCCTGAAAAGGAGCAATCCAAATAGTTACTGGCAGAATAAGCTGAACATGGAAAGAGCGCGGGAAAACTGTAAGATGAAAATAGAAAGAGCTTCAAGAAAGATGCATAAACTTTGTGCTCCTTACTTGTTCCTTTCTATGTGACCAAAAGCATCCGCCAAAGACAAATCCTCACGAAATGGTAGCTGCAAATTAAAGGAAGATTGTTACCAATCTGATACGGAAGGAGGAGATAACTTTCGGGGAAAATAGGCAGATTGACAATTTGACATTATAGCAAAAGGGGTGGGGGGAGGGGGGCAACATTTTCACTCCGACAATTGTTTTTTCTTTTGGGTACAAAATGTAAACTGAGAAAGAACCTACAGTTGGATATTAGGATACAGAAAACATTAAGTAATTCAGAAATATGGAATTAATACAGTCAATATTCTTAGATCCAACTGATAACAACCAGAATCGGTTCAAACAAACAAGATGAGCCCTCGTAAAAGTCAGTAACGCCAGATTCGCCAAAAGTACAAAACGGAATTAGGGAGGAAGAAAAGAAAAATTACCCGGTATCTCACACTCAGTCCATTGCACCCCTGAAAATTAGCATCGGGGAATGATGACAGGATAAAAGATTCTATGACGCTAAACTTTTCCTTCGTTAACCACCATTCAGTAAACACTAGCAATGGGATGCCACCTAAAAGAAGCAAATTTCATGTCAGGCCGTATCGTATTAATTGAAGTTCCGCAAACAATGAATGGCAAACATCAACTTCATAATTATGAAAACAATCAACTTCACACTTGAAAATTCCAGATGGTTAGGGAACGTATCGGTTACGGACTTACGGTCATAGAAGGCACATATGGAATACACAAGAACGTATTTAAACATCTATGAGCGTAATCAATTATGCTAGATATGTCAGAATAACTAGATAAGTACAAATGCTAGAGCCGATAAAGGGAGAATGGAAATGTGGTGAGATTTGCTTTTACCATCACGGATAACTTGATCTGACAATTGTTCACTTAGAATCCCATCAGATGCTGCTTTTGAATCTATCAAAGCCCCCACTCGTTCTTCATCACCAAGCCAACGAGCTATCTCGACTATCAAGTCCCTGGACAAGATAACTTCAGCAACTGATGCAGTGTCAGATGTTATATCAGTTACGCCAATGCAAGTCTCTAGGTCACTCAATAAGCTTCTTGGTTGAGAGGGAACTTCACAAAGCTTCTCCTGGATCATTAATGATAGATTTTCCAACTGTAAAGAGCTAACTTCTGTTGGTTTCACCTGATAAAAGATTAACATGGTTACTCCTACTAGCTCCTTAGAGTAAAATTATGTTACATCTGGAGTTGACAACAGGAAAAGTTGGTACCTCTAGCTCAAGATGGTTTCCAAATCGTGTCTTCAGGTGCTGAGGACTTCCAATGCATTGTAGTCGACCACCAACCTTCAGCCAGCCAGAGTAGGAGCACAATTATCAAGAGCTGAATTGGAAATTTCACTACAGTAGATTACTACAGATGCTCGACCTACCATAATTCCCATCCGGGTGCACAGGGCCTGAGCTTCATTCATGCTGTGTGTAGTGAGTATGACAGCTGTTCTCCCACGTCTTGTGGACAGGTGCGAAATGACATCCCACATGAATCGTTTCGCTAAAGGATCCATGCCTACAACGTGAATCACAAAGGAACGTGAACCCAACTGAGAATCTATAAGCAACTAAGTTGCAGTGTTAATTGATACTAGCTACATCCCAAATTAAGATCAAATAATAGCCCCAGTGCAACAAAACAACAATATCTTTAACCCAGTGCCTTTAACAAAAACAAAGAAAAATTAATTAGACATGTAAACTAATCTAAAAAGTTTAAGAATTTTTTTTTTCTTTTTAATGGTTCTAAGATTCGCAAGTCATAACCATTTACATCGTAGAAAGCATCAAATCTCGCCTAAACAATGGACCATTATAAATATATCTGAAACATGTCTCAGAATGAGGTCAAATGCTGGCAGACTGGCAGTTAACATATATGGTGTAAGAGATATTTAAAAAGACTGGGTTTGAGGGCGCCAGTGACTGATTTTCCATTCAATTACCTGTAGATGGTTCATCCAGAATAACTATAGGAGGATCTCCAATCATTGCGATTGCTACAGATAACTTGCGTTTGTTACCACCACTCAAGGTATAAGATGGTTTATTGGCATTCTTCAACAAGTCAAATTCAACTATCTTTTCCATGACAACCTAGAAAATACTGTCGTTAGACTTCTCTGTACACTTGTGTTAGAACAAGGTTCATGCACAATAAAAACAAATTGAAATAACAATAACTAATCGCAATTGTGAACTGGTGCCAAGTGCCAACCAAAGACTTGTTAATAAAGACATCAAACTAAATCTAGTACAACTGAACTTAGACAAAGTGTTACAGCTCGTGACCCATCAATTATGGAGGGGGAAGGGGGGGGGGGGGGCAGGGGAGGAGGGTAGTAAAGTTACGTACGCAGAACTAATTAATAACGTATACAAAGAATAATGATGTGTAAATACATTTTACAGTGTCACACACCTCTTCAAGCCTATGGTCAGGTACTCTCTTTATTCTTGCGTACAACTCAAGATGCTCCCTCACTGTCAGATGTTCTAACAAAGCATCAAACTGGGGACAGTAACCAATCTGGTTTGGACAAGCCAAAAATCAATCAAATGAGTAAAACGCATAAAACTCAAAAGTCAAAAGAGCTATTTGAAAAAAAGACTGAGACACACATGTCGACGGGTGGCTCTGGGATCTGAGAGTATGTCTTTTCCAAATATAAATGCGGTTCCCTCAGAAGGATATTCCTCTCCTGGTTACATTAAGCATGCAAATCTTATTAGTTCAAGAAAAGTATGGTACATGAGCAGATAGATGAATATATACTAGCTCTTTCTTTGTTTAGGGAACATATTGGCCATTTATAATTGAAAATGGGACCCCCTTTTAGAAGAAGGATGCTACAACAACCTTTTAACATCACTATAGTGTCCAATGGCCCATGTCCATGGCAAGGTAGGGAGGTGAAAGGTGTAGAAATTCTCACCCCTATACTGGAAAGTGGATAAATAGAAGTCGTTTCCAATGACCATTACAAAGAAAAGTGCAATGATTGACTACTGCTTCACAATTTAAAAAGCGCAATACAAATAAGTGAGTCGTTTTATCCTTATTGCATTATTTTAGACACTTTATTATGAGTAGCCAAATGTTATCAAAACTTTACCACGGACGTTTACACCATGGTCCCGGGGCCATAGGGAACATGGTGGTCCTCCTCACAATCTAGGAGTGGGGGCCAAAAATTAAAAATAATGTAAAATCTTCCTAAGTATGGTTTCCACTCCACTCTTGTGAGAGTGGATCACCATGCTACTCATGGCCCAGGGACCAAGCTACTCTTGTGCGTAGTGTTTTATGCCTTCTCGCACATATCACTTGTTGAGGCAAGCGTGTGTCATGGTCGATTTAGGGCACTTATCATAGGATTTTAGCTCTAATACATTACCAAAACACATGATACGACACAAAGGAGCTCTCCAAAAGATCCGACACATGTGTCACGGACATTCTGGTGAATAACCGTGGATCATACACTTTTGGCCAACTTTATCTACTTTAGTAGTCCAATGTTCTCAAATCTTTGACATTGACAACCTTGGTCTGCCATTTGTAAATATGGAGGGCCGGATCCTCTCACCGTGATGTTCTTTAAACATGTTCAGCACACGGCTTACAGCACCCGTCACTTGTTGAGGCAAGCATGCGTTTTTCTCCGAAATTGAGATTACCCTAGGTTTTTGCCCAAATCTTTTGCTATAACCGATAATATTACCTCAAGGGTCTTCCACAAAAAGTTTTGAGTCTTTTTTCTTCTGGGGCCATTTTGGGCCAAACAGCGTAAAAAGCCAAATGTTCTCAAAACACTACCATTGAAAGCCTTGGAGTAGCCTAGGTGGATATGAGAGTTGTAGGCTGTGTTGGGAAGTTCTTTAGGCCCTTTAGATAAACGTCACCCCTTAAGTCTAGCGTGCTTTTTTTTTTTTTTCAATTTTTAAAACTGAAGTTTATAATCTACGGATTTTTAAAACCCAAAATCCGTAGAACCCTCATTTCCACCCAAGATACTCCAAGTCTTCACTCTTGGTGGATATGAGGGTTGTCGGTTGTGTTGGGGAAGTTCTTTATGCCATTCAATAAACGTCACCCTATAGGCTAGCATATTTTTTTTTTTTTTTTTGCAATTTTGGGACTTACCTCCGGGTTTTGGTTCTTTCATTTTGCTAACATACCTAATATTAATTCCAAGGGTTACCACCAAAATTTGGGTAGTTTTTGTTCCGAGGCAATTTTGGGCAAAATTCCGTGAATTATACACTTCGATTTTGGCCGACGTTCACCACATTTTTTGAAGATGTAAAATATTGCCAAAACATTACCAAGGAAAGCCTTGGAGTATCCTCGATGGAAATGGGGGTTGTTTCCTATGTAAGGGACAAATTTCAAGGTCATTTAACACACACTAGTCAATGATGCCCTAATGTTTGTTTTGGTTGATTTAGGGACCTAGGATTGTTTTTCGGGTCTAATATATGTGAAAAACCAAATATAATGAGCCATAAGGGCTTCCATAGAGATATGTGCCGATTTTGATTCGGCGTGTTTGGGGGAAAAAATAGTGGATTATACATTTCAGTTGTGGCGATTTTCACAACATTTTCGATATAGCCAAATGTTCTCAAAAAAATAGAATAGAAAGGCTTGGAGTACCCTTGGTGGATATGAGGGTTGTCTCATCTTTCACAGAAGTTCTTTATGCCCTTTCAATAAACATCACCATAGAGGCTAGCGTGCGTTTTTGTTTGCTATTGGCTCTTAAATTTTGCTCACATCCCCAATATTACTTCCATAGGCAACAAACATGATTTGAGTAGTTTTTATTCCGGGGCAATTTCGCGCAAAGACCGTGGATTATACACTAAAGTTTAGAAGATTTTTTCCCAGCATTTCTGAATTTAGCCAAATGTTCTCAAATAGTTACCATACAAAGCCTTGGAGTAGTCTTAGTGGATATGAGGGTCGTCGCATGTGTTTAGAAAGTTCTTTATACCAGCATCACCCGTGGAGCTAGGTTGCGTTTTATTGGAATTTTGAGAGGCTATGGGCTCGAATATTTTGCTCAAATTCAAAATATTACTACTAGGGGATTCCCCAAAAAATAAGGCAGTTTTGTTCAGGGCGATAATTTTTAGGCAAATACCGTGAATTAGACTTCGGTTTGGCCAACTTTTACCACATTTTCCGAAGTAGTCAAATTTTTAAAAAAACATTACCAAGGATTGCCTTAGACTACCCTCTGTGGATATGATAAATGTTTCCTATGTCAAGGAACTTTTCCACGGTCATTTAACGCAAGTTAGCGATTGATGTTAACATTCATGATGGTTCATTTTGCGAGCTAGATTTAGTTTTTGGGTCTAATGTGTTGTTAAACCACATAATATGAGCCACAGGTGCTTCCATACAAATTTCAGCACATTTTGTTTCCGGGTGTTTTTTGGGCAAAAACTGTGTATTATACACTTCAATTTTGGCGATTTTCACAACATTTTCAAAAGTAGTCAAATGTTTTCAAAACATAACAAAAGAAAGGCTTGGAATACCCTTGGTGGATATGAGGGTTGTCTCATCTGTCAGGGAAGTTCTTTATGCCCTTTCAATGAAATTCCCATAGATGCTACGCGTGCATTTGTGTTTGCAATTTTGGGACTTACCGCCGGCTTTTGGCTCTTAAATTTTGCTCACATCCCTAATATTACTTCCATGGGCTACAAACATGATTTGGGCAGAATTTGTTCCAGGGCGATTTCGCGCAAAGACAGTGGATTATACACTACAGTTTTGAAGATTTTTTTCACCATATATGAAAGTAGTCAAATGTTCTCAAAAAATTACCATAGAAAGCCTTAGAGTAGTTTTAGTGGATATGAGGGTTGCGGTAGTGTTTAGAAAGTTTTTTATGCCGTTTCAATATCCCGTCACCCTATAGACCAGCGTGCATTTTTTTTTGCAATTTGGAGACTTACATATGGGATATGGCTTTGGGCTCTAATATTTTGCTCACATATCTAATATTACGTGTAAGAGCTTCCCCAATAAATAGACAGTTTTTGTTCTCGCGATAATTATAGGCAAATACCGTGAATTTGACTTCGGTTTTGGCCGACTTTTACCACATTTTCTAAAGTACTCAAATTTTAAAAAAAGATTACCAAGGATTGCCTTGAATACCCTATGTGAATATGACAAAATATTTCCTATGTCAAGGATCTTTTACACGGTCATTTAGCGAAAGTTAGCGATTGATGTTAACATTCATGATGGTTCATTTTGGGAGCTCGGTTTAGTTTTTGGGTGAAATCTGTTGTTAAACCACATAATATGATCCATAGGTGCTTCCATAAAAATTTCAGCACATTCTGTTTCCAGAGCTTTTTTGGGTAAAAACTGAGTATTATACACTTCAATTTTGGCGATTTTCACAACATTTTAGAAAATAACCAAATGTTTTCGAAACATAACAAAAGAAAGGCTTGGAATACCCTTGGTGGATATGAGGGTTGTCTCATATGTCATGGAAGTTCTTAATGCCCTTTCAATGAAAGTCCCCATAGAGGCTACGCGTGCATTTGTGTTTGCAATTTTGGGACTAACCGCCGGCTTTTGGCTCTTAAATTTTGCTCATATCCCTAATATTACTTCCATGGGCTACAAACATAATTTGGGCAGCTTTAGTTCCAGGGCGATTTCGCACAAAGACCGTGGAATATACACTACAGTTTTGAAGATTTTTTCCATCATTTCTGAAAGTAGTCAAATGTTCTCAAAAAATTATCATAGAAAGCCTTAGAGTAGTTTTAGTGGATATGAGGGTTGCGGTTTTGTTCAGGAAGTTGTTTATGCCGTTTCAACATCCGTCACCCAATAGACCAGCGTGCGTTTTTTTTTTTTTGCAATTTGGAGACTCACATATGGCTTTGGGCTCTAATATTTTGCTCACATATGTAATATTACGTGTAAGAGCTTCCCCAATAAATAGACAGCTTTTGTTCTCGGCGATAATTATAGGCAAATACCGTGAATTTGACTTCGGTTTTTGCCGACTTTTACCACATTTTCTAAAGAACACAAATTTTTAAAAAAGATTACCAAGGATTTTGCCTTGAAAATGTGAATATGACAAAATATTTCCTATGTCAAGGAACTTTTACACGGTCATTTAACGCAAGTTAGCGATTGATGTTAACATTCATGATGGTTCATTTTGGGAGCTAGATTTAGTTTTTGGGTCTAATGTGTTGTTAAACCACATAATATGAGCCATAGGTGCTTCCATACAAATTTCAGCACATTTTGTTTCCGGGCGTTTTTTGGGCAAAAACTGTGTATTATACACTTCAATTTTGGCGATTTTCACAACATTTTCAAAAGTAGCCAAATCTTTTCAAAACATAACAAAAGAAAGCCTTGGAATACCCTTGGTGGATATGAGGGTTGTCGCATCTGTCAGGGAAGTTCTTTATGCCCTTTCAATGAAATTCCCATAGATGCTACGCGTGCGTTTTTGTTTGCTATTGGCTCTTAAATTTTGCTCACATCCCCAATATTACTTCCATAGGCAACAAACATGATTTGAGTAGTTTTTATTCCGGGGCAATTTCGCGCAAAGACCGTGGATTATACACTAAAGTTTAGAAGATTTTTTCCCAGCATTTCTGAATTTAGCCAAATGTTCTCAAATAGTTACCATACAAAGCCTTGGAGTAGTCTTAGTGGATATGAGGGTCGTCGCATGTGTTTAGAAAGTTCTTTATACCAGCATCACCCGTGGAGCTAGGTTGCGTTTTATTGGAATTTTGAGAGGCTATGGGCTCGAATATTTTGCTCAAATACAAAATATTACTACTAGGGGATTCCCCAAAAAATAAGGCAGTTTTGTTCAGGGCGATAATTTTTAGGCAAATACCGTGAATTAGACTTCGGTTTGGCCAACTTTTACCACATTTTCCGAAGTAGTCAAATTTTTAAAAAACATTACCAAGGATTGCCTTAGACTACCCTCTGTGGATATGATAAATGTTTCCTATGTCAAGGAACTTTTCCACGGTCATTTAACGCAAGTTAGCGATTGATGTTAACATTCATGATGGTTCATTTTGCGAGCTAGATTTAGTTTTTGGGTCTAATGTGTTGTTAAACCACATAATATGAGCCACAGGTGCTTCCATACAAATTTCAGCACATTTTGTTTCCGGGTGTTTTTTGGGCAAAAACTGTGTATTATACACTTCAATTTTGGCGATTTTCACAACATTTTCAAAAGTAGTCAAATGTTTTCAAAACATAACAAAAGAAAGGCTTGGAATACCCTTGGTGGATATGAGGGTTGTCTCATCTGTCAGGGAAGTTCTTTATGCCCTTTCAATGAAACCCCCTAGATGCTACGCGTGCATTTGTGTTTGCAATTTTGGGACTTACCGCCGGCTTTTGGCTCTTGAATTTTGCTCACATCCCTAATATTACTTCCATGGGCTACAAACATGATTTGGGCAGTTTTTGTTCCAGGGCGATTTCGCGCAAAGACAGTGGATTATACACTACAGTTTTGAAGATTTTTTTCACCATATATGAAAGTAGTCAAATGTTCTCAATAAATTACCATAGAAAGCCTTAGAGTAGTTTTAGTGGATATGAGGGTTGCGGTAGTGTTTAGAAAGTTTTTTATGCCGTTTCAATATCCCGTCACCCTATAGACCAGCGTGCATTTTTTTTGCAATTTGGAGACTTACATATGGGATATGGCTTTGGGCTCTAATATTTTGCTCACATATCTAATATTACGTGTAAGAGCTTCCCCAATAAATAGACAGTTTTTGTTCTCGCGATAATTATAGGCAAATACCGTGAATTTGACTTCGGTTTTGGCCGACTTTTACCACATTTTCTAAAGTACACAAATTTTAAAAAAAGATTACCAAGGATTTTGCCTTGAATACCCTATGTGAATATGACAAAATATTTCCTATGTCAAGGATCTTTTACACGGTCATTTAACGCAAGTTAGCGATTGATGTTAACATTCATGATGCTTCATTTTGGGAGCTAGATTTAGTTTTTGGGTCTAATGTGTTGTTAAACCACATAATATGAGCCATAGGTGCTTCCATACAAATTTCACCACATTTTGTTTCCGGGCGTTTTTTGGGCAAAAACTGTGTATTATACACTTCAATTTTGGCGATTTTCACAACATTTTCAAAAGTAGCCAAATGTTTTCAAAACATAACAAAAGAAAGCCTTGGAATACCCTTGGTGGATATGAGGGTTGTCGCATCTGTCAGGGAAGTTCTTTATGCCCTTTCAATGAAAGTCCCCATAAATGCTACGCGTGCATTTGTGTTTGCAATTTTGGGACTTGCCGCCGGCTTTTGGCTCTTAAATTTTGCTCACATCCCTAATATTACTTCCATGGGCTACAAACATGATTTGGGCAGTTTTTGTTCCAGGGCGATTTCGCGCAAAGACCGTGGATTATACACTACAGTTTTGAAGATTTTTTTCACCATTTCTGAAAGTAGTCAAATGTTCTCAAAAAATTACCATAGAAAGCCTTTGAGTAAATTTAGTGGATATGAGGGTTGCGGTTGTGTTTAGAAATTTTTTTATGCCGTTTCAATATCCTGTCACCCTATAGACCAGCGTGCATTTTTTTTGCAATTTGAAGACTTACATATGGGATATGGCTTTGGGCTCTAATATTTTGCTCACATATCTAATATTACGTGTAAGAGGATCCCCAATAAATAGACAGTTTTTGTTCTCGGCGATAATTATAGGCAAATACCGTGAATTTGACTTCGGTTTTTGCCGACTTTTACCACATTTTCTAAAGAACACAAATTTTTAAAAAAGATTACCAAGGATTTTGCCTTGAATACCCTATGTGAATATGACAAAATATTTCCTATGTCAAGGAACTTTTACACGGTCATTTAACGCAAGTTAGCGATTGATGTTAACATTCATGATGGTTCATTTTGGGAGCTAGATTTAGTTTTTGGGTCTAATGTGTTGTTAAACCACATAATATGAGCCATAGGTGCTTCCATACAAATTTCAGCACATAATGTTTCCGGGCGTTTTTTGGGCAAAAACTGTGTATTATACACTTCAAATTTAGCGATTTTCACAACACTTTCAAAAGTAGCCAAATGTTTTCAAAACATAACAAAAGAAAGGCTTGGAATACCCTTGGTGGATATGAGGGTTGTTCTTAGGAGAGTTCTTTATGCCCTTTCAATGAAATTCCCATAGATGCTACGCGTGCATTTGTGTTTGCAATTTTGGGACTTACCGCCGGCTTTTGGCTCTTAAATTTTGCTCACATCCCTAATATTACTTCCATGGGCTACAAACATGATTTGGGCAGTTTTTGTTCCGGGGCGATTTTGCGCAAAGACAGTGGATTATACACTACAGTTTTGAAGATTTTTTTCACCATATATGAAAGTAGTCAAATGTTCTCAAAAAATTATCATAGAAAGCCTTAGAGTAGTTTTAGTGGATATGAGGGTTGTGGTAGTGTTTAGAAAGTTTTTTATGCTGTTTCAATATCCCGTCCCCCTATCGACCAGCGTGCATTTTTTTTGCAATTTGGAGACTTACATATGGGATATGGCTGTGGGCTCTAATATTTTGCTCACATATGTAATATTACGTGTAAGAGCTTACGTGTAAGAGCGTCCCCCAAAAATAGACAGTTATTGTTCTCGGCGAATGTTTCAAATATCGTGAATTTGACTTCGGCTTTGGCCGACTTTTACCTCATTTTCTAAAGTACTCAAATTTTTAAAAAAGATTACCAAGGATTGCCTTGAATACCCTATGTGGATATGACAAAATATTTCCTTTGTCAAGGAAGTTTTACACGGTCATTTGAGGCAAGTTAGCGATTGATTTTAACATTCATGATGGATCATTTTGAGAGCTAGATTTAGTTTTTGGGTCTAATGTGTTGTTAAACCACATAATATGAGCCATAGGTGCTTCCATACAAATTTCAGCACATTTTGTTTCCGGGCGTTTTTTGGGCAAAAACTGTGTATTATACACTTCAATTTTGGCGATTTTCACAACATTTTCAAAAGTAGCCAAATGTTTTCAAAACATAACAAAAGAAAGCCTTGGAATACCCTTGGTGGATATGAGGGTTGTCTCATCTCACAGGGAAGTTCATTATGCCCTTTCAATGAAAGTCCACATAGATGCTACGCGTGCATTTGTGTTTGCAATTTTGGGAGTTACGGCTGGCTTTTGGCTCTTAAATTTTGCTCACATCCCTAATATTACTTCCATGGGCTACAGACATGATTTGGGCAGTTTTTGTTCCAGGGCGATTTTGCGCAAAGACAGTGGATTATACACTACAGTTTTGATGATTTTTTTCACCATATATGAAAGTAGTCAAATGTTCTCAAAAAATTACCATAGAAAGCCTTAGAGTAGTTTTAGTGGATATGAGGGTTGCGGTAGTGTTTAGAGAGTTTTTTATGCCGTTTCAATATCCCGTCACTCTATCGACCAGCGTGCATTTTTTTTGCAATTTGGAGACTTACATATGGGATATGGCTTTGGGCTCTAATATTTTGCTCACATATCTAATATTACGTGTAAGAGCTTCCCCAATAAATAGACAGTTTTTGTTCTCGGCGATAATTATAGGCAAATACCGTGAATTTGACTTCGGTTTTGGCCGACTTTTACCACATTTTCTAAAGTACACAAATTTTTAAAAAAGATTACCAAGGATTTTGCCTTGAATACCCTATGTGAATATGACAAAAGATTTCCTATGTCAAGGAACTTTTACACGGTAATTTAACGCAAGTTAGCGATTGATGTTAACATTCATGATGGTTCATTTTGGGAGCTAGATTTAGTTTATGGGTCTAATGTGTTGTTAAACCACATAATATGAGCCATAGGTGCTTCTATACAAATTTCAGCACATTCTGTTTCCGGGCGTTTTTTGGGCAAAAACCGTGTATTATACACTTGAATTTTGGCGATTTTCACAACATTTTCAAAAGTAGCCAAATGTTTTCAAAAACATAACAAAAGAAAGCCTTGGAATACCCTTGGTGGACATGAGGGTTGTCTCATCTGTCAGGGAAGTTTATTATGACCTTTCAACGAAAGTCCCCATAGATGCTACGCGTGCATTTGTGTTTGCAATTTTGGTACTTACCGCCGGCTTTTGGCTCTTAAATTTTGCTCACATCCCTAATATTACTTCCATGGGCTACAAACATGATTTGGGCATTTTTTGTTTCAGGGCGATTTCGCGCAAAGACCGTGGATTATACACTACAGTTTAGAAGAATTTTTCCACCATTTCTGAAAGTAGGCAAATGTTCTCAAAAAATTACCATAGAAAGCCTTAGAGTACTTTTAGTGGATATGAGGGTTGCGGTTGTGTTTAGAAAGTTTTTTATGCCGTTTCAATATCCGTCACCCTATAGACCAGCGTGCGTTTTTTCTGCAATTTGGAGACTTACATATGGGATATGGCTTTGGGCTCTAATATTTTGCTCACATATCTAATATTACGTGTAAGAGCTTCCCCCAAAAATAGACAGTTTTTGTTCTCGGCGAATGTTTCAGGCAAATACCGTGAATTTGACTTCGGTTTTGGCCGACTTTTACCACATTTTCTAAAGTACTCAAATTTTTAAAAAAGATTACCAAGGATTGCCTTGAATACCTTATGTGGATATGACAAAATATTTCCTTTGTCAAGGAAGTTTTACACGGTCATTTAAGGCAAGTTAGCGATTGATGTTAACATTCATGATGGTTCATTTTGGGAGCTAGATTTAGTTTTTGGGTCTAATGTGTTGTTAAACCACATAATATGAGCCTTAGGTGCTTCCATACAAATTTCAGCACATTTTGTTTCCGGGCGTTTTTTGGGCAAAAACTGTGTATTATACACTTCAATTTTGGCGATTTTCACAACATTTTCAAAAGTAGCAAAATGTTTTCAAAACATAACAAAAGAAAGCCTTGGAATACCCTTGGTGGATATGAGGGTTGTCGCATATGTCAGGGAAGTTCTTTATGCCTTTTCAATGAAAGGCCCCATAGATGGTACGCGTGCATTTGTGTTTGCAATTTTGGGACTTACCGCCGGCTTTTGGCTCTTAAATTTTGCTCACATCCTTAATATTACTTCCATGGGCTACAAACATGGATCAGATTTTTTCCGATATTTAGGATCGATTCTTCAATAGGATGGAGAATTAGATGGAGATGTGGCCCATAGGATCAAATCAGGTTGGTTGAAGTGGAAGAATGTCATAGGACTTCTGTGTGATCGAGAAATGACCAATAAGTTGAAGGGTAAGTTTTATTGAACGTCAATTAGGCCGACATTGTTATATGGCACGGAATGCTGTGATACAGTGTCACGTTCATAAGATGAGTGTGACCGAAATGCGCATGTTACGGTGGATGTGTGGACATACAAGACGTGATCGGTTGATAAATGAAGTTATTAGGGAAAAGTAGGGGTTGCACCCATAGGGGATAAGATGATGGAGAACCGACTGAGGTGGTATGGCCACGTGAGGAGGAGGCCTAGTGACGCGCCGGTTAGAAGAGTAGAAGGGTGGAGAAATGATAATATTAGTAGGGGTCGGGGGAGACCCAAGATGACTTGGACGAGAGTGATTAGAAGTTATATGAGCTTCCTAGGGCTTGAAGAGAGTATGGTGTTGGATAGGGCGGTGTGGCGAGACTCTATCCATGTGGAGGGCTTATTCTGACTCCTTTTGATTTCTTTGTCTTGTTTTTCCAACTATTTTTTCCAAAAAAAAAATTTTAACTTGTGTTCAAAGTTCATATGTTTTTTGCAATATTTTTTTAAACCTTTTTATTTATTTTGACTTTCTAAACTTCCTTTGAAAGTGTTTAAATACTTTTAAAAGGTTTACAACGTTTTCAAAATTTCTTGGCGTACACAAGACGATTACTAGATGACGATTCATGTTAGCCGACCCCAAATCATTTTGGGAATAAGGCTTGGTTGTTGTTGTTGTTGTTGTGGGCTACAAACATGGTTTGGGCAGTTTTTGTTCCAGGACGATTTCCCGCAAAGACCGTGGATTATACACTACAGTTTTGAAGACTTTTTCCAGCATTTCTAAAAGTAGCCAAATGTTCTCAAAAAATTACCATAGAAAGCCTTGGAGTAGTCTTGGAGGATGAGGGTCGTCGGTTGTGTTTAGGAAGTTCTTTATGCCCTTTCAATATACGTCAACCTATAGGCTAGCGTGCGTTTTTTTTTTTCAATTTTGGTATTTACCTACGGCTTTTAACTTTAAAAT
Organism: Spergularia bocconei; assembly: GCA_963457585.1. Lineage (NCBI taxonomy): Eukaryota > Viridiplantae > Streptophyta > Magnoliopsida > Caryophyllales > Caryophyllaceae > Spergularia > Spergularia bocconei. Next base: position 206,677 of record OY734946.1, on the reverse strand, counting down.
TTTGGTAACATACCTAATATTACTTCCAAGGGCTACCACCAAAATTTGGGCAGTTTTTGTTCCGAGGCAATTTTGGGCAAAAACCGTGGATTACACACCTCGACTTTGGCCGATTTTCAACACATTTTTGGAAGATGTAAAATGTTGTCAAAACATTACCAAGGAAAGCCTTGGAGCATCCTCAGTGGAAGTGAGAATTGTCTGTTTTGTAAGGGAAGTTATTTATGCCCATTCAATAAACGTCACCCTTGGAAGCTGGTGTAATTTCAAATTTTGGGACTTACTTCCCGCTTTTGTCTCTTATATTTTCCTCAAATTCATAATATTACTTCTAGGGGATATGAGCAAAGTTTGAGCCACTTTTCTTCCGGTGCTATTTTATGCAAAGAAACGTGGATTATACACCTCGGCTTTGGTGTATTTCACCACATTTTTGGAAGTATTAAAATGTTCTCAAACCATTACCAAGTAAACCCTTGGAGTGTGCTCGGTGAAAATGAGGGTTGTTTCCTATTCAGAGGATGTTTTTCAACGTCATTTAACACACGTTTGGCATTGATATTAACGTTCGTTTGGTTGAGTCTGGAAACTAGGATTGGTTTTAGGGTCCAATACTTTTTGAAAACACATAATTTGAGCCATAGGAGCTTCCATAAAATTAGAGCCAATTTGTTCCAGTGCGATTGGCTTCCATAAAATTAGAGCCAATTTGTTCCAGTGCGATTGGCTTCCATAAAATTAGAGCCAATTTGTTCCAGTGCGATTTTGGGCAAAAAACATCGATTACACACTTTAGTTTGGGCGATTTTCAAAACATTTTGAAAGAAGCCAAATGTTCTTAGAACATTACCATAGAAAGCCTAGGAGTACTCTTGGTGGATATGAGGGTTGTCGGTTGTGTTACGGAAGTTCTTTAGGCCCTTTCAATAAACATCACCCGTGGAGCCTAGCGTGCGTTATTTGCAGATTTCAGGACTTACATCAGGCTTTTAGCTCTACTGTTTTGCTCACATACCTAATATTACTTCTACGGACTACCCCCAAAATTAGGCACTCTTTTTTCGTGGTGATTTCGGGCAAAAACCGTGGACTTCTACCACATTTTTCGAAGTAGTCAAATGTTTACCCTCTGTGGATATGAGAGTTGTTCCTACGTCGGGGAAGCTTTTCAAGGTCATTCAGGTTTTGTGATTTTTCACAACATTTTCGAAAGTAGGCAAATGTTCTCAAAACATTTCAATGGAAAGGCTTGAAATACCCTAGAAAAAGTGATGGGGTACTCAATCGAGATATATAGCTCCAGAACAACCATCTTATAAATTGAGGCCAGAATTAAATCGAAATGCATACCAGATATCATTGATAATGTGGTTGTCTTTCCAGCGCCATTTGTCCCAAGAAAGCCAAAACATTCTCCTTCATGTACAGCAAAGGTTAATGCATGAACTGCAACTTTCTGGCTTTCAACTCCACCAGGATAAACCTAAATTGAACAGACAATAATCAAACTCTGGCTTACTAAGCACTTCATCCAACAAATAATAAGACGTAAGGGAACTGGTACCTTCCGTAAGTTGCGCAAATATATAATCGCCCTGTCTGCAGCACCAGAAATCACTCTATTTCGTTCTGCTGCAACATCTACATCTTCATCAAGTTCAAGATGTATATTATCTGAAGACAAACCCAAAAGAGGCTCTACAATGTCGCCAGCATCCCGGAAACAAAGACCTTTGACTTTAATCCAGCAGCAACCAATTATATGGAGAAATAGTTTTCGAGGAGGCAACACTTCGAGTGCGAGTGTTAATAAAAAATAGAAAATGCTCTGCAATATCAAAGTTAAAAACTTATTACTAACAGAAGTAACAACTGCATTTTTTCTACTAGTTTGACCGTTTTGTATGCTAATGTATCTGCATTGAATACAATGGTACTGCGCATAAAGGAAACAATCAAGAGTCCAAAATAATGTTAATTTGTTGCTTACAGTTTTTCATCCATTTAGTGTTTAAATACGAGAATAGAATTTTTAAAGAAAACATGCATAAAAGACAAACTAAAACAAGTACAACAGCTAAATCCTGACAACTGACTAATAAAATGACAGATAAAAAAAGAACAAATAAATAGAAACAAAACATTAAATATACATCTTGACTAAAATGACAGAAATACAACAACAACCAAGCCTTATTCCCAAAATGATTTGGGGTCGGCTAACATGAATCAGGATGACAGAAATATGGAAAAAAAAATTGAAGATCAGGATGTCACTCATGAAAAGATAAGGATTGATTCACTTTTTTTTTTCTTTCTTCTACATAGTACAAACCACAATGCTTCCATCTTTTAGCTCGTGTATGATAGCAAGTGGCGGGTATTACCAAAAAATTGAAAAAAAATAAAATAAAAATAAGTACCTAATCAAGCAATCAAGATAATACGCTATGCAGCAAAATATGGTCAACATGTATAATATCTGATAATGGATCTTGCTCCAAACTGTTTAAGGAAAGTTTGAGAAAAGAACCTCAGTAGCTAAATAGCAAATAGAAGCACCAGTAACATTCCAGTCCAGAATCCCATGACTAGATTTATCTTTCATTCCTTGGCGTAGAAGAGCAAGTGATGCAAGACCATCAGCAAAGCAAAAACCAGGTGATATTCTGAAAATATTCTGGCAAATTGATGACAAGTATCAGGTTACTTCCTTTGAGTCTTTGACAGTATACAGTCGAAATGACAGCCCAATTCAATTGAAAATACACATTACACATGAGAATATATTTCAGGAGCATCAGGGATATTAGAGCCCAATGAGTCTACCCCAACTAGTAGATCTTTTCCATTTTTTTTATCCTTATCCAGTATGATAGTCTTTCTCATTACCTGATTCCTTCAAAGGGTCTTGACCCAAGGAAGGTAAAGGATGATCAAAGATATGCCAGCTTCTTCCTCAATAACAGAGGGAAGACACTTCTTGTTTTGATTTAGCGGTCACCTATGGGTCTTGCATTAACAGAGAAAATCTTTTGGATTGTCCCTCAGGCAAAAATGGGACAACCATCTATGATTTCAAGATAGATGTAATGGCTCTCAAAAGCAAATTTGATTTAGTATCCTTGCACCAAAAATCTTTGGTGAATAAGGAAACGAAAGAAAATTAATCTGACATTAAACTAAAGTTTGTTTATAAATTGATAAATGATAACATTCTTAAAATGAAAACAATCATACTGCAACACTGCGTGCAACTATCATTAACAATGCTATGAGTATGACGCCTTTCATTGCAGACTTCATGCAAGACAATTCACTATTTTTGAAAGGTGATTCATGATAGGGTGTAGCATAATTAGAATGCCGTACTTCCTTGTACAAGTAAGCCATAAAAGCAGAAGATACTAGGGACAAGTATGAGTTAAAAGTTTTCGCAACCTTAAGATAAGAATTAGCAGCAGCAGTTGACTCTGATACATCCATTATAAATGAGATCACCATTAGAATGAGCCCAGTGAAGAAATGAACCAGTAAAACCACATTCTGCAAGAGAACAACATGGTGCTTAGAGAAATAGAAAAAACATGCTCCTCAAGAACACACTACAAAAATGGACAGACCTGTGCCAAAGAATGGTCAGAGAAAAAGAATGTCAAGCAATATGTTGAAGACGCAACTGCTAGTCCAAACTCCAGAAACAACATTAAAGTTGAACAGAAACGCCCGATCCCCACAAACTGGTCCAAACCTGTGAACACATGATGTTTATGATTCACTTAAAGCGTGGATCGCAAAGAGGGTGATAAGTAGAAAAGCACAGTGCTGATAGTGTACGCGGACCATCAGAGTATGCATTCATGCTACAATATACCACTTGCCAGCCATAGTTCTCACAACCAAACCACTTAGCAACACAAACATTATCTTTCATATAGATTGCTTTTCCTCACGTTTACACTCATCAACGCGGAAACATTTTCTAATGTCAACAACAGACAAGGCCCTGGTGAAGGACAAACTTGGTTGTCATTCTAATCTCAACAGAACTATGATACTTCCACAACTGTATCTAACAACATTAGTGACTAACTGCATGGCCCCAAATGATGGGAGAGCCATTATGAAACATGGAACAAGGGTAGACCAAGATGAGCACCCACCATCAGATTTGATATGGACTTATTGAGTAATCTGAAAGGCAGGAATAATTTGGCTCTCTCCATTCATGGCAAAGCAGGATATACAAAACACAACTCAAATTTTGACAAAACATAAATGCTGTAGCAAATCGATTGAAGAAGCAATTTAACGTGAAGTTCAAAGGCAGGCACATATGAATCAAAGTTCAGAAGAGGGAAAGTGAAGCACAAGGTAATACACATACCAAAGATGAAAAAGATAGCTATTGCAAACGACGAGGGCAATAGAAAACTAACAAAGTCCCACAAGTAGGTCGAAATCCAATACGACAATACAGATACCTGAGAAATTAGAATAATGTGCTTTAGTATCACTTCGGGGGGATATCATAATATTGATATTAAGAAAGGAATTCAAAGGACAAATCCCCATACCCCACTAAGTAACTGTTGATTCTTGGCTTTTACTTCACGTTCCTGTAATTAAACATGGAAAATCGTTTACATATCTATTGCATAGTTTCCACTTTTCACAGAGTACATATCTAATAGGCAAAGAAAGAAAGGGGGAAAAAAGGAAGAAAGAAAAAAGAAACAAGTAGAACATTCCAGCATTCCTTTCATCAGGTTTTTATTAAGCTTTAAATTTTCCACATTTCCAATTTTCTTATGTATGTAAGATGACTGGCAGCACTCAGAATTGCTCTCCAAAAATTAAGGGCTGAAAAAGCAGGGTCTCTTCTGACAATGGTAACACCGATACGAGCAAAAAAGGTAGTGGAGAACAATCATCTGCAACGGAAGACCAATCAAAACTAACTCTATCTATTTAGGCTTCTTCATCAAGGGGTATTATTCAACATGTTTCAACTTACAAAGCTTAGAAGTCCAACTCTGTGATTTGATCCACCATGGCACAGACCTTTTGTAGTTAATTTTTTACTTTTCTTTATTGTTCATTTCCATTTCCCGGAACAAAAGTAAATTATTCGTTACCTGAACCATTTAAGACAAAATTAAAATTGTGGGTTTCGCGTAGAGCAAACCAAGAATGAAAACAGAAGTCTTATTCCTAATGTGTTCAGAATCCACCGAGAAGAACAGAAAGCAATGAGCCAACCCAGAATTGATATAGCTGATTTTATCGGCTCCATTATTACACCTTTCTGAGGAGTTACTTCTCTTCTACTTTGATAAACCTTGTAGTGTCGGCTGTGTGCAAGTTTTAGTGGACCAAGTAAAGCCTATAGCAAGCAGACAATGGTAACTCGCAATTTAATTAGATGAATTTCTGTATATGGTAGGACTAATGATGTATGCTTGAATTCCCGACACAGTTCTCTACCAGAATAGATTTGAGTGTGCAAGAATGGAAGGCCGAGCAGCTTTGATGGTTCAGTCATATGATGTGCAAGAGGCCAACAGATTACAGTTTGTATGATGTAAATATTGGGAATGTATAAGCTGCAACAAACCAATATCAACACTTACCTTTACTATAGGAACTGCAAATGATGCAGGAATGAAAGAGAATGCTATAGTCACAATAACTGCAGCAGAAAAAGCATCCAGATCCTACAAAACCACGATAAATAATGAAGTGTAAACCTATTGTAATGTAGATAAACCAATAGAGCAGATAACAAATAATTGTCCCTTTTCAGACTTCGAGGTCGAAATATCTCAACTTAAGTTCTAAGGTTAAAAGTTACATAAAAATCCCTTTCAAGGAGAAAAAAAATAGCAATAACAGAGAAATAGCGTAGATTTAGGTTATCATAGATGTAGACATACATGCCGCTGAAGGTGTTGACTTTTTGTCAATGGTAGAGGATGATTACGTGTTTGAATAGACATATTTCCATTAGAGGCAGAAAGCCTGAGGATGGCTGAATTCATCAAGTTAATAAAAGTTGGAGCAGCGTGCTGACAAGAACTGTTGTGTAAAACTGTATAGCCCAAACTTCCATCATCATTCTGATTATCCATCATGATAGCACCATACCTTCACGTAATCAAGAAACAAATACATAAAAGTTACTCCAATCAAACAAAATCTATTAGACCATTAATCATAATCGCCAATCAAATACATAATAGGTTCTTCTCTTTACCATTTCCATGAAAAACACCTTAAGAGAAGAAAGAACATTTTGTGTTTCACTCCCTCTGTCCCAAAAAGATCAAACACTTTCAATTAAAGTTCATTCTTCAGAAGTTACGGGGGACTGGGAAAGAACCTCAAATATATTTGACTTTCTATAGTTCATTCTTGGGATTGAGGGAAATTTGAGAAAGCTGCTCGAATCTCTAACAAAGTGTCCAAATATCTTGTGACAATCCCAAGAAGGAAACACGAAAAGTTTTCATCCTTTTTGGGGACAGAGGAAGTAGTATCCTTCTAGGTATTTCCCAATGACAGGTGAAGAAATAAAGGTAATTATTTCATTGAAATGACAAGCAATGCATAGAGTTAAAGAGCCCAAAGAACATGATACTGTTGCACATGAGAAGAGGTCAAACCTAGACTGATAGGATTGGTTTAAGCTAAACATCAAAAATTCACTCATGGAGAGTAGCCGTGGTCCTAAACTTGGCCCAGCAGCCTCTATAGCATCTGATAACGCCTTTCCTGAGTCTGGAAATCTGTAAGGGCTTGGTTTGAATTCTTGAATCCATCCACCATCTACCAGAGATGCAATCTGGGGAAAAAATGATTACTTTAGAACAAAGTAACAAAAACCCTTCATTGGGTAATCCAAAAACAGTCTTTATGCTCTCAACACAGGAGTAAGGTTGCCTACATCTGACCATCCCTTACCTCGCCATAGGCGGCTGTATTGCTTCAAAATTCTAAAAGCTTCCACGAAAATATTGAGAGCTCCAGGGAGGCTAGCTAATTATATGGCCTTACGCTAACCAATATTAAAGCTACGTCTTATAGGAGTTTTTTTAGTTAACTTTGTTTAACTTCAGAAATATGTTGCAAAGTTGAACAAAAGAAGTGGTTCAAGTTCAGAAAAGTTCAACAGTCCCAGAGTACATATCCTAAGATGGTCTTATTCCATTTGTACTTTAGAAACTTGTATCTTTATCATACTCAGCATCGTTATCACACTAGAAACTCCGCAAATGCTCCCTCTGAAGGGGGCAAGCAAGAACTGGATGTACGCTCTTAAGTTGCAATAACAAAGAGACCCTTGACCAAAAACGGGACCATAATCTTGTACTTTGAGGATTGCAAAAAAAAATTCATATGCAAGAACCAAGTGCCTAAACACTATATTAAGTAACCAACAATGTAAAGCAGAAAATTAAATCTTGATCAAAACTACCTCTTTAGACATAGGATAGGAGAGATCAAACGGGATTGGAGCACCACCACCTCCTTGTAATAGAGGATTAAAGTTCAAAGTTGTGAATGTTAATGACTGCTGGTCAGGATGTGGCTTCAGTTCAAGGAAAAGAAGTCCAAAAAGCAAGAAGACAGCTGGAATAACAAGCTGGAACACTATTGTTTTCTGATCCCTTCTAGCAGATATTGCTCTCTTTTTCAGTAAAGCCTTGGAGTGTTGCCAAAAGTCTGAACTTGTAATAACAGAAGCACAGCAAAATCGTATACTCAGAGAGTTAATAAAACAGAAGATAGAAGCAAATAATGCTCCACAAGTTCTGGCGACTTCAACACATGAAACCATGAAAAACTCTTTCAAACTTCCACAAAGCTTCGCAAAGGAGCGTTTTTTAGGTGCATGGTATTCGGATGTGAGAGGGGTCAAGGGATTAGGAAGAGTTGTTTTCTGGTCTATGGACTTCATGTCCTCATATTCGGATCCAGCCACTCTCAAGAATACTTCTTCCAATGTAGTGACAGATATGCCATAACTTTCGATGCCAGCACATTCATTCTCATATGCATTTGCATCAGAGCAGGATGCTGACCCCTTCATACAACTCTCAATTTCCTGGAACATACCCTCAAAACAAGACGATGATGCCAAAGGTAGCTTAAACGATATCTCTGTACCCACCTAAAAGAGCATATGAATAAATAGGTCAGCATTTGACGTACTGATTAACCTTTGGAAGTGCCACAAAAATTCTAGCCAATTGAAACACCTAATGCTTGTGAGTATCATGCCAAATATATTTTATCAAATACACTCAACTACTCGAATCTGTCCTCAAAAGGGTTGTGAACCCAGGTTTGGTGACTTAAGTATAACACAAAAGGTATCATATCCTAGGTGGCGTAGAGTCCAATACCTCGCTCACTACAGTCGCTGAAGGGATATGCCGGCGAACAACATCTGCAGCCAAAGAGCCACCTGCCGCATTCTAAAAAATAAAAAGAGGAAAGGATATTTATAACCTGTTATTTCTGGTGAAACTAGAAGATATGATCTCATTAGAGCAAGGAACTGAGGCTTACTTTCACTAAAGTAAGGGTATAACCGACCCCATATTGATGCTTGAGGTAAAGAGAGCTGTCCAAATGAATATTCAGAGTTCAGACAGAGATAATTTGATATGGAGAAGAAATACCAGAAGAATGGAAAGAATGAAGCAGGGAGATACATAAAAAAGGCAATATGCTAACACCATAGAACCATGCACAAAGTGTTCAAAAGTCTAGTTCTGACCACACTACAGTAGGATTTTTATATCAATCATCAAAATGTGATTAAGATTACCAGATAAACTCTCTCTCCCCTCCGCCCTCTCTCTCTCTCTCGCACACAAAGGCACATTATCAACAATTTTTACGTACAACCATTAATAAAGAGGTCTTATTCAGTTCACTTTCTGTGGAGGATTTATGGCTGTCCCTTAATGTACGTCCATTTTAGTCGAGCAAATAAATTTTTCCACAGCAACGATCGCAACAAACCCTCTCTTAACATCACATTTGCACAACTTAGACCGCATGTGTGCCAAAAGCAGGCCACACTGCAGCATATGTGGATCACGCACTATATTGTGAGTACAGACACATGAGATATGTACCAAGCGCACAGTCTCGGAACGAAATATCAGCACTCAAGCGTTTCAGAAATTCTACAATAATTGAAAAACATTAGAGAACATGCGAGTTCAATAGAGGTAATTGATTCTAGAGTCAATTTCTTATTTCTTGTTTTTCAAAATGATGATGCACGAGGAAGAAAGATGAAAGAACCTTCCGCAGCATTTCAAAGAGCCATTAGCCATAATAGCTATACGATCTCCTAAAACTTCAGCTTCATCCATTGAATGTGTCGTCAATAATACAATTCTTCCTTTCTTTATCTTTTTAATTAGCTGCCATGTCATCCGCATTGAATAAGGATCCATTCCACTAGTCGGTTCATCAAGAATGATAACCTGCAAAATATATTGGTATGCACTAAGCTGTCATAAAAGTGACCAAGAAATACAAAAAAAACAGCATTAGCCTAATGCCTCAAAACCTCCTGATGGCAATGTAGGGGAGGAGGTCAGATGTACGCAGTCCCACCCCTATGCTGAAAAACATAGAGAAGCTGTTTCCATCCATATTGAAAATTATGCAGAGAATCGCACTGACGGACTGGTACTTCACAATACATGAAGCCCAGCCATGTTTGTGAGTCATTTTCTTTATTCCATTATATTCCAAAACCAAAACATAGCGAGTCATTGGCTCCATTGATAAACAAAAAAAAATTATGTTTTTAAACTGACAGTCCACCTTGCTGTTCCCTATGAGAGCAATTCCGAGGGAGAGTTTTCTTTTCATACCACCAGATAAGGCACTAACAACAGTGTAAACTTTGTCAGCCAAACCAACCTGCCAAAACATTAATCATTCAAGATGAACTAATAAGTTCTTCATGTAACCAAAAAAAAAAAAAAAAAGACTGAAATACTTGTCAAAATCGCTGACTGATTCAAATGCGTGAAACTTGGTGCAACTCACAAAAAGATTTTGTGCTATGCAATTTAAGTACAGTGTCATCCAACTCCCTCCACTCCCCCCCACCACCCCCACACACACACACACAAACAACTTTAGCTCGTTATAAAACAGATTGTTTGGAGGATACATATAAAAAAAAACAGCTCAAGCACCACCACCACCACAACAAAACCAGCAACAGACTGTCATGATCTTGATGGAACAAAGCTTGAAGCAAGGTATATAATGTGAGAAAACTCACTTCATCAATCATTTCAGCCACAACACTCTCAAGAACATCTTCCTTCACACCTTTCAGTATGCCATACATCTCAAAATGCTCTTTCACCTGCAAAGGTGAATTTATGTCAACAATGGGGCAGACTTACACACAAGCGTCTATAACATTAGGAAGTACAATGAAAAAAACCACCAGAATCCAAGATTAAGATTACAACAGCATGGTTGGGACATTGTAATAGGCATAGCCACTGGCCATCTTTGCCTTGCTCTGTCACATAAAGAGCTAATCCATCCTCTCAGCACCGAATTAGAAAGATATGGAAAGAAATCTCATAATTGTGGGTCATTGATTTACTTCTCAAGTCTAGAATGATTCGGAATGGTGATATGTTTCTGGTGGTGCAAGATTTAACCCTGTAAAGCCATGAGTAGGCCACCCTTGTTTGTCGTCCTATAACACTTATTTGGACCATATTGCTACCACTATTAAGCAGTTCACAGTTTCTTTGTGAGACCATCCTTCTTTACATGTAAAGTGATTTCTTTTACATTTTTAGTAACCATTATACTTCTTTTAGTGATTGTTTTAATTTTGTGTAAGATTAAAATGCCCCATATAATATGAGTAAATGTGTTATTACATAAATTATGCCTAATTTTATATTTTGTGACTCTTTTAAAACACAACTTATGTGAGTAAATCGTAAACTAACAAGATCACTAAAAGATATATAATGATCACAATGAATGTTAAACAGTTCACTTTTTTAATGACTAACTCCGTCTCACAATAAATTATCGTGAGACCGTCTCATATGAGACTTTGCCTATCTAGATATATTATACTGCCAGACCACCAGATTAATGATTTTGGATGCTTACTGTGAGTTCAGGAAATAGAATATCACTTTGAGGGCAAACTCCCAAGTCCTTGCGAATATTATCCTGCATAAAAAGACGAATTTACTACAGAGACAATTCAAGAATACAGTAAAAATTATACAAATTACCAGTAAAAAAAAACTCCAACTACTGTAACCGTGGAAGGTTTTTATTTAGCTAGAAAGCAGAATGTTCAGAAACTTGAAACAAAAGAAGAAAAGCGCGAACAACAAAGTATGGAGAGAACAAACTAAAAGACAACAAAACCATTAATAAAAACGTGGCATTCTTAGAGATTTAATTGATTGAAATTCTTTTAACAAAAAAACCAAGTAGAAAAAGTAGTACAAAAGGTAGTTTGGAAAACTAACAAAACAAAAGTGAAAAGAAGCAAATGAGACAAAGTAAACCCCCTTCATGCACACGAGTTATTTCCTTCCACTTGTGCCCTCTTCAACTCCATATATTACTTGATCCATGTAGACCCAAATCGCATTTCAAAGACCAATGCATACCACTACAAAAGCAGTCGGAATATTTCATACCATATCTGTCAAAATATTCTTCCCAAAAACCAAAGCATCCCCAGCCGAAGGAGAAACAAGTCCAACAAGCATAGAGATAGTAGTGCTCTTTCCAGCTCCATTATGACCTACACAATATCACACCAACGCATAATAAGGGGACATCTCTAGAGAGAGAGAGAAACAGTAGAGTCTAGGTGGGTTGTTAGGAGTCTGATTCTCATACCTAGAAGAGCAAGAATCTGATTTTCATACAAACTCAGATTCAGAGAGTTCACTGCACCACAATCCCCTTTATCTGTGGAGTACACTTTACTCAGATTCCTTATCTGGAGGCACCTGCAGTTGACATTCCACAGTAAAAGAAACGATGCAAACAAAATAAACAGTCATAATTCCTCACAAGAGTCAATAAACCTGCCGTCAACTTCTTGCTGCTTCATCTCCAAGCTTATAGCCTCCAGCTTCATCTCAGGTCCAGGGACATAATGCCTGGTAGTATCTTTCTTTCGACGGAGACACTTAGGTAACATCGATGTCCATGAAAGCTGCAGATGATCCTCTTTGGGAAAAGCCTGTATACAGTCACAACTAGGTAAATTATTTAGCAGGGACAAAAAATAATAAGAGTTGTAGTAATATACTGATTTAAATATGAAAAATGGCCCAATGCAGGACAAAAAATTGTAGAACCTCATAGCAGCAGGAAAGATTAGCAAAAGGATATCAACAACTGTTGAGCCACAGATTCAGAGCATACCTTATCCAAGCAAACACCAATAGCACAATATAGTAACGTATCAAACACCATCATGCTTAGACAAACCATAAAATTCACCCCAGACGATTCCTGTATGGATTATTACCATAGAGCATCAGAAAATGGGCGTGGAAAGTTTGTAAAACACATATTACAGTAACTTGAGCATACACGCCATATATTACTCCAACGCAGTCCAACATGAGCTCTTTCATAATCAGCAAAGTTGATAGATCCTAATGCAAAGGCAGTGGGAGAAAGCAACGACGCAGTTGCCTTTAATGCCCTGGAAAATAGGATATGTAAGAAAACCTACAGATACATTTCGAAGAAACAAATATTGAACAGTATGAGTAAGTCCAACTACTGACATTGAGATATCTGGATCATTGACGGTGTAATAAGGGAAGAAGGCTCCAAAAAAAGCAAGTGTCCCAACAGCCACAGCTGTTTTAGCTCTCGTAAAGAAGGTGGAGATTAAAAAAGAGAGTGTAATTGCACTCAGTCCAAAGGAAAAGAAGTATGTAAACACCAAGGACTTGTCACTATACTTGAAAAGAGAGCACATGGTGAAAATTGTAATGATCCCAGAAGAGACGGCAAACTGCACAGGTGAATAGCAAAATAAAACAAAATTCAACGATCTCCTAGCTCAATCAGCAAGAAAATAAATATCAAAAAAATTGTGAAAGATCATTCAGTTGTAGAAATGACTCTAAAAGTTAAAACCACGTGAAGTGGTAACTTTATACAGATGCAAGAGCCAAAGAAAAATTATCGCCAATTTCTCATATAAACAGAAGAAGCAAACCATTTCAAGGAAGCTATAGGATCTTAAAATTATACAAGCCTACTTCGAACAGCACATAATGACCTCGCGGTTCTCATTAATTTGTCATAAGCACACTTTAATAGTGCATTCAATCCCATACCAATAGTATTGCTTCTCCTATCAGCGCTTATTTTAATCTTCAGATGCTAGCACAACAGATTTTAATGCTCCAAGCAAATGCAGTCATCACGTTAACTCCAAAATCGTACATTCATCATATTAACTCCGCAATCGCATAAAGTGTTCACCAAAACGTCAACCAGCGGACATAAAAGGTGAAGACACCAACTACCCATTGACAAGAAAGTTAATGAAATGTTGAATACAAGGCGCGGGGGTGGGAAGGATGGTAGAGTTATAGAATTATGATAAATGTTGGTTGTACTAGTAAAATACCTGCACAGCATATGTTATAAACCATGAGATATGAAAAATCTCGCTCTTAAGACCCATCATGTGAAGCCCTTCCTTAATTTTGTGCTCCTGGAACAGCAAGAATGCAAATCAAATGACCAGCTAAAGACTTCTATGTTGAAAACATTACCGACCTCGTATATCCAACCTTTTCAAAGACAGAATAACTAATCAGCCGAGATATTGGGTACAGAAATCCTAGCAGGTACCTGTGCACAACATTCATAAATCAAGACAATAAAACTGAAAGGTTCTAATTTGAATACACCTATTGGTAAGATAAGGAAAAATGTACATACAATACTCCCATGACTTTCTTCACAATAAACTGGAACTCATCATCAGTGTAGTCGCGAGTAGGAAAGGGGATAAGCCTTATGTCTGATGGTATAAATTCCATAGAAGGAATTCTTAGCAGGGAGGATGTGCTAGACAAGGTTTTTACTTCAGCATCTTCAAAGTTGCTGCTCGTCCCAGTCTCTCGTTCAGTAAAAATGATGAAGGAATCCAAAACTTGTTGTAGCTGCACCAAGAATTAAATATAACAACAAATTAAATCATCCCATCTTGGACATTAAAATAAGACAAAATGCGCATGCGAGTCTGGAAGTCCAAAGATGAAGAATATCAGGTGGAGTCTCTTTCAAAGAGCAGGTTTTGAGTTTACTTATGCCAACAAAAAATGAATGGTGCCGTGGGTATTTGGGGAAGGATTAACAGAACAGAGTCAGATTATTTGAATTGAACTTTAATGCCCTCCCTCCTACAGTTCTACTCCTACAGAGCTAAAACTATCTAGAGAGGAAACTGAATTTTCAGACAAGAAGAAATACCACTTTAACAACCAAAAAAAGCAAGTCAGCTCAGAAACTGAGACAGGAATGCAAAGAACACATGTTAGATGTGACAGTGTTAAATGAAAATGAAATGAGATCATACGGTCAAAAAGCCACTGAAGCCATACTGCATTATTGGAATGGTGTTTACACCCAGCTCTAAATCATTGAGATAAGGACCATTCACATCCATAATTGATTTGATATCAGGAAATCCCGAAAAAGCCCATGTGTGGTTTAGGCGTATGCTGTAGTCATACAGGTGAGGACCTTGACTGTGAAATACCACTGCCCCTCTTATTTTAGGATTTGAACATTCCCTGAAAGAACAATAACAGAGATCTTAGCATTACCACGAAAAAAAGCTAACAGAAACAGAAAAAATTAACAGATCTAAAAGTGTTCACGAGGTTCGATAAGCCATGAATCCTTAAGAAATCTTGTAACACCAAAAAGGTAGTGGATATACATCCACATAATACAGAACTGAGTGGTGAGCCCAACAGAAACATGAACCTCGTATTATTGTCGCTCTTTTTTACTTGAGGAAGTATCGAAAGTAGAATCATTTAGTAGCATATAGTCGTTCCATTTATGATTAACGTCGATACGGATATAGGCTCTCTGTTATTGCAGGCGAAAAGGTACGCATTTGACCTCCTAATCCTAGTCTGCTACTGAGAGTGGTGCAAAAATAGGGTGGGAGACAATAAATAGCAGAGTACATAACCAACAACAAATCAATGTCTAAGAAAGAAAAACAATCGAAGGTCATGAACTACATATCTTTCGAACGTTTCAACACCATTATAAAAAAAAAATTTAAAAAAATAAAGTGAACTTACTTCAAATGATCGCAAGAACCATACAGATCAGAGCGAATATAGGATTCAAGCTCCAGTTCATCCTTGTAGACTCTAGTAACCGACTGCAAGAGGAAACCAAACCACACAAAATGTAAACCTGATAGGCTGCGACATTGTTTAAGCTTACAGACTTTGGATCCAAGCACAAGTGAGAGATAGACAAGGAACGAACAAAAAGATCTGCTTAGCATCAAAAGACAGATAGAATACACACAGACAAGTGGGTCCCATCCCTAATTACCAAAACCTCTTCTCTTGAGTCTTGACAGACTAGGCAGCTTTTTTCTAAACTTGAAGAATGACAGACTATGCAGCTTGTGGAGGCAATGTTTGCTCAAGTAATCTCCATTCCCATGTAACTATTATCCTCCATTAGGGATGTGTACAGCACACAAAGAAAATGTCTTTGAATTAAAATTGATATCTATGCACCAATAAAGCGACGGAAATGTCAAAGGTAAAAAATGCGAACCTTCAGCAAGGGAAATTGCAGTGAAATCAAGTTGATCATCGCATGTGTCTCTTTTGAGTTGGGTGCAAAAGCCAACAACTCATTATTTGTCACTAGATGCTCCAGAATCTGATTAAAGGGAAGGGATATGTTGTCTTTACCCACCTCCACCAGCATATCTTTTCGGATATACCTACATGCATTCAGCAAGATAAGTCATTGTTCTTCTATCAACAGTGGACTATACAACTAATTTACTATCCTAGAATGAGGCCAAAAGCCGTTTAAAACAGATGATAGGAACACTACTTTTTGAGTAAAATACCAACAAGAAGAAATCGCAACAACAAAGATACTATACAAAGACAGCCACAACGACAATATGAGTATCAGGTATCTTTGAATTCCCACGAGCGGATGCACATCAACAAGAGCTTCTAAAATAGAATATGTGAGGATTCTCGAGCTCAATAAAAGGAATTGAACATGACAGGCACATAGCTTGGACTTTCGTTTTTCGCTTATCTCTGTTTTACAAGTCCTTTTTTCCAAGGAATATGGATGTCAACTGGAAGGCATCATCAAATAGTCATATAAATAAGGAAAATATAGATGACGGAATGTCATTATTCCAATTTACGAGGAAGCATGTTCTTGGTCTCTCGTTTTACTGCTTTTAGCCAATTTCTAATTCGGCATCTCTTTCAAGTGAATATACTTTGTAGACAAGGGAGCACATAACCAAAACGAATCCAGAAAGCAAGAAAAATGAGAATCAAAGTTTGCAACATACGGCTGAGAAGGGTGAACACGAGTATCAATTTGGGTTCGGACAGCGATCAACATCAGCATCACAGCCGTGGGTAGAAATATCTGCATGAAAAGACCACAAAAGAAAGGGTAGGTAAATAATCAGATGCCTATATATATCGACTCATGACGTTTGTTAAACGCTCAAGAAGGGACAAGTTAAGGACCACAAAAACATGCCCCAAACAGTAACCATTTTCTTATCTGATAAGTAAGATAGGATATCATATATTCAAAAGGACACCGACAAAAAGATATTAAAAAAGGAGATCCCTTCCTAGGATTCGAG
Organism: Spergularia bocconei; assembly: GCA_963457585.1. NCBI lineage: Eukaryota > Viridiplantae > Streptophyta > Magnoliopsida > Caryophyllales > Caryophyllaceae > Spergularia > Spergularia bocconei. The sequence goes on along the minus strand of OY734946.1, from coordinate 189,711 downwards.
GCAAGTTTTAGCATTATTCGAGCATGTTGATCTATTCTTCATACAACTTGCAATACAAATTTGATATGCCGATAGAATTCCACAACTCTAAACTAGACGCCTTGAGTAAGCAGAGTATACCATAACAGTTCTAGAAAGGAAAAAAAAGAGGTGACTCCCAGGCTATTCATCTCGACGTTCAGAAAAGGCATAAAACTTCAAACTTTCTGCATTCTCGGCAGTAGAAAAAAAAATGCACCATACTCAAGTCCTCCTTCTCTTTTATAGCATATAATCATCACGCCATCAATTTCCATATTCCCCCAGAACAAAGATCGACTATAGTCTTAAGAACTTTTCGTATTTCCTGTATTATCTCCTCAAATGTGATACAGTCCAAATCCATGTCAAGACGTACACGGTATACTTAAACAAAAATTCAAGGCATAACACGACGAACAGGAAGAACAAAACTTTCCATTCATTCCCGCGCTCCAACCAGCAAAACAGCACTATACAAAAACAACATCCTCAGCTCAAACCTTACTCGGATAACCAGGCATAGCACACATACACACAGATGATGACAAAATTGAGCATGATCATAAGCTCAAACTTACTGGGATCGGTTATCGAAACGATAACACAAAAGATAACACCTTTACCATGATCAGGTCAAAACTTACTCCAATATTGAAACATCTAACACATCAGATGACCAAAAAAATTACCATTATACATTTATACATGAATACAATGGACAAAAAAGTTTATACAACCCAAAATTAGCACAGAAAACAAACATAACATGATTACCAACTAATCTTGTAACACAATTTACCCAGAAAAATCGTCAAATTAAGTACCAATAATAAAAATGCATGATACCCAATAACCCAAAGTTTATATTTTTATCAACATGCAGTCATTCAGAAATCAAAATTACCATGAAAATTATAGCATAAAAAAAGCGAGAGATTATCAAGAATTTAGTGAAATGAGGAAACCTCGGCAAAGGTGGTGTAAGGGTGACGAATTTTGAGGAGCCAGTTCTTGCGGAGTATGGCCTTGAGTTGGCGCCGTGATTCCGCCATGTTCGCCGGAAATTGGAGAGAGAGAAAACCCTAATTTCGCCGGCGACGTGAAATGGAAAGCATGGAAGAGTGAAGAGAGGGGGGAAAAGTGGAGGAGGTGGCGGGCGGGGGCAGTTGTTGGAAGTGAAAGAGTCAATGACAAGCTTCTGTATGTGTGGAAGTATGTGCCAAGTAAAGTTAGAAAAGGAGGTTTCTTTAGCAATTGTGTCCTTTTCAATTGAACTTGAGCTTGAAGCCTCCTTTTCGAATTTTTTCTTTTGCATTACTATTTAACTACTCTTACTACATAATCCAAGTTGGATATATGTCATATTGGTATGTGTGTGATGTGTCCGTCTTGAATTTTTTTTATCGTTCTCTGGTAAGCAAATCGCAATCAAAATCAAATGAAAGATGAGTTTAAAAAATTGCTATGGTTTGGTTAGCTAAATAAAAAGATTGTGTATAGTATTTGTTGTGAGTTAGACAGCATCGATTACCAATAAGTAAAAGTAACGACATTTGCTCATTTTGCGAATCTTGATCAAATTGTTAAACTACGTTCAAACGTGACTCCCCTAAGTAGAACAGACCTCATGTAACTCATCATGTAAGATTGATGGAAGAAGAGTACTATAAGTCTGTGTGTGACAACTCTGACAAGTAGACAACATAGTTGTGTTCAATGTAACGGTTGGAGGGAGAAGGGTGTCGTTTACGGCCGCAGACACGTGTACACTTTCGACATCTACTAGATACACTTGACATCAAGTGGGGTCACTCACTCCATTTTATTTGAATAATAAATAGTCTTACGAATGGACGAAAATACCCTCAAGACCACCAAACTTAGCCGTTGAGGGACCCCTTTAAACTTTCCTCCTACTTCCCCACTCACTTGACTGCATTTTCTTGTCTTTGTCTCTCAATTTTTGTGACTGTAAAAAGAAAAGCAATAATTAGTTACCGTTGGAGGAGGATGGCGTCGACATCGAGCGGCGACGGAGGAGAAGTGGGTGGTGGTGCGGTGGGGACAGGGGTGGAGCAGAAGAGTAGTAGTAATCAGCAGCAGCAGCAGGAGAGTAAGAGTGGAGGAGGAGTGATGGTGGTGGTGAAGAAGATGAAGAGAGAGAGAGGTGGTTCAACTGCGAAAGAGAGGATCAGTAAAATGCCACCTTCTACTGCTGGTAAACGCAGTTCTATTTACCGCGGTGTTACCAGGTCTGTCTGTCTGCTGCTCCATCCTTAATTATTCTTATTTATTATTTGTATACTGTATAGTATAAATGAATTGGAGGAGTTATTGTGGTACTTGTAAGGTTGATTTAATTGGAGTGTCACACATTAGAGACTAGAGAGGCTCGCGCGGATGTATGCAAGTCTTACCCCTCGTGAAATAATGCGAAAGGATTTTATAAAGATAATCGGGAGTAATTTTGAAGTTTATGCTAATTTTAAAGTAGCAAGTATAGGAAATTGGTTAAGGTTGATTAATAAGTAGATTTTGGGACAAGTAGGTGTAGTTGGGAGGTTTTGGAATGGGATAAGAAAGTGAGGGGGCGCCGGGTAATGGAGAATGGTTTAATGTGTGGCTCGAAGAGGTGCTCAAGTTGGATAAGGAAACAATCTGGTAAAAATTGATGGTTGGAGAGTCGAGACTGAAGAATTAAGCTCCTTTTCTTAATAAGTGAGAGATGGGTACTCGTGTCGCTCCCAATTAGTGTTGATGTGTCTAGGTGGCCCTTTGTAGTGTAAGTTGATCCTAGCTGATTGATTCAGTGGACTAAATACTAACACGACTGCACTTGTAGTAATTTTGGTGGACAGTGGACACTACACTGAGATGAATCCGGGTTTAAAAGGGGTAAGATGTACGCAAATTTTAGCAGCATTTGCTTGTATGAACATGGGGACTGGGGCGGGGCTGGTATGAAGTTAGAGTTAAGGATGTACTAGTAGTATACGAAAAGGGGTATTAGAAAGTATGACTGTTTGAGTTTAGGTAGTGAACATTATAGAGTAGGAAAGTGATGTTTTGTGTTGAAAACAGGCATAGATGGACAGGTCGGTATGAAGCTCACCTTTGGGATAAAAGCACTTGGAACCAGAATCAGAATAAGAAGGGCAAACAAGGTGGCTTTTTTGTTGAAATGCTCTCTTCTTCTCTATTCTTTGCGTTGATTGGTTGTTATTCTAGTAGAAGAAATTTTATGACTTTATTACATGAATCTGAACTGATGGTTATCTTTCTTGTTGGCTTGATGGACGTGCCAATCTGCTGATGGGTGCTCGATTCACGTCTTCTAGTTTATTTGGGTGAGTATATAAATGTTATTTCTATGTCTACTGTTTCTGACATTTTGATCTTTTCGCTAAGAGACTATATGATGTTCATAGGGGCTTATGATGACGAGGAAGCTGCAGCTAGAGCGTATGATCTTGCGGCCTTGAAGTATTGGGGTCCAGGGACTCTGATCAATTTTCCTGTGAGACACCAAAGTCCTAATTTTTCTCAATTAAGAATACTCTCTTTCCAGATTTCACCCTGCTGCAGTCATTGTGCAGTCGATTTCGTGTATGAAAGATAGATTTATGTTGAAAATTTTGCTCTTGTAGAAATTAATTAGTGCTGTTAGTGTGTATCAGGTCACAGATTATAGCAGAGATTTAGAAGAAATGCAAAACCTCTCTAGGGAGGAATACCTTGCGTCGCTTAGGAGGTAATCTAGCAGAGAGTGTCTATATCGCATTTTATAACAGACAATTTGAGCCTAAGTCTTTGCTACTTTTTCATATGAGCTGTATGCAGAAAGAGCAGTGGCTTTTCGAGAGGTATTGCAAAATATCGTGCACTTTCAAGGTATGGCTGTCTTCTTCTTCTTCTTTGTTTTTTTTTTTTTTTTTTGAGAAATTAACCAAGCTACCATGAGTAGATAATTTATACAACATTTCAGGCGTTGGCTGTCAGCCATGACAGGCATCTAAGAATAATTTACATTCTCCCTAATCAGCAATTCAATTCTGAGTCTGCAGCCACCCTTTCTGGGTTTTTTAACTGCTGCTGATTGTGTGTGTCATTTTAATTCAGTGGACGATGGGAGCCATCTCTAGGTCGTACAACTGGATCCGAATACCTGCAAGGGATTCCCTACGGTACATTGCCACCCTACGCTATTGTTGCCTTCAGTAATATGATTGTAGTGCTCACATCCGCGATCCAACTAATTTAGTTTAACTTGGGTCATCGGCTCCCTTTCAAAGGTAAAGGAGAAGACTTACCTGCAGAGACCGAATACTCGGGAGGTTTTTCCATAGAGAGGAAGATTGATTTGACAGGCTACATCAAGTGGTGGGGACCAAACAAAATTCGACAAGTAGATGTGAAGCATAGCAGCACTGAAGAGGCTGGGAGTGAGCTGAAATCACTGGAGCGGGGAATTCAATCTACAGAGCCGTATCAGATGCCTCAGTTGGGGACTTCTTATGAAGCAAAGAAAAGTAAAGGCTCTACCAACTCTGCTTTGAGCATCTTGTCAAGATCTGCTGCTTATAAAACCATGCAAGACAGAGCATCTAAAACAAAGGAAACGACTAAGGAAACTGATGAGAAAGAGAACAGGAGTTATATTAGCAAGGTTGACCACGGCAAGGCAATTCAGAAACCGAGTGATGACACTGAAGTTGAGAGAATGGGGACTACCCATGGAATTAGTGGACTGCCCCTTCAAAAGGGCATGTTCCCTTTGTCTCCTTTACTTACTGCTCCACTTTTGACGAACTACAACACTATTGATCCATTAGGTGACCCTATACTTTGGACGTCTCTGATGCCTGTTTTGCCTATACCCGCTTCTCGGATTTCTGAGGTTGGTATAAGTTCTATGCCGATTAGTTTTCTATTCATGTGTGCCTTTTCGTTTGTGTTTAATGATTCTTGTTGGTGTTCAAGAAAACTTGTCTTTAGTACGAAAACGTAAGGACGATGATGATAATTCATGTTGTTCTTTAGTACAGTTTACCCTTTTGTGGAAAAAAGAGTGCAGTCCAAATACGCACGTTTTGTCTTTTTTTTCTTTTTCGACAGATAGTAACATGAACCTCCTGGCATATAAAGGTGTTATAACTTATAAGTATCAAAGTGTGCTTTACTTTGCGTGGTTTAGGAAGTAAAAGGGAACGTAGATAAACTCATCTGGTCTTAAACTCATGATTACTGCTGCTGCTGCTACTTTTGGAACCAATTTCTGCTATTTTTGACTGACTTGATGCTCTTTCAGATTACGAAATCAGAGGCCAGCTCGACATACAGCTTCTTTAGGCAGGAAGAAGGATGAAAGGATTCAATTTCTATGGTTCATAGCATTACTTGTCTTAGAGTATGTAATCTAGAGTATGTCTACCTACACGAGCAAAGTCACATAAGTCACCACTCGCCACTAGAGTATGTAATCTCTATCGTGGTGCTCAATGCACGCGGTTCCAATGGGGGAAACCAACTATTTGCGGCTTGGCCAGACAATCCATTACCTGAAGATCCAAGTGTTACTTTCCTTTAGCTAAGCCAGTTGGATGTTCTCGACAGCTAAAGTTGTAAGGTCTCTAATTTTTCGGGTTGTACCTTTACACACCTGTTCATTGTAACAATAATCTGAAATCTGATATCTGATATCTGATATATGATCAAGGTGAACAATTTGTAAATCCAAGAGAGTTGAGACTAGTTTAGTGATGGCTCTTACACATCCAGCTCTACCCGACTCTACTTGTCGGTTCTTACCATTTTACAAACACCGTATATCTTTAATTTTTGGCATCTTTTTTTTTTAAGTTAAATTTTCGGCATCTTTTATTCACATACTTGAAATTACTTTTGTTAAACTTACCAAATAAAATCTAATCACTAATTTTTTCGAAAAATAAAAATACATATCCTCATCAAAGAAGGAAATAGATTGCACATGGTACCCAACTTGACAACTTTGTGCACATGGTACACCTGAACTTACTACTTTGTGCACATGGTACCCAAATATCAACTTCCGTTAGATTTTCCGTTAAACGATGATGTCATGGTTAGTTGTTAGGTAAATTAGTTAATTAAAGTTACCAATTTAAGTTATATAATTTGATTTTCAATTTAAAAATAAAATTAAAAAATAAATTTCTAAGTCTTTTAAAAACAAATCTAAAAAATTATTTCATGAACAAAAAATACAAAAAAAACTTGTTTTTTTTCATAAAAATATATATATTTCGGAAAATTCACGTGGTACCCTCGAACTTTGACAGATTGCACATAGTACTCTGTGTAGGACAGAGTTGGAATCATCGGAATCGAAAGTGGTAAAGCCGATACTGGGAATTGGGAATTATGGGGAGAGAGGAAGGACTATGGGAAGACATTAGGCGTAATTAAGAACGATGTAACCTTGAATAATGTAACGTAGTGTAGCGATAAATGAAGAACGGTGTAACGTAGTGTAGCGATAAATGATACACTGATTCGTTATTTTGTGTCGGATCAATTATACTTGTTACTCTGGGGAAAACACTCAATAACTTAGCGAAATCAGGTAAAATCGAAGAAAAACCTGAGGAATAAGGCTGTTCGTATTCTTGGGACTTCATTAATCCCGACCAAGAAAGAAAAGGTTAGGTTGAATGAGACGGAAGAGGGAGATTGTACGGGTGAAATAGCAATGGGGAAATTGCGAGGACTTGGAACATTAGACTCTCTGTTGCGTATTCATTACACTTTTGGTCTGAAGTTGTGTGACTCGGGTGAGCGGGAAAGAAAAAAGAAAGGTTTATTGTAGAGGTGCATATTTGCTTGTAATGACGGTCATGTCCCATAAGAAAAGTTAAATCGAGGAAGGCAAGTGTCGGTGACTCACTAGGGTTGTATAGCGAGTTTTGACCAATATCGCCTAGCGAGTCACCGACACTTGCCTTCCTCGATTTAACAAAGGATCGAATTAATATCGCCTTATTTCGTCTCTTAGTGGCATTTCCTCTTTTGTTAAGGTGGTAAATTATAAAAAAAAAAATCCACCTAACCTAACCTAAAGTTGTAAGGTCTTTAATTTTTCGGGTTGTACCTTTACATACCTGTTCATTGTAACAATAAATCTGATATATTATCAAGGTGAACAATTTGTAAATCCCAGAGAGTTGAGACTACATACTTTAGTGATGGCTCTTACACAACCAGCTCTACCCGAGTCTACTTGGCGGTTCTTACCATTTTACAAATTACCATATCTCTTTATTTTGGCATCTTTTATTCACAATCTTGAGATCACTTTTGTCAAATTTACCAAAGAAAATCTAATTACTAATTTTTTCGACAAATAAAAATACATATCCTCATCAAAAAAGGAAAAAGAGTTTATTCCTAACCTTACATGACCTTATATATAGTACTCCCTCCGTTGTTTTAGCTGCTTTACGTTTTATACGAATCCCTCACATATTAAAAAAAAAAAAAAAAAATACTGATGGAGTACTCCCTCCATATCTTTTTTATTCTTTACGTTTCCCTTATTTGACAATTTTTCTTTTGATTCTTTACGTTTTTGTTTTGGGCCGTATATTGTGACATAGGGTGTGTTCGGCGCCACTTTTTTATCAACTTTTTACTAGCTTTTAGTGGTTTGACTTAGTCCAACCACTACTCTAAAAAAATTAACGTGTTCGGCAATACAGCTTTTAGGCTAGATGTTAGATGATTTTGTAGCTTTTTAAAAACGTTGGGGAGAGTAACGTTTGGGTAGATGTTGGTGATTTGTTTCTAAATTACCCCTACTTTTAATCCTATAATCAAGGGATTATTAATTTACATATTATGATTCCTTATGTTACTTCAATACTGCTCCTCTCTCTCCACCCTTTGATATTTTTTTTTTCTTCTTCTTCCGGGTTATATTCAGTGTAGTGTGTTGTTTTTTTTTTTGTATTTCTTAGTGTTATTATTATTATTATTATTATTATATTATAAAAAAAACATTATTATCATCATATTATCATTAATGTATATTATATAATTCTATTTGATACGGAGTAGTTGACTAGAATTAATTCCACGTACAAAGACGTAAACATATTTTGCAAGCACATATCGATGTCCTTTTATGTAATTTTAGCTAGTTAACCGCTAGTTTTGCCGAACATGTCACAGATTTTCAGCTACTTGTACCGCTAGCGTCCAACAGCTGGCAGATAACAGCTACAGCTACTATAAACGCTACAACTAGTCAAAACGCTACCAGCTACAGCTACAGCTACTTTTGCCGAACAGACCCATAAACTTTCGAAATTGCCAACACAAACACAAGTTCACCAGATAACCACCCCCACATCCCCAATATCAAAATCAACACCCATCTTCATCATTCATTCATCACCGTTTTCTCAAAAAAAAAAAAAAAATGTCAAGATCAGCGTATATGTGGTACGAGCACGGCGAGTCGTCGAAATGGAGTCATACTCTGTGTCGGATAGAGTTGGAATCATCATCGGAATCTCAAGTGGTAAAGCCGATACTGGGGATTGAGAATTATGGGGAGAAAGCAAAGATGATGAGATGTGCGTGTTTGGAGTCAAAGTTGTACATCCTAGGTGGGGAACTCCAAAAGAAACATAACCAGGAAGGTATGTTTCCAACAGACGTTTATGTCTTTGATTTGAATGAAAAAACACAACAACAACAACAACTCAAAAAACTGGATTCAAAGCTAAACTCAGGGAAACCTTGTCCGGTTGTATTCGCGGCGAATCGTAAGATATACGCTCTAGCAAACCTAGGCCGCGTAAATTGCAGGTGCCCCTATTGGATACGTAACAATATTGATTTATTGGAATGCTATGACCCGGACACTGACGAATGGCGGGTCCTGGACGACCCACCAGTGTACAGGCGCACCGTGTGGCGCAGTTGGGCCGTCCTCCCTAACAATCGTAAAGTTGTCCTTTATGGGTGGGACACGACCAAGCTAGTTGTGGTGGTGTTTGATCTTGACCTGGAGAAGTGGGTCGGGGAGCCCATTGTCGTCACTGACGATGAGGGTGAAGTTGGGAGGCCGCTGGCGTTGGAGGAGGGAGATGGGATGAGTGTGTATGGTATTGGATCGTGGCCGGGAATTCCATTCAAGTCCGAATCACTTTTTGGTTCACTAGTTCAACCGCAATTTGATCTTGATATTGATGATCAAAGATGGGAGTCTTACCGCGATCCGGTCATGGTACTCCGTTATGCCGGGGATGGCTATCTATATTACATTGTCTCTAACGCTTCTCCCGATGAACTTAACCCACTCATTACTATCACTCTCATAAGGGACCTTGGTGACGATCCTGGTTATATTAAAGCTAAGAACATCTTGTCTTCTCAGACTCATGTTATGGAAACTCCTAATAACTCCTGCTGGACTCAGTTGGCAAACTGCTTTCTACTTGGCTTGTAAAGTACGCTTCATTCAAACTCCCGATGGATGTATGTACGTAACATGTATGTTGCATCTCTTGTTACTACACATCTTACAACTCATTTCAGTTGTTACTTTGTTGACTATGCATGTGCATTCAATCCTCGAGATTTAGGAGACAGCTTATGTATCGAGATTGGTAAGAGTATTGGAGATGTGAATAAATAAGTGTATATACATGTCCAGAACAGGAGCTAGAATGCTAGATACTGTCACTGGCGATTTACAATCAAATACTATCCTCAAAAACGCTGTCGGACTAAAGTACACAAGATATCCAGAGGTTTAAAGTCGCCAGACTCGCCACCTACCTGATGCAGTTCACTTGATTGTCCCACCAGTCAATTCTAACGCTGAAAGTGGAGATCGAACAAGTTTGTTTCTGAAAACCATATTGCCAGGCTTACTTTTCAGCGAATCTGGGAAAATTAGAGGTCAGCTTGACCAGAAAAAATGGTGAAGTAAATTGGACGGTAAATGACATCACAATGAAAGAGGACTTCTACTGTACCTATGCGCTCCTGGATAATAGCAGAAAGGTCAGAACCACCACTTCTTTGAGCAAAGAACAACACATTTCTGTACTTCTCAACTGACGGCTGACTCCCTGCATCTTCCATCCATTGCAGAACCTGCAACATGATTTTACAATATATATTAAACTCTTGCGTATGAATTTCATTGAACAAAACCCCAAATGTGAAGAGAAAAGAGAGGAACAGTCATCAATCATATGTACAAAGGCTTCACTAGAATAACACACGTCTCTAAATATCTTTCAAGTGACCAAGTACTTCCAGCTTTTCAGCTGTGCAGAACATATAAGCTTCGCCCGACAGTTTGTATTATTAGTATACCATTATTTATTTACACTTGCATCACCTGAAAATCAAACATGCATCAAAATAAGAATTACCTCTATGTACTTTCTCCAGTTACCAGCAGCCAAAAGATTATTTAACAAAATGGAATAAGTCCCATCATTGATCTCTGCACCTGATGCCACGATCTTAAGAAATAACTGCATGTATAAAGACAAAAGTGAATGCTACAGAAAGAATTGCATGGTCTTTGGATAAAGGACAATAACAATAAGAACTGTCTGAATCACTAGTATGTAACTGGAATGGCGGCACCCCTCAAATTACCTTCAGCATAATGTCCACCTTCCCACACTTTCCAAGAAAATGCAGAAGATGGTTCACAAATCCTGTTGAAAGCTTATGAAGTGATGGTTCTATTTCCTGAATTAGATCAACTGCCGTCCTCCAATCACGAAGCCTGCAGAGTGCAGACATCATTTAGTGTTCATAAAACAATAAAGTGCATCATCTAAGGCACACACTAAATCAAAGGTCTGAACCATAAATGTAGAAAATGTGTACTTAATGGTAAGCAAGAGTATTGCTCCCCAAAGAGGAGAGAAATCACAGAAATCAAATTATCAATTGGATATCTGCATGTACTTTACTTTATATCAATTTTATCGGATCCAGGGACACTTTTTTTTAAGGGACACTGAGTTATTTTGGTTCCACATTCCTGCGTAAGGGAACCACCACTGATCCTCCCTTAAGATCGGCAGGGCAATTCTAGCCAAACAAGAGAGAAAAACATTCCAAGGCTCCTACTTAAAGAAAAACACTACAAGGCGAAATAAATACTATACGCATAAAAGATGTTTGAACTTACAAGGTACAAGCTGATATGACCTCGAAGTATATAGCGTCAGTAACAAGAATGTTCTGTGTTCTCATATATGTAAGCATACTCAGTACTTTAGCTGGTTGATTTCCAAGGTTGAAAGACCTCATGAGAGCTGAACAAGCAATAACGTCGGGGTGGATGTTGTTTGTTTCCATCTCCTCAAATATTGCACAGGCTTTTTCCCATTTCCCTGCAATTATCAGTCCAAGCTTATTTAGCGAGCAGATGAGAAGGCAACCCCTTCAGGAGTATAATGATTCAGAGCTTAGACTTTCAACAGTACCTGCTTCACTGTAAGCATGTATCATTTTCGTATACGTAATGACATCAGGCTGACAACCAGCTTCCTTCATTTTAGCAAACATAGATTCTGAATCTGCAACTCGTCCCTAGGAGAGAGAAAAGGGAGGAGAGGGGAGATGTTAGCCTTATACACAGTAAGCAAGTTCAAAAAGTAGATTTTGATAGTCTCTTGCCTGCTTACTGAAGGTACTAATTGCCGATGAGTACACCTCCTTGGACACAGTGATCTTCAGTTTTGTCATCTCCTCCAGAAAAGCAATAGCATCATCGTACTTTGACATCTTACAACATCCAGATATCAGCACATTGTATGTGACAGAGTCCGGTTTGACTCTCTTCTTCCTCATCGTTTTATACAGACCTAAAGCCTTGTCATACTCCCCAACATTCATATAGCTTCCAATTCCGGTGTTATATGCAACCAGATTTAACTCAATGCCTCGCTGATTAGCTGCTGAAAGTATTGAATCAATTTTGATATTCTCACTACAGCAACTGCAAGCTGCCAGAAGAGTAGATATTGAGACAACATTAGGTTGAATCCCCTCCAATTCCATTTCGCGTAACACCTCCACAGCCTTAGCCAGGCAACCATTAGAACCATAGGCATCAATCAGCGCATTATAACTAATTACATTGGGTTTACAATTGTGTTGCTTCATCAAGTCAAATGTCTCCTTGGCCTTATCAGGTCGTTGTGACCTTCCATATGCATTAAGCAGAGATGTGTAAGACACAATATCCGGGCGAAGACCACTTTGCTTGATCTCGTTAAAAACTTGTAGAGCATCTTCACTCATCCCAACCGAGGCGTATGCACCTAGCAGAGCATTATAGGCCACAATATTGGGCGTAAGACCTTCTGCAAGCATCGTGTAAAATACAGCCTTGCAGTTCTCAATTTCGCCACGGATGGAGTACATGTGGATGATGCTAGTAAATGTCACTACATCAGGTCGAGACTCTGACTTCTTCTGCCTCATTGAGTTAAAAACACCAACAGCATCCTCGTATTGCCCAAGCTTTACTAGGCAGTATATTCTAATGTTAAGCGTAGTAGTGTCGGGCCGTATTTTTGTCCCTTCCATAAGTTCAAAATAGGACAAAGCTTTAGAATACTGAGCACCAGTTTTATAGGCAGACAAAATAATGTTGTGCGTTACCAGGTCAGGCCCCACTCCATTGTCAGTCATGTGTTTGCAGATTTTGAGAGCTTCTCTCCAATTACCACTGGATCCACAAGCATTGATCAAGTTGTTATATGTTGATCTAGTAGGAGGGATCTGCAGCAATGTTTAAGATTCACTAGAGTATTCCTTAAACACAAAAGATGTAAAAAGAGTAAAACACTGATTTTCTAAATCATGAAACTATGATGCCTCTGCAGTCTGCACAACAGGAAATAGTCCTTCAAGTGAGCATATACAAGCAGCATGTGAGAATCATTCATCAAATGATAGATGACTGATATGCTTATAGCCTTCTTTAATTTACCGTGACGAACTGAGAAAAGTTACCAGGTTGAAACTAGCATATTAACACATGCAACTGGTGTGACTAAGGTGAAAAAAACATTTACGGACGAATGCACACCATCTGCTTCTACTTTTTATGCATTAGAAGCATCTGGTACAGGCAACTACTAGGCCTGACATACACCTATGACACAGATGGAAGGCAACACATCAAAGAACAGCTGCTACAGGCCTACAGAGTCACGAAGGCTATTCTTTTTATCCCCATAAACCCACTATAAAATGGATAGCAACGGAGGGATGGATTTAATGCTGATCACTATTTGTACTTCCCAAAACAAAAAAAAATAAGTTTGTTCACTGACTGAAAATACATGAACTCATGAAGAGATGAAACTCACCTAAGTTTGAACCTCAATATCAACCTAGGAGCAATCCAAACACAAAAATGCCATTTAAAAAAAAATTAAGAAAGAGAAGGTTGAAATCAGCCTGATTGAGCCAGTTTAAGCTGACAACACAGGCCTGGTCTAACGAAAGTACAATGGGACATCTAAGAATAAAGCACAAAAAGAATTTCACATGAAATTTAAAGAAAAAAATAATTAGAGAGAGATACATACAGCCGCTCGGAGCATATCTTCCACGATATTCATCGCCCAACGCCATTGACCAGCTCGTCCATGTGCATTGATGAGAGCATTGTAAGTCTCCGCGTCTGGTTTGCATCTGAAGATTTATTCTTAGCATCTTGGTTAGTTTTCCCAAGACAGGCATTAAAATAGTGAACCATACAGTTCACTATTCATCTGGCTTGACTGAATTCAGAACAAAATATACTAAAGCATACTTACTTCCATTCTTGCATCTCAAAAAACAAGCCACGTGCCTGATCTATGCGATTATGCCTGGCGTTCAGTCGGATTAGCATATTGTAGATGTCATTCTGTGCACTATAATTCTTCTGATTTTTCATCCAGCGGAAGACATGAATTGAATGCTCAATAGAACCCAGCTGAGTCAGCTCCTACAATCAGAAATCAAATTTAAGTCCATGTTCTTAAGTGCTTTAGCCACAGTAGTCTACAAATTAGCATCGACGCTTCAACATATAATGTCATCAAGTACATTAGGAGGCTCAAAAGCTGAAACCTGAGAGTGGTGCTAAAGTCAGAGTTCAAGACGTTAGCCGAATAATCTCAATCTACATAACCAAACAGAGAACCGACCTTCACCCTAGGCCATTGAAAACAACAATACACTATCCCATTCGGTCGCAAGCCCTATCAGAACATTACTAACACGACAGCTTTCTCCAACAAGCCTGCATTATAAGTTATAAGTCCTTACTCTTATCCAATTTCCTAAGCGCCTTACAAGGTTGCCAAATTCGTCCCAATCTGACTTCACAAACAGGTACTCCTACAAGCCTACAACTAACCTCTCAATTCACGAACAACGACTACAAGTACAACACAGTCATTGTCCCATTGTTGCAGCCTGCCAGGAGCCACCTTCATTACTATACTCAAAGTCGATACATTTTAACATCAAGTCACCTTCATTTCCACCAAAATTCATCTCACAACACGTCTCCAGTGAGACGGCCCAACTTCTCTCGAGTTTTAAGTCAAAAGACTGAGTTTGTATACTTTCTAAAATCGACCTCGAATCAAAGTTTCCCCCTTTCTTTCAAGTACTCGAATATAAACATCACCATTCAATATTCATTCCCCTTCAACAAAATTTAAGTTTCAACCTAAAACCCACATGCCAAATTCTTCCCCCAATTCACAAATTAGCAGCAACACAACACAATCACATCAATTTTTAACTTTGCACAAACAACAAAAAAAAAAGATATTAAAAAGAGAGAGAGAGGGAGAAAAAGGAAAGACCTTGATAAGAAGAGCATAATTCTTCTTAGAGAATCTTCCAACCCAATGATTGAGAACATACTCAATATCATCACCATGATGAAGTGCCATGATTTTGTGAACAACCTGAGTAATTGACCAATCCTTTTGAAATTTGTCAGCTTCAACTTTAAGCTTGTGCCTCCTCGGAATATCCTCCTTCCTCATCCCACTCACGTGCTCGCTCACGTGATGCTCTCCCTTGTCGTAGTCCACGTATCCTTGCTTCTTCCTCACCCATTTTCCTGGGTTTTTCGTGGATTTTTGGCACTTTACAGCAGTTTTTGGGGGCAAAGTTTTGATCTTTAGAGGGATTTTGAAGGTGGGTGATGCTGGAAAAGTGAGGAATTTGGTGGGTTTGTGCTGAAAATGAGGATTTGCGTGAGAAGGAGGTTGAATTTGGTGGGTTAACACTGTCATCTGAAACACACAGCAGAGTTTTTGAGATAAACCCTCTTTTCCTCTGCTTCACTTTGGGCTCAGACTTCTGCTTTACGTTTCAAGAATTTTCTTTCATTAACGTTTCAAACATTTTCTGTCGAAAGTGGATAGGGAATTGTTGTCCAAAATGATTTCCTAGCCGTGTTCGTGGTCGCGGTGAACAAAAACGACTTAAAATTTTGTGGGAAGCGATATAGAGTTATGTTATAGGATTTATCAAAATTTTCGACCAACAAAACTAAAGGATTGTTTGGTATCGTTTTTTTTTTTTTTTTTCAGTTTTCAGTTTTTTTTTTTAAAACTAAAGCCCCGTCTTAGGGTCTTTGGAAACCAAAAAACATGGTTTTTAGATGAGTAGTTGACTACTATACTATAGAAAACAAACAATTTTATGTTAATTTTGTAACTTATTTGACTAAATTTTTCACGGAAAAAAAAAATTCACTAAACTTATCTGACATTATTAAAGATTTGTCATTACGACAGAGTCAATGATTCTATGATATTTCACATGTTTACTTTTGTCGAGTTACAAGATTCATACAACCATACATACGGTCAATAATTTTCCTATAGCTATGGTCGATCGAGTATGATGCGATTATGCATGCCTAAACACCTTTTAGTTATTCATGTGTACATTTGATCTCTTCGAGTATATTCATGAGCAAGAGTGCTATTGAATTGTGGAGAAGACCAAAGGCTATTCACAGTTTTGGCCCAAAAAGACATTGAAATACCTAGAAAAATACTCCGTATAATATAGCAAATCGCCTATCATGTACGGAGTACTGTATTAATTAAGGGGAGATTATTGTTATAGAATATTAGAGTTATGGTAGGACATTGTAGAATGGTTAGGAAATACTAGTTACTCCGTATCTCTTACCAGTTACAATACAAGTTATGTAACACAATCTTATAAATAGAGGTTTATCCCGATAACAATAAGAACACAACAACTCAATTTTCTAATGGAGTCGACTTTGTCACTAGTGGGAAAGAAATCAATGTATTTGTTCTACGACCACACCAACGCACCGGATTCGGAGTGGACTCATACTCTTTGCCGAATCGACCTAACACCTGAGGCTGAGGGTCATGTCATCGAAAAACAATCGCCAACCCCGATACTGGAAAGGATTGTATTGGAACGAATAAGCATCGGGACTGGGGCTGAGGAAGCAATATCGCAAACCCCGTTGTGGCAACGGATAAGCGTAGATACCGACTGTGACGAAAGACAGGAGATAACCCCGATACTGAAATTCCGTGACGACGGGCAAAACCCAAGGGGCATGAGATGTGCGTGTTTGGATTCAAAGTTGTATATCCTTGGCGGGGTTGTCCAAAACCAGCAGGGCGACGTCGAGACATTGCCAAAAGAGGTTCATGTCTTTGATTTGAGTACACAACACCTCAACAAATTCAATTCCCAGCTCAACTCTGGGAAACCTTGTCCCGTCGTATTCGCGGCCAATCGTAAGCTTTACGCTCTAGCAAACCTAGGTAGCGTCTCCTGGTCCAGATCTGATTGGAGTCCAGTGACCATGCTTTCCGAAATTAATCTATTCGAATGCTATGACCCCAACACTGACCAATGGCGGGTCCTCGACGACCCCCCAGCCGACAGACACACCACCTGGCACGGGTGCACCGTCCTCCACCATGATCGCAAAGTTGTTTTTTATGGGGAGGACACAACTCGCTGCTGGGACCAGTACGACCCAAACCGCCGCTTCAGCCCGTACCACCCGGACCACAACCCAGAAATACACGTGACCTTTGATCTTGACCAAGAGAAGTGGGCCCTTCCCATTCCCATCGCTGCCCATGCCGATGTCAACCACGACAATCTTACACTGCAGGTGGGAGATGGGATGAATGTATATGGACTTGAATGGGGAGTACCATCCAAGTCCAATTCCGGGTTTTTTGGCTCACTTACTGCTGCTAATGACGATTGGGTCAAAGCGTGTGACGACGATGTACCAATGCACGTATGGGACCGTCACCCTCCGATCCCCGATCACTATACAGAGGCCAAGTTACTACGTTATGCCGGGGATGGCTATTTATATTACGTCGTCTCTGCCGCTGCTCCTCACCCCGAAGGTTACGACTGGTACGGTGGACTCTCTCCTGATCCAAATACCCAACTCATTACTGTCACCCTCTTAAGGGACCTTGATCAAGGAAAACAAGGTTTCAATGCCAAGGTTTTGACTCGTCACAAGTTTGCTATTAAGACTTCTTACTCCGGCTTGGCTGATCTGGTTACCTGCTTTCTACATCCTAATCCCTCACTAGCCGAGGTCGGCCAGCCTGAGTAGAGGTTTAAGTTTCAGAATTCCTAGAGTTGTCAATATTCATTATTTAGTATTTACTACTACTAAATCAAAATTTAATCTAGCTTAATTTTCTATCAATTCGTATACGTCAAAATTATCTGCTTCTGTACACTTCCAAGGGTGGAGTTTATCCTAAATAAATAAGGATCAATCTCAATTGCTAGAGAACATTGTCATAACTCATAATCACAAAACGGAAATTAAATCAGCATAAGTAAAGGAGGAAATTGGGAGCTATCAACTGCACTGGCACCTTCTCACCAAAGGTCAATCTCTCATTAAAACTTGAGTTCTGCTTACTACAACAACTATATTACCCCAATGTCCAAGGCTCCGCCTATAGCGAGATAAGGGGAGGAATGGAGGGGGGTTCTATAAAGTACGCAACCTACTCTATATTCCAAAATTTTAAGCAGCTGTGACTGCTGGTCCGTATGATCATTGGTTACGTCTTTGCTTAGTTTTTGGCCCCTGTCCGGGCCTGGTAAATGCTTTACCTCTATTTGTCTTTGGTTTATCCAACTTATGACCAAATCCAGCCTTTCTATTACTGGACTGGTTGGTGTTTCTACTCGATCTGAAATCGGATTTTTCGGCCCTACCTGGGGGACGAGAGCCTTGATTTTGCCTCTGCCTCTTCTGGTTGTGAAATTTTGAACCACTTTCACCGTCATTTGTCTCGTTTCGCCTCCTCTTTTTTGACCTGAACAGTAGAAAAGAAGCAAAACTGACATATATGACACAGGCGAAAGCCTCATGACACAAGACAAGAAAGTTGAGAAACCAAACCCAAATGTCGAAACATCAGTATTTTCTTGTTTTGTATCCCCCGAGTCAGCTTCCCTGGAGCTGGTCTTGCCTTGACGATTCTACATTCATTCAACAACAGATGAAGGGGAAGAAAAACTGGCAACACTTGACACATTCAAATACAAGCTGCAAGTTAGAAGTTGCTAGAAGTCCATACCATAGAGACTTTTTTTATGAATGGCTGATATCTTTCAGGAGTCACCAACTTCACGGCAGGGAAACCACATTTTCTAATCATGATTTCAATTATCACAGTAACCTGTTAAAATCACAGTTTATGAGTCATTTTATTCTTGCCAGCAAGCAAAAAGATTCGTTGGTTATGTCAATAGGGAAAAGTGAACATGCCTTTGATCTGAAATGATGTTTCGAGACAGATGACCACGGAAGAAGTCCATCCATAATGATGGAAGTAAAATTGTGCAAGTCTTTTCCTTCCAAGCATGAAACCAATACTTTGGTAAAGCCCAAAACACCCTTTAGGTACAGTGGACAAAATAAACAAATGAGCCAATGGGATCACCTAATAAATTGCCACAATATTTACCAAATGTGCCAAATTTTAGCCACAATGTCTCACCTTTACAACTTCTATAGCTTTAGCCTGGAGCAAAGAAGTGACGGAAGGAACTATGTCCGGAACTTTTATGCATAGCTCGGGCTCCTTGAATACAAGCACTGACAACGCAGAGACAGCTGCACTGGTTATATGAGGTGATGGCCCAGAGAGATAACCTAGAATCTGTAATTTAATGGTCATATTAGTCAGTGTAGAGAATTTTAGACTAAGACAACAACAACAACAACAACAACAACAACCAAGCCTTATTCCCAAAATAATTTGGGGTCGGCTAACATGAATCGTCATCCAGTAACCGTCTTGTGTACGCCAATAACTTTCGAAAATGTTGTAAACATTTTAGAAATATTTAAACCCTTTCAAAAGAAATTTAGAAAGTCGTCAAAATAAATAAAAAGTTTAAAAAATATTGCAAGAAACAGATAAACTTTGAACACAAGTTAAAAAGTTTTGGAAAAATAATTGGAAAAACCAAACAAATAAATCAAAAGGGGTCAGAAAAAGTCCTCCACATGGATAGAGCCTCGCCACCCTGCCCTATCCAACACCATATTCTCTTCAAGCCCTAGGAAGCTCATATTACTTCTAATCACCCTCGTCCAAGTCATCTTGGGTCTTCCCCGACCCCTACTAATATTATCACTTCTCCACCCTTCTACTCTTCTAACCGGCGCCTCACTAGGCCTCCTCCTCACGTGGCCATACCACCTCAGTCGGTTCTCCATCATCTTATCCCCTATGGGTGCAACCCCTACTTTCTCCCTAATAACTTCATTTCTCAACCGATCACGTTTTGTATGTCCACACATCCACCGTAACATGCGCATCTCCGTCACACTCATCTTATGAACGTGACACTGTTTCACGGCCCAACATTCCGTGCCATATAACAGTGTCGGCCTAATTGCCGTTCGATAAAACTTACCCTTCAACTTATTGGGCATTCCTCGATCACAGAGAAGTCCTGTGGCATTCTTCCACTTCAACCAACCTGATTTGATCCTATGGGCCACATCTCCGTCCAATTCTCCATCCTTTTGAAGAATTGATCCCAAATATCGGAAAAAATCTGATCCCTGAACAATCTTTCCATCCAGCCTGATCGTCCCCGTCTCCGTTTGCCTAATACCGCTGAACTTACACTCCAAATACTCGGTCTTGCTCCGACTCAGCCGAAACCCTCGAGACTCCAAAGTGTGCCTCCATAGCTCCAACCTCCTCTCCAAATCCTCTTTCGTTTCTGAGATCAACACTGTATCATCTGCAAACATCATGCACCATGGTATATCATCCTGGATTGACCTCGTCAATTCGTCCATGACTATAGCAAAGAGAAACGGGCTAAGTGCGGACCCTTGGTGCACTCCAATTGTAATAGGGAACTCATGACATCATATGGAAGCCATAACAACATATGGAAGCCATTACAACTAAAAATAGGAAAGCACGTCCAACTGGTGGCAATTGACTTGCATGTTATATATTAAGATGATCAATAGTGAATTTGCAGATAAATAGCAAAACTTGCAGAAAGATAGCCTACCATACTAATCAATTTGTGGTATGATCCACAAGAATCAGCAGAAGACAACCCTTCCAAGCAGGAACTAATTTTGAGGAGCTCATCATAAGCTATTTTCCTGGCATCTTCCTTGGACTGAAGTGCAAAAAAATGTAGGCACGGTTATTTTTCAGCATTAAAAAAATAAGGAATCTAGAAAGATGCAAATGCACATTGATTACGAAATCAGAGGCACTTACACTCTTAAGTGCAAGTATAATGTAATTCAGAATAAGAAAAGGCTTCGTGTTCTCGACATCTGAACTGCTCTGCATTATTTCAAAAACGAAGAGAAACATTCATCAGAAGAAACGAACGCAACAAGAGGAAAAAGACATCAATCATTTCTCTTGTTTGGATAAAGGATTGGGCAACGGAAAGGGGAGTAGCAGAAATCTATATTTCATCCCTCTTCAGTAAGACAAACCACTCTACAGTTGGAAAAGATTGTGGGGTATGCAAGCTTTCTTATCCCTCCCTTCCCCTCCCCTCTCTCGTTCCGTACAAAATTGGTACCCAAACAAGCTGTTAATGAACAATCCAACACTCAGTCTTCCAGACAACCAATGGACAGATGCCCACAAGTTACAATAATAATAATACAAGTACTTATATTTGTTTGTCTGCAGGTACAGACCGATGGGGTGCTAGGGCCAATTATAACCAAGATCAATAGTGGTTAAAAGAAATCACTAAGAGAAACTTTTAACCATGTTCCTCACAAGCTTCTTTCTTATCTGGATAAATTAAAGAGAAACAGACGAATTCCGGGCCCAAAATATACAGGACTCTTTCAAGGAAATTCTTATTGGTATTTTGATATCATTTTGGGCAAGATTTAGAGCACGGAATCTAATCAAAGATCCGTGTAATTAACTTCGGAAGTTAAAAAAAATAAAAAATAAAAACCTTCCACCTTAAACTCTTTTTTTTTTCTTTTGATCTCACCCAACTCCTGTTACGTCCTGATTTCACTAATGGAGCATTAGTTACAATTAGACCGTAAGTACACATCATGCAATAAATAAATATATACCTTCAACAAGCTGACTAATAATATGCGAAGACAACTCAGGCGATTACTGAAAGAAACAATATCAGCAGGAGATTTCTTTAGAAGATCAATTAGCTCATCCATATTTGAAGAACTAAACACTGGGTGTTCCTGCAGCCAAAAAAAGATAAAAGCACTCAAACTTGTGGCCCTAACTCGAACTTAAAAATCAGTGAAAAGAAAGGATGCCGGTTGATAGCTTAGGCTATGTATTACAATAGCCAAAAGAAATTTAGATTAAGTATTCTGATAATTATAAACACAGTACCAACCTCTAAAATGCAGCTCAAAGTGCTATATGCTTCCCTGACACCTAGTTCATCTTCCCCCTAAGTCATGAAACATATACATGTGTCAAATTGTCAGCCTAAGCAAAAAGGTCAGATTTTGAATAGAAGAGAAATGAACAAACCTGAAGTGCATGTTTTGTCAATCTAAAAATCAGACCAAGAAGATCCTCATCAGCTCCCTCCACAAAGGATGAAGCTAAATCGAGTGACACAGACCTGAATACAGAAACAAACTATAAGATAGCAAGCATGTGACTGACACATAGCCTACATATAAACTTAAAGCTCAATACCCATCAGTCCATCACCAGTCTAAAATAACAAACATTTACAGAACTCTGAAAATTTCAATACGATTATGGAAAAGCAGCAGCAGAGATCACTAACCACTGAGACTCATCACTGACAGAACTTGGAATACCAGTCTGTGAAGCATCAGATAAATCTCCAGATTCGATTGCTGCCTTCACCAGAGGGAACCTCTCAAGGGATGAAATGAAAATCATTTTGGTATTGGAAGACTTGGAGATGGATGCCAGGCAGCTGATAGCTCTTTGGATAGGATAAAAAGAATAATACAAGTAAATAAGTTGCCAAAAAAAAAAACATAATACTCACATCAGGAGTTCAGGACTGCAATCATTGTTGTCAGAAGTCGGAAATTTGCCACTAACGGTTTAATGTAACATCAGGTGAACCTCCTGAATATCGAAGTGCTATCTTAAACAAAAGCAAGATCTATTAATTTCAAATAAGCTACGATAGGAATCTTTGAGCAAGGTCCGCTCTTCTCCTCGTTTGGCCTGAGTTTTATAGCCTAAAGAAACACACCAAAAAAAAACTATTGGAATATAATCCAGTCAGTCCTTATCCATAAAGCTTCAGACATCCCATTATATACCTCTTGTAGTCTGTACTATAGAGCAATCGGTAACCTTCTGACTTTCATACAGCATCACACAGGTCTCCAATGTGGTGAGACCGTGGAAGTACAAGGAATGCGGCATACTTTAGAGGAAAAGTCTCATTTCATAAGGAATTTATCATGTCTGAGGCTATTGTAAAGTTGGGAGGCAGTACTTTGTCGAGTATTCCGAGTACAAAGTAATATTAGATAACACCACACATGAGTAATTTCATTTGCCAGCATCATTTCTAATTCTTGATCCATTCCAAATTTCCTACTTGGTGACACTTGTCACCCAACAATATCTTTTTTTACCACTTGAGAAAAAATGAAATTTTGATAGTTACTCTCACTTTTTATGGAACACATTCCCAGCCCATCAGGGAACAAACAGTATTACCACTTGTGTTTATAACATGTTGATGCCCTAACCAGCCTCTGACTAACATTATATTCTCCCTATTTCTCACTAGCAGTCAAATGACTCAAATCTATTTCAATTCCAATTATCGTTTCTGAAGAACCATAAGAGAAAATTCTACCACCTTGTAGAAGATTTATATATGCTTAAGAACATAAATCAGAGACCTGACACATAGAGACAAAGAGCTGGTATGTAAGTTTTTTTAAGTAAGAGCTGGAATTGAAGTTATAAGAGATACCTTTAAAGATGAACGATTTTCAGGAGGTGAATCAAGGAAAACAGCCATGAGGGTCTGAAGCAATTCGCTCGAGTGTGAAGATAATGCCTTAATATTTCTCTTTGCATCCTTCTCAGAATAAGGAATTAAGTTTCTCTTTTCCAACAGATCATTTTCCAACACAATATCAGATGTACACTCCGGAGCCTCAACAATAGCAGCATTACATGTAGGCTGACACTTGCTTCTTCTCACAAGTTCCTAAACAGTACATAGGAAAAATATTCACCAAGAGTTCACAAACAGCAAGGCACTAACTTAAGTGTAACTTTAAAAACAGAAGAATCACATGAGATATTAAAACCTGCAAAGCTTCGGCAATATCGCCATGTGTTGAAGCATCTTTCTTCAGCCGAACAAGCAATAATTTAGCAAGAGAAAGAAAGCTCTTGCTAATATCAGTCGGATGGCGACAAAAAGCTGGTAGCAGACCCCATAAGCCATGGGCATGAGCCTGCAGATCCTGTCCTGTTACTGACATTTTAACTGGAAAAGGCACCAATTTCAAGTTGGAACATTGGTACTGATTCATCATATAAATTACCACACAAAAATGTGGCATCTAGCTAAACACCATATCACAAGAATAATTAAAACAATCAAAATAACTTTAAAAAAATAATACAGTAGGTAAATTACTGTGCTACCAATTTTTTATAAGTTGTGCAACCTTTTATATCTACGTAAAGCTTTAAATTTGTGAGCCTCGCTCAGGAAAAGTACCTTTGCGAGCAGCCTTTCGAAGAGACTTGGCAATAGGCACTATGTGCTCCATAAAATATCTGAGTGATGCTCCGAAAGTATACTTCTTCAGAATAGGCAACAGCCACATGTTCGAACAGGTTAAATTTTCCACATTGAATGAAATGGGCAAAAGACTAAGAATATCTTCTACTCCCCATGCAGCAACAGCACAGCCAAAACATTTTTGCAGCTGTGAAATGAGGACAAATGTTGTAATAAGCCGGAAGAAACAGCAACTAACATTGTGACATTGGAGAAGGAAAATTTCATACAAGAGATATGTCGCAAGAAACTTAAACATGGCCTTCCAACAAAAAAGGGAAACGGAGAAAAGATGTGACAGACATCAGATAAAAGGGTTTGATGAAACAAAAATGGAAGTGATTAGAGAGTCCACCTTAGTAAATATTCTATGATGTTCAGTGTTTAGAAACCTCTCAGTAGCACAAGCAATGTCATCAACAATGCCTGCTTGAAGCATTCATCATTCATGCATTGCTGGCAGCATCAAGGTTGCATCACAAATAGGGAGAATTTCAACCTCCTGGAAATGTATCTCTAACTACATCCAAAGTGACTGACTGGATACACCAGACACACTTCACTACATAGGTTGACAACTAATAGTGACGTCAAAGGTTCTCTGAATCATATAAGCACCAGCAGGATAGCTACAGTCTACAGGCCTCAGGCTACAAGGACACAGGGAATAAATGTACCCTACTCCTCCTTAAAGGCCCATCACCCCAGATTACTAAATGTGGCTAAACTATAAGAAAGCCATGGATAATGAATCTGCAAGAATGAGAGAAAAAAAGAGAGGACGGATACACTTACGTGGCTTGTATCAATGTCAGTGCCATCGGCAGCTATGAATTCTGCCAGCCTCAAGACAATATCCTTCATATATAAAGATGAGTTGCGGCCTACAATACAATGATCAATAACGTCATACACTACCAGAGACGAAAACAAAGAGACATGCACAAAATCATACAAATACAAGATCAGATGAAGTACAAAGTACTTCAATAGATCATTCCTAACACTGCAGTGCAAGCAACAAGCAGTAAGTTAAAAAAATCAAGGAGATTGGTTTACACTGAGAGAACAACAAATAAATAGACTGAGAAGAAAATCATACATCAGACCCTGGAAAACATAATAGCGAGATCACATTATTCTAACTATCAAAGGAACTTTGGGAGAGGCTCTCTGTTAATATTTGGGGAAGTATGATTAACATATTGAGTATTTGACCCTGACATGTCATATCATATGTGGAAAATGTAAGTTCTGAAAGATTGTTTCAACTGCAAAGTGACAGTATAGAATCAATCTCTATGACCCTCATGGGAAACTTCCATAAAACATCAACAAATTGAAAAAGAATCCATCCTATCATAACAATCGTACCAAGTTTCAGGATCAGAACAGATAGAACAGCCAGTGTGTGCTCATTGGGAATGTCAGCACATGATTCCAGCAAACGCATAAAGACTGAGCATATTGACGCAATGGCATTTGACTTTGGGTCTTCCACCACTTGAATAGCCAGATGTGATTCAAAATCCACAAATTGGTGATCAATCAAGTTCTTCAGAATATTTGCTGACTTGGAAGCAATATCATCCTCACAAGTCAGAAGACCTGGCAATTAGAGTAGAAGAGCGGAAAAAAAACAGGATCATCATCAATATGGACTATATATTTAAAAAGGAAAATATCACCAAAGAAAACTTTTAGGACCATAATGATGTTTACTGTATGAGAAGCGAACTTAAAAAAAAAAAAAAAACTTCCAAAACAGTAACAAGTCATTTCTCGCTGGGGGCAATAATTATTCATTAAAAATGCAAGTTGGATCACCATTAAAATAAACGGAAAAACATAATCTATCAGGAAAAAAAAATGCCAAGGGCCAACCCACCTGCAATAGAGTTTACACCAGGAGAAAAACACTTGTGCCATTTGACGACATCTCCAGAATGAAGCTTATCAAGAGCAACCTTGAGCGAATTAGCGGCCAATACAAGGCTATCTGACAAGTTTTCTTTTGAAGTAACATACAACGAAAGAGCGTCTACAATATCCTCAGCTACTAGAAGTATAACTTCAATATCAGCTTTATCCAAGAACGCTTCAATAGCACCAAGAATAAGCCTAGTAAAGGCAGAAAGTCGTGCATCAAGAAGCTCCAACAGTTTCAACACTAGTTTCACACTGACTTGATTAGAGAGGTATGGCAAAGAAACCTTCACAACACCCAACACATGTACAATATCTGAGCACTCGGCTTCGTGATGTCCATCACTTCCCAATCCATCTACCTTCTTTAACACGCCCAATTTCATTGCAACCGATATACAATTTTCAAGTGATGACAAAATCAACTCACTTGCCTTCTCTATCACAACTTCAGACCGGAAACACTTGAGCGCATTCTCTAAATAAACTAAAGCACATCTTCGAACCTTCAACAATGGCAAAACAAAGACCCAAATTAAAGATACATCACAACATTGCAAGAGTTTAAACCTACAACACTACAACATATTCAGCTTTCCAATCAGCTCCAATAAAAATCGAGAACAAGTCATGCAATTATCGCCTAGGGCGTCCCACACGAAAAACCACCCAAAAACAATCCAAAGTCCGAATGCAACTAGCTCTAGCTGACAACACTTACAAATAAAATGCACGAATTCGGCCGCAACACTAAATTAATCATGAACATTAATCTCGACAACCTCCTATTCTAGTTCACAGTTAGGGCTCTACTAAGAATGGCAATAAATCAATAATCAACCAAATTAAACAAAACTAACAATTCGAAACGACGAAAAAAGCGGGAATTATACCTTAGGACGCTTATCAATAGACCAATTAAGAAGCGTCTCAAATGGCAATTCGAGGGAGTTCCAGTCAGACAAGTCGCAAAACCCTAACAAAACCCCCAAACACTTGACAACACACTTTGCGCTGGAGGTGGACCCCACTGTATCGCCGCCACTCCCCAAAACCCTAACAAGAACATTCGCGGCGTCGGCGGCTTTGTCGGGGGAGATGGAGCCGTGTGGGACCAGAGGGAGGGCGATGGAGAGGAGGGTGGCGAGTGCGGCGGAGGATGCGGCGTCGTTCTGAGAGGTGTCGGAGAGGGAGGACATAGCGGCGGCGAAGTAGGAGAGGGGAGTGAGTTCGAGGGAGTCTTCTTGGAGAAGTGACTTCATTGCGGCGGCGGTGGCGATGAGGTGGCGGTGTTGTGGTGCGGATGAGGCTGAGTAACGTTGCATTAGCTGGGAACAGATGTCAGCCGTTGGATTGAAGGTGGTCGCATCTGCGTCGTCCATTTCAACTGCCGGAGTTTGCTTCATCGCCGTCGTTAGAAACAGGAGCTTTTTTTTTTTTTTTGGGTGACTGCCAAATTTGCTGCCGGAGTTGTTCTTGTTCGTTGGGTTGGTTAGGAGTAACCGTTACGAAATGGGCCTTGAACCAAGCCCGACTTTGATTGTTGGACAACACTTTCTTCTGCCCGGCCCTTTTGTCTTTCCTTCCTTGCTTGTTTTTATGTCCGATTATTAGTTCTCACGGAGTAGTTTCGGAGTGATGCTACATGTTGCACCGTGTGTCCGTGTATTATAATGTGATATAGTCCATTTATTGGAATATAGAATTTTTTTCCCCCAAAACGCTAGTCGGGACTGCGTCATGCCAGTGTATAGTATACCACTAGACATCTGACTATAAACGTGTCGTGCTCTCAATAAGTCAATATGCATCGATGATGCAATGTATATAAGATAATCAACATTTCTTGTGTTTCCATAGTAGCATGATTCACATCACGTCCATGAGTTAGAAAGAGCGAGAGCACTAAAAGAACGGTTTTCCATTCAAACTTTATCTTCCTTAATAATTTGGAGTTTTAATAACCTCCGAAAATAATGCTACAGGTTTTCGAATGCATCATTAATTCATTGTCTTGTTAGTAGCTATGCAAAATGCAATTATGCATACACCGTCTGTACTATGTACTTTCCCATATATACAACCATATCGATTGCACCTTGGCTAAAGTTTCTCATATCCACTTTTCAATTTATGCAAGCCAAACCCTTAATTCATAGGAGTACAAATTAAAGTTATCTCCTTTAAATAAAAGCAGTTAATTATTTTGGAGAAAGTCGTGGTTGGAGTTTGAGTGAGGTTGCTTAACAAACAAGAGTTACAAAAAAAACTAATGAAGCAAAGAACAGTGAAACAAGAAGAAACAAAAACTTAGGAAGATTCTAAAAGAAGAGCATACAATACAATCATATGCGCAGTAGAAAAAGGTAGAATAAGACATGTTAGTTAGTTTGACAATCTTAATAGGGAATAGGGAGTTAGCTAGATAGCCAGATAGGGAGGGGTAAAATGAAAAACGGGACCAATTACGTGCATGCTGCATGGGCCAAGGAAGATGGAGATTATACATCATGTGTTAAATAATGAATAATGTATTTCAATCAATAATTAAAGATATTAAGACAAAAGAGATATATATAGAGACTCCACATATGGTTTATTTTGATGTTAAAGATACCAAATGGATGGAGTATAATGTTCAGGGAGATATGTATCCTACTCTGCCCCTAACAAGCTTTCTTTCTGTATGTATTAATTTACAGGTAACTATAAAGCCAATATTATTGCATTTATTCTCTAGTGGAGAGTACCAAATCTGGTCGATGCTTTAAAATGTTGTTTACCTATATATTATTGAGGCCCTAGCATAAACCGACATAATGGTTGTATGCTTATACTACTACTATGATGAAGCGTATATAGTAAGATGATTTCTCATTCAAAACAAGAAATAAGCACTCATTTTTATAAACTTAATTTTCAAGTTTTTCTAATATTACCATACAACGATTCGGTTCAATTTTAGTAATCAACGAATTCCAATATAAAAGAACATGACCCCTAGCCTAACATTTGAACAGATGAATGCCCACAAACAATGAGGGGTTGACTGAAAATTCTCTTGGAAAAAAAAAATCAAAAACTGAAAACCACTAATAGAAGGAAGTTAATTAGTAAGAGGAGAGACAACTGTAGATTGATTGATTGCGCATAACTTGACATCACTGGACTACTAGAAAATTACTCCACTAATTAATTAATCAGCTATTAATCTCCTAATCAGGCATTATTAACAATAAATAGCATTCTACAAATGTCTGACACAAAAATGATGATATAAATAAATATGAAGTTCCTTGTTACTCACCACCCAAATCACATTAATACTCTACCAACATCGACTTCCTCACTCCTTCCATTCCCACTTTCTCTCTCCTCATCCGTCCTCAACACGATACAAAACACAGGAGACAAAACAGGGCCAAACTTCCCCTTCCATCTTTCAAAGTCTAAAGATTGTGTCTTTTTTGTTATTTCTTCTTCTCTAATAAACATTTACAAAGATTGTGACTTTTTAGGTTAATCTGTAATGGTGGTCTCATCATCATCATCATCATCATCAACCCCAAAATCCAACAACAACAACAATAACTATGAAGGTTGGGGCATGGGTTTGTTGTTCATCTTCTTCCATAATAATAATAATAATAATAATCAACAACATCAACAAATTCATTCTCCTTGTATTAAAAAAATAAATACATTTTCATCTTCATCCAACTTACTTGTCTCCAAAACACAATCTACTCTCTCAATTTGTGGTCTTTTATTATTTACCACTCTTCTTTTCTTCACTTTATCCACCTTCGAACCCCCCACCTCCTCTGCCCTCCACCACCGTCACCACCATTTTTACCATGCCACCAGTAACAGTAACAGTAATAATAATTTCAGCAGTGGGAGTTTGTCTCGGCGGTTTTTACAGGAGAGACGAATTCCCAGAAATGCCCTTAATGAAGGCTTCTCATATTACAGCAGCAGGGGCAGGGGCAGAGAGAGTCATTTGCATTTCCCGGCGTTGCAGGGGATGGGGGAGCTTTACTTGAGGGGGACCAAGGCCATGACGGATTTGATTGTGGGCCATCTTCCTGAGGAAGTTACTGGGGAGGAAATTCGGAGCTTTATTCGGGTCCTTTTGCATTCGGGTCTTTTGAGTAAGAGTGATTTGGTGTTTGTGTTTCCGTCGCCGGCGTCGGCGTTGGAGTTTGGGCCGTTGGTGAAGTCCGAGTGTGACTCGTTACTCAGGATTGTGCAGTTGGGCGCGCAACTCGGGAGGGGCGAGTTGGGTACCGGGTTGACTCGGTATATGAGGGCGGTCGGGGAAGGGGGGAAGGAGCCATTGTGGGGGAAGAGGGTGAATTTGACGATGTCGGTGGGTGAGTCGACTCGGCCGAGTTACGGGTCAGTGTTGGGGTTTGACGCGTCGGAGCTTGACCCGGAAGACTCGCTGTCTGGTTTTTTGGATCACGTGCCAATGAGCCTCCGTCGGTGGGCGTGTTATCCCATGTTACTCGGGCGGGTGCGCCGTAATTTCAAGCACATGATGTTGATTGATGTTAAAAACTCTTTGGTTTTATCCGACCCGTTTTCCCGGGTCAGGAACCGGAGTTCCGAGTCGGTTTTCATTTGGTCCAACTCGGTCCAACTCACTGAGTCAACTCGGCATGGGAAGCGGGGCTCGGGGAAGGCTCACAATAGCCAGGAGCAGAGGAGTCATCAGCTCCACCCGGGGGTCGTAGTCGGCGGGAGCCGTGGCGTGAGGCGGTTCGCCAATGCGGCGTTGACGGAAATCGTCCGAGTCAGCATTGAGCACAAGGGGAAGAATAAGAACTCGGTGACTGAGTCAGGACTCGTGAACCAACTCGTTCGAAGTGGGCACTTGTTAAAGAGCATAAATTTGATGGCGCCGAACGAGTCGATACCTGAGTCGGGGTCACTCGGTGGGTTCAACTCGGCTGACTCGGGGTCAAGATTTCTTGGGTTGTCGGACTATTTCAGTGTGGTACAACGTGGGCAGAGTGGTGGTGGTAGTTTTGACCTTGATAATGTTGTTATGAGAGATATTTGTTCGTCTCATAAATTATTTACTTCTGTTTATACTGATTGTTTGGCTTAGATAGAGCTATTAGGCACCAAAATTTATTAGTCATAAGATTTGCAACATTTGCAAACAAAAAAAACATAGGAAGTTAAGAACATTGTTATTGTTACGGTGCAAATTCTGTTCATAAATTATTGTACACAATTTTGGAAATATTGGATTACTATACATTTACTAGTGTCGGAAGAATGGGGAAATAATTAAGGCATTACCATTTAGTAGCTACCGTATTGTTTTGTATCTTATTACTCCACATGCATGTTTAATGAATCTTGCGATTTCTCGAATCTTAATAAGTTTTGGTATGCTTGCATTGGCATATCACAAATTTGTACATAAATTGATCAATTATGTATTTTTAGGTCGACTTGGAGGAACGATTTATATACTTGTGTGAAAGCGCACAATATAAGATCGAATAGCCTTAAAGAATAATGGGAACTTAATTGAATAGTAGATGGTTTCATGGCTACATCGGTACATACATGTACATGATGTTGAACAAATGGAATTACGTGTGTAGTCCAGTGTTAGTTGGTAGACATTGTGTTTTAACTGCTACAGTACGAAACAGAGTAGAGTACAGTAGTCTCAAATTTCAAGGTTTCCTCAATGTGCTGCCCAATTTCTGTGGTATGGCTTTGTTTTGGCAATGTTGACATTAATGCTTCATAAGCTCTTAATAGTGAAGGAAGTGTGTCGCAACAAAGAGGGCAAAAATACCAACAAATACAACAGTAGCGCATTACTTATTTTCTTGCATTCTCTACTTGCCTTGTACTCCGTAGTAGTTGAGCAAACATAATACGGAGTATCAATGTTATCGCCAATTTAAACTCAAAATCGTCACTTACTTAGATTGAATACGAGTTTCTCCAAATAATCGTAATTGCATTGCTCATAAACGAGGTGAAATGTAAAAATGTAAAGGGAAATGGACTCCAAAAAGTGGGAGCTTGGGGGGAGCACGAGTTTGGACCACCGAGGACATGCATGTGAATCAAAGTGAAAACTAAAGAGATTGAATTGAAGTACGCATATTGTTCCTCAAAAGAGTCAAATTTCAGAAGGAACTAACTAAAACCATAAAGTGGCAACAACTAAATGATCTACTGTTGTGGCTTCCTCCAATGCAGATTGTTTAGATGCGATTAATTACCGTTAATGTGCCTCGATCTCATTTTACTTGGCTTTTTTGTGGTGAATTACCCACGATACACTTTTATGGAAATTTGATTGCATGCTCGATCTTAACAAAAGTGTATAGAAACTCTGATATCAACAACGTTTTGTTTAAAACCTTCGTTTTGACATCAACAATTAACCCGAGTTGAGTTTGGTTAAGGCGTTCACGTGGTATTACGGTCACAATGATCATGAGATTTCATGTTACTAAATAAAATAATCGTATCCAATTAAGCACTAATTAATTAGTCTGAAAATGGAAGTTGGCCGGAAGCCGGCGGATTGTACTTGATTAGTCCGGACTCATCACCATCTTATGGCCAGGTGTTATATGAGACAAGTTAATCTAAGGTCTCCTGTATTGTTTATTCATTTATTTATGTGCAGGGTTTACATCGGAGAAATATGGTATAGCTCGGTGTAATATACTAATTACTAGCTAGTACTGTCTACGATATATTCTGTAGCGTTTTGTGATTAAACTAATCGTAATCGTATTAGTCAATTAATGATCGAGGACACATGAGCGATGATCATGAAGGTTGATTAAGCAAGATGGGACAAATTATGATATGATTACATCAATCAACTTATATTAAATTAAGCTATTAATATACATTGATAGAGGTGGTGGAAAGAGTTGAGTATTCATGAATGAAAGCTAATAAGTGCGTGATTAAGAAAGGCAGATATCTAGCTAGGAACGTGAAAACAATGATACGTACATAAAAATTAAGGGGCCATGCATGTTATTCAAGATTTGGTGTTTCTTCTCATGAGATTTATGTCTAATTGCTTCTCTCTCTTATGTCTCGAATGCTAAGGAAATAATGAAAGAAAAATTGATGAAGGAAGAGAGGTTCGTTGGTTTGGACATGAAGAGAATGTGAGACAACTGCAAGTTAATATGAAGCTGCTGGAATTGCATTCATTCATGCAGCTCCCCATGTGACCTCCCTCCTCCATTATTCGAGAATCGGCTCGTTAAAACTTAAAACCTGCATAAGAATATAAGATGATTTCGTGTTCCTCTTAACTAATCGTATAGAACATGTTTTATTGACATTGTACAATGTCGGTATGTTGCACTAAACATTTCTCCGACCCTTACCGTCTAAAGAGTGAGGAATGGTTGATATGTAACTGAGCTAGTCCTTAGGATCCCCACACTTTGTAAGATGATGGACACTATAAATGCAGCCTTTACAAACAATCAAGGGCACTATAAATGTTATCTTCACATAAGTTTGTGGAGATCCAATTTTTGCAAATGAAATGAAAAGCAAAGAGTGACCGACACTATAATGATTGGGACGCGTAATTTTGTCACGCACTCACACAAGTATTTAGTACGCATCAAATCAAATATTTGGGCAAAGCCCTTCCTTGTCACACAATATTATAAAGTGAAAAGGACTTCAATATCTCAAGGTGAATGGTGGAGTTCTTACACCATTAGCTCATCAAAGATAAATGCCAAAAGAGAAAGAAAAAAGTTAAAAGGTAAAAAAAAAACAAGTGGAATTTTGGAGTTTACTTCCATGTAAACCTATCTTGCAAATCTACCCCAAAAATATGAGGAATGTAGGATCTATTTGCTCGCACTTTTCATCTTTCTTGCCGGAATTTCAAAATCGGAGATCCGACAAAAACGAGTACTCCATCCTGAAAGCAATTGAAACTAAAATGCATAGAGTACTACCACCTACCAAGTACCAACCAAGGCGCAGATTATCTAGCCATATATATTCTATACTGATATTCTCATAGCACTACCGAAATTCGGATTGAAGGTTGGTAAAAGAATCAAATGCCAAAGTTCTTTCTACCTACAAACTAGTGTGGAGTATATAGCCCAAAAAGAGAGTGTGCAAGAGAATCTCTTCAAAAGTGGACGAACTATGGAATATGTTCGGTCTCGATAATTGATAGTGACTAGTGAGTCTTTCATAAAGATATAACCATCTTTAGGATTCACCATTATACAAACAGGTCAAGTCTGCCTGGAGTATACAATGTGAATAAAAAAGGCCGGTGAAACACAGAAGAAGAAAAATCACATCCACTAAAATTCGGTAGTAGTATTGTTACAAGCGACAGAATCCTTTCTCAAAGCACAATCGCACACATTTACACACTCTTGGACAAAAGGATCACAGCGGTTCAACTATTCCAGTAAAATCTAGTGTACATACAGTTACTGTAAACGAAAGAATGATATGAACCGACTTCAGTAGGAGAAAGCCTCTAAAACAAATGGCAGTTGATAATGAGATGCAAAAATCACTCTTTAGGAACCCCCAATATTAACAAGCTTAACTCATATGTCAAGCTGGAAAAAAACAAACCAAGACTGCATTTACCATATATCACCCCCACTCCCCCCAAAAAAGAGCAAAAACAGACCAGGATACCGAGACAAGCATGAAATGAATCGAGGAGCATACCGAAGACATACAGAAGTGAACTCAAACCTAAAACAGATCAAACTTCTTCTTTTGCATGTCTTGCTTCCATCTCGGAAGTTTGTAAAAGCCTTCCTTTGTGACGCCAAATATTGACTGAAATTCTTCCTCAGATAAGTAGGCCTACAACAATAAAACAAAATTGAGTACGACTGAGAAAAGGCAGGGTTTATCACAACAGCTTCCTGAACTAATGAATGGACCAACAAACCTCTCTGCGTTTGAAATCAATCCCTGTGACAGGATTTTCAGATTTAGCCCTCAGTTGCTCGTAACTAAATGTGCTCAGAGTACCAGAGGCAACTTCTTCCTGTTCCACATCATCATTTGATACTAAATCCTCATTCTTGGTTTCAGGTACAGGTTCACTTTCTGCTTCCTGAACCTCTTCAGATTCCTCTGTCACCTCTGAGGGAGAACTTTCGGTTTCTTTAGCAGCTGCAATCAGACCATAAAATTATCAACACAGGGATCCGACAACAACAACAACAACAACAACAACAACAACAACAACAACGACAAACAAGCCTTATTCCCAAAAGGATTTGGGGTCGACTAACATGAATCGTCATCTAGTAACCGTCTTGTGTACGCCATGAAATCTCGAAAACGTTGTTAAATTTTTAGAAGTATTAAAACACTTTCAAAGAAAGTTTAGAAAGTCATCAAAATAAATAAAACGGTTTAAAAAATATTGAAAAAAAACATGAACTTTGAACACAAGGTAAAAAAGTTTCGGGAAAAGAGTTGGGTAAACCAGACAAAGAAATCAAAAGGAGTCAGATTAAATCCTCCACATGGATAGAGTCTCTCCACACCGCCCTATCCAACGCCATACTCTCTTCAAGCCCTGGAAAGCTCATATCACTTCTAATACTCAATAATCTGGCCGAATTAACTGAAAAACAGACACTATACCAGCAAAACTGCACCGATTTAGAATTTCTTGGAGGTACCCAATAATCTGGCCCACATCAATCCACACTCCCCATCTCATATTAACTCTTACTTCCTCCATGGTTCTTTACTATAGGTTTGGCACAACATATTAGGTGGGATGCGAGAAACTGCTGTGATACCCACATAGGGAAACTTTAAAGAGAGAAGTTTTAACAACAACAAACTTAAAGAATTGGAATGAATTGCCTAACGCCCTAATAAGAATGTGTAAAATCACTGAAAGAAAGAAAGACCTACAGTGCGTATAAAATATCTACATGCCCAACAGTAACTTCAAAAAACTTAAGAGCAGTTACAACTGACCAAAACTAATAACGTTAGTGGACGTAGACTGCACAGTCTAACCCAGGTTATTAAGATTTTGTGCAAACAAGATACCTGGCCAAAGGTTGATTATGCTGGTAAGCAGCAAAACGGTAAGGAGGTGAGGGTTTAAGAAACTCTATAGTTCACATCAGTTATAAGACCATGAGCTTTACATATCAACTAATCATCTATCTCACATTGCTTTAATTCCTAATATAAAATGGCAAACATATAACAACAAAAGGCAACAACCATTTTCACTGGAGCATCTTGATAAGAGTTGGAAGAGTAAACTTAAAAAGCAAATGTTTGGTGCAGGGAAAGGAGTCAGCTGTCCTACCAGAACTGTCATCTGCAGGCGGGGAAGGACTCCTAGCAGATCGAACAGGAGACGCTTCAGGTGACTGGGGTTTCTTTTCAGCAGTAAGTGCCGATGAAAGAGCAGCCAATGCAGCAGCTCTCTGTGATCCCTGTCCAGTGTTAACTGGCCTCGGAGCAGTCGGTGATGCAGGCTTGTTCTCCGAAGACGGATTCAAGGCAGATGACAAAGCAGCTAAAGCAGATGCTCGTTGCGTATTCCCACCTTGGTTTGACCCATTCGACTTCTGTGACAAGCAAAGGCACATGAGATCAGCAGAACACAGTTAACAAACTATGCTAAAAGATTTGAGGTTAATCTGGCAGGGCAACAACAAAAAGTCAATAGGACACGTTTAGACTTCTTAACTGATCCCCCCCCCCTTCTCCCCTCCTGCCTCACTGACAGGAGTTCAGTTTTGGTCTTATCTTTTGCATGTTGCTTCCACACAATATGCTCAAGAATATAAGAACAAAACATTCTTCCTCATTCCACGGTATGACTAGGAAAGACACTACTAGACGATATGTACACATAATAAATATTTACATTTGGAGAAGCAGACTTTTCTCCAGACGACGGATTGAAAGCTGATGACAAGGCCGCCAAAGCTTCAGCTCTCTGTGTTGCTCCTCCCCCATTTGATCTACTTGAGCTCTGCAAAGACGTCAACAAATAAAGCTGTTTTATCATGTTGCTCCGGGAGATACACAACACAAAGTGTACCATAACTCATGGACAGGTAGATACCCACATGGGCCACATCGCTGTCTCAAACACAATTGGAAACAATGATTATCAGTCCCATCATAAAAAGAACAAAGAACAGAGAGGCTGTGTACTTCAACTATTAACTTATTACGGGGCTGTACCTGTGTCCAAATGACACCAAAAGGACAAGGTTCTGAAACCCGACCCTAAATTCCCTACATTTGAAATCCAAACCTTAAAGAAAGAAGGCTGGCACGCACAGAGGTGGAAGAGAGAAAAGAATGAAGCAATAACCATTTCTTCGACAAATATTTTTTTACTTTTCAATTTTGCTTTCAGATGGGCCATAACATTTATAATTTAAGAGTCAAATTGGTGCAAACATCTCCTTACAAGTGTTGTCTTCTGAAGACCAAACCCACAATCATGAATTAAGTTTTGCACGTACGCAGAGAGTCATAAATTACCTAAATATGCCATATCACTGGAATATCATAATCTTTATCGAGATCAAATGACACAATCACTTCATTAGTTCTCCAACTAAATATAAAGTCCAATGTAATATGAAGATGAATCAATTCAAGGATTACCTCCGCAGAGTGCCCTACACCAAATAGTAACATGACCTTCTTTTGAAACGAATTGCCTTGGACCTGCATGCGCAAAGATCTTTCCATGTGAATGACATGCAATTCTTGTGAAGAAAGGGTATCTCAATACAGTAAGAAGCTATGTACATAAAAAAAACTTCAGAGTTAAAGGCCGCAAAAAATAGTTCAATCACATAAGTCTCATAATGGAACATATGTAAATAAATTTATGGATTGTCCTAAAATTGATGGAGGCTCAAATAAAGTATAGAGGAGTCATTGAGATTTAAGTAGGTAATTAAGAAGATAACTTTAAACAACCATTATGTCACAGAAGCTTCTTTTATTACTTCAAAAATATCTGCTAAGATCAAACAATTTTTTGCCAATTTAACAATTGGGGTAGGGACATCTTATTCCTAGTCTGAGAGGCACATATTATAAAAACAATTACTACTGAGTAAACGCTAAACAGACATCATGTATTAGTTGCTATGATTGATACAAGAAATAACGAAGCTCAGAAAACAAAGAATCTGAGCACGGACAACTAATTACTTCGATAGTTATGATGGGGTTGAGATTATACTTTCTAGAGTTCTTAACATAATTCAACTCTTAGGGAACCGCGCAACTTATAGAGACAAGTCGACATAGTACTTTGGATGGCACCACAAGAATATCGTTATTCAGGGAAATGCCTACACACACAAGTGGCCTGTGTTTTATACAAGTCATTGTAACCTCCCAGATCCAAAAACAAAAGCGCATCATGCCACCAATATATCATATATATTTTAATACACAGCAAAACAGTTACAGGTTACGTTAATGACATAAAATGGATGTTAGTGACACCATTTCATGTAAGGATTGGTACACGTTCAAGATGTACATGACCATGTAACCATCATCAACACTTCATAGTTCCATTCAAACTATAAATTAATTACAAGTCAAAACCACATTCTGCTTCTTTAGGTTGCCTCATTGGTCATCTTTAATTAGTTCAAGCTTGGATAAGATCATCTTCTTGCCATGCTAACAAAGACCAATGAATACAACTAACGAGAAAGATTCATAGTAAGTTCTTATCTTTTCACACGCAAAATATCAAATTTTCATATATCTAGGCTTCTAGGTAGCATCTTCATCTCTATCAGAGAAGGTCTATGCAAGTTTAATCCTTTAATAAATCTAACACATTGGATACATACATTGGCTTTAGCAGCATCCCACGAGAAATATGTGGTAAAGAAGCATGGTTCATTCCCTTCAGTGATTCTGTACAATGGGATATTGGAAGACAGACCCTCCAGTGAAGCTGCCAATTCAACGTATTTCTGCAGTA
The DNA here is from genome assembly GCA_963457585.1 of Spergularia bocconei. Lineage (NCBI taxonomy): Eukaryota > Viridiplantae > Streptophyta > Magnoliopsida > Caryophyllales > Caryophyllaceae > Spergularia > Spergularia bocconei. The sequence goes on along the minus strand of OY734946.1, from coordinate 150,338 downwards.
CAAACATAGTTTTAGAACGAAAATTCCTATTGTCACATACTAACCACTACCTCTAGTCGGCTCTAGTCCTCTACAGAATAGAGTACCTGTCCAATTTCAAATGCAGTCTGTTTCTCTTTAGAGTCAACCGACTGACCAATCCAAATAAAAACTTCAATACGGGTGTCAAGGATCATCATATCCTCGGTCAACAGATCATCTTGTGTGAAATTGTAAATTTCCTCAACCTGAAACTTCCCTGCAAATGAGAAAGACATACAGACACAACAAAAGGCATCAATTCAGGCAAAGCATTATTAAATCAATTGACATTAGAAACTAAAGATCCCCACAAGCCATCACCTATTTTGTAAATTCTTTACTATGGAGAGAAAACCAACGGGAAGACAATAAAGGATCTAACCTTTCTTAAATGAAAAAGAGAACAAGTGTGCATCTCGGACAAGTTCCTGAGATGACTTTTTGCTTGTGTAAGCTTGCTTCCCTCCAAGTGCAGACCAAAAGACTGAATTTTCGGTCCCTTCTTTAGCATGTTTGATAGCACTTCCAGGCTAACAATCAAACCATAAAAAAAAATAAAGATCCCAGAAGAAATTAGAGTATATTCTTTACCGGAATAAAAAAAAAATAACACTAACACAAGGTAAATCACATAACATGACAAGGAGAATCATTCTGAAATCTCCTACAAGGTTTAAGGACTAAACTACCCTTGTTATAAAGGTTAAAACACTGGTTTTCATCAAGGTTCAGTGCAGAAAACTTGAAAACACATATACTGCAACCTACATGCTGCAGCCAAGAATGGATCCTTAATAACAACGCAGGGTTAGCAGTAAACATGTTATTTTAGTTACTCATAGAGTCATAGTGAACAAGTTTGAAAGGATACCAGAGTTGTTTCAGCTAGTTTAAGGGTGTCATCCCTGGTGTCTCTTTGTATATCAGGGTCAGCCCCTTGGTGTTCTTTAATCAGTATCTTCAATTACTTAGACAACGATATCTATAGCTACGCTAGGTGTCCCTTAGGTTCTCGCGTTTGGCGAGGTAATGGGGGATGTCCGATGTGTGTTGCTTCACTTTTATGTTTAAAACATAAAGAGGCTGCTTCGATGACCGGAAATTAAAATGGAGTCGAAGTGGCATAGAAATGTTTTAAGAAAGGGTAAGATATAAACCTTCAAAAAGTCGGCAATTTTCGAAGCAAGCTGTTGCTGATCAAAACTGCTCTGATTCCCCTGCCAAGTGAAAACTGCAGAACTCGATTGCAGAACAAAGCAACTGCTTGGATTTAGTGAAGTAGCCACCTAGGCGAGTTCATACAAACAATATATCAGCACATAACTAGTGTAACTAAATAATAGATCTGAAAGTAAAAAAAAATGTAAAGAAATAATGACAAAAAAAACATTCCATTAAGAAGATTAGGTTAGAGTGTTAGACCATTGGACTACAAATTGGGTAACATTGTCATTCATGGACTACAAATTGGAAAGTAATTCTCAAACTCGAACAATGGATGAAAACATATTATTAACTTCATACACTAACACAACTTTGCCTGATATGTAACAAACTAAAATGAAAATAGCTGGAACGACACAAAAACACGAAATCAGTGGCAGTATTACAAAGACAATGAGATAGAAAGTATAGGTTCTTCAGTTCGTCATGGAGCATAGAGATACAAATGGATGATAACGACGGGTTACATTAACCTTGAAACAGAGAAAAGCAAAATGCCAACATAAGTACATATCATAAGGCACGAACAGACAAACATTTCAGACTAGTACAGCAGGTATCTCAAACTCTCAGTTTCAGGTAATAAACCATAACAAGCCAGAAGATGAATGCCTCAATGGATGCATTCACAGCCGAGAAAAGAATACAGAACATTGAAATCAATACTGAAAATGCTCACGATAAAATAAACGGCACTGCACAAACTTATGTGATGAAAGATCACTTAGACCTATTAAATTAAAACATACCCCATCAACTTGTATGGCTTTGTTGTTATGCAAAGATGTCCCTGATATCTCTATTAGAGCAACACCATCAGCAGAATAAGTTTCATCAGCCAATCCTTTCTCCTCCACAAACTTTTTGTAACCAGAGCTCAGACCACCCTACATACAAATTCAAAACTCAGGATTAAAATGATACAAGATGAACCATCAAGAACAGTACTGAAACAGTAATCAGAATATGGGAAACATGTTCTAGAATAGGACCGTCATGTTAGTACCTTCAGCACAACCATAGGTTGAAATATAGCGACAAATTGAGGTGGTTCATTTCCTTGGAATATCCGACCCTGTGACAATCACATAGTTAAGAGTAGCCATCACAAAAAAAATGAAATTACAATGACATGAATAGAGTGGTCAGTATGATGATACCAGCACAGGTCTTCCTTTCAATGAATTGCACATTGTGGTAGCCAAGCGTGCTGCCATCTTCCTGTCATCCTGAATAAAGCAAAAGTATAATGCAGCTTCAGCTAAAAATATAAGTAAAAAAGCAAGTTGGTATAGTACCTAAAAGTTTCTTTCTGTTATTCAGATATATGTTATAAACGTGAAATATTGCATAAGTAAATAGGCAAGAAACACCTAAATGAGTAATCAAAAACAATAACTGCCATTCTCTTCAACAGATATGTAGATCAATACAATAGCAAATTGGTAACCAAAAAGCAGTGAACTTTAAATGATAAATCCAGTAGCCTCTATTGTTTCCTGCAAGTAGCTTAAACCCTCCCTCTCTGCTTACGTGTTGCACTCGTTGTTGATTGTCTGATTATAGTAGATTACGAACAGGACATTTTGCACGGGAAATTAGAATAAACTCCTCCAAAATCTACGGGATAAGGCTATACATTAATCTCGCCAATTGATGTTTGAGTTTAAAGTAGAAGCTACAAGGAAGAAATTTTGCCAGAAAGGGGGTATTCAACCATCAACCAGTAGCAAACTGAGCATAGTACATTGGCAAACTTTCTTTTAATAATGCCCCTCTTGTCGCTTGACCAGGATGATAACTTAATGCAATCTACCTTCCTTTCCTTTCTGAATTCCAAATTTACTGTACTGGAAGAGAACGGGCTTCAACATACGTGGAGGTTACTGTTCTCACTAACAGCTGATGAGGCTGCTTCCACATATTGAGGAAAATCCAGACTCTGATGGACCCAACTCGAGAGGCAACCAAGCAGTAGGAAACTGAGTTCTGAAATGAAGGATCTCATTCCAATAGCCCTAAGGGGGGCTTGACTAGTAGCCTTAAGGTCAGAAGGAATCAAAAACTCAAGCTTACCACTAAAACAAGACTTTGGAGAAGCATTTATTAAACACATCTAGCTAGACCCCTTAAGCACTAAGAAAGCAGTAAACAAACAAAAGATACACTAGATATAGAGAAAATGTTACCTCAATGCTATCCTTCCCCATCCACCAGCACAAATAATAGTCTTCTTTCTTCTCACCAGAGTGGTACGTATACAAAATAATGTAGCAATCCCCACTATAAAATTTACCAACATCCTCTTTAGGCACTGGAGTCTTGGCACTACCATTGATTCGCCACATCTGAAAAATTAACAATAGTAAATGACTAATAGTTTTAAAGAGGTACGCAGAAATCAATAACCAAATACCTAATGATCAATAAAAACTACTATCCATTCACCTCAACTTTTCCACTGCCTTCAAGAAAGGGTGGAACATCTTCATTGACAGGAGCAGTTTTATTCACGCCTTTGGCACCAAGACCTTGCTGCTTCAGAAAAGCTGGCAAAAGAGATGAAAAACAAAAAGAATCAACGAATATCAAACATCAAAGATTGATTTTTTCTCCTTCCAAGTCTTCCCATCTGCTTTTGGACGAAAGTTTAGATAAGTTCAAAGCAAGTGGGAAGGGTGGTGCCGGAGAAGTATTGCTCTCATGTGATCGACTGATAAGTTGAAATGAGAAATGGGGCCACAAAATATTGCTAAAACAACGGAATATTATTCACAGGTGAGAAGCCAGGAGAGTAGATACCTGCAACTTTTCCTCTCCCTTCCTCTGTAGTAGGAGCCGAGGACCCAGCTGGCCATGAGTCAAAGTGGGACTTAAAAGAATGTGGCTCATAACCTTGAATAACTCGCGTAATACGCGTTGACTTTGGCCTATTGTGACTCTTGACAAAGTCCTGATGAAATAAAACAACAATATAAAAACCTCAAGAGATGAACATGTTCCTTTTCCTTTAAGCCAGTAAAAGCTGACTAGACATTTTAGGTCTGCTTTACGCCAAGCTCACAGATTTGAGAGCAATAATGATATGAACCTAGGGGGCTTGGGGCCCCATCCTTCACACGGCAATATCTCCTATCCAAGACCAGTTTGTGATAGGTTACTACACACATCCTTATTACTACCCAGAATAGGGCAAGAAGAAGAAGAAGAAGAAGATAAGCAACAAAAATAGTACCTCAGCAGCTTGGCAGGCCACCTTTCTATCGTCGACTTGTGTCACACGACCGAACCAAAGATATACTTCAACACCTCGATCTAGTAGATAACATTGATTATTTTCCAGCAGCCCTTTAGAAAGTTCACCTTCCAATTCCTGAACTTGACCATCAGTGATGCTACAAGGACGAGGATATAAATCAAGAGCGACTAGATTGAGGTTACAAGGCATAAGAGGGAGCACAACAAGCCATTGATGATTTGTAGTGATGATCAGTGTTATCTACTAGATCGGGGTGTATAGAAAGTGATAATACCTGTATAGCTTAGCTTGCGTCTCTTCTGGAATAACATCATCATCAGCGATAACCTTTCTACCAATTGGAGCAAAACCGCCAAAGAGGACCCAGAATGTACCAGAATCAGATTCAGCTTGTAGTTTTCCATCATCTAAGTAAAGGAAAAAATTGGATTGAAATAAGTTTGAGGACCACCACAATGAAAAAGTGATTAAAGCAATATCCACTTCCTCATACCAACTATTGCCACGTCGCACACTCCTCCATGATTTTGGTCCTTAAGAAACTGAACAACTTCCAAAGCCTTGGCCCTCTCTTGTATGTTTGAGTTTTCTCCATTAAACTGATAGATCTTATCTTTAGTATCCAAGATGAAAACATCATCATGGTTTAGCGAGGAGCGGGCAAAAGGAACCTGGAAAGCAAATAAACCATTTTAACTTTCACATCTACTGTTACATAGAGACACAGAGCACAAGATAGATACAGAGACACCAAAAGGTGATAAAAATAAACCTGCTTCATCTTAATGGCCCGTTTTCCATGGCAGATATACAACCTAGTTTCAAACTCTTCTTCCTCAGGCGTCTTAAATCCAGATGCAACTCCACCCTCTAACGGTATGATACATGGTTTGAAATATGACAAAAATTTGTCAGATTCATAACCTTGGAGTTCCCTATGTTGCACAGCCTTTCCTCCAAGAACTGCATCTAGTTCGACTGTTTTAATGGCAGCAGTTCCAGCCTCATCCTATCATATTTTCACATCTCACCCAGTAAGAAGTAACCCTTATGTAGTCAGAGAGAAGAGATTTGAATAACAAGCCACAGCTAGGACCAAACCTGACTGGTGTCTTTTCCAAGCCAAAAGTGAATGTCAAATAAATAAGCACCTCCTCTGCCTGGACTTGTCTGCAAATTTTGTATCAGAGATAATCAGCAAAAAGTGCAGAATGTATGCTATCGCCTTCCATAAATCTACCGTAAAGTTAATCTAACGGAATCTTGTTAAAATAAAAAGCATTCAGAGACAGTTTATGGCATAACATGATTCAATGGATGTGGAAGCAATAAGAAAGTGACAAAGTCAAGAGTCAGCTATGAGGATCCCAAAACTAGACCACAACTTAAAGCTAATTTGTTCTTTAACGTGCAAGGGGAGTATTCGCATTCAGAGAAAGATAACAAGGTCGTCGCAAAAGAGCACGTCCGAGCCTCCAGTAAAATCAGAATGTGACTTAAACTATCTGCATCAGTAGTACCGAAGACAGGAAACAGTGACAGAAATGACTAATGTCGAGACACGTATCTCAGGATTCCAGGGGAGGAAAGGGTGTGTAGGGTCAGGGACATGCCCCTAACCAAACTTGTTCTAAGCATGATTATATTGATGTACTCGCCCATAGAAAAGCATACCTGTAAGACAATGTAAGAGTCACCACAATAGAATTTGCCATAATTAGACTTTGGCAAAGGCACTGGTTGAAAATCTTCAATTCGCCATATCTCTATCCCTCTGCAAGAAGTTAAGGCTCACAAAAAACAAGTTCTAAAACCCTTGATTAAAAACAGCATTTCTATACATTTATACAAGTTCCTTTCTTCATTATATGATCAAGGGTGTCCTCATATATGCTGATCGTAGTGAAGCAACACTAAATACACTATAGACATGAGTAGAAATTACGAATTTTGTTAATGGCGGTAAGGCTTCAAGTGAAATCTGATTAAAAACAAATAGAATGCACATGAGCATTTGCTAAAGGATACAGTTTCTGACCCGCTCCTTGAAAAGCAGGATCAAGCGCCTTGGTACTGCTCGACATTTCTCGATCACAAAATTGGACAATACTAGAACCCTTAAAACTCCCCCTTCAAGGAGCTAACTTGACACAACCAAACCAACAGCACTGCAATAACACGAAAACACGATTTAGAACTGGAACTAAAACCGCGAAATTGCGAAACATATTACAATACCAGCAATCGCTAGCACTGATAAGTACATTGTAGAAAGATGAAAACTTTACTAAGTACCCAAGTTCTTAGCAAGAGTTACAGCTGTCCTATGTGAATATCAATAAGATTTAGACAGTAAAAACAGCACAATCAACAATATTATTGCAAAAGAGCATAGAAATTAGAGGCATAATACTAATACAAGAGGTTTTGACTTAAACAAGGGTTTATCATCATCATCATCATTAATAATAATAATAATAATCCTTAAACGCAGCAGCAAATAATTAAGGAAGATGCAAGATCAAATCTGGAATTAACAATTAAAATAATAATACCTCAGATCAATCGAAAAACAAATTAAGGAGGAAGATCTAAGCAAAAAAAAAAAAAAAAAAAAAGATGATGATCAAAAAATTAGAATTAGAATTAGAAATAGAAAACGTACCTAACAAATGAAAATGAAATGATCTGAAAAAAGGGTCGATTGAATTGATGGAAATTAATAAAAGGAAATGAAATGGAGAGAGAAAAATAAAAAAGAAAACGTCTTTGGAGCTGGCAATTAAAAAAGGGAAATGGAAGGTTTGTGGGGGATATCCTCTTCTCTCTCTTTTTTTCTTTAAAAAAAAAAGGTGTTTTTTAAATAATTGCTTCCTTTTTATTTCTTTGTAATTATTAATTTAATTGTTCTGAATTATGATAAAGATGAAGATGATGATGGAGGTTGCAGGAGGAGAGAGAAAATGGTGATGCTGATATGGAAAGACAAACTTATTGGTAATAAAATTAAAATTTAAAGACAGGGTGGATTATTAATTAATAAATTAATAGCCGCTGACGGTTGTAACGCCACGCTGGCACCGCCCTTGTTGGACTGCAGTCATTTGTTTGTTTCGTAGATTTTGAAGCTTCACTTTGAATCTTTTGACCTCCTTGACTGCAGTTGGAATTTATTAGCCTTTTTCTTCCACAACCATTGTTTCATCACTCTACTTTCAATGGAAAAAAAAAGAGAAGAAAATTGGTATGGTAGCGCGGTAATGCAGCTTAATTAAGAGGTTGAAATAATCGTATGGTCACTCAAAAGCCGCATCACGTTGTTTATGTCTTATTATCCAAAACTTACAAGCTAATGTGAGGGTCCAATCTACAGTAGTTGAAATGGATGTATCAGGTGGCATTAAACTACAAAGTGCAACAAAAAGCATTACAGGTTGTTGAGATGGAGTCCTCACTTACTAGTCTCTAACAGACAATCAAAGACAAGAAAACTCTGTTTGTTTACCAAATGATTAATCATCATTTCAAACTTGGCAAACAAGGGAAGACCACACTAAACAACCTGTGTCAATGATACATCATGTGATTGTCTTTAAATTGCGCTTAATTCCCCGAGTAATAACACAACTAATATCTACACTTTCCGGTGAACACTCCGCATAGACATACCAACGTAAACTCCCGTATTATGTGACATTCAACTCCCGTAATATCTACACTTTCCGGTGAACACAATTAATAAAGAATGCACTTTACAAAACACCATGCCATTGTCAATCACCACAAAAAAAAAAAAAAAAAAAAAAAAAAAAAAAAAAAAAAAGTCGTATCTAAGAGTAGTCGCAAGTCGCAACTGGATGCCTAAGCATCATAGTATTGCCATTCAAGTTCAAATTGTCATAACCATAAACAAGCTTAGATAACACCAAAAGTTATAGAATAGACTTTCAATCAACGGCTGCACAGCGCAAGCCAGTTGGAACTAAAATCTTCATACACCACCCACAATGTACACACATTCCACCCCAAAATCACACCTCTGCTGCATTGCACATTATGTCCATTCACGACTTTCCGATAACTACAACCCTACAAAGTCAGACACACCCCAAAAGAACACAGAGGGATTGAAGAAGCAGCACTTATGGCACAAGAGAAAAGAATGCTTCCAGATGATTTTCCTGAACTACCACACCCAGCCGCTCCGTCTTTACTGCATCAATCAGTTTGGCTTCCACCATAGGAACCGCATCACCACTGCGAATTTCCATGTACTCGTTCAGGTTGTGAATAGCTCCATCTACAGAGAAGAATGTTGAAACATCATCATCATGAAACTAGAACAGCACAGTAAGAATTCGCAGTCAGAGTGTTGGCTGACTCATTATTGCCAAGTGTCTGAGAAAACTCTAAACCTCGAATTTTGCTGGTATCTAATTCTATCATTCTAACAGTTTGTGTTGGAGATGCAGTTTCACCATGTAAAGAGGTTAAACAAGCAGCATTAATCACAAATACAAGTAAGTTCTTTCACCTTCGGCTACGATCGGATCATAAGAAGGTGGCAGAGCAGTCCACTCTCCATTAGGCTCCTTCATGTGTCTTCTATCAGATGCAAAATGGCGGAGGAACATGGGAGCATGTACAATGCGGTAAAATCTGCAAAACAAAGAGTATGAAAATTTCTTTTGCACTATATCAAAATGAAAAAAGAATAAGAACTAATTTTAGGCTCAAGTTGAAAAATTGCCACACCTCTGGTACTCGGAAAAGAGCTGAAATGATGGCTGGAAAGTTTCTGCCACATAAGATTGTAGAGAAGAAGGGAATGGAAGAGTGGAATCCAGATCAAATACTTGAGGATCCTCGTTGTTCTCTCTTTTCTGTAATATAATATCAGACAAGTCATCGTCAATGATCCAGGTATACAAAAAAAAAAGAACGGCATAGAAGTCAAGAACATGACAGAAAATAAGATAAAAAAACTAAAAACTAGAAAGTGCTCTCACCTGGACACAGATGACATGGTAGTCCCAAAGAATTACGCCATCAGCCCTATGGCTGGCCTTCTGATGCCAGAGTGGGATCTAGTACAAACATTGAATTCAACACCTATCACTATAAATAGTTCAAATGTCTCCCTATAAGTGCTTAATTTCAAAAGTAACTATAATCACACTAGCTGTGCAGTGCGTAATCACATCAATTCTAACACATTCTAAATAATCCAGCACCCCCACATCAATGAACTCTTTTGAATCCCAATAGCAAATAGGTTTGTCCAGATTTAACATGTAACTGCTAGTTTTATTTCACGTGGCATTGTTAGTTTAATAAATCAAAAGTCGTGAATTGGGAAGCTGATAGCAGTAGAGGTGGACATGCCTGTTTCTTATCATTGGAAATTAGAACAACAAAAAGATCAGAACCCTTTTCATCAGCAACTCCAGCTGAAGACAGTTTCTTGCAAAGGTTGTAGACATTTTCCTCACTACAAAAATAATCAGTTACATGAGCAGATTGATCCTATCATGTACAATTGAAATTATAGAAAAAAGCAAGAGCATTTCCAATCGAAAATTCGTCAAGCTGAGAAACTGTTAGAATTCAAAGGACACATTGTAAGTTACAAAGAGTATCCTCTACACTTAATGTTGTCTATCCCGGCCACAGCCCTTTCGGAAATCCAGTGCATGTGAGAGCAAATATCACAAGGAACCCCACCCCCAACATCGGTCCAAAGGCGATATGATATAACACATAACGCCCATTTCGAAGACCCAGAAGGGTCAAGGGTGGATAATCATAATAAAAGCAGTGGACTTTTAGCAGCTTATTTGATTGACAAGTTTAGGGCAAGAGCATCATAGGTATCTTGGGGTGAGACTTGAGCTTGAAGATACTTGTAAAACATTGAATCCTCACACATATGATTCTACTACTACTGCTAGTATATCAGAGAAGCATACCAAACAATCAATTACATGAAACTTGAATGAGAAGCGCAACAATTGTATTGTATACAGATGAGTAATTAGAGAGACAGATAAATACCAGTAGTAAGGGGTGTGATCAAATTGGGGTAACTCCATGATTAATTGATCACTGTTTAACACCAAAGCACTACCCGGAATTAGGGGAATATGATGAGACCCCAAAATTGAATTGAACCCAGAAAATTAATTGAATTTGAAATTACCACTTTTAAGTTTCACCCATTTATTGCGACGAGCCCAACTCGTCTACTTTACTCCTATTAATTGGCCGGCCCGTCCGATTGTGTGTGTTGAAACTCGAGAGATCTTATATATTGGACGGAACTCGTTTCTGTTCGTGTCTTCTTAATGTTTAAGGCCTCGTTTGGTTCAAAATAAGGTATCAGGTTGGGATAAGAAATCAAGTTTATCAGGTATCGGGTTGGAACCTCATTTCTTAATGTTGTTGTTTGGTTCACTCCAATAAAAAGCAACTACTGGAATAAATCTTAGATCAAAATTCAATTATCACATCAACAAACCTTACCTGATTTCCCATCATACCCTTAATAAAAGGGAACGACACATAGTACCACAACCTTTCAAGTTTCAACAGTCCCAACAAAATCCCAATTCCTAATTAACCAATTTACGGATCCGGATCCTCTGTAGTTATTTTTCCTAGAGTCCCCTGGAGTTTATATGAAATGGAAACATCACTCTACTATGTAAGGTTTTTCCATATTTAAAGTAAGGCATTCATAAATCTATTTTTCCATTTCAAGTAAACTCCATAAAACTTTAGGAAAAATAACTCAAGAGGATCTTTAACCCCAATTTACCATCATCATTCTCCCTATTTCTCATCATCACTCTCCATATTTATCATCTATGGCATCTACCCAAAAGAGTTTACATTCATTAGTACTCTTCAAGCATCAATATAAGTTGATCATTCTAAAAAAGTTGATATGTTTTCGTTAGAATTTTTGCGGATTTCATTTCCTTGTCTCTGCAAAAAAAAAAAAAAAAAAAAATCTTTATTCATCTCCATATTAATGGCGTTCGTGCTATCATGGTTCGCCGATCGCCTGCGTTGTGATCGTGGGTTGTTGTTGTACTGATGACAACAATGGAGGATTGGAGGGTCATTTACATGCTTGGTTTACAGCTCATGGTTTGCAGCGTGATGATCATTTTCTATTTTTTTGTAGATAAAAAAAAAAAGATTTCACAGGGACCGATTTCATCCCGGTGGGAGGAGGGGGGATTTGAAACCCGATTCCAAGCAGGTTTATAAGGGCGCTAGGAATGGGTTTTGGAAGATTTAAAATCGCAACCAATCAGATGTGGGGTTTGTTGATACCCCATTCCTGATACCCGGAACTTACGAACCAACCGGGGCCTAAATGGGTTGTTTGGTATACGTGAGTATAAATGAAAAGAATCCCAATTTGTTCAACGTGAATGGGTTAAAAACATGTCATTAATGATGATTTAACAATAAAAGCCCGAAAGCCTATTTAAGATCGCATGGGCTGGACTTGGGCAATCGGATAGGTCCGCATACTTTGACCTGACTAGACCTAAAGCTCAAAATATTAGGTTGAGCATGGCCCAAAGCCGGCTTTGACCCTACCCATGATCACCAATTCCCTCAAATCTTAGAACCAGAATAACAAGTATAATTGATCCGACACAAAATAACAAATTAGGGTATCATTTATCCCTACACTACGTTACACCGTTCTTCATTTCTCGCTACACTACGTTACACCGTTCTTCATTTCTCGCTACACTACGTTACATTAGTCAATGTTACATCGTTAATTACGCCTAATGTCTTCCCATAGTCCTTGACTCCTTGCTATATTTTGATCTTCTTGACATGACTTATTCTTGACTCTTAGTTTTCATATTGTTATGCGTATCAGGGGAGTAAATTTGGTAATAATATCTCTTTCTTGATTTGCGCATATATACTTTGAGCACACTCTTATCCTACATCTCTATATACAATTGGGTTGGGTGGTAAGTTAACAAGTAAACAAGCTTCAAATAATCTAAGTCGAGAGATCGCTTTTTAAATTGTCAATCGCAATCTACTCTAAATGAGTAAACTCCTCCTCTGTGACCTAGCCGACAAATAGCCACTAGAAATTCTGCCAACTGAAGTTAACTTGCTCGACTTAGGAGGCAAGAGGGGAGAAATCAGTTTGGTCAATTTCAAGCTAAGCCCAAATGGCTTAAAAAGGAGCCTAAATGATAAATGTAACCAAGTAGTTATTGTTAATGCTCAAACTTGATACCTAGAGGATATAGTGCGGTCTTTTTACTCTTTTTACCCTCGACAACTTTATAGAGGACACGTATTTCAGCGTTGTACATGGCCTAGAGCTCGTTTGGATTGAGGGATGGGAATTAGGGGGATACGAGGTGGGAATAAAGGAGAGATAAGGAGGTGAGAATTAGGGAAATAATCCCACTCCCTTGTTTGGATAAATATGGGAATAGATGATGGGAATTAAGAAGAAAATTAATAAAAAGTTCTTATTTTACAATTTTGCCCTTTGATAATTAACCCTATATCTCTCATTTTATTAATGGCAATTGTGTTATTTTATGTTTAAGTTATCCCTCTTCCTAATCCCACCCCTCCCAGGTAATAAAACCACCTCCCTTATTCCCAAGTCTAATTCCCACACACCAAACAAGCCGAGAAAAAGTCGCCTATACCGAGCGGATGCATAGAGAAGTGAAGAGGATGGAAGAAGCAGTCGAAGAAGTCCCCGCACCCACCGGCGGCCGGAGAATATGTTACGGCGGCTGCGAAAGGCCGGTAAACGTATGCCTGTGCGACAAAATACCGTCGGAATTAATAGCAACGAGCACCCAAATAGTGATACTGCAGCATCCCCACGAGCTCCGCCAGAAACTTGCGACCGTCCCAATTCTTTCCAAGTGTCTCAAAGATTGCCACGTCATTGTCGGCCGGAAACTTCGGGAAGGATCTTCACCCCTCCTTGACTCTCTCTTCCGTCAAGCTCACGCAACTCCCCAATCACATCGCGCCATCATTCTCTTCCCAGGTACTCTATCATTCATCATCTTCACAAGATTTTCAGGGCTACCTTCGTTAACTATTATGTTGTGGATGTTTTGATAAGAATGGTGATTTGGGTTTTTGCTTAATTGGTGCATTGTGTTAGAAAGATTGGAACTTTATGATTGTATTTGTGTAGTAGACAATGTTGATTGTAATTTGGAGTTAGTGAGAAGCTTCTCATCATTATTGTTGCTTGTAGTTGGGTTTTAATGTGGGTGATTTTGATTGATTGATTGATTGGTGGGCTAATACACCCTAATTGGCAAATTCATGTTTTAATGGAGGGATTTTTGCCTCATGACTCATGAGTCATGAGGAGTATAGTGCTTGACAATCACTAAGGTGTACTGTATGACTACTGAAATACTGATTGATGAGTATTGCCTCTGCTCAGAAGGCGTAATTAGCTCTCGTGGCATTTCATTTCGACCAAATGTCGCTAACCACCACCCTAATGGCTGTTGAATGTTGATTTTAGTGGAACGAAACTCATGCTAGTAACTTAGATTGTGCCATTGAACGTTGTTTATTTACATTGTGGAGTTGTGGATTACCAACTTGATGGTATCAATAATCGTGGCTGGCTCGTTGAAAGGCCGAGTCCAATGGAGTCAGGTCTACTGTACATCGTCGTATGTCCTAGCAAAGTTTTCGATCCAAATTTAAGCTGCTCTACGTTCTAGCAGCATACTGAGACTGGATTCATTGTTAAGTTTTGTGGTAACCGTGTTACTTTAGTGTTTAAGAAGTTGCAAACTATGGTTTTCACTTTTCATCCTTGATATTTATGATAAGACCATGTTATTTTAGACTGTGAACAGTGTCAGTGCAACAGTCCTCAGCTGAATTGAACAGTGTCAGTGTCTAATGTCTGCGAATTTCCCCCTTGTTTTCTGAATGCAGGTACAAAATCTATGCCTTCAATTGATATTGATCAGTGGAAATCGTCCCTGGCTGATTCACGTACAGAGGGGTGTGTTATGATTGTATTTGATGGTACATGGAAACATGCCAAGGAAATGATGACTGCAAGTCTTCCGTTTTTATCAAAGTTTGCAACTTGTGTATGTTTCAGTTGTGATTTCGAAGTTAGTGGTGGGAGCATATATGATTCAGACCTCATTCTTAGGAAGGAACCCTATAGTGGATGCACGAGTACCATGGAAGCTGTTGCACGAGCTTTGAGAATCCTCGAGCCTGATGGAATCCAGATTGAAGCTAAGTTGGTCGATGTTTTAAAGTCTATGGTTCATCTGCAGGCCTGCTATTTGAAGGATATGAAACCACGTCAGAGTCCGTAGAAGAGAAGGTCTTGGTTTCTAAAAAAAGAAAAGCGACATACAAGTACATACTGTCATAGAATGTAATCAGAGGTCAGAAGAAAAGGTCTTGAGAGTTCTGTGACTTCTGTCATAAGTACCTGTTTGCAGTATCTTTTTGACAGAGGACCTAGCTTATAATTAGAGCACATTTTTTAAAGGATGTTGAAAACTGCCTTCTTTCAGGTGACTGAATTTCATTCATACGACTATACGAGTACATCATGGCAAAGCATGAACACCAGAAATTATGTTGAATAGAAGTTTTGTGCTCCGAAATTAAGGACCTGATTAAACCAGTTACAGGCTCGACTTCAACACAGAATTGCAGAACATTGGGACATATTCAGAAAAATTTCAATGACAAAAATTCACACGTATATTGGAATATTCAATGACGTGTGGTTGACGCATAAAGTATGTTGATGTGATTTTACTACTTGGTTAGGAGGATTAGGGTAACAGACAAATAATTCGACCAAGGAAAATGTCCTAGTAAATCCAGTTGCGTGAATGAAAAGAAAGAAATCAAGTTTGATCGGATTCCATTTTATATAAACAAGCAATGCATGATTCTAGATTTTCACACGCGGTTTGAAGATACGTAAATTTGAGTTAAAGAAGCTTGTAAATTTGAACTTGAAAAATATGAGTTCAATTTAGTTAAAACTAGGTCAAATAAGTATAAACTAGAATGCATCAGTAACATATATTTACTGCAACATTGGTTTTTTTATCCACAGTAATTTTATGAGAAAGGGGGAAATACACAAGAAAATCTACCCAAATAAAAAGTGAGTCTCCTCAAATCAGCTGTACTGTGTATATATAAACTCTCTCTCTGGAAAGAGGAAGAGATGAAATCAATGGTGAGGAAAATAAGGAAGAAAAACCCTAAAAAACCTTGAAGACAAGTGATTAGCAGCAGCAGCAGCTAATCTTGATGGACACGACAACAACAACAACAACAACTTGTTCAGAAGTTGTTGCCAACTCCCCAGCAATGAAGGCGCTTGGTTCTCTATTCAACCTCACTCAAATCTTCATTTGGTACTCTTTCTCTCTCTTTCTTTTTTTATTTGCTGTTGAAATAATAATAATTAAAATTGGTTTGAAATTGACAGCGATGATGGTTATTCCGGTGATAATCAGCAATCCTTGTTTCCCAAACACATCGTAAGTTCCTTATTCTATTATGTTAATTCCAATTTGTGACCTTTCTTACTGTTTTAATTTGATTTTTGTTTAATGTATGAATATAATTAGAGATTCAAGTATGATGATGATGATGATGATGACGATGACAAAGATGGTGGCAAAAACAGCTCTATCTCGGGCATTGAAAATTCAGGTTATTGCCTCAATTTTTATACTAGTCATTCTTAGTTTAATTTGATTTGTGACGGACCAAATGACTGATTATTAATGTTATAATAGGAGAGGATAGAATTGGAGTGGAGAATGGAGTTGTTGTGAGTGAGGAGATGACTGCTCTTGGTCTCCCTCTCTCCTTCCAAACTAACAGACATGTGAGTCACTTCATCTGCTTTGCTCACTTTCATTTGCAGTCGCTAAATTTCGATGCTTTCCACTTTTTCACATATTGATTATTGCTACTTGACTAAGCCAATGTTGTTATTGCTGTTGTGTAACTTGATGATCTATCTTGTTTAGACCTCTCTTATTCCGATACTTTTATATCATTTGTTTCATATACACTCCATGTAAAGGGTCATGATAATGATCCCAAAGGATGCCGCTATCAGTAATTTTCCATTAAAATGCGTTGGCTGTCTTGTACTTCCCATTTGATTGTATCCTCAAGTTGATGCAATTTCATCCATCTAAATGAATCCCAAATACCATGAGGTGGTCTCTGACATAGAATAAGAGGGTCATATGACAACATTGCACTTTTGACCTAATAAGCTTTGAATGTGGCCAAGGCCAATCACTTTGGGGGGAAACTGAAATCGATATATGGTCAATCTTTTTGGAGGGTGGAGTATAGTATGTGCTGATGAGATGGCTGTATGGCTGTGTAGAATGATATATTTCAGAGTAGAAGTTTTCGTGATGCTTTTCCCTAATTTCATGCTACATTTTAAATCCCCCTCCCCCTGCTGGCAAGTCAAGTTTCAGATTGGTGACATCTCAGGGTTGTAAAATCTAACATGATGAAGCTTAATAACACAACTGGAGATGTCTGGGTATTGATGCTTTGGTCTATGAAAAATGTCGTGATTGTAGCATTGTATCTTTGAACAGCATGTATGCTAGTTAAACGGATAAGGTACTTTTGTTTGAGTGCTAACTTGAGAGGATTTGTGGAGAAGGTTTCTTAGTGTAAAGGCCATTCAAAGGGAACACGAATGGTGAAAGAAGTTGATGAATGAATGAGTGTACCTACCTCAATATGAAAGGTATGAGTTGTGCTACTAGGTAATTCTGTCTGTCCGGACCATATACAGTTGGATGAGCCTTGTTGTTTGAGGAAGTATCTGTTTACTTTGTTTAAACCAACACCAGATGCTCTCTTGTGCTGTTTTTCCTTGGGTCAGACTTTATGATAGACTGTGAACTACACCTAAATACATTATGCTTCCAGTAAGTTTTTGCCACTGTACCTGCCACAATCTTATGACATACTGAATCTTCAAGCTATTCAGTAACTTTTTTTTTTTTTTTTTTTTTTTTTTTTTTTTTTTTTCCCTAGTGCTTGTGGTTATACATTCAGCAACTTTGTATTAGAAGCATTATCATCACTGAAGCTAAATAGTGTTGGTAATTTCCTGCTTCAACCCTGTTTTTTTTATATCTCGCAGAAAAGGGGTGGAAAATTTAAGGGGAAAAGTAGATTTGTGCAAGTGAGGAGTCAGAATGGTCAAGAGAGGCCTGATGAGCAAGTGGAAGAATCTGCCAAGTCAAATGAAGAGAGGCCATATCATGCAGTCAAACCAAACAATGCATCTTCGGCTTCTTTGCCAGATCAATGTGAACATTCTGGCTGTGGTTCCGATGTGCCTATAGACATGGCTGCTGATCATATGTCGGATGTCCTTGAAGAACATTTCCATGACAGTTCACCTCTTAACGTGCCTACTGAAGCAGTTAATGATGACTTAGTGGGGGTTGATTTGCAGATGGAGATGGAGATTGAAATGATGCGTGTAGACGAGGGATCCAATTTGCCTACGACAAATACATCTTCTGGAAGCAATATACTTGATGACTGTCTTGAAGATGATACAAGTTTAACTGAACAACTCGATGCAGAGAGCTTGCTCTTGGGCAACACTGTGATGCCACCACAGAACTCTGGATCTGCTATTGCCGAAGAGCCCCAGGTGTCTGAATTGTCTGAAGACTCCCAGAACATGGTGGTTCCTGACCAAGGATATAGTGATACTGGGAGATGGTGTGGGACTTGTGGCGACTGGAGTGCTTACTGGGATGCTTTCTACTGGAGATATTACTTTTATAATGATAGGACCAAGGAGTCCACATGGGATCCACCTCCGGTTATGGAGAACTTTGGATCTGGTGAAAGCTTTTGCTCAGGTAATGAATCAAACATGGGGTTGCCTGGAACTGATACTGGTATCCCGATAGATCAAAGTGAAGCTCAATCAGATCATTATGAGTTTGATAAAACTGGATTAGATGATGCAATCAAACCACATGGCGGTGGTGGTTGTGATTTACTCTCGGACTCTGCAGCGTATTCCATGAGCTTTGTTACTTCAGAGTTAAGAGAGTCCTCTGGAGTTGATGACCATGGCCAGGATGAGATGACACTGCGGTTGTCTTTGAATACTGTTGAGCATAGTCACATGCCAGAGAATTATACAGAGCAAAATGACTCTGGTGAGGTGAGCAACGACTTTATAAAATCAAAAGATTCTGTATCAGTTGGCAGTCCCTGTGAGAACACTGGCATAAGTTGTAACTTAACAGCTCAGTGGTCAAATGCAAGCAGCTCCACGTGTGCAGCTGATGCAACTTGTGCTGATGATTTCACCTATATTATGCATCCTGAGGAGGAAGATACCACAGCCAATGACCTTCATATGCTGGATGCGTCTGCTGATACCAAGCAAACAATCAAGAGGCGATCTCGAAGGAAGAAATCATTCACTGGGAGTGAGACCATCGAGTTTTACCAAGGTGAAGAAAGTTACATTGGTATAAGAAGATATTGGCGTCAAAGATACCTATTGTTTTCTAGATTCGATGATGGTATTAAGATGGATACTGAAGGGTGGTTTTCTGTTACTCCTGAAGCAATAGCCAGACACCAAGCATCGCGCTGTGGAGGTGGTACGGTCATTGATTGTTTTACTGGGGCAGGCGGCAATGCTATACAGTTTGCAAAGACGAGTAAACATGTCATTGCTATTGATATTGATCCGATTAAAATTGAGTATGCCCGACATAATGCAGCAATCTACGGGGTTGAAGACAAGATTGATTTTATGATTGGGGATTCTCTAACTCTGACATCGAAGATCAAGGCTGATGCAGTCTTTCTGTCACCACCTTGGGGAGGGCCTGACTATGTGCAGCTCAAGTCGTATAGCCTGGATATGCTTCAACCATACAGTGGGCAGCTTCTTTTTGACACTTACAAGGTAAATGCCCCAATGATAATCATGTTCCTGCCTAGAAATATTAACATTGAGGAGCTGGCAGAACTGTCTCTATCGGCTGATCCACCATGGTCGCTCGAAGTTGAGAAAAATTACTTGAACGGGAGGCTTAAGGCTGTTACTGCATACTTCAGAAGCACCTCAGTCTCAGTGTGAAGATTATTGAATGTCCTAGAGATCAGGTGCCGCAGCATAAGTGACCCTTCGTCCACTGCAAATGCAATGTAAATTTTGTATTCCTTCATGAAGCTATTTTACTGAAGAGGGCATTGTGTAGAAAAATCAAAGAAATGGTTTGAGTTTATAGAATTCTAGCACTTTCATTTAATCTCTACAAAATTTCGCCGAAAGCCAAAAAAAATGGAAAAATCTAAAGATTAATGATAATGCATCACTAGATGATAGTCGATACTGACAAATTTGGATGCCACTTTTACACACTCGCCACGATCTTCCCCAAATTAACATTTGAAATCTTGAATAACAAATCTCTGAATGCTGATTTTTACGCTCCTTAAAGTGAGCGTTTTCTAGTAATCGACATAGGACCCTTTTGGATCCGGAGTCGTAGTTGTAAAATGGACAAGTGAAGCCCAAAGGGCCCGAAAGCGAAAAAGCAACCCGTGTCCAGTGTGGCTCTCCCGCCCAGAAATCAGGTGGACAAATATGCGCCAAAAACCCTAGAACACCACAATTTATCAATTTGGGCGATTCGCAGAATTTCTTGAATTTTGATTCAACATTAATCCACGCATTATAATCAGGTAATCAATTTTTAATATTGGTGCTCTTTCAATTCGTATGTTTTACGCTACAAATTTCAATTCCTATTACCGCAACTTCAATTTGTATGAGTGACGATTGGTCTAACAAACTTCCTGTACAAGTATCTGATATGTTCAAGTAATGATTTTTGTTTGAATTGGAAGACTGATTCGCATAAAAACCCAAACTTGATTACTATGCAATAATAACAATAAGATACACAAGTTATTAGTACTATGCAAATTCATGAAAACTTATTTGTTTTATTTTGTTTGTGATAATAATAATAATAATATAAACTAGTTTAAAGAGTGAAGATGGGAGAATTGGGAGGTGAAACGGAAGTGGAAGCATTCAGGCGTTTATTTCCAGTGGAATTCTATGAGCGTCATTTTGATAAATCCATGAGGCCTGATGCTCGCCCTCTTCGCAGTGCCCGAGACACCACCATCGCCTTTGGTTCGTCTTCCTTCCCCTTTTCCCCGTTTTTAGCTCCTTCATACTCTTGGTGCTTTGTCTAAAATAATATTGGGGTTGTTATGTAGGGGCTGTTTCATCTGCGAATGGGTCGGCTCTTGTCAAAGTGGGATGCACTGTGAGTCTTTACTCTTTTTCTTCTGATACAACATTTCGTTATTGTCCATCTTGTTAGTGTTCTTATACAATTCATCCTGTTATTCTAGACAATGTTGGCTGCAATCAAGATGGAGATCATGACTCCTTCTTTGGAAGCGCCAGATGAGGGTAACTTGTGTAAGTCGTTCACGCTCTCAAGTTTTGTTATCTACTATGGTCGTTAGTCATTGCCAGCATCCACGTAACAATTTCATTATTCATTTGCAGCAATTGACTTCCATATGCCTCCCATTTGTTCCCCCGTTGTTAGGCCGGGCAGGCCAGCAGAGGCAGCCCCAGTTATATCAAAGCAGTTAGCCGACACAATCTTGAGGCATGTGAATGGCTGTTAATGGTTGTGTGCTAGTTCTAAGTATTTTCCTTGAGCTTGTGTTAATCTTTGGACAAATCTTGTTTTTACATGTTCTGTCTTTCTAGAAGCTCCAAGTATTAATAGTGATTAGCTGATTGTCTTCCGATTTCTTCTGTGTTTGCAGTCTTGATAGTTCAATTGGAGTTACTTATATGTTGTACATGTGATCTTATAATCTGTCTGTGATTTTGGCTTTTTAAAATATGTCTTCAATTCAAATATGTGTATTATATTTTGAAACTCTTTGTGTGCTGTGATCTGTACTCTGTAGTGCTGGAATGATAGATCTGAAGGAGCTGTGTTTGGTCAGTGGAAAAGCTGCTTGGATGGCCTACTTGGTAATTATGCTCTTTGATGTTATTCTTCAATGATTGGGTTTTAAAATACATATATGTTTTGTATTTCGGAGATCACAGATGCAATTATGCAAAACTGGCGTGATATCTTTCTTTTTGTTTAGAATCACTATCATGTTGTTGTATTTGTAGGACATCTGCTGTTTGGATGCTGATGGCGCTCTTTTTGATGCTGCATTACTTTCAGCAGTTGCTGCATTTTCTCACTGTAAGTGACTCACCACCCATTTATCTCGTGTATCGTGTTGTGTTTCTTACCTTGCTTGTTATAACTAACTGGTAAATACGTCGATGACTGAAATTGACAAGCCGACATGATCTGGTTCTGCTTGACACCACCGATTGTAACTAGCAATGGACCAGGATTTGAAGAGTACAGTCACTGTTTCTCACACAATAATCACTCTAGAAACTAAGTAGTCTCTTCTATACCCCATAAATGACTCCTTGAATCACTTGTGGCATTTGCCGGAAACTTTGAAAGAAATTTCCGGCCTTTTCTGAGTGATGTAGTACTAGTGCATGGCCAATTATACATGATTTTGTTATCCATAGAAGGAAAACACTTAGGGAATGAGAATGGAAAAGACCCCAGCATCCAATAGAATTCACACAAGCATGCAGCAGATCTAAGAACTATGCCATTATGAGAATACTTTACAAACATAACAATTGGAGCTGTGCAATCTACTGCCACTTGCTTAGTACTAAGGCTATGTCCAAGCAAGGTGATCAGAAGTTGTCAGGCATATATTTTCTGAAGTCGTGCAACAAATCAAGCGGTGATCAAATTCACGAAGTCTTTCTTTTGTTCTAGCTTGACTTTCTTCAATCTTTGGTAGAATGTTGCTGAGTAATTTTATCATCTCCTTAGCTACGTTGGTAGGGTTGGGCATGGCTCTGGATTACTCTAAATCTTTCATGCTTTCAGTTAGGAAATATTGCTGCTCCATTGTCAATGGTCATGTGTTGGATTGTGCCCTAATGGTACCTTTGCATCACTAACATACTTGCTTTTGAGTTATGGTTTCCATTTCTGTTGTCATCTTGTTTGTTCATTTCCAAACACTTCTTTAAAAAGTTTTGTCAGAGTTTTCAAACATGTATATCTAACTCTCTTATTAGCTGTTTTATGTGCTGCAACTCTTTAGACTTTATAGTATTAGGTTATGTTGCTTTGCTTGAAGAATTATTGCAGTGCTCGGGAGGCTAAGGAGTAAGGACTGGCATCTGACAATATGAGCTTGTTCATTTTGCTGTCAAACATTTGTTACTTTTCTCTGATATAGAAAAATAAAGATAGTTGTGGTGTTGTAAATTATTGGAAACATTATGGTGGAAACATTATGGCTGAAACATTATAGAAGTAAAGAATAGTTCCAGAAGGGTAGAAGGAGACCCAAGAAAACTAAGGACTTGGGTGGGGTTATTGAGAGCATCATGAGTTAACTTGGTTTTGATTTACATCCGGCTCTGACATTTGTACAGGGCTAGGTGACAGAATAATATCATTTGAATGCTAATGGTTCAAGTTCGCCTATCCCAAATTCTTTTCGAACTAAGATTCTGTTGTCACTTTCGTCTCTGTTTCCATGAGTTTGGTGGAGGCTGTTTCTTGTCTGCAAATTGTGATATGTGGTTTCTGTGAACACCTTATTCAATCAGTTGAAATTTTGTTTAACTCATGGGGGAACTTTCTTGAATTGCAGTGCAAATCCCTTTTGTGTCTTTGAACGAAGAAGGGAGAGTGTTTATCATATCAGAGGAAGAGCCAGGCAAGTTGAAGAAAGAACCTGTCAACAAAGAGAAAAGAAAACTCACTCTAAGGAGCATTCCCCTATCACTTACGTGTGTTCTTCACAAGAATTACATATTACCGGACCCCACGGCAGAGGAGGAGTCCATAGTAGAAACTTCTATAACTGTGGTTTTGAGTTCATCTGATCAACTCGTTTCTTTGTACAAGCCTGGTGGATCAATCTTGGCCTCCTCACAAGCAATTCAGGCAAGTTTGGCTTCTCTTCTGCAAGCTTGATGTTACTTCTAACTCATAATTGCCAAAAAGATCTTGTCGGGTACTTGAAGTCTTATTGAGAGAACTGGGGGTTAATGTGGGACCTGTGGTTTGGAACCTTAACTTCCGCAGAAGTCGGTTAAGGGTAAGGCTGAGGCCTTTCTTTTAGACTACCTATTCTGTTCATATCATCTTCTTTTTGTGTTTCTGTGATCCTACACTGAGTATGAAATTAAGCAGTTGATGTCCCTGAAGGCACACGTCTAGGGCATATAGAACCGAAGTTGATCAGCAGGGTTTGTTCTTGCAGGGCTAGGAACTAGAGACCAACTCTGATTGTAGTGGGTTGCAGATAATAGGTTAATGCAAATCTGGCACCTTTACAGTATTGTTTGTGCTTTTTCTAGTTGGATCTTTGAGTGAATGGGAACTCTTGAGCAAACTGTCCTAGACAATGATATCAGAGACCACGGTCATTGGTTGTTAGGTCCGTCTTTGAACGATCTGTTCTTGATGTGCTTAATAGATATATCACCCAGAGTATGTTTGTATAGCAATAAAGTTTAGCATTGCTTACCATGACTTGTGCTTATCTGCAGGATTGTGTTGTAATAACAAGGCAGAGAGTGAAGGATCTCCAACAAATCTTGGACGAAGCAATTTCTGATATGGAGGTGCAGAATGCTGTTGTTCAGTAGTGGCGGAGTATGTAGATTACCAGTGTTCAGTGCCCATGCACACACACGGGCAAACCGACACCCGATTTTGTTAGGGACTTGAATGTATGATGATCCTAAACTTTTACATGGTCGATAGAAATTTGGATTTAGATGGCATGTACACAGTAATAGTCATTTGGACGGTTTCTGAATATTTAGTACCCGTTAATTTTATTTCGGACTTTAGTACTCGGTACACAAGTTGTGATCACACATTCACACCGCAGTTGGCTAATTGAAAGGGATTGGGATTCCAAATAGTTGATTAGTAAAAAAATATTGTTTAGGTTATGTTTAATATAACTCTCTAGGGTTTGTTAGGTTATGTTTGATTGTAGGTAATGCAATGCAATCAATTGTAATACAAAAAAGTCAGAATAAAGAGGTTGAAAAATGAGTCATAGTGGGGAGTAATGGATTATTCCATGTAATCACAATTGTGCTTTTGTCAGCCCCTGCCCCATGCTACAAATTCTGCATCCTCCAACTCTAATCAATAACATGTAAGTACTTGAAGTTGTTTAGTTTTGCATGGGCTAAAATGTAGGTAATACGAGTATAGTTTTATGTTGAGACAGGGTGGGGGGTTGAAGGTTTTCAGGTGAGCTCTCGGAGATTTAAACTCCCCCTACTGCCTTAAAAGCTTGACATATCCTACGCACAATGTGATGATTGAAAACCTGTCCCTTCCCCCTCTTTACGCTCTTGCTGATTCTGCGTTTAATGTGCTGAGTATCCTTTTTATAATACATCCACTTCATATGTTATTATGTTGTAAAGAAGTTCAATCTTCGATTTTAATTCAAGCCAATGTTGTTTCGTGCATAGTTGAAGAAGGGGAAGCTATCGTGTGCCCACTGTGATGCTCGCTTGGGCTTTTTCAACTGGGCAGGTAGTCAATGCAATTGCGGAGTTGGATCACCCCAGCGTTTCAGCTTCACAAGAGTCGGATGGATCTCAGCACTATCTAGCCTAGCCCACCACACTTGTATCGCTTTGCCTCCAGTCACGGGATTTTATAAAAAATTACGTAGCTCCGGCAATGTAATCCGAAGCTACGACATCAAGTTATTTGAAAATGTTGCCAATTTATGTTTTGTTCCATTCGTAGCCTTTGTTTATTGATATAACCTTTTTACAGTTTTTAGCAAGTCTACACCTGTGATAACCCTGGAGTCTTTCATTTCAGGAATCACGAATGACTTTGAATTGTCCACATCAGTTGAAATAGAAAAAAGGAGGGGATTTACCCCTTACGTTAGAATTGAAGTAAAACAAAGAGAAATGATGCAACGATCATAGCTAGTAAGAGGATGATGGTTAAATTGTGTCGGGATATAGACTAAAGTTGTATCTAGAGTTTCAGAGATATTACCAAGATCTTTGTGTTTTTTTTTTTTTTTTCTCCAAGTAAATTCATTAGCCTTGAACGAGGAGTTAAGTGTCAATTTAGTGTGTGAACTTCCAAAATCACTCAATTTGGTGTCTCTGAACTTTTTGGGATGATTTTGGTGTCTCCGTTTGGTTCCGTCAGTTAACTTTCATTCTCTTTATCCCATTTATTTCTCTCTATACTGCTCCTTGAGTGATCATAAATTCCATCATCTTCATCTCAAATTTATATGTTCTTCATCACTCATCTTCTTCATGGCTCATCGGTTATCATCAACATCACCTTGCTCCACACCGCAACCGCCCCTGTCCATGGCTAGTTACCACTCTCTTTGCATTTTTTTTTTGTTTAATTTGAAAGTTGTGATTTGGGGATTTTCTGGGTTTTATTTGGGGTTTTTTCTGGGTTTTATTTGGGGATTTTTTAGAGTTTTTATTTGGGGATTTTGATTTTTTTGGGTTTATTTGTTTTTTTTGCATTTTGTAATCTGGGTGTTTTTTGGTTTGGTGAATTATATTTTTAGGTCAAAACCCCCAATTTATCCATTGAAGTTTTAATTTCTTAGTTGTTTAAATTTTAATTGGGGTTATTAATATGATTTGTTGGTTTACTGGAAATTAGCTCAAATTTTCACTTGGTTTACAAGAAATCTAGCTCAAAAATTTTGGGGGGTTATTATTATGATTTTTTTTCACTTGGTCTAGCTCAAATTTAGGGTATCAGCTTAGAAAACTAGTTTATTCTTACAAAATTAGCTAAAAAGTTACTCTTTTTGGTGGTTTAGTCTGATTCACTGCTCGTTAATTAGGGGGTGCTTTGATCTCGAAGCGTTTGTTGGATGATTTTGGGTGTGCTGGGTGTGGGTGTATGATTGTATCATTATAGAGAAGATGGATGATTTTGGGTGTGCTTAGTGTGGGTGGATGATTTTGGGTGTGCTGGTGTGGGTGTTTTTGAGGTATTTTTTTCTAGGTGGGACTAGGGAGATTTCTGTGTGTTTGGGTTTGGGTATTTTTTTTATTATGTTATCAAAGTTTGGATCTTTTTGAATTATTGGTGTGGATTCATGTATAATTGAATGTTTGATTTGATGGTTTATCATGTGAATATCAGAAACATACTAGTGTTAAATGGAGTATTCATATGATTTTGATCGGAATTGTTTCATGAAAGTTTGAATGAAATTGATTTTGATATAATCTGAATTATGACTATGACTGGTATTTTTTGTGTTTTGATGAATGTTTGTATGCTGATGTTTAAGTATTATGAGATCAAGGCATGATATGCGTGTTCTCTGCTTGCATGCTTTCATCTGGCTTTTTAGCTGAATTTGTGAGCTAAGAAATGTGTACTTATGCATAGTTGTATTGCTGAGTGGTTTTTATTACTGTTTGTATGAGATGGCTATGCTCTTACTTATCCAAAAATCGAGAAGGGATGCTTTGAGAAATTTCAAAGGCAGACTCACGTAGCTCTTGGGCTAGGTCTGGTGTTTTGTTGATGAGATGGCGGGACATAGAAAACAGCTTCATATCACCCTGAGTAAATCTTTCCCAATATAAAACCATCATAACTTGCTGAGGATATGTCCTAGTCACAACTTCCATGGCGTCTGACACCATAACTTTCCATGGTTATATGGTGTCAGACGCCATGGAAGTTGTGACTGGTACACATCTTCAGCAGGTTATGATGGTTTTATACTGGGGAAGATTTATTTAGGGTGATATGGAACTGTTTTCTATGTCCCGCCATCTCATCAACAAAACACCACCAGACCTAGCCCAAGAGCTAGGTGAGCCTGCCTTTCGGTTGCTGAAGGAATTGAGATCCCGCGTGTTTTTCAAGGTTGAAGAGGAGGCCGAAACAGCACGCGATAATCAGGTCCAGAATAAGTGAAGGCAACTACATGATCATCATCCAAGAACACCCACTTTTTTTTTCCATCAAAGAAGAATCGAATGTTACCGTCAGTAACCTCATCATTTTTACTTTTTTATTGGTGATTGATATGAAACTTGATAGTTATTCTCTTGAATTCTTGCTTCTTGATTTTCTTGAATGGTTGTTGTTGCTTGATGATGTTTGATTTTGTTGTTACATCAAAAAGCACACAAGTGCTATTTATAGTGTTACAATGGATAAGTCTAGTTACATAGTTCCAACATGGTTTTTCTAGACTTTCCTAGACACTTGTATCTTGTAGTTTGTAGGGGATTACTCTAGATTATTCTAGGTTCTACTTAAACTTGACTAATCTAGATTTTTCTAGATTACTTCCAACACATCATCCAAACCAGCCAAACTAGTGGAGAGGAAGCGTCTGACTTGACCGACCAAACTAGTGCAGAGAACACATCTCCCATAGCTTATACTCTCAAAAGTAATTTAGGTTTTTGTTGTTAGAGGAATTCTGGTATAGTATGAATATGGTACTCATTTTGCACTTTGAGTATCTCGGATATAGTATAGTATGGTACTCATTTTCCACTTGGAGTATCTCGGGTATAGTGTAGTATGTAGTTACATGAGTAAGCTTTTGTAGTTGGGGTAATTTGGATATAATATGAGTATGGTTTTCATTTTGCACGGTTATGTAGTTGGAGTAACTCGGGTAGAATGTAATAGAATATATGAAACAAAGATGTTTGGATTTTGGATATTGTGCAAATTTTGTCTCAAGTTATATTTAATCGCATACTTGTTTTGTGTGGCTTTTGGTGGCGTGTGAGTGAGTATCAATGTCATGGGGATTGTATTCCTAGTTGGAATTGTCCACTGCTGCTCATCACTGGTTTGTTGTTTTCAATATAGTTGGCAGCTTCCAATTGGTCTTAGGCGGCTGGACACCCTGAGAAGAATGTATTTAACGAATTCTACTATGCTGGTGGTCTGGTTGAATATGAAAAGTGGCTGAACACTGATAAGGCACAATTTTCTGCAAGACACGTAGTTTATCTTTTGAATTCCTGTCATGCATTTTATGAATCTGACATTCTGACATAAATGACACGGATGTTCGTCCAGAAACCAATTCATGAGGTTGTTGGGTTTCAAAAGTCACTTGATGATATTACAATTGATGCAGCTTTACAATGGTATATCTCTTCCATACTTTTATCTGAATATGTCATCAGCCACTTCTCAATGTTTAATGGTAGTATATTTCTAGAACACTCCTGCTAGTGTGTGGGATTTAGGTAATGCAGTAAATCGTCCCCCACACCCCTACTTTCCTTTTTGTTAGAAATTAAAGAAGGGAATCTATTCCTTATGGTGCACTTTTAGGTTGAACTTGGTTTGTTGCTGGTACTGAGGGGTTGAATTCTTACTTCCTCTTGTTCTGTGATGACTTAGTCTTCCACAATTTTAAATACACGACTGTGGCTGATATGGTACATTGGATTAATGTGGAATCGTGGAAATGATATCCACTTGTTTTGTTTAACTTGTAATTCAATTTTAGGAGTTCAGATACTTATTCGTATACAATATTGGGATGTGCCAATAGCATATGGACAGTTGATGGTGGTACACATATTAATGGTTTCAAGGCTTCCTTGACTAGAAAGTTGAACAGCTTCGCAATGAAGTTAAAAGCTAACAAGGTCCATCCCATCCCATCCCATCCCCCCCCCCCCCCCTCAAAAAAAAAATTCCTTCTTATCCTGTAGTTATAGTTGCGAAACTGGCAGTCATTTTGCGGAATTCCGATAATCTTCTCCCCTTCAGACTTCTCCTTTATGGTTTGTTGGGTTTTCCAATGTACATATGCTTTTGGCATTTTCATGTTGGACGGAGATGGAATGGATATTTGCTCTTGGAAGTGAGATTCATTGTGCGAAATCTTTTGAGAGTATAATTCTGCTTTCAGTACAAGGATTTGGCTGTAAGCGGTGAACATATTAGGGAAGGATTGACTTGTGTCATATCCGTTAAAGTACCGAATCCAGAGTTCGAAGGCCAAACAAAGGTTTTCTGTTTACTCTTCTAGTTTAGCCAAGTGCAGTTCAGATTTTCTGTCTCGATTTTGAATTTGGATGACTGATGTTTTATTAATTTCATGACCAAAGATAAGATTAGGGAATCCTGAGGTGCGAAAAGCTGTTGATCGATGTGAACAAGTTTACATTACGGAATGTTGGAGTTGCATCCTGATGCACTAGATAACATCCTTCGAAGGCTTTGAATGCTCTGTAGGTATACATACGACTCCAGGAGCTTTTCTACTTGGTGCAACCACATTTTGATGTATCCATTACAAATGACAAAGGCTCTCTTGTTTTCTAATAGGCTGCTCTTGCGGAAAAAAGGGCAAGGAAACTAGTGAGGCAGAAGAGTGTCCTCCTGGAAAACTTGCTGATTGCTCTGCCATGAACTGCGAGGAAGCTGGTAACTCATTTAACCTTTTTTCATATATAGCTGTGGTCTTCAAAA
The DNA here is from genome assembly GCA_963457585.1 of Spergularia bocconei. NCBI lineage: Eukaryota > Viridiplantae > Streptophyta > Magnoliopsida > Caryophyllales > Caryophyllaceae > Spergularia > Spergularia bocconei. The sequence continues at coordinate 120,110 of OY734946.1, read as the reverse complement.
AGACCCTTTTATTTTTTCCTTCCTCTTAGTAGGAGAAATATAATGACCTTGTACAAGGAACCGAACATATAGAAACTCAGTTTTATGTATTGACTCGAGGAAATTGCTAATAAGTTGCTACAAAAAGAACTTTTGAAGTTTTAGGACATGTGGTCATATATTTCTCACCGGTTCACATTGCTTCCATCTTCATCTTTGCGGTGGTTAATGATTAAACGCTATTCTGTGTTGGGTAGTTTGGAAATTCCCCTTGTGTGATGGGTGTAGATGTTAGTACATGGCCCTGATTTGTTGATTTGTTGAGAATATCCATGGAAATTTGCAGCAAGATATCCTGAAGCCGAATATTGAGTTGTTTGTTTCATGACCCTTAGGTTTAGATATTTAATCAGTAATATTACCATCATGAATGTTATAATCTTAGAGATGTGTACTTTTTGAGGGAATAGAAAGCGGATATATCTGAATTCCCGAGCTGAATAATCTACTTTTCGGAATGCATGTCTGTTGATTGAGAGTTACTTTTACCCAAATCTTTGAACTTGGTCAATTTTCACAGAGATATTATTGTCGAGGCGGATCAGCAGGTGGAAGCGTAAAACAGGGTCGTGACAGACGTTCTGTGCTTCTTCTAATGATTTGCATAGTCACCCACCAATTTGTTCAGCTTAACTTCTTTGATTATTTTCCTGCTTTAGAATAGCTTTGGCAGCATTTTTGACAATCTGGCTTCCGAAAAAAGTACAGTTTTCTCTTCACTTCTGGCAGTCAAAAGTAAAGCCTGAAGCTCTAAAATATCCTGTCGAGCTTGTAAAGTTGTAACCTTATCTTACAGTGATGCCTGCTTCACTGCTTTTCCGTCTTATGGGGAATTGATCTCGAAATTTTGGTCCCATTTATGGAATGAGATATTATATATCACTAAATTGTGGCAATACATTTTTTTTGGGTCGTTGGTCAAGCACAGCTTAGTGTAATGATATGATGAGTGCCTTTACAACTTCAGAGTGACCCACTCACTTGATTATCCTCCAATTCTGTCCTTTAGATGCAAATTTTTGGATACCAAGCAGCTCTTGTCTATTCAGTTGGTGTAATACTGCATTTTGCACATTTACCTGCATGGAAATCATGATGTTTTCCCGAACCACAAAATTGTTTTCAGATCATTGTATATCATTGGTTGTCTGATCTGCCAAATCTGTTTGATGATATTATCGGGATATAAAACTTGTGATGCTCTGTTCTTGCAGGCTATCCTTCCCTTGAGGGGTGAAATTCTGAATGCTGAGAGGAAGGATGATGCAGCATGTATAGGAATGTAGAAATCCAGAATCTGATTCTCGCTTTGGGACTGGGGTGAAGGTAACCATCGTTGTTATTTCATTACACTCTTATTATCACCCAACTTTAAGGAGGATCTGCGGTATCACTAGATTATAATTCTGAAAGATGCTGACGTTGATGGTGCCCATATACGAACTTTGTTGTTGACATCTTTCTACACATATCAGGTTTTTGTTCATCGGAGAAATAATGCTGGTTAGTGTGACATACAAGTTGCCTGTTTGTAAGTAGAAAGCTTTATTCGATGAGGGCTGCATCTATGTTGGGAGTTCCACCCCTGTACAAGGTGAGCTTCTTTTTCCTTCGGCACAGTGCTTTGTTTGTCCAAAGTCATCAAAGCTTACAGATGTTCAAATAAATTTTCTTACTTGCCATTGTCATAGGCTGAAAGGGGCAAACAGGCTCATTATTGTTTTGATGAAGCTGAAATGGAAAAGATCCATAGCACATTAGCATCTCCCTTCAAACGCTACATGCAATATTCATAGACTTAAAAGGTGAAGAAAGATTGAAAACTCATGTTAGAATATAGATTTCCAGTTGCTACTGTTTATACCTCGTATATCTTTATACAGGATTGGGTGAGATGATGCCTGTACAACTTTGGGAAACTACTCTGAATTCTGAGAGTCGATTGCTCAAGCCAATGACAGTAGAACATGCAGCTGAGGCAAATTTTGTTTTGTCGTCACTGATGGGGGCTAGGGTAAGCCTTTGGTGTTTGTGAATACTCATCTATTCTTTTTATGTAAAAGTTGCCGTGTAGGGCGTGTACGGTGTACATATCTCTTAATTCATTGATTCCAGGTGGATATGCTCAAGGATCTGATAAAGAATGCATCAAATATTATCGACCTAGAGCAGTTGGAAATATAGGACAAAACCAGTGGTTGGGAGCGCAACTGTCAGAGCTATATGAAGAACCTTTGTAGGGAAATATGCGACAAATTGGATCATGAACACTTCTTGCAAGACTTGATGCTCTTCATCTGTCGGTTTGGTGGTTCAGAAATGTTCACTCCTACGTTAGTCCATGAGATGAAGGTTTTTCCGACCTTGTTTGGGAGATGTAGAAGAAGACTGGATTTATTCTTGGAAACACCTATAGATGTGTATAATTTTTGGTTTCATACTTTCATAAACCTTTAGCCTTGAGGCGTATCTAACAAAACACATTGCAGTATTCAGTAGTCATGTAATCACAGATTCACAGGTTTGACTCTTTATTTAACAAAAAGAATTTTTAGAATACTTTTATGCAATTTATAGCGTTGGATTAGTAACGAAAAATCATTTGAGGAGGGAATACTTTCATAAGTTTTACGTGTACTCCGTATAGATATTGAGGTGGAATGAAATTTTTCGATATACGAAAAATACTTGCAAGTAAAAAAAAGTGGGGGAATAAATACATCAAATAGGGAGAGTGAGTCCAATCCTCTCAAAGTACTTCACCTAGGAAAAACACAGGAAACAGAATCACAGAAAGGACTTCGGTAGTTCCAAAACTGCAAGTTATGCAAAAAAAAAGAAAAATAATGCCTACAGAGCATTGGAGGGTAATAATCAGCTCATGTGTCCCGGCCGCACTGTAACAACATCAAATAGGACCAGTAACATGCAAATACCAGAACAAGTCTAGGGAAACGTTATCCTGAATTTCCTTTGCTACAACAACCAGAGAGTAACAAGTCTAGGAACATGTAAACTTGATCTTGTAGACAGGCATCGGTGCGTCTCCGACACCATTAGTTTAGATTTTTAAGGAGATAATCAGAAACAACGTGTTGGGAACAAGTAAATCCCGGCGAAACCTGCTTATGGCTTAAAGCGAAAGTGAACAAAGCACGAGCTATCAGCACCTGGTTGGAGATGATAGCAGTGATGACAACTATCTATAGTAATCCCATGCTGACACAATTGTACAACAACATTTAAGATGGTATTAATCCGCCATATGTTGAAACTCGATGCAGAACGCGTTTCAGCAGCAGAGCCAGCACCTGAGCCAGCACTTGGGGTAATACTAGGAAACATAGAAAGGCCTCCAAAGTCTTATCAGTTGAGTGTGAATCTAGATTAGTGCACGATAAACAAGATTGAGAAATACATCAACCAGACTGATCACTCTTGTATAATCACGTTATCAGTCAAACATCTGAAAGTTTAGAGCTTCAAATCCGTACACATGTATTCAGCTTCTATATAGTGAAGCATGCGAAAAATACCACAAACCCAACAATTTTATAAGCATTAGATGCCTACATATACCATGCCAAAGAAGAGCATGCTAAGCAGTTGAAGCTCCCATAAGTGTAGCAAATGCAAAACAGACTTTCCTCTTATTGCCGGAAGTGGTGGCAGAATCTTCTTTACTTCGGTGAGATACTTGTACCTCTCCCTCGCAACCTTCTGGTGCACCCTAGCATACTCCTCCATACCACTCAGTGCTTGCTTTTTCTTTTCTTTTTTTGAAATTGGGATCAAGGATATAATAATATAATTAAGATGGTCAAAGCCTCTCTATTTATAGAGGTCGGTCGGAAGACGCTACAAAGTTGAATAAATATAAATAAATAAAAAGAGAGTGAAAGCGTTGTACAAAGTAGCCCAATAAGGCAATAAGACTAACCCAAGCCCAACTGAAAAAGTATAAAGAAAAAAAAGAAAAGACAAACTACGCTGTTTTCTTCAATACAACGACGCAGCCGAACGACGACATACTGAACCCCGTACGCTCGTACTATCTTCTTCTCACTTCCTTAATTTTTGTTGAATTTTGACTTCTTACTCACTGAATTTTGTATTTGTGATTAGTTTTAATCGATTAATCCTAATGATTATAGTGGTAATTTGGTTCATTTTTGGATTTTTAACAAGTTTTGAATTATTTTCTAGTTGTGATTAATTTCTAATTAAATTGGAACGATGAAAGGTTTGATTTTATGTGTTAGATTATATTGCAGTATAGGATTGATGTATGTCTTTGAGAATTTTCATTTTATTAAATTAGTGTCTTATACAGTACATTACGTAACGTAGTATGCTTGATATAAACTACGAAGTAGTTAGCATTGGAAGCACGGTTTATATGATTAACGGGATAGTGTACTTGAATTCACCAACTATATATATATATATATGCTCGAGAATGAATACACATGGTTAAATGAATGTGTGTATCAGAGGTAAATCAAGATGGATGTGAATGTGTTGATATGCGGGCCAACGAAGAGCGGTAAATCAACGATTCTTGGTAAAATATTAGAGATAGGGCAACAAGTTACTCCAGATGAGATTGACGTTTATAAGAAGAAGCATCAACAGAAGAATAATAATGGCAGCACCACCGATTGGTACAAGGAGTATGTAAGTTACTTCTGCCGCTGTCAATATAATCAACCTGAATTTAATCTGCATGCATGTATTATGCATGATTGATTGATTATGATGATGAGGCAATCCAATCAAAGCTTCTTGTTTGTTTATTTGTATGTATTGTTTTGCAGGTTGGAAAACAAAAGAGTGGATTTGCAAAGATATTTTATCAAGCTAATGAAATTAATTTTAAGATGTTAGAATTCAAGGTAGTTGATTTTCATTTGATTTTACGTCCTACTATATTTACATCAGTTTATTATGATCATGATCATTCTAATCATTATTTATAAATTGATTAATTATTATCTTGTAAATGTGATGAAGAGTGATGAAGATTACGTGATCAGATTGATGGAGAAAGCCAAATCTTCCAATATCTTTGTCTTGGTAATCAACTTTAATTTTTCCCAACAATGCATCTATTGTATGTATGTATGAGTTATTATAACATACAAATCTTTTATTCAAAGTGTAATTATGTAAAACGACTCCGAATCTCTGAATCTTAGGTGATGTCTAGTGCTTTTGACAAGGAACTAAGCTTAATAGAAGCCTATCAGATGAGAAAATATATTCAACTCTTCCGCACACTTAGTTCTTCACAACCATCTTTAAAGCTGATTGTTTTGTTGAATAAGAGTGATGCTGACCCGAGGTGACTTTTCTTCGTGTTACTTTGGGATACCATTTCTTTCAGTCTCATTCATTTCCTAATTTTGACTATTTATCATATATTTTCATGTCATCGTAGAAATGATAGTCGTTTTCTTAGTCAAAGGATCACAAACAGTCTCTCCATATACGGTTTCAATACTGAAAGAGGTAGATTTTCACGTCATCTTCGGTTTTTTTAGTAGAAGAAAGGTCTTAGTTGCATGATGTCCATGGGAATTACTTAATTTGGTTAATGGTCTAAGTTTCATAGTTTTTCATGTTCTTTGACCTTACAGTGCCAATTGTGTCTGTTTCTGGTCTGAATGGCTCAAACCTTGAATATTTTCTGGATAAATTGGGTGAGCTTGCCAATTCTGAGGACTCTTGTTTCAGGTAAGTTGTGTTTGTAAGAATTGTAAGCGCCTATTAATCTCGATCGACGATCGTCCGTTTAGTACTTTGGATTAATTATAGAAATAACTAAACCTTGTATGTATGTATGTTGTGCATGCAGTTCTGTATTAGCGTGTTCAACCCAAGATCCTACGGATGTTATATTTGAAAAAATGTGGAAGGCAGTGATTAGAATTGATGAAGAACTAGACAAGAATCGTGAGAATAATGGTAAAGCCTGGTACGAAAGAGCCTACGCTCTTTATTTGGCCGCAACAGACTTGTTCGAACAAGCAGAAACGTCACACGAAGCTTCAAGATTACTTCAAGTTGCTTTCAATGCCGCAAACCAAGCTATCAAAGATGCTGCAAATGACAAATTGTTGCCATCTCTCATTCTCAGGTAATTATTATTAGTATATACTTTAATTTTCGTTATTATAAAGTGTGATTTTCAATTTAAAATGATCTGAAATGAATGGTATGTATGTTGTATGTTATAGTCATGGATGGGAGGAAAAGGGTAAAGTCGGGAAGTGTATGGAATGGTACAAGAAGGCTAAAGAGTTAGACCCGCCGGATGATCCCGTGTTAGTCAGGCTTCTTGCCAAAAGAGAAATCCATGTGACTGAAGTGCTTGCCAAAACTCCAAAGAAGAATGATCATCAGCCCAACACAAGTACAAGAAGAACAAAGAGGAGTTAATTAGACCCACTACATCGTCCCTTGTATCCGCAACATCGTCCATCACTCCTCCCGACTCCTCTTGTTGTTATTACCGTACTTGTGTCTAAAGAATTAGTTAGATGTTTAGTTAGTACTCCGTATTAAAGATGTCCTTTAAGAATCAACATATTTTCTATTGAAATTCAAACTTTGTATTTCAACTACACATTGCCAAGTAACTTCTTAATACACAAAACATATTAAACTCCGCATCAATCCCGTACCAAACTGTATGAATTAAAGACGAGATGAGTTATTTTTCAGATGTAGGAGCAATTGAATTGAACTTGTGCCAGGCAGAGGTTCAAACCTGAGGGAGCTGAGGGTTTGATATCACCATCACATGGATGGCCATCAAGAGGGATACTTGGACCCAATTTGGGTCTCACAGAAAATATCAGTACCCTTTTGCTCAGAGTCACATACCCAAAAACCAGCCACATCTTTCATTCCCTTCCCCAAAACCCACAAAAAATCTAGTACAACCCAATCTTTCCCAATTTCACCACATTTTCAACTCATCATCCTATGTGGCACCCTTATGAAATCCACATCAACCAATAAGATTTCAATTCTATCTGCTTCAGATGATCTACTTTCAAAGTACACTCTCACAGTCTCACTCAATCACTCACCCAAACAAAGCTCCACCTCTAATTATCACTCTTTCTTTCTTTCTTCCCCAATTCCAATCATAACCACAACACATACAACTCCACTCTCTCTTGTTTTGGACTGCCACGTGTACCCTTCTACATCCACTAACTGAAACTCATAAACAGCAACTGTACCCTTCTTCTTCTTCTTCTTCATCACTCTTCCCCTCAATATCCCCCATTCTTCCTCTGTCCTCACAACACTTCCCCTCCAAATTTTTCTGTTTGAGGGAGAAACATTTGCAAAAAGGGAGGGAAACCCACTTCAATTTCACTCAAATTGCAAATACCCACATTTTAATTCTTGTTTTTTCAATCAAAGATCATATCTTTTTTGTTATATAATATAATATAGTTTGATTGATTGTATAGCTACAAAATTAATTAGTGAAGAATGTCTTCCATGGTTTCATCAGCATTTACATTACCAACAGCAAAAGCTGGTGACCATCTTTCCTCAATTTCTCAGAAACAGTATTTCCTGCACTCTTTCCTTCCTAAGAAAGCCACCCAATACAACTCTAGAGCAGCAAGAAATGGTAGAATCAAGTGTGTTGTTGCTGGGAATGGGCTCTTCACTCAAACTTCACCTGAAGTTCGACGAATTGTCCCAGTTAACAACAAAAGAAACCAAAATTTACCCACAGTTAAAATTGTGTATGTAGTGTTAGAGGCTCAGTACCAATCATCCCTGTCAGAGGCTGTTAGAACGCTAAACCAATCGGCCGATTTCGCAAAGTTTGAGGTTGTTGGGTACTTGGTTGAGGAGCTTAGGGATGTTAAAACCTATGAAAGTTTCTGTAAGGATCTTGAGGATGCTAACATTTTTATTGGGTCTTTGATATTTGTGGAGGAGCTTGCTGTTAAAGTTAAGAATGCAGTTGAGAAGGAGAGGGACAGGATGGATGCTGTCCTTGTGTTCCCTTCAATGCCTGAAGTTATGAGGCTTAATAAGTTGGGTTCTTTTAGTATGTCTCAACTTGGTCAATCAAAGAGCCCATTTTTCCAGCTTTTTAAGAGGAATAAAAAGGGTGGTAATGCTGGATTTGCTGACAGTATGCTCAAATTAGTCAGGACTTTGCCTAAAGTGTTGAAGTATCTGCCTAGTGATAAAGCTCAGGATGCCAGGCTTTACATCCTCAGTCTGCAGTTTTGGCTTGGTGGTTCACCGGATAATTTGATCAATTTTGTCAAGATGATTTCCGGGTCATATGTTCCTGCTTTGAAGGGGACTAAAGTCGAGTATTCGGACCCGGTTTTGTTCTTGGATGTTGGGATATGGCACCCTTTGGCTCCCTGTATGTATGATGATGTGAAGGAGTATTTGAATTGGTATGGGACAAGGAGGGATGCTAGCCCCAAGCTCAAGTCTTCCAATGCACCTGTGATTGGTCTGGTCCTGCAGAGGAGTCACATTGTCACTGGTGATGAGAGTCACTATGTGGCTGTGATCATGGAGTTGGAGGCTAGAGGTGCTAAGGTCATCCCCATTTTCGCAGGGGGGCTCGACTTCTCGGGGCCTGTTGAGAAGTTCTTCATTGATCCAATCACCAAGAAGCCAATGGTGAACTCAGTGGTGTCACTTACTGGTTTTGCTCTTGTCGGAGGGCCGGCGAGGCAGGATCATCCAAGAGCAATTGAAGCATTGATGAAGCTTGATGTGCCATACATTGTTGCATTGCCCTTGGTGTTTCAGACTACTGAGGAGTGGCTCAACAGTACATTGGGTCTTCACCCTATTCAGGTTGCACTGCAGGTTGCTCTTCCTGAGCTTGATGGTGGCATGGAACCCATTGTTTTCTCTGGCCGTGATCCCAGAACAGGCAAGTCACCTTTCTTCTTCTTCTTTTCTTAATACTTTTCTTGTTGTCTTTGTGTTTCTCCTTTGCTTTTGTAGTTGAAAAATGTTGGTGATTTGATGTTAGCATATATAATTAGGGTTCTTGTTGATACAATTTTGTCAAAACAACCTAACGCTGAATCCATATAACATATGAGGGTTCATGTTAGCCGACCTCAATTTTTTTTAGGACTAGGCTTTGTTGTTGTACTCAGCATTGGAAGTTCTAATCCTCGGAAACAGTCCTATGATTTTGTCTGAGAGCAATGCTTTATTTGTTGGAGGAAAGCCAGAATATCTAGGTGTTGGTGTATTCAAAAGAAACATGTGATGTAAGTTGAGTGTTTTGGGGCTGATTGTGAATATCTCGGCCTGATGCAGGAAAATCACATGCTCTTCACAAGAGAGTGGAGCAGCTCTGCACTAGAGCCATCAAATGGGGTGAATTGAAGAGGAAAACAAAGGTATTTTCATGTGCTTGACTTTAAAATTCATATCATGGTTTGATTATTCTTTCATCACATGTAGAGTCTTAGCGAATGCGTTTAAACTTGTTCATGTGATTCTGGAATTTCCTAGGCTTATTGATTGTTAATCAACATCTGAGATGTGGATATATAAGCCCTCTTACACAGAAAAACTACACAAAAAAGTGTGTACTGATCATCTGAGTAAGGCTTATTGTTAATTAGCAATAATGAAAAACAATTCATTACATTCTTGCCCTTTATGAATGAGGTTGTGACATCTGAAAGAATTGATAACAAGTAATCAATGGCCCTACATCTTTCTTATTACTCTCTATTGGATTGTGTAATGTGTTATACTGGCATGTATAATTTTTTTTTTTTAAATGGTTGCCATGTATAAACTTAAAAGTTGCTCAACCTAGAAAATGAATGATGAGACTTTTAATTGCATGATGCAGGCTGAAAAGAAGCTAGCCATTACTGTCTTCAGCTTCCCTCCAGACAAGGGAAATGTTGGAACTGCTGCCTATCTGAATGTGTTTGCGTCAATATTTGCCGTCTTAAAAGACCTCGAAAAGGATGGTTACAACTTCCCGGGTCTCCCGGAGAATGCAGAAGCCTTGATTGAAGATGTACTCCATGACAAAGAAGCTCAGTTCAGCAGCCCCAATCTGAATGTGGCATACAAAATGAATGTGAGGGAGTACCAAGAGCTTACTCCTTATGCATCACTCTTGGAAGAAAACTGGGGAAAAGCCCCCGGCAATCTGAATTCTGATGGGGAGAATCTCTTGGTCTACGGAAAACAGTATGGAAATGTCTTCATCGGAGTTCAGCCCACATTTGGTTATGAAGGGGATCCGATGAGGCTGCTTTTCTCAAAATCAGCTAGCCCTCATCATGGATTTGCTGCATATTACTCTTTCGTTGAGAAAATATTCGGTGCTGATGCTGTTCTCCATTTCGGCACCCACGGTTCCCTTGAATTCATGCCTGGCAAGCAGGTGGGAATGAGTGATGTTTGCTTTCCTGACAGTCTTATTGGGAACATTCCCAATATCTATTATTATGCGGCTAACAACCCATCAGAAGCCACAGTTGCCAAACGGCGTAGTTATGCCAACACTATCAGTTACTTGACCCCACCAGCAGAAAATGCTGGGCTATACAAGGGTCTCAAACAGCTGAGTGAACTCATATCTTCCTACCAGTCCCTCAAAGATTCAGGTCGCGGACAGCAGATTGTGAGTTCCATTATCAGCACTGCTAGGCAATGCAATCTTGACAAAGATGTGGATCTTCCTGAGGAAGGAGTCGAACTCTCTGTAAAAGACAGAGACTCTGTGGTTGGGAAAGTCTATGCTAAGATCATGGAGATTGAGTCCAGGCTTCTGCCATGTGGGCTCCACATTATTGGTGAGCCTCCTACTGCTCTGGAAGCAGTTGCCACTTTGGTTAACATTGCTGCTTTAGACCGTCCTGAAGAAGGAATTTCAGCACTCCCGTCTATACTGTCTGAGTGTGTTGGAAGAGAAATCGAGGATGTGTACAGAGGGAATGACAGGGGAGTATTGAAAGATGTTGAATTGCTTAGGCAAATAACTGAGGCATCACGAGCGGCCATTACGGCCTTTGTGGAGAGAACAACTAATGACAAGGGTCAAGTTGTTAATGTCAATGATAAATTGACATCAATTCTCGGGTTTGCTTTGAATGAGCCATGGATTCAGTACTTATCAGACACTAAATTTTACAGAGCTGATAGGGAGAAATTAAGAGTACTGTTTTCATTCTTAGGGGACTGTCTGAAGCTGATTGTTGCAGACAATGAATTGGGAAGTTTGAAACAAGCTCTTGAAGGTAAATATGTTGAACCAGGTCCTGGTGGTGACCCAATCAGGAACCCCAAGGTGCTGCCCACAGGGAAAAACATTCATGCCCTGGACCCACAATCCATTCCCACAACTGCAGCTTTGCAGAGTGCAAAGGTGGTTGTGGATAGGTTGCTGGAGCGTCAAAAGGCCGACAATGGCGGGCAATATCCTGAAACAGTTGCACTTGTATTGTGGGGAACTGATAACATCAAGACCTATGGAGAGTCACTGGCTCAGGTTCTGTGGATGATTGGGGTGAGGCCAATCGCTGATGGAGTTGGGAGAGTCAACAAGGTGGAGCCAGTCAGCCTTGAGGAGCTTGGAAGGCCTAGAATTGATGTTGTTGTCAACTGCTCTGGAGTTTTCAGAGACCTGTTTATTAACCAGGTAAAACTTATTTCAAAAATACTAGTTTTTCTAACCTAGTGCTGCTGCATACTCCAATTAGATTACAAGGCTCAGTTATGTGCAGTCCAATTTGATTTCAGTTTTAAGTCATATTAACATGTGCTGTCTTTTACAGATGAACCTTCTTGATCGGGCAGTTAAGATGGTGGCTGAGCTTGACGAGCCAGAGGACCAAAACTTTGTCAGGAAGCATGCGCTTGAACAAGCCAATACTCTTGGTGTTGATGTGAGACAGGCTGCTACTAGGATTTTCTCCAACGCTTCAGGCTCCTATTCCTCAAATGTCAACCTTGCTGTTGAGAATTCTTCTTGGAACGATGAGAAGCAGCTCCAAGACATGTACTTGAGCAGGAAGTCATTTGCCTTTGACAGTGATGCCCCTGGTGTAGGAATGATGGAGAAGCGGCAAGTGTTTGAAATGGCTCTCGCCACAGCTGAAGCAACATTCCAGAATCTTGATTCATCTGAAATATCTTTAACTGATGTGAGCCATTACTTTGACTCCGATCCCACAAATCTGGTTCAGGGACTGAGGAAGGATGGGAAGAAGCCGAATGCTTACATTGCTGACACGACTACTGCTAATGCCCAGGTAAGCTGAGTGACCAACATAGTATCTAGTCATTAGTATAGGGTGCTGAACTGCTGATTGCTAAATGTTTTGATCATCTGTCTCTTGAATTATGGGCTATCCTCGTCAAAATAAAATAAAAAAGAATTAAACCCTCCATTCTTAGAATCAGATTTGAAGAATGTGGTATGATCCTAAAGCAGATTACGAGGTTCATTGCTTATTGCTACCCTGTTTTTGGGAAATTAGCCTGACAGTGGTTTTGTGCAGGTACGTACTCTATCTGAGACAGTTCGTCTGGATGCACGAACAAAGCTGTTGAACCCCAAGTGGTATGAAGGAATGCTGTCAACTGGATATGAAGGTGTGCGTGAAATTGAGAAGAGACTGACCAACACTGTTGGATGGAGTGCAACGTCAGGTCAGGTAGACAACTGGGTATACGAAGAGGCCAACACAACATTCATCAAAGATGAAGAGATGTTGAAGAGGCTGATGAACACCAACCCCAACTCTTTCAGGAAGTTGTTGCAGACATTCTTAGAGGCCAATGGAAGAGGCTACTGGGAAACTTCAGAGGAAAACATTGAGCAGTTGAGGCAGTTGTACTCCGAAGTCGAAGATAAAATAGAAGGAATTGATAGGTGATTTACTGTAATATAAGGCCTGTGAATATCCAAACAAAAAACACTCTTGATTTACTTTTGAGGCGTTGAATAACAAAAAACAGTTTAGTTTTGTACCTTCTCTTGTTAATATCATACTTTTTGAATAACAATCTTTTATGCTGATCAATTTTTAATCTCTGCCCACTTCCCCCCTGATTTTCCATCTTCATCAATGTTTTGAGCCTCAGTAACTGTTGACTCAGTTCAATTTTACACCATTTGCATGGCATGCCGCCCTTTTATAAGAGTCTGCATACTTTTGGACCGAAAGATGTTGTACGATTATTCGATAAATATGGTGAAGATAAGCGAATTATGCAAAGAAGTATACATATCACTGATACTCATTAGGGTTTTTCGATTTAAAACTAATCAACAAACTGCAACAATGCCAAAAAAAAAAAAAAGCAAGTTGGAGCAACAATGCCGGTTCTTACAGATGAACAATAATGAAGAAGTGATTCATATCTGAACAAGCCAATCTAGAATAATTTTCAAATTTACATATATTTTGTAGTATGTTAGAAAGAATAAACACATTTCTCCTGTTTCTCTTTTTGTTTTTTGGATTTAAATCATAGGGACAAATCTACAAAAACTCCTCCCCCTTCGAGGGCAGGAAAAAGGACCAGAGTAGAAGTTTCATTCGACAGTGTTACATATATCGTCCTCTAGTACCTGTGTTGAAAAACTGTTTCTAATCTGGTGAAAGAATCACTCTGCCCTTCGCTTCAAACCAACTCCAGAAGAAGCGGATCACCTGCAGCCATTACTCTGACGAGCTTGATGAATTCTTGTTCACTTGACACACTCCACGGGTGAATAGCAGGCACTTGAGCTGAATAGAAGGTTGTATTAACAGGAGGCGGCTTTTTCTTGTATAACATCGTGTTGAAAACTGGGTCGAAATTTTGAGGCGAATCCATTGCCAAGAAGAACATAGGGGTTGCAACCTTCTGATGAAGTTCCAGATCACCAACTAGCGCAACTAGATCAACAAAGTCATCTACGAATATCCTGGGGACAAAGAATACCTCAGAACTACATACTATGAAGTCCTGATCGCTCTTTGCTGCTTCCTTGTAGTTTACTTGGAAGTGAGCTGGCATTGTGTTCACGACTGACTTAACCATTTCTGCTTGTCTGGCAAACCAATCGCCACTGGTAGAAGAGACGGTAGTCCAAGACTTTGAAACCTAAATACCAACAAACTTGTTAGATAGGGCAAACAGAGCAAGGCACATTGTGTTTTATCTGAACAATGCCTTTAACAACAAACATTAGCGAGATATAACCCATTTCACCCACAAAATTTAGAGTGTCAATGAGCGAGAGCAAATTTATGTATATATGTGACCGCAAAAGTATACTGGTGCCAACAAACAGTCAGACAGTCAAATTACCTTGTTAGGGATCCAAAGCTTAGTCGTGTCAGCTTGCAGAAGATTCCAGTAATTAAGGACGGTATTATCTTGGAGAAAGAGAAATCCATCAGCACTTGAGTATCTGCTCATTATCTTTGGAAGCTGCCTGTAATCACATCAAAATAGTAGTCAACATACTAGCCCACAATAGCGGAGTTTATTCAATCACTGCTGTCATTCTTAGTAACTTGACGGAAAGGTATCTTGAAAACAATAAAATGGACAAAAGAAAGAACATAAGCCTTCTACAACAAGCTATATAGGTGAAGAAAATACCAATTTCATGGTAGGTGCTGATGTGAGAGGTCATTTGGTAGTTCCCCCCGCCCCCTTCCCCCTCTCCAACTTCGTGATTGGGGGTTCATACCTGACCACCCTCAAGTTGCGGGTAATTTGTGTCTCATAGGCCCCTAGTAGACTATACTCCTGGTTCATGCATACTATGGCCCTAATCATCAATGTTCACTACAAAATCCATGGTTTATACTGAAACTAAATAAGGGACTATTTCAGAAGAGATTAGAAACCAAATTTTGACTTCTTGAACATACAAGACTGCTGTTCAGCAGTATAAAGTTTTTCAACAGTTTATAGTTCATCACAAAAAAGGCAGACTGGAAGGCAAAATGTAGGAGTCCTTGATGTGAGCAAAGGGTTGCACCCAGAACTGCGGGAAGTATTACCAGGACGCTAGCTATTAGACTGGCTCCACTAAGGTACTCTTTGGACACGTCTATGATCACAAGTGAAAACGACACTAAAGCTGACACAAGGATCATTCATCTAAGATATAAAGAAGAAATGACTAGCTTGACGTAAGGTGGAAATAACTCAAATTAAAGACGGTTACTAGATGACGATTCATGTTAGCTGACCCCAAATCATTTTGGGAATAAGGCTTGATTGTTGTTGTTGTTGTTGTAAGGAAACAAGTCGAAGAGCAAGAAAGATTGTCAACCACATTGATAGGAGGCACGCAGGTGCTTCACTAAGAAAAGCATTGCAAAAGAGCTAAAAGGACTTAGATACTGGAGGAAATAAAACTGCTTCTATGCATAACAAAGACAAGTGTAAGACTCTGAGATATAAAAGATTCAGGCACCTTCTCATTCGTAAAAGTGCCCCCTAGAATTGCTACACCTGTATTGGTTACTTTCTATGATAACTCCAGTCATGCATGGATAATTCCTCAGCCAAGCAAGTCTTTAAGACTGTCTCTGGATTTCCATTACTTACTCCTTCAGCATATAAACTCTAAATATTACATCTGTAGTACTTTAGCTGGGGTTATGCTATTCTTTTTTTAGATTGTCTTCTGCAGCAAGTTCTCCCAAAAAAAAATTACTAAGCATTAATTTTCACAGAATAGGTCTCTATAGTCACATAATAGTTGATTTTCCACTACCAGTTCCGGCTGTAACTATGCCAGAGAGCTTATATTCCATGAACTACAAATTGAGACTTGAGCTACTGTAGTTCAAGCTTCTGCACTAAAATTAAGTAGTTGTGCGGTTATCACATCCTGAGTTCTCGACCTCAAAAATGCAAATTCAGTCACAAACTTAAACTTTAACACGGAGGACAGAGCTAATATTTAGAGAGTGAACTTGGAGCAAGTGTTATCCATCAGAATCATGTGCAAGATGTAGCAAAATTTGCTGAGCATTTTTGTGTTCTAGATAGCTAACACCTATTGATGAACTAATGATTGAATCTATGTCCAAATTTAGATCCTAGACACTGGACATCCAGACACGACGTTATTCCAAAAATCTACTAATATACAACTAACATAACGAAAGAAAGACAAGCAGCTAGCAGGCCAAAAGTGACATAGCATTGGATGACTTACTTGTATAGATAATCCAACTGTCCTTGATCAACAACTAGGTCTTCATTCTTTTGGGATGACAGGATGATGACGGTTTTGAAGATTCGACCATATAGCAATCTCCATTCTAAGGCAGTGCGTTCAACAGGACCACTACAAAACATGATTAAAACAACATTTCCAAAGTTTTTCCTCCAGCTGATCAAGTTCCCTATTTCGTAATTGACACTGCCTGTCTCCACGACCCCAAGATGAACAGATGGCAACTTTCGCGGAACAAATTCCTTCTTATCTCCATGACCAATAGAAGCCCGAGGTCGATCAATTTCTAAGGTCATCAGTCTGGGCTGCTTATACCCAACAGAAACCAAGTCCTGAAGCCAAGCGGCCGTAAACTTGACATCCTTGTCAGTCCAAAACCTCTCTTCTGCCATGACATAGCTGAGTTCCAAAGCCTTTTCAAAAAGGTTATTCTTGTGTGATTTCCACGACACCAGAAACTGGACGAGACGACCCACATTCACATGAAGATCTTTCTCTTCAGAGAAAGGGTACGACTCAACTCTATCGTATCTATGAACAGTGGGCGGATACACAACCAGATAACCTCCGATCTCCCAAAGCAGCCTCTGTGCCCAATAACCCCTCATGACATCAGACGCCATGGTACTGACGGAAACAGGAAGCATCAGACCCCAAAAGGCAGAAGCATGATACAACGTATTAAAAGAGTTGACAGGCGCCATCATACCCTGTGGCAGCGCAACCTTTGGGGCCTTATCATCAAACCTAACATCATACGACTCCAAGCCAGCTTTCCTAGTAAAATAGAAGACAGAGTCGACATCAGGAAGACCATTAGAGATCCCCTGCTGAATAAACTGTTTGCCAGCAGCCACCTCAGTATAATACTCCTCGTGTCCAATATCCCCGACATTCTCAAGAGGCAAGCCTCTAGGCCAAACAGACCGCTGTCCGAAATGTATATAAGGATTAACAACGGTCCGATTGGGATTCTCATGAGTGTACTGCAAGATAGTCCCCTGCCTAGCCTGTTCCCCCATCAAGTCGACATCGAAATGCTTCCCCAAATCCCCATCAATAACATCCCCTCTATTATCAGCATCGAAAATCTTAGTAGCACCGTGCTGAATAGCAAACAAATAACCAACACTCTTCCTAACATAAGAATCAAAAGGCAAGTAATCGAGAACCCGAAAATCGAGCTTCGATTGCATCTCCAGTGACAAGAAGATAGCGCCCTTAAGGTTCCAATCAGAAGGAGTCCTGGAATTGCCGACAGCAAGGACCTGCCAGCCTTTGATCTTGACCAAAACCCTAAGGGAGTCGGTCGGGTAATCGGATACCGACACTACGATCCATTTATCGGACCGGAAATTGGCAAAGGGGGTGGTTTTGTCGGGATTGTGGGGGACAGATTTCCAATCGACGACGGGGTAATGAATGGACTCAATCTGCTGAGTCTTGGACTCGAAGCAGAGAAGGGCGGCGGTGTCGCCAACATTTCTAAGGAAGTATAAGGCAGCTAGAGTTGCAATGACAAGTATAAATGTAAGAATTCTGTAGATATTATCAGAAACCCAATCAATTATATTATTATTGGGTTTTGATGATTCACTACTCATGAAACGATTCCTTACCTGTGAGTGTGGATGTGATTTACCATTAGCCGGTATTCGATCTTGGACCAACATTTCAACCCCCATCTATCTATCTATCTATCTATCTATCTAAGTATTTTGATATACAGATTGACTGTTTGTTGACTGAAAAGAGAGAATATACAGTGAGTGATAAGTGAAGAAAATATTAGGAGGAGATGGTTGCTGCCGACAGTTTGGAGATTGAGTTTGAGATTGAGTTGGTTTCTGAAATCTAGCTTCAAATGCAAGATACCATCACTCTTAAAGGGAATAAAGAGAGTTTGGTGGAGTTGATGGGTAGAGGAGCTGTCCTCTTCTTTCAGCGTTTGCTTGCTTTCATGCCCTTTCTCTTCTCTGATCTGCAATTGCTCTCTCACTTATTATTATTATCTTTTCTTCATCTGACGTTTTAATGTTTTAATATTATTAAATTAGATAATTGGAGACTGTTTGTCTCTTTGTTTGCTTAATAAACACTGTCTGTCATATATAATTGGAGTGAGTGACGATTCAACATTCAAGTCCAGAATGTGTGTGTGTGTGTGTGACGGACTGTTGAATGAATAAATGGTTGATCTACAATTCACCACCACGGATGCTCATCTCCTCTTTTTATTATTCATTTTTAATGTTTTCCAACTTACTGTTAGTTGCCCCTCTTTTATTCATTTTCTTCCCATTTTTGTTCACTCACTCTCAATGTTGTTACTTGCGTTATCGATATCACTAATATCGCCTCATATTCTTTCACAATTACAATACAAGTTGTACCATGAGTCCATGATAACACTTTTGCTAAATAGATTTTAGTTCAAACGTACGTAGCAACAGTCTCGCTTACAAAGCTACAAAGCAAGTAATTACCAAATCCATTTTTATGACCTATATTAAGTTTGTTGACACGCCGTATATCTTAACCCCAAATCACAAAACATGGCTCTCTGTGCCTTTGATTTGGCGTCGGCCCACACACATTGTTGCTAAGCTTGATCTTAGATTTATGACACTCATTAACAAGACGGTTTGTGACAGTTTTATCAATTAACAAATCTTTTTAGTAATGAGGATTCGTACTTTGGTAGGGCAATGATAACGATGGGAGATGTATGTAAATTAGATTTTGAGTTTAATTATCTTTGTCACATAAGAGGACGGTCTTTGTTCTTATTATTAACTTTGTTAAGTGTATAAATGTGGAAGCTATTCATGGACAAATGACTATCACACTCGACATTTTTGCTTAAACTGTTCACCGATATAATGAGCAAATATTTCTAATAGATTGCTAACATTTTTACTAATATTTCATTTACGGCAAATTCCCGTGGTGCCCCCGAACTATGTCAGAATGCTCGTGATGCCCCTATGTTTGAAACTTGTACACTGTGGTGCCCCCGAACTTTACCCCAGCCAGCACATGGTGCCCTTCCTACCCTTGACCGTTAACTCCGTTAGTCCTTTGACCGTTAAGTGATGACATGGCAGTGATTAGCGGTTTGCGGGAAAGTTAATTAAGGATTAACTATTATTTAATTAAAAATTTTTTTTTAAAAAAATTCAGAAACTCGAAAAATTTTCACAAAAAAAATCAAATTTACAAAAATTAGTGCTCATGGTGCCCCTGAACTTTACCCCCAAGTGCACATGGTGCCCCCTAACTTTACCTCCCAGTGCACGTGGTAAAGTTAATCAAATTTACAAATATCACTTTTTAACTAGACGCATTGATATACGTCTTTGAGATATTTGATGTGCATTATTGATTAAAAAAAAATCTACAATAGAAGCATGTATATAACAAATAAAAACCATCAAGTTTACGAGAAGTATAATACTCCTATAAAACAAGTCATGGCACAATGATTTGTTGTAAACAATTTCAAAATAATAGATTAGATATAACCAATGAGGAAGCTAAGGTCCGTGTTTTCGTTCTTACAAGCTCATCAAGCACCACTTTCTCAAGATATATACTCCGTAATTAAATTGAACACATGCCTAATCTGTTCAAAGTGCATTGCCAACTTTAACGTATAATTTAGCAATGGTAAACAAAATTTCCAAACTTGGCAAGTATCTCTAAAGGGTAAAAAAAACTGTCCAAGTGAATCAGGACCGCTCATCTCTCAGAACACTAAATCCTGAGCGTCAGATTAGATGGTCCCGGCTTTACTCTCTTCAACTCTGAGATGCAAAATGCAAGTTGCATTCTACGTAACCATAAACCGTTATTAGAAAGCGTGAGAGATACACATACACATTAATAAATTAAACTCCAAATTAGTGAGGGGGGGGGGGGGGGGGGGGAGATTATTTGATCAAACTCTGCAAAAAATTTCAAAACAAAATTGATGAGCCCGCCCAACTGAAAGTTTTGAAATTCCAAAAATGTCGGAATTTCCAAGTAAAGTTGAGCTCAAAGTTGCAGCTGCGCTTCTCCTTCTCTCTCATCCTCCAACTCCACAACCACAACCACCGCCACCTCCTTCTTCGTATTTCTTCTCATCTTCTTCATTACGCCCCCACCTTTTTATTTATTTATTTTCTGTATGTGTTGATAATAATAATTCTGCATGCATTTCTTATGATTTTCTGGAAATAATAATGCAGGCGCACTAAGAAGCTATGGAAGAAGTCGCGCTCGTTCATGGAGTCCGACGACGACAGAGGTGTCGTAATTAAGAAGCTTCGTCGTTCGGATGACGACAAGGAGAACAGTACTTGCAATTCGTCGCTCACCTCTGAACACTCTCTCCGAGCTCATCGCATGAGGCTTATGGCTGACGCTGCTTCTCGCTGCCGTCTCATGCACCTCAAGGTCCTTTCTCCATCTTCGAATTTGGTGTATTTGCGTTCTGTTTTTCCCCCTTTTCGCTGCTGTTGGTATTGGTTGTTCAATTGAATTTGAATTCAGTTGAATTTGAAGCGTGATTTTGTTTCCTACTTTATAATTTAGGTTTATCGTTCTGTTAATTGGTTGCTTACAATGAATAATCTGGCATATGAATATTTTGAATTGTAGATGTATCTTGCGCAATACGCTGGGCATTATGATCCCCTGTTTTCACAAAATATCTGTGGCTTCTTCTATACGATTGTAATTGTGTGTGACATTTGTAATCCTAAATTATGATGGAATTTACCGCATGTTTGTTGAAATCAAATTGAATTGTTCGACCTCAAGTTGAAGCTCTCTTACGAATTTGTATTTTATGAATTGATCCGCGAATTTGTATAATTATGTTGGGAGTTGCAGAGGTTAGCTTGTAGCAGAAGTATCTGTATGTTGATGGTTTCGAAAATGTGATTCGGAATCAAATGTATGTTGTTAGTGACCTCAGATGACAAGTGGTCAGAAATCTGAGACTGGTGTATGTTACTAACAGGTGGCTAGAAGAGCTCGGTCTAAGGTGATTTACACGAGCAAAAGTGAGAGGAAAGCAGCACCAGCAAACTGTCCAAAGCCGGCGGTTGTCATAGTGTCGAAAGCCACGCCATCCTCCGAGACTACAACCGGAACAGCAGATGGCTCATGCTTGTCCACAGGCGGCACGAGCGAGGTATTCAGTGGAAGGAAAAGGAGCTCATCTGGTGTTGTGGTGGAGAAGAAGAGCAGGAGAAGGGTGGGCACCACTCACATACGACGTCGTGCTGAAGCCATTATGAGGCTGCTGTCTTGTGGGGGGAGTGCGTCTGAGGTCCGCATCAGGCAGCTGCTTGGAGATAGTCCTGACACCAGCAAAGCTCTCAGAATGTGTGCATCATTCTTTCCACTCTTACCATTTATTTAATAATAAACATGCTGTACTTGTGCTGGTTCATATCAATACTGATGTTTTTGATTGGGTGATTGGGTGGGCAGGTTGCTGAGGATGGAAGAAGTAAAAAGAAGTGGTGCTGGTGGCAGGGCTGATCCTTTTGTTTACAGGGTAAAATCAAAATCACACCTCTTTCTAGCTACTCTTTTCATAATCCATGCATTTATCTACTGTTGGTCAGTCCTCATTTCCTGAATGTTATGTTTTAAGTGTAAATAGTGAGGTGAATAGATTTAAGGATTGCTTTACTCTGTCAGAATCGATTGAATGTTCAAATGCCCTGACATCTTCTGATCGTGTTCGAAAATTGTGGCATTGGCATCAAAGTTGGGATGTTACTGCTGTTTGTTACTGTCATACTGACATTCTAGTGTTCTTGACGGTTTAGAGGAATAACTGTGAGATGTTTTACCAGTTACCAGATCCAATGCCATCTGAAATTTCTGAGATATGTCATTGCTCTTGATGTCCAGGTAGCAGCAGCAGCAGCAGCATCACATCCAGCTCAGCCTTGCACTCTGGAAACGCCACAAAACTGATCAAACTTTCTCAAGTACAATAGGGGCATTCAATTTTTGGAAGGTTCACCGGCTGTTAGAATGCAGATATATACACAAGCCCAGATGATTACAGTACAGTAAATTTTATTGCATATAGTAACATTATTATCGGCGGCAACTGTTTATGCTTGACAAGAGACGGTGTATATTGTTGGAACTACTATTAGCGAGGACAGGAGAGAAATTTTGAGCATGTTACCAGTTTCTGGATATATATAATTATAATTATAGTACAAGATAATGGTTCTGTTAATGGCAGAAATCAAGCATTCTTTTTGAATTACAGCTCTGTTTATTCTTTAAAATGCAATGTCAGTGCCCAAACTGAGGTTCGACTCTATTTATTATTTTGTTGGACCCTGCAGCACCCTAATGTCTGCCTTGATCAAATCCCTCAGAGTTTGGTAGGGCCTCGACCTCCTTTGAACGAACCATAAAGTGGCTGCGATCTTCTAAAGCCAAACACATCATCAATGCGAATACACTGAGACTGGTCTGCAACAGAATTATCAGCTTCGTATTCTGATGAATGCGCAGCCCCGTACACCCATATGCTCAGTGTTTTCTTTCGATCCGCACCAACTTTCACAAATTGATCAAAGAACTCAACCATCTCCTGCTGGGTCAGCTGTTTCAATGCTGCAACCTGCCGAAACACCAAGTTTTACAAATTTTTACTTTTCTTTCGAGAAACATTAACGTCTATTAATCAATATAGAAATTACGTTACCATACCTCAGATTCATTCCTGTCAAATTTAAAGGTGCCATCATTGATTTCTTTCCAAAAGAAGCTGCATTCTTCTCTCAGATTTTTGTGCTTCTCTAGCTTCATATCAATCAACGCGCTGACGTTTTTCTGTTGTGAAAAGGAGATTGCAATGTGTAAATTAAAAATATCAACAAACATGACTGGATCTCTCTATCCTTAACCATTCCCTTGGTAACAGATTATCAACTTACTTTAAATTCGTCTCCGCTAATTTGACGAAGCTCAGTCTCAAACTTACTAAGAAATGCCTCAACTCTCCCATCGATATCCCTTGGTCCCTGCGTAACAGAATAGACAAGTGATTCAGACATACTCACAATAAATATACGATCCGTAGCAAACAAATGCAGAAATAGATCATATTATGCGGACCTTTGCGGTTGACTGGATGATAAATTGTAACCCACGGACACCAAAGTCATTCCTGCACCAGCAAAATCGTGATATATATATATATATATATCAGAAAAGAAAGACCTTCAATGTGGCATTAGGTCAACAGTCACTACCTGTTTAACCACAGAACTATGTATCCAAGTTTCTCAACAGATACAAGACAAATGTTGTTTAGCCATAGATTAGAGAAGGTAAAATAAATAAAACTTAAATCTACAGAGTGACCTTATATCAGAAGTCCTTACCTGTTAATCAGGGCAACTATATATCCAAGTTGTTCCGCCGTTCGAAGCTGGTGGAAAGCTGGCTGTTTAGCTATCAGAGCAATAACTTGAAGCTTCACATTTGCCAGATAATCATCTTGATGAACCTATGAGCATATGGCAGTAATTTTCAAATCAAAACACGGGAAGAAAACCCACGGATCCACGGACAATATGTCATTGCACAAAGTAGAGGACATAAACATGTGCACCAAATAACACATTTCTCTTCTTGAATATCCTTAAGAGGAGCTGTACTAACACTTTGGGCATGATTGAGTTTGAGTGTAAAAGAGAGAATGCAAAAATGTAAAGCAGTTGTAAAATCAGTAGCTGCAGAATACTAGTATACTACAAAGAAACAATGAGAGTAATCATGCTCTGTGAATAGGTCACTGGGTGGATAAGCAGATAGTATTAGGTAAGACAGTCCTGCGATTTTGGGGTACGTTTCAGTTGGGAAATTGAAGCTCATCTGACCCAAGTTTTTGCCTACCTGGATATAGTGAACAAGAGCAGAATTCTCATCAGTTGAATTCAATCCTTTAGCAGCATAGCAGTAACTTTTGCCTTTTTGGAGCTTAACAACTCTATTGGTCAGATGCTGCGAAGGAAAAAGAGGCTGGCAAAGGGGCTGTGAACCCTCAAAGAAAGCTCTTTCAATTTGCTCAATTGTTGACTCCGCTTCACCACGTTCAATGTTTCCTGGAAATTACAGCACCTCAGACTCAATATAAGTTTGGGATATCACGCATACATTGATGAAGTGAAGAAGGTTTTAGAAGAAAAAAAAACCTGCTACATAACACTCCAAAAATGCTTTAGACAGCATCAGAGGAACAAATTTGGAAAGGGCATCAGCATCCAAATGGGGCAGAACATCAAGCTGCTCCATCCAAGGCCATAAATGATCTTGCAAAACTAGTGAGCAGTAATACATTGCTTGCTGATATGGCTGCTGAAACTTGTAGTTCTGATACCCCTTTATTATTGTCTCCTAAAAGTAAAGAGCACAAGACAAAGAGCACTTGTAGATTTTAGAAAAAGTTCAACAACATTTTTGCACCAAGAGATAAACCCAAAAGTTTCATCTGGCATTAACTTGTAAACTTGACTAGCATGACATAAAATTTGGAGACCACACTTCAACAAATAAAAGTCCTTGTCTGTGTTCCATCGAAATTAAATTTGAGGGCTTGACTCACGCCCAGGCTACGTGTGTATATTGTTACAGCTCAATTATCTTCATATTATGGGTTTAATAGTTTGCTAAAATAGTGAGTATTACCTCTAGTTGCTTCTACAAAATTTGAGCCCTATTCATTACCAGGCTATTTTGAGCTAAAAACTCTGGTTTATATACTACGAATTTGGCCAAATTTGACTACTTTTTTAAAAGTAGTCGACTGCTATCCAAACTTTACCATAGACATCTGTAAAGTGGATTTGATGGATAATAAAGGTGACTTGTTGAGGCTAGTGTTAGGGCTTTGCTATACTTAACATAGGTTTTTGGCTCTAAGATTTTTAATAACCCCATAATATGATCCCAAGGGGATTTCATAAAAAAATGATTTTTTTTTGTTCCGGGACCACTTTGGGCCAAAAACCATGGATTTTGGCCAATATGGAAATGTTCTCAAAATTTATTACCAATATGGTTAGGTTACCTTTGTTGGGAAGGTAGATTCTTATGTTAGGGAAATTCTTTTAGCCATTTCAGCACACGCCATTTGTTGAGGTTAGCATGCGGTTTTTGCCGAGTTTCGGAAACTACTAGTAAATGATTTTGGCTAATATTCTGCCAAAACCCATAATATGAACCGTTTTCATTCCGGTACCATATTGGGCATAAAATCTTTTTTTCGTTATTAACTTCTGTTTAAAAGAAAATACCTCTTTACTGAACCAAGCACAAAAATTTATCAATCACTTTAAATAGAAGTACATACATACACAAGTACATAGCACATAGAAATTACCTTTATAACTGCAAACCTGTCAGGTTTTACTTCAAACTTCACAATTTTATCAAGAACCATATCCAACAAGTTCCTCAATTTGTGATTATACCCAAACACAGTCACCTACAGAGCCAGGAAATAAAAATAAATAGCAAAGAAAGAGGACTATAATCAAAGCAAATGCAATTTACCAACTTAACTGATTTGCTAATGTAAGAGAGAAAAAACATCTACCTCCAATTCTTTGGATAAGCCCCACTTTGGTTATGCACAAGTTTTTAGGCTAGTGATCTACACGTATGTTTGACATGCAAGGGTAGTACTGAATTGTTAATGGGTATTCGTGAGTGGGACACACCCATACATGATGGAGTAGAACTGTCATTTTAGTGCCTCATTTTTACCAAAAACAGAAATGGCCCTTTTCTAAAGAATACTCAAGAAAAGGAAAATGACGCTTTTCCATAGAATGGGAGGGAGTACTTCCAAAGATCTCACAAGAGTTTAAGCCAAAGAACAGTCTTACTAGACCTTATCTTAACGGAATGGCGGATCACAGAGATTCCTAGTGGAATCAGGTAGGTTAATACATAGACCTTTACAAGAAAAAGTTAAGGCCAAGAAAAGCAGTGATGTGTGATTGCTTCCTTAGTTCCTTTCTATTTAGAACTCAGCTTACATGATAAGATGGTTATCAACTCCCGATTCCTTACAGAATATGGCAGCTATACACAAGTATAACTTTACTACGTCATGTCATATGATTTTAAAAGCCTTATAAACTTCTATAACAACAAGGCTTTTAAATTTCTATCACATATAAAAGGAGAAAGAGTAAAAAAATAGTGATATACCTCAAAACCACAGCCTGTGTGGGTGACTGAATAGCGAAGATCAGCAACCTCTGCATAATATGCTAAGAAACAAAGAGAAAACAAAAAGGCAAGCTTAGAAGATAAAGAGAAATTTGGTGATACAAAGCTGGATGTAACAACAATATGCCAAGACCCCATAAATGAAAACAGAGCATGCAGTAGTCTTCTCCTCTTAAAGAGAAAGCATGGATAAGTATAGAAAACATGTGTACGGTATGAGATATTTCATGGGAGGGCCCTTACTCTATCAACACAGTTGTACTACAGCTATACTCAGAAAATTCATAATATACTATGGCTTTTGACTTGTGAACACATAGCATAAAAGGTACAAAGGACACAGTATAAATATTGAAAAGTAGATTAGTGCATGATTTATCGCTTGAGAAACATATAATGAAGGCCTTGACAGCATACCATAGTCATTCAGGTAATCCATCAACAGTCGTGTAAAAATATCAGTAAGAACTTCTGCTTCAGGGGAGTTTCCAGCATGAGGGCAGTGAAAATCTATTTTCACGTAAGCCTTGGGGATGAAGAACTTTGTATCGGGCTTAAACCATAATCTTGAATAAGATGATGTCCGGAGAAGGATGGGACATGAGACCTGTATATATAAGCCCAGATATTAAGATATCCACTTAAAAAGTGACTTGTACACACAGAAAGCAACCTGCAATAAAGATAGATTTGAGTCCCTATACCTTCTCCAAGTCTTTGATAGAAAGATCAGTAGGGATGAATACATTGGCAGCTGGAAGATGTAGGTCCTGATCAGGAGATTCAGACATCCATTGCTACAACAAAAAGGGACCATACAAAGATTATTGTTAGACTCCAACAGCAACAAGAAATTCAGCTATGCCCGTTCAAACTTGGAATAAATAAGGGTTATATGAGTAACTGTTTTATCAACAAGTGAACTCATCCATGAGAAGCTCATAACGAGTTCAATTATAGATATGCAGAAGTATTTGACTCTCAGCCCAACTACTGTTGTGAGTTGAGATGAACCTTATCCCTTAGTCCGAAGTCTAAAGCGAATCCATAGTACAACCAAAAACATAAATGACACTACTCAAAAGAAAGTTAAAGGCACCTGAATCACCAAGCCAGATATCTTCTCAAGGGAATAAGCTGTTCCATACCATGGCTCTGCTGAGTCTGTCTTCCCCTCAAACTTTTTCGACTCCCAAAATATCCTATCCACATCATCAACAACAACAAAGTTCAAGTCCCAACATGAATTGTGGTCGGCTAATCCTGTCATAGACTAATCATATCATTCAGAAGGTTTTTTTTGTTAAATATCCAATATAGACTCATGTTTACCTTTCAAAATACAAGTTCAATCTCATAGACCAAAGTAAAAAAAGAAAGACTTTATGAATCTCACAGTACACGTCCAGAGGTCATATTCTCAATAAGAGAGAAAAATGAACTTAACGTTCAACCAGAACAAGCTTCAGACATCAAGCCCTTGACAATCTCCAATGAGATCCAGAAAGAAGGTATACTTTCAGCACAAAAACAGAGTGAAAAAAGGCCAGATGCTCGACTTACCTGACATTATCTGGAGTTAGCTCATCCAGAACCATTTGGATGGTGCTTGGATTGAAAATAGATGGCAACGATGATCTTGCCAACCAATCTCTGGGTGGATATAGCTGCAAATGGCATCATTATAATGCCAAAATGGAAAGCACATAAGTAGAAGTAAGATAATCTTAGTCAACATAGCAGCATATACAAATAGGTTTCCAACTTCTTAGTCTTCATCTAAGAGCTCCAAGTTCAGTCACTTAAATAAATGATATATTCAAGATCATAAGCGTCCAGTTGTCAGACAAACTGGCTGGCTCCAATTATCAGGTTTACATAACAATTGGGCGGGTGTTGGACTGAGTGGGAAGGATTAATGCTGAACCGAACTAGCTGATAGATTGCAGTAGCAAATACAGAGAACCCTGCGATGGGAGGAGTAGGTTTTGCCAGATTTCTTGATGTCTACTTGATACAATAGTTGGAAACATTCAGACAAGTGTATCTTGCCAATATGCTAGAATGCTACTATTTCATCAAGTCATGAAGCCCGTCAAAAATCTAACACTCATGGAGGAAACACAGGTTTCTCTAAGACCTCTACATCTTAAAAACATTCAGATGCAGTGACACAGACAAATGTTTAACGAAGAAGTTTTCAAAAAAGCACAGGAAACTTTACCTGCATATTGCTAGAGATATCCTCTACATAATGAATGGGAGGACTTTTGTCTTGAAAGTGGAACGAAGTCTCACAAACAGCTGCAAGCTTTAAAAGGAAAATGAATAGATTTTAGAATATAGATGTATAACAAAACATAATAGGAAATTTGAAAAACAGAAACAGCAAAAAAAAAGTTTCCTACTGCCTGATGGTTGATATAACAGTACACAAGAAAACGCATACCTCATTGAAAACCCATTCACAAACGCCTGAACTCTGTAAAAGCTTGATATATTTGAAAAGCAAGCCCATAACATTCTGCATATTATCTGAAGAAAGAAAAGGCAAGCCAACCCTAAACCACCATACCAATAAAAGCATCCAGGGGTTCAAAACCTTGAAATAATTTGACCAAAATAAAGTATTACACTGCCCAGGATATGCAAAATACTAGCGCATGGGTTCAATGCAGCTCAATCAAAACATAATTTGGTCTCTTTGGAACACAAAACTGCCTCTTCTCTTAGCATGGAACATCATAGTGCCAGTGGTTGACATTGTCACTGGATATGCTCCTCTTCAGCTTAGACCATTGTTCAAAACTTAAAGAGTATCTCAGCCATTAGTAATGTTAGACACATCCGTTAACGGTTTAGCATGATACATTAATGAAATCACAAATTGAGATTGTCACTGAAATGGCTCCCAACCAATAGTAATGTTAGACACATCAGTTTAACGTGTACCATGATATGTCATAAACATCAAAAGCTGACCTTTTTATTGAAAATGGCCATCAGACGACCATTGGAAGGGTCAGTAATATCAGACACATCCAAGTAGTATGCAACTGGTAAGTCAGCTCTTAAGGAGTAATAAGTATGTTTGGTTTCTTATCTGGATTCCATGCAAACTATATGATGAAAGGATAGATTGAGAAAGAACTAATGCCCCACAGATTTTTAGTATTAACTGATCACTCATTCACTGACCAGAAGACTGGCAACAAATCAGTGAACGGGGAAGATTTTTAACAGCTCAAATAATAGGGAGATGGACAACTGTTTAATGTCAGTGGACATCCCTAATAATCCACCACCGTAATTCAGTACATTAATATTCAATCAGTCAAAGTTGGGTAGAACCGGAAAAAGATTCATCCAGTGTGCCTTGCAAAGATCCAACCCTAAACTAGTGAACCTCAGAGAGAGAAGATTTATGATATCCAATTTGTCTAACTCATCTTCTGCTTCTAATATAGCACTGGGTCCAGTCAGAGTAATCATAATCACAGAAATGCATGATATTTGAAAATGAGCACTCACCATGGCCAGCATCTGTCAGATCAATAACAACTTTAAAGAAAGAGTACTCAGTAGTCCAATCACTTTCCCCAGCGGATAAACCAGTAGCCCATCCTGCCAACATTCACACCAATTACAATAGATTTACAATAATGAAAGAACCAGGGGGAGGAACGCAACAGTAAATCAGGCAAAAAGTGAGTTAGGGAGGAAAGCAACAAAAAGTCTGTTCAAGCAAGACACTGCCATGTGCCCCCCATCCTCCAAAAAAGAGTAAAGAGCCTTCTGCTTTTTCACAATTCTGAACCAGCAGAAAGCTCAACTACGGCAACAGAGTTCAAGGAAGATCAACATATTTACAAATAGAGAACCACCCACCCTATTAAAATATTGACAAAGTACTACCTATGAATCCAATGGATAGTCAAACTAAGGTGCATTGACTGCAAAATAAATGTTCTGCATTCCTTTGGTTGATAATCTCATTATAGTAACCTTGACTTGGCAACAACAACAAAAGAGGAGAGTTAACTGGAGTGTAGTAGTATCAGAGTATCACACACCACTAAATAGAATACAACCTCCAGTACTAAATGAGATTTGATAAAACTATAAAGGCAAAGGTTTTACAATAAATATTACCACTTCAATCAGAATCTTAAAATTAAAGTAAACAAAGGGTTCTTAAAACACCTACTTTGCAGAGTATATACAGGATTTGAAGCTCACCCAAAGTTTTCAAGACATAAAACAAAGACCCTTCTGCTTCATGGCCAATAAGATGTCCAAGATACTTAGATGGCCCTTCCTTGTAATGATGAATGCAAGGAGTGATAGGCCATGCAATCCTCAGCTTATGGCCGTCCTTAATTGGGACAGCTTTGACAAGGATCTATAATGGGTAAACAGAGGTAATGAGCTACTATCTGAGACGTAAAACTTGTCCTGAGACAAAAGCATTGTCCCCAGCATACCTGAAGGTGTTCTGATGTGCAAGGTAAGCCAGGGAAGCTCAGGGAATTTCTATTAGTATTCCGGATGTGTTGAAATTTGGACTCCACCGACCTCTGAATATCATCAAGACTGTCTAATATACACACATTAAAAGAAATGCTTAGAATCTAATAAAGAGATGAAGTGAAACTTTCAACACAGGCACGAGCAGAGGAATCGATACCTTTGGCGTACACTACAAGTTGCATTAGATTTGATGAATAATACTCCTCATAGAATTTAAGCAATTCTTCCCTTGTATTTACACCATTTGCCTTTGGCTGAACTTCTAAAGTGTCCCAGCTACCTGAAATGGAAGCAATCCGAAACGCTTAGTGAACTGACTTACGGGAAATCCAAGAGCCAACTTTACTTTTGAACAAATAGAACCTTTCTGAGGTAAATTTACAAAATCAAAACGTACATCAGCCAATAAGCACGATTAACTCGGACAAATTCACTACAAAATTTGAGCATGCAAAGGGTGTGCGAAGCTACTACCTACTATGCATTTCAAGCCTAGTTAGACCTTCACATAGAAAGCAAGTTTGATTTAGGGTTGGGAGGATGAATGTTGAATCAAATAGCTACAGAATAAAAAAGTTAGTGCTGCTTCCGACATCTTGTGTGGACTCATCTGGGTCATTAAAAAAACTTATTTCAGACATACAACTTACAAGGAGACTTCGCCTCAGAAAAAAAACATTGCTACGTGTGTGTTTGGGAGGAGGGGTGCCTGCGATAGCGACACCAGGGCAGGCTATTTTATCTTATTAAGCCAACTGCAGTTCTCCTATAACGTAATATTGAGATACCTGAAGTCTTTGAAGTTTCAATCTATCAGAGTATCAGGTAATGTAATAATAAATATAACCTTCAGTTTATGCGGAGATATATTGTGAACACCGGCAGCTAGCTAGTGCACTGAATGAAGGTAAAAAGCCAGTTTTTTTATACCCTTCACACCACAGGAAATCAGTCCTCAAGCACCTGGCTGTGACTGCTAAGAAGTATAGTAATACAAGACCAGGTTTGGGGGGACGATGCTATATTTCTTCAAATTATCTAATTCAAACTAAAACGATAGAAGTGCATTTGAATTCTCAGCCACTACTGATAAGTGATTACCTGTATTAAATTTGTGATAAGGATGGACTGTTGAACTCAGGTGTTTGTTAAGCTGCAAAAAAGAAACAAAGTATGTTTATTAAGAGTTTAAGACTCTCAGACAATGTGTGACTAACATTGAAGCGGGCCTTTGAGGCATTGGGGTAGGGTTATAGTTGTTTGTTGGGATCAAAGTAGGTAGGTAGAGACTGTTTGACATTCTATGTCAGATAAATACAGATAAAAAAATATAAACACTAGATTAAAGAATCGTAAATGAAGATGAAGTGAGATGACACAATGACCAGAATGTAGGCAGATACCTGGCTCATGCGCCATGGATCAGAAAGCAAGTTCTTTTGATGTTCTGAAAAGAGGGAAAGAGACACAAAAAACAAAAGTAGTCATAAGATTGACAACATAAAGTTGTAAGAAAGACAGGCGGGTTTATAGGTATGAGGGCGTACTAAGAATATACCTGAGTCGACAGCTTTAATTTCTCTGGTTGTAGCATCAGCAGACATGAGTGGGTGAAGAAAGAATTGGGCGAATCTGAAACAAAAGCATGAAAATTAAAACTAGCACAGACAAAAAAAAAAAGATGAGAAGTAAAAGAAGCAAGTTAGAATGGCAAAGGAGGTGTAGCAACCTATCAAGAGCATCCTCAAAGGCATCTGAGTTGACGTCAAAGTAAAAGTTGGTATCTTTAATTCCTGTATATGCATTACTACTGCCCCCATGCTGCAGTAAATGAGAATCAACAGTTGAACTCATGTATCAGTACAGTCATGTTAGAAAATGAAGCAAGTCAATAAGATAAAGATGTACCTCTGTAATGTATTTGAAGTAACTATCTTCAGTAGGATATTTTTCACTAGCATAAAACAACATGTGCTCTGCCAAAAACAAATAGAATAAAGAGATTTGTTAAATTCTAGTATAGTATGGTTTCAGGAAGTAGCATCATTATCTAAGGCAACACCTCAAGTTGGTCTACAAAAGTGATGGTAACTAATGGAGTATATATAAGTTGAAAGACACAGAGTTTGATGCTAAAATAACACAAAGTCATTGTCTTTTATTTTAAAGTGACTGACTTTATGAGAATTGAGTATGTCTGCATTGGAAGCAATCAAATAATGAAAAATGCAAAAGAAAGAAGAAATGAATACCGAGGAAATGAGCGAGGCCAGGAAGATGATCAGGGTCCGAGAAGGAACCCACATTCACATTCATCGAAGCAGCACACTGTCATGTCGATTGTTGATTGTCGATTCATTCAATTCATTCAATTAAATTTATTAATAAATAGAGACAGACAGACAGACAGACCTTGTCGGTGTGAGGATCGCTGATGAGGAGAACTTCAAGGGCGTTTGGGAGAAGTAATCTCCTGTAATCCCTTTTGTCTGTCCTCGCCTTCATTATTTCTTCCCCCATTTCTGAAGATGATTTCTTCTCAATTGCTGCTGCTACTCTGCTACTCTTCTTCTTCAATTTGATGATTTGAGAAAATAAGCAAGTCAACCTTTTTAATCACATGAGTCATGACATACTCGTTTTCATGGAAGCCCAGCCCAGCCCATCTTTTCATTTGGGCTTTCCTCCCTTTTTTCATTTTTAGTCTCACAATATTTAGACAGACTTTGTGTGCCTTTCTTCTTCCTTTTTTTTTTTTTTTTTTTTGTGGCAATGTTGAGTGTAAGGATGATGGTTTCATCATTCACAAACTTTGAGGGTGATCAATTGTCACAATAATAACAACATTTGCATCATAGTGTGAAAATGTAATCTTCAGGGGGATAAAATAATCATTGTGGTTTTAATCAATTAATTACTGAATAGAGTGACACATATAATAAACGAATTACAAGGTGTTACAATTTATAATGCCAATGAAAACCAATTACACCATCTCATCTGTTACAATGTATCATCATCACTTTTTGAAGCAACAATCTTAATCAAAATCACCAACCAAACACTGTATACATACACATACGTACGTGTTGGTTCATATATAAAGTGTTTGAATGATTTTAATGGTTTTTATGGTAGGGGAGAACCCTAACGTCATCTAAAACAGGACCGCACATAGAGCTATAATCATTAAGCCTAGTGTGGTAATAAGCACTCCAAAATGTAATCCTAGTCCTCTTTGACACTGCTTCGAAGATTAGCCTGGCCGTTGTGAAACCACCTTTCCCATGCGAATCATAGCTAACTTTGACAGTTTCTTTAGCGGCAAAGGCTTCTACGACCATGGATCCTTGGCATCCATTCTTAGCGTCTCCCACAGTGAAGCTCAGCTCGTAGACAGTGTTAATTGTGGTTCTTAGGATCTGAGCGATGGCACTTTCTCTGCCTCCCACCAACTCGATGGCAGCCGAGCCTGAGGGTACGTTGAAGTGCTTGGAGTCGATGTACTTGACGGGTTTTAAGGATTCGATGATCCAACCAAGAAGAGGAGACACAAAGTCCTGAGGGTGGGGAGGAAGGAGGATCCCTGTTGAGAAATTTTTGAACACGTACGGCCCTGTCTCAAACCCTCCATTCTTCACTATGTTATCTGCATATATATATAATAAGCAAGCAATTAGTGTTAATTACTTGGTTAATGAAACATATAGATATATATAGATTGAATAGAAATAAAACTATGGGTATATCCAACATATATACCAGTTGGTTTAGAGAGGGGTATGAGCTGCTTGATGGCAATGGCATCAATGAGTGGGCCGCAAGTGGGGTCCTCTTGGACGCCAGGGTACTGGAAAGTGATCTTAACAAGCTCGGTAGTGGCCTGGAATGCCCAAGCGTACGTGTCTCCACCATTCCCGCTGTACAATGTCTGTATGGGCAGATCAGCAGATACACCTGAGGCTTTCACACCGAGGACCTCATCCTGCGCACACGTCCTTGTTGCACTGAATGTGAGTGAGTAGTAGGCCCCTTTCTTAAGTCTGACGATCTGTGATATTGAAGCCTCGTTCCCCAGCCTCACGGCGTGGGCTCCCCGTGGTATGGCCAAGTAGAAACCACCTGGTTGCGGTCCTTGTGATATGTACTCCACCAGCCCATTGATCTCCCATTTTGGTAGGGACTTTTTCCCTTTTATTATCACCTTCTTCTCTAGATCTGAGGCCTTCGGCGCCTCCTCAAAATTCCCATTTGGCAAAAATCCTGCATGTATATATAGTTATGATACATTATAACATATTGTCTATATAGATTGTTGATTATAGACGAACTAAAGAGCTAAGTAAAGTGCATTATCCGTATGATCAATTAAATGGACTAATGAAACTAAAAGATGATCAAACTATATATATCAGTTAGTATGTAGTGCATGTACCGTCAGTAATAAGAGGCGGACTGAGTGAAGATGCGAGATAAGTGTTGGTGCTTATCAGCACAAGGAGTAGGAAGTGATGAAGTGCCATTGTGCTGATAAGTTGCATAAGTAAGGAGAACAAGTGATCGATGGATGTTGATTGAGGCCAAAAAGTGCGACTGATGAAGAATGGGATTACAGATTCACCTAATATATATATATATATATATATACATGCACGGCTAAACGACTCACAGTACTTGTAGAATGAGTAAGATAATGCTGTCATTGATTAGTTCATTAATGTGATAAGTGTAGTAGCATCCACACTTAATTGCAACCACATTACGCTCCTGAGTCGTGTGACTCGTAGTGAGTTTATGCACTAAATAAGGCGCCACATTCGCCGGCGCCTCATTGTCTCCTCTGTTTCAGCATACCAGCTCTAATAACCTATACTATACACAAGTGATGACAAGCCCATATGCAGCCTTTTACGATATCCTATATTCATACAAATAAAAAATGATATGATATACACTGCCTCAGATCATTCCTGTGTGCCGTTTTAACGTAAATAGTTGTTTTCAATAATTAAATCATACCGGATATAATGAAGGAGGAAGAGCATAAGCACATGAATATAACTAACCCAAAGTGAGATTCCGTCCTAAAAAGAGCTAGTGATCTGAGGAGCTAGCTTAGCAAAGATGCATGGTCAGATGGATATACGTACAAATATGCACATTAGTTTTCATAGTTAGTGGCCTGCAGGTCTGTATCGATCACGCAATATATTATATACAATTTTCACAATAGGATTAACACTTTTAATTGAAACTTTTGAGTATTGTTTTTTTGTAGAAAGATTATACACGTATATCTTTTCACTTACCCTAATATATTATTGGTTTTATACGCGAAATTTCTTTAATCTTATGTGATCAACAATGCAAGTTTACCTTTGTCTCCAATTACGGTCTCTAGTTCTAATCGAGTGAGTTATTAGAGACCCAATTACAAAACATACAGTTGCAAAACGTTAGCCGCTAAAAGGCTATTGTCTTGTAGTGATATCGACTTAATTACAAAAATCGACTCATAGAAACCCTTCATATTGCCACGTGATTGAAACGTAGATGGTAACACATAGGCGATGACATTGACGAAACCCAATTTTTATAGTAGAAAAGATACATGATATGATATGTTACCATCACTTTTCGATGAGATCATCTTAATCAAAATCAACCAATCAACCAACCGATCGAACAATGTACGTGTAAGGTGTTGGTTCATGATGAATTTATCTTAAGATCCGTCCATTCATCGTCTTTAATTAGCTAGACTTGTTTGAATGATTTCAATGAAATTAATGCTTTCTATGGTAGGGGAGAACCCTAACATCATCTAAAACAGGACCACACAGAGAGCTATAATCATTTAATCCAGTGTGATAATGTGCACTCCAAAATGTAATCCTAGTCCTGCTTGACACTGCTCGGAAGATTAGCCTGGCCCTTGTGAAACCACCTTTCCCATGAGAATCATAGCGAGCCTTGACAGTCTCTTTCGCAGCAAAGGCTTCTACGACCATGGATCCATGGCAGTCATTATTTGCGTCTCCGATGGTAAAGCTGAGCTCGTAAACCGTGTTAGGTATGGTTCTAAGGATCTGAGCAATGGCACTTTCTCTGCCCCCGACCAATTCGATTGCAGCCGAGCCTGAGGGTACGTGAAAGTGTTTGGAGTCGACGTACTTGACGGGTTTTAAGGATTCGATGATCCAACCAAGAAGAGGAGAGACAAAGTCTTGAGGGTGGGGAGGGAGGAGGACGCCCGTCGAGAAATTGGTGAACACGTATGGACCTGTTTCGAACCCTCCATTCTTCACCATGTTACCTGCGTCCAACGCAATTCAACGCAATTAGACGTATGTTATAGTGTATGCATGTATACAAATATATTATACAACAACAATATGTACCTATTGGTTTAGAGAGGGGTTTAAGTTCCTTGATGGCAACAGCATCAATGAGGGGGCCGCAGGTGGGATCCTCTTCGGCGCCAGGGTTGTGGAATGTGATCTTAACAAGGCTACTAGTGGCCTGGAAGGCCCAAGCATAGGTGTCTCCTCCATTCCCGCTATACAATGTTTGTATGGGAAGATCAGCAGATACCTCGGAGGCTTTCACCCCAATAAGCTCATTCTGCGCGCATGTCCTTGTTGCACTGAATGTGAGTGAGTAGTAGCCACCTTTCTTAAGTGTCACACTCTGTGAGATTGAAGCGTGGTTCCCCAACCTGATTGCGTGGTCGCCCCGTGGAATGGCCAAGTAAAAACCACCTGGTTGGGGTCCGCCTGAGATGTACTCCACCAGGCCGTTGATCTCCCATTTGGGGAGAGACTTTTTACCTTTGATGATCACTTTCTTCTCTAGGTCACAGGGCTTAGGTGCCTCCTCAAAGTTTCCATTTGGGAGATATCCTGCTAGTTAATTATATACACATAGTACTCCACATTAATGACATACATGTATGAAAAGGAAGGAAAGTATATATGTACGTACGTGGAGATAGATAGATAGATAGACAGACGAGCTAATTAAGCGTATGCATGTACCATCTGTAATAATAGGCGTAGGAGGCGGAGTGCGTGAGGATGCGAGATAAGTGTTGGTGCTTATCAGCAAAAGGAGAAGCGCAAACCAACAAAGACCCATTATTCTGCTACTAGCTAGCTGTTTGATAGGTTGTTGCACACCAAAATTAAAAGCCAAGTAGTGCAATAACTGATGGATGAATTGAAGAATGAGATTACAGCAGATCGATTGACCTTATTATATATACATAAATATATACATAGTAGTACTTGAGATAATTGTTGACATTCATTTATTAATGTGATCAAGTGTACTAGTATCCGCACTTGTAACGACACAACGCTCCTGAGTCGTGTGACTCGTTGTGAGTTTTAGCACTGAATAAGGCGCCACATGCGTCTCATTGTCTCCTGGCCTCTATCTTAGCTAACCAGCTCGATCTAACACACATTACCTACTTCATGGTATGCAGTATTAATTATGCATGCATGCAGCTTATTGCAGCTGCCTCATTTCCTATGTGCCATTTTAACAATATGAATAGGGGTTCACTCCATATATCAGTAAGAACATGACATCAACTAGCTATTATCATTCTATCTACCCTAATTGTAGTTTATCAACAATCCAAATGAGGATCCATTCTAAAAGAGTGAGAGCTGGTTTAGCAAAATGGTCCATGCATATATATAACATGGTATATACTATATACGCGTGATGAGGAATTGTAACTTGTGACTATTGCGAGTACGGTAATTAAGAGGCTAGCTAGTAATATAAGGTGAACAGGTGATCTGAGCTCGTGTAATTAACTAATTAAGAGTGATATGCACATTAGTTTCATAGTTAGTGGTGCGTATCATGTGGATGAAGCATGATAGTAGCCCTATATTAATTGCCTTCTAATTAACTAGCTAATCAATACTGCCGGCCTGCAGCCAATTTTTAATAACAATAACACTAATGGCCAATGGGAGAGTCAACGGCTAATTAAGCGATATTTAGAAATAATGTAGAATGAATCGAAATTAATTTTGCATGGCTCATGGCTTGTGCCTTGTACCGAGACATGACAGCTTTAATCTACGTACCAAACTCGTGATCACGTACACACGTACGGACAGACGGACTTAGTGTTGAAGTTATTGACAGGCCTGATAGCTAATCTCACATATCTAATTCACTTGACCGCCTTTCATTGATCTGCTTAATTATGACCAAGAGTACTAATCGGTTGTCACTAATGCTCCATTCTATACGAGTATATATCATCGATCTTAAGGCCGAGTGATCCCAAGAGCTGATTCAGCTGAATCTACTTAGAAACATAAAAATTGTTTATAGGAATGTCACATTAGGATACTGTAAACTTAGAAAAAGAAAGTAGCAAACTATGTCGGAAATAAACAAGTTGTTAGATATCCAATGCAATTGTATAGCTTCTGTACTGTTTGCCTAGATTTGGCCTGGTTTATCCGATCCAATCATACGTGTGCTTAGAGAAATCAATAATGCATACATAGCAAGCAAGGAGGTTTGGAGTTTGGACAAGAAAGGAGAAGTGGATGGAGAGCTTTGAAAAAATGATGGCGCGAGTTGGAAAGAGAGAGACAGAAATGATAAGCAAAGGTCGTAAATCATGATGCATGTCTGCTAAAGCTAAAACCTCAATCTCAATCAAACACCACGCTCAAATTGCCAATTTTGCCCAAGTGGGCCTCTTTCACACGACAACGCCCGACACTCTCGCTGCCTATTTTACTTGTGGGCCTGTGGCCGTGCCACTGGACCATTGAAAGAAGATCACTGGGTTCGGGTAGCCGGGTTGGATGTAGGCGGTCACGTTTATCCTGGCCCAACGTGAAAAGAATGACAAAAATAGAGAGAGTTGTTTTGTTTGGTATTTCTTTCGTGTTGTTAGAGTCGGAGTGACCATCAGTGGGCTGTATTCATGTGTGTCCGTCCGTTCTAAAAAGTTACTAGTCGGGTGGGTTCACATCAGGTTAACATGTGTGGCTAACTTAAATTAGTGTATACGGAGTATTTCTTAGTGAAAGATGTTACTATATCAGTAATAGAGGCGAAAACTAATCAAATGAATTCCAAATAAGTGTATGTAGATGAATTGACTCCAAATTTACTCAGAACTCCCAAGTTATAGCCTAAGAGCAGGGTATGCTTAAAAGTTAAAATAGAATGCAAAAACAAAGACAAGCCAAAAAAAGCATGAGCCTTTTAGTCAAGTGTCTGAGAGAATGAATAGGACAAAGGGAAAACACCTGGTCCGTGATATTAGACTAGTACCGGAATGCATAGGACCCTCCCTTGTTTTTCTTGCTTTCTTTTTTTAATAAAGCGGAGCATCATCAACAACATTTCTTCTTTTATTATTTATTTATTTATTACTCCGTATGTGGTTCTTGCAATCAATGTGTCTGTTTTCATGACTACGACTGTAACAAGCATAAAAAAAAACCGCCCAATATGTTTGACATGTCCTCTCCAATTTTATAAAGTGACACACTTTTACAGTGTTACTACACCCACTAAAAAGCAAGCAGTGGGCAGTGGGCAGTGGGCATGCCTCAGATTCCTTGAATTTTCATGCCCATTCCTGGTTTGTTAGATTTCCCCTAAAACCCAAAACCGAAAATGTCCTCAGTAATTTTGTTGATTATTATGATTGTTAATGTTGTGAGGTCAGAGGTGGTGGGTGATGAGAGCATAATGTTGGCGATAAATGAGGAAATAGGAGTGCCGGGATGGGGCGTTAACAACTCGGATTACTGTTACTGGAGAGGTGTTGAGTGCGGCGTTAATCAAAGTGTCGAAATTCTTGATCTTTCAAACAGATGGTTAACATCAGGTAATCTCACTCTCATTTCTCACCTTAAATCACTCAAACGGTTAGACCTCTCTTCTAATTACTTTTCCGGCCCAATCCCTTCTTCTTTTGGTGACCTGTCTCAGCTCCAGTTCCTTGATTTGTCTGCTAATAAGTTTGTGAGTAGTATTCCAAAGGAGTTTAGTAAGCTCACTCATCTCAAAGCTTTGAACTTTTCTTATAATTATCTGGTTGGTGGAATTCCTGAGGAACTTGGAGGGTTAGTGAGTTTGCAGGATTTTCAGATATCTGGTAACACTCTGAATGGTTCAATTCCTCATTGGGTTGGTGAATTTGAGAGACCTTAGGGTTTTTGCAGCTTATGAGAATTCATTGAGTGGTGTCATTCCTCGTAATTTGGGTACTGTCTCCCAACTCCGGCAATTGAACCTTCATTCAAACCAACTTCAAGGTTCAATACCAGACTCCCTCTTTTCTAAAGCCTCTTTGGAGGTTTTGGTGCTCACTCAAAATCACTTCACTGGGACCATTCCTCACTCCATTGGCACCTGTCTTAATCTTTCCGGCATTCGTATTGGTAACAATAATCTCACTGGCAACATACCCTCAACTGTTGGTAATTTATCCAGCCTTACTTACTTTGAGGTTAACAATAATAATCTCTCTGGGGAGATTGTTGTCGACATTGCTCGTTGCTCCAATTTGACTCTCCTTAACTTGGCCTCTAACGCTTTTACTGGGACCGTTCCTTCTGAGCTCGGACAGCTTCCCAATCTACAAGAGTTGATTGTTTCCGGAAATAACTTGTTTGGGGACATACCGGAATCTGTTCTCCATAACAAGAATCTCAACAAGCTAGACCTTAGTAACAACAGGTTCAATGGCTCCATACCTGTCGATATATGTAGCACCTCGAGATTGCAGTTCTTGCTGTTGAGTCACAACTCCCTCGGGGGAGAGATACCCCATGAGATTGGCAACTGTGTCAAATTGTTGGAGTTGCAGCTTGGTAGTAATTATCTGACTGGGACAATCCCTCCTGAGACGGGCCGTCTGAAGAACTTACAGATAGCCTTGAATTTGAGCAACAATCACCTTCATGGGCCACTCCCACCAGAGTTAGGGAAGCTTGACAAGCTTGTCGCCTTAGATGTGTCTAACAATAGACTATCCGGGCCAATTCCAACTGCCCTAAAAGGCATGTTGAGTTTGCTTGAGGTCAATTTCTCTAATAATCTCTTCTCTGGTCCTATACCCGCTTTTGTACCCTTTCAAAAGAGCCAAAATTCCAGCTTTCTAGGCAACACCGGTTTGTGTGGTCAGCCGTTGACTTCTTCTTGTGGCATCAATGGTGAAGATCAGGATAACTACCCGCGCAAGGTTTCTTATAGAATCATATTAGCTGTTATTGGTTCTGGTTTGGCTGTTTTCATTTCTGTTACAGTCGTAGTTCTACTGTTTATGATGAGAGAAAAGCAGGAGAGATCAGCCAAAGATGTAGGGATCGTAGATGATGATACTGCAAACAGCAAACCGCTGATAGTGGCAGGCAATGTCTTTGTGGATAATTACAGGCAAGCCATAGATTTTGAAGCCGTGGTGAAGGCCACTTTTAAGGACGCAAACAAGATCAGTAGTGGCACATTCAGCACAGTTTTTAAGGCCACTATGCCATCAGGGCTCGTTCTCGTGGTAAGAAGTCTTAAGTCGGTGGATAGGACTGTAGCCCAGCACCAGAACAAGATGATCAGGGAGCTTGAAAGGTTGGGTGAGCTGTGCCATGATCACCTAATGACGCCCGTTGGTTTTGTCATCTATGAGGATGCTGCACTGGTGCTTCACGAATACGTATACATGTGTAACGGAACATTGGCTCAACTTGTTCATGAAGACAGCAAGAAGCCTGAGTATGAACCTGACTGGCGGACAAGGCTGTCTGTTGCCATTGGAGTAGCGGAAGGGCTGGCCTTCCTTCACAGTGTGGCAGTGATTCACCTTGATATCTCTTCTGGCAATATACTTTTGGATGCCAATATGAGTCCTCGAGTTGCTGAGATCGAGATATCAAAGCTTCTAGACCCTTGCAGAGGAACCGCAAGTATTAGTGCAGTAGCAGGCTCATTTGGCTATATTCCTCCAGGTCTGTATTCAGCATTCATACTCTATTTATGTACTAATCAATCAATATCATTCCTATATTTATGTACTACTAGAAGCTCGTAATGACGATGCAAGTTGATTGATATGTTTACAGTAGTAATTGACTTTCAACTCTTGTGGTGATTGATCAGAATATGCATACACAATGCAAGTGACTGCACCGGGAAATGTGTATAGCTACGGTGTGATCTTGCTTGAGATTCTGACAACACGATGGCCAGTGGACGAGGCCTTTGGTGAGGGAACGGATTTGGTGAAGTGGGTGCAGAATGCGCCTCTGAGAGGGGAGACGCCAGAGCAGATTCTTGATGCAAAGCTTAGCACGGTCTCATTTGGGTGTAGAAAAGAAATGCTGGGAGCTCTGAGAGTGGCACTGCAATGTACAGACAGTACGCCAGCCAAAAGACCGAAAATGAAAAAGGTCATTGAGATGCTTCAAGAGATTAAGGGATAACAAGAGTGAA
The DNA here is from genome assembly GCA_963457585.1 of Spergularia bocconei. Lineage (NCBI taxonomy): Eukaryota > Viridiplantae > Streptophyta > Magnoliopsida > Caryophyllales > Caryophyllaceae > Spergularia > Spergularia bocconei. The sequence goes on along the minus strand of OY734946.1, from coordinate 76,540 downwards.
ATTGATCCGTAAGTTTGAAGGGAAATGTCAATGTGAGTAGTTCCTTAATTAGGCTTATAAGTATGTAAAACTTATGTCAAGAGTACTTTGTATGATTAAATGTGATATAAAAAGTAGAGTATTCATTCCAGAAACACTCAAGTCAATCACTTTCACGCCCCAAATGTTGTAATTGGATAATGAGTTAAAATGGGTGAGAAAGCCGAGTCTAAAGTGCCTAAAAATAGGGGTAACTACTTAAGTAGAGCCCCGAGTTTAGTTGCACTTTCTTCTGCAATTCAAGTGTTAGTTATGGGATAAGATTAGATAATTAAATAATACTACTTATATAATAATACTTTAGCTGTCACTCTTTAATTTCACTTGTAATCTGAAAATCAATTAGCCAATTCCTTAAAAATGGAAGGCAAGAAGAAGGAGGATTTTCCATGGAAATTAACTCCATACGTCCTTGTATGTTGGTTACTAGCTGCTTGTGGAGGCCTCATGTTTGGTTACGATATTGGCATCTCAGGTACGTTTTACGTCCTTAACTCGTGTATGTGAATATGAATGCATACACAATCAATCGGTTTGATTTCTATATGATCATTGGAGTAAATGTGTATTGGCTATTGCGTCTCATTATATAAAATAAAATGAAATGGAAATGCAGGGGGAGTAACAGGGATGGATGATTTCCTTAAGGAGTTCTTCCCGAAAGTGTACGCCAGAAAGCAGCATGCTCACGAAAACAATTACTGCAAATTCAATAACCAATATCTTCAGCTCTTCACTTCATCATTGTATCTCTCTGCGCTCGTCTCCAGTTTCCTGGCTTCAAAAGTTTGCTCGGTGAAAGGGAGGAAGCCTTCCATTTTGGTGTCCTCTGTGTTTTTCATGGTGGGTTCTGCTCTCAGCGCTCTCGCTCAGCACCTTTGGATGGTCATCATTGGCCGAGTTCTCATGGGTGTTGGTGTTGGTTTCGGCAATGAGGTACTTCTCTCTCTCTCTTTCTCTCTCTCGCATTTCCACCATACAAATCATTTATCAATAATCAGACCGCCTCATACAATAATTTGTGTTAATGCGTTCATGGTTTATGCAGGCGGTGCCTTTATTTTTGTCGGAGATTGCACCAGTCCAACACAGAGGAGCAGTGAACATTCTGTTCCAGCTCTTGGTCACAGTAGGCATACTCATAGCCAACCTTGTCAACTTTGCGACTCTGAACCTTCACCCCATAGGCTGGAGGGTATCCCTTGGGTTGGCGGTTGTTCCGGCCATACTCCTGTTCATCGGCTCCATAGTTATCACCGAGACCCCAACCAGCCTAATCGAGAGGGAACGCTTTGACGAGGGGAGACATGTCCTGAAGAAGGTGAGGGGTGTCGAAAATGTGGAGGCCGAGCTGGAAGAAATCAAGGAGGCTTGTAATCAGGCAAAGTTAGTGAAGCACCCCTTTAAGGAATTGAGAAAGAAGCAAAGTGTCCCACCACTTGTGATTGGAATCCTTATGCAAGTTTTTCAGCAAATGACTGGGATTAATGCCATCATGTTCTACGCTCCAGTCTTGTTCCAGACCATGGGGTTTAAGAGCGTGGTTCGCTTCTTTCAGCCGTGATTATTGGGCTCGTTAATGTGTTTAGCACACTGGTTTCTGTTTTTGGAGTTGACAAGTTCGGAAGGAGGGTGCTGTTGCTTCAAGCCTGTGTTCAGATGTTTGTCAGCCAGGTAACGTATTGTCTACATATCACTATATCAGTAAACCATCATGTCAAATGCATTAAATTTACAAATACACTAAATGGGTGGTGCAGATGATAATAGGGATAATCCTGATAGCAAAGCTGACAGACACAAACAGTCTAGCAAAAGGGCCAGCAATGGTAGTGGTGCTACTGACATGCACATTTGTGATGTCTTTTGCATGGTCATGGGGTCCACTCGGGTGGCTGATACCCAGCGAAACATTCCCAGTGGAGACGAGAACAGCAGGCTACGCTTGTGCGGTCAGCTCCAACATGCTCTTCACCTTCATCATCGCTCAAGCCTTCCTTTCAATGCTCTGCCACATGCGTGCCTACATCTTCGTCTTTTTCTCCGCCTGGATTCTCCTCATGGGCTTGTTCGTCATCTTCCTCTTGCCCGAAACTAAAGGCGTCCCCATTGATTCAGTTGCCGACAGAGTATGGAAGAAGCATCCTGTTTGGAGGAAGTTCATGGATGATCATGGTCATGATACAGTCCAATCTCAAGCTTGATTGAGTAGTATATAGTAGTACTATAACCATGCATGCATGGATTTAGCTAGGAACCGTGTTTAGGAATATTAGCATCATTAATTTTCACAGCCATAAGGCCCATAACTTATCTCGTATGCACTTTCCTAAATTCCTACTTGTGTTTTTGGTATTTGTAGCCGAGTAAACTGAACCTGCTGTGTTAATTAAGACATATTCCAAAGACGAAGAAAATATTTAAACCTGCTGTTTCCTATCTTCTCCACTCTGTCGGACTCGTCAGTCACAAGGAAATTAAAGGATTAATGATAGGGGAAGCTACCACTGATGATGTTCCTGTTTCCGGTGAAGAGGTATCAGGTGCTCAGTTCCGATTTGAGTTGGATGTGAGTACTGGCAAATTTTATGAATTCAAGATGTTGTTTGGACTACTCTCATATTCTATTAGTCGTATCTTTTCGGATGATGGCTGATGACACAGATTCAGATTTCAGAGTCGGGTCTAAAGGGTTAGTTTTGAAACCTCGACATGGACATGACTACAACAAGCATCTTATTTGCGTAGCCCTAGCTTATATTGGGATGCACCAGAGATTTCACGATCAAGTGATCCAAGCCCTGCAGACAAGATATGATGAGGCTGTTCGTCAAGTTGATGAAAAAAAGGGTTTAGCAGTGTTTGCAAAAGTCCACATTCATCGGATATCCCCTTGGGATTTGGCCGTCAAAGGCCTCCTTAAGGTTCAACACATAACATCTTCGGAGGGAAAGTTTGTGCTAAATGTCTTGACGCACTGTTTTCTCCTAGTAAAGAGGATACAGATACTCATTATGATCGAGTTCATGTCCACGATGCTGTCAAGTTGCCAAATTGCGAGCATGTCTTCCATGAAGCTTGCATCAATAACTGGTTCCTCAAATTTGCCGTTCAGCTTGCTTGCCTTCCCTGCTGACTTAGCTCAAAAACTCATACATCAAATTTCTGAAGTCCAAACTTCTACATTAAATATCTGAAGCCCAAACTTATACGTCAAATTTCTAGCTCAAAAACGCAAAAACTAGTTGATGCTGAAGCCCAAACTTATACATCAAATTTCTGCTATTCACATTCATATACTCCCACCAGTTCTGATGGCAAAGCAAATCATACAACTCATCTCTTTTTTCTCCTTCACTTTGTACAATGCGGCAATTTTTTTGGTTCTTACAGATTGACTGTGACACTAATAATCTACACAGAGGATACTACCTACCTTATTTGCGGTGGTAGTATCGACCAGCAAAAGAACAAATAAGCGGCCAGGATAAAGAATAAATTAAATCTTGTAATCTAATTGAAAGAGGACTGACTATTCAAGCTGCTTCACGAGTAGCTGATAGATACGGGGCTGCTTCTGCCCTGAAACCATCCCTGTAATCGAGAAATCTCTCAAACGTATCGTCAAGGCCACTTCCAGAGAATGTCGACTGCTTTTCAGAACGTTTCTGCATCTCATTCTGGCAATTTTTAACAACCGGCAGCCTTTAGGAAGTTATCATACGGGCTTGAAGTTGGCAATTTAAAGTTCTGTGGTTGGTGCTGGAATTCAGCAGCACATAACATGGGCATGGGACTGACAGGAGGCAAGGGCTTGCTTGGCGGAATCATAAAATTCTGATCCAGGAATGGATTGCCTACCTGCATCAGAGTATGCACATCAGCATATTGTTTTCAAAGAATCGGTTTCCATTCGGATTCACATGTCATCGGGGACAAAACAAGCCAAGAGGAGAATAATGGAAACACTTCGGAATACAGTACCTTTGACTGAGGGACCATCCTGTTTGCCTCATGCTCCATATTTTCTGCATGGAAGTTAAACAAGGTTTCCTGTCTCTGGGTAGTCATTAAATGGGACATCTTCTGCTGTTTACCCATCAAAAGAGCTTCACAATGACTGGCCATTTCCTTGTACGGCACATCAGGTGCAGTTGACACAGAAAATCTGCCTACTTGGTGAGCAGTCTCGAGAACCTGCAGGGAAACAAAAGATGTCTACTTACTCATGTCATACAAAATAAAGTCTCCCAGTCCTTTTGAAGGTGGACATACATAGTGCATATAAAGATAAAAACAAAAGGTGTGAAGGACCAGATAAGCCTGACAGTCACATCATCTCAATTGTGAAAAGGCAAGGTAACTCCCCCAAGTAGCTTGAACTAAATGTCATCAAACATGAAAATACTATGGACCTCTATTATGTACTTTGTCTTTTTTAAGAATAAAATTAAGCAGCCTGCTCTCGTCTAAGCTTATTCAAGCCTTTTTCACACCAGAAATTCACACAAACACACTGACCTTTCAGGTCTGAGACAGGTGAGAGAGTTCTTGTGGAACACATCTTCGCATGAAGGTTCTTAGTTTTAATTACTTCTTTTCATTATTTGCCGACTAGAGAAATTATTAGTGAAAGCAGACTGATGCATTCATATCACAATAACAGGCATTTCTCTACAAGAATCACACAATAAACAGACTACATTTCACATTATGTTAAACCGCCACAATATGAAAATATGGCTTAGTAGTCAGACTCGAAACACAATGTGCAGGTTTCAGCCTCTGGGAAGGTTATCACCACCTATGCAATAATAGTTTGGTCTCAGAGATGCTCCCTCAATAACAGAGTATTCTTCTTACTGTGATACAAATGCAGTACACATGCTGCAATTTGTCAATGAAGGGGACCGTCAAGTTAGATTTCACAACTTCAACTGTCACGTGAATCACAATTATTCAAAAAACCCTTGTCACACATCTGAAATAGTCACAAGGAATAGAAGCATACTGATTCTAGCAGTTGATTGACGCTCAACAGACTACCATTTTCCATTGTCAACTGTAACTCTTGCTGGGGAGGATTATCATGCAAATTATCATCATCAATTGTAAAGAGTGGAGCACCCTGAACAATCAAAAGAAAGTTGAACTTAGGCTTTATTCAACAGGAAAATATTATTTGAATAGTGATAGAGATGAAACAGGAGGACCGTAAGTCCTCGCTCCTCAAACTGTACACAGGTGTTCATCAATTGCCAAGAAGCTTAAAATAGTCACTTTACCTCATCTTGACATACACTTATCCGAGCATCAAATTGGTATATCTTAGAAGGGGACTCAAACATTTGGGCTCCTAGTGGACATACATCATCTGGTAAAAATTCACTGAGTAACTGCTCCTTTACAGTGCATATCTCAGCCTGCATACAACAGCCACAAATCAATACAGGTCCAAAAGTAACTCACAGAGTATAACACACACGCACACACAAAAAAAAAAAAGGAAAACAACAACAAAGCCTTTCCCAGAATGATTTGGGATCAGCGCATGAAACGGTCATATGTGTGAGTAACAAAGTGTAGAAATTTGTGAGGATGTGGTATTGAAAAATATGGATTTTAGGTTTACAATATGAATTATAAAAAGCCCAGACCAAAAAAGACGGGTCATTTTGCTTGTATGAACATACAGTTTTCATCTCTTCAAGACTACGGATAATCTCAGATGCAAAAGATTCCCGGGTTTGGTCCTCCGTGATAATAATTTCTGACAGATATCGTGAAGCAGAACTATCATCTTCCTTAGATCCAAATCCTATAGTAGCATTCTTGTTAACAGCCTGCAATTTGCTATCTCCAACCAAACACAAAAATGGATCAACCTGAAACAAAACAAATAACACCAAAAAAAAAACACCTCAATGGAAGGCATACATAAATAGGGAAAAGAAACACACTAGATAGCATCAAAAATCTAAAATATTGCCAACTGATAGATGTACCGTCTTGTTGTTTAGAGTTGCCTTGGCACAAGAGACTAGTGGATGAATATCATAAGCTTTAGCGGAAAAGATAATCATAGCCGTGGCCACCGTGAATAGTGATCTACGACGTGATGGCGGCAAAGGTCCTACAATGAGAAATGGCAAAACATAAGATTTGAATGTTTTACAGAAACAGAAATATAAGGCACTGAAAGAAACTTTCCATCAGCAAAATTAAGGCAAATCTTTGGCTCTCTCACCAATTATGCATCATAGAAGAAAGAAGAAAGGACGAACTTGGTGGCTTAATTATTCCTTTATTAGATTAGAAAAGAACTGTAAATAACTAAAGAAAACTACAAGGAATGAGGGCCCGATGTATACACACTGTTAACTGTGTTAACATTCGGGATTCTCCAACACGGTAACACTGAGTATACTGCCCTTCCCAGTGTTTATGAAAGACATCAAATTTGTGTTATTTGTAAGCAAAATTCCCCTTTCCCCGTATCCCTCATTATTCTTTAAGCCCAAATACGGTTTTGGGCATAAAACCGCCCGAGAACAAAAACGGCTCCAATTTATGGCAACCCCTACAGGTAATATTTATGGATTTTTTAACAAAATATTGAAGCCAAAAACATATGGCAAGTTTCCAAATCTGCCAAAAACGCACGCTAGCCTCATTTGGTGACGGGTGCAAAAGGGGCTTAAAGAATCACCCTAGCAGAGAACCGACCCTCATATCAATCAAAGGCACTCCAAGACTGTTTATATTGAAGTATTCAGAACAATTGGCTACATTTAAAGGTGGTCAAAATTGGCGGAAACCGAAGTATGTTATCCACGATTTTTGGCACAAAATCGCATGCAGGCAAAATGTCTCAAATCTTTGTAGGAGGTCCTATAGGTCATATTATGTGCTGTAGCAAAATACAAGAGCTAAAAAGCCATAACAGGTGTAAAAATCGGGCAAAAGTAAATGTGAGCCTTAGTGGGTAGACAAGAGACAAAGGGGCTAAAAAAGATCCCACAACGAAGAAAATCGGCCCCTCAAATTCACCAAAGACACTCCCTGGGTGTTCATGGCATTGTTTCAAAGACACTTGAGTACTTACAAAAAAAGGCCAAATTAAGCGAAATTGGACAAAATGGCTCCGAAAAAAAACGGCTCAAATTTTTTGGGCAGCCTCTAGGAGTAATGTTATGGGCATAAGCAAAATATTAGAGCGAGAAACCTGTGGTAGATTCCCAAAATCGACAAAAAAACCACACGCTAGTTGCATGAGTAACGTGTGCAAAAAGGGTTTAGAGAACTTCCCAAACACGGGAACTGACCCTCATAACAAGCAAGAGCACTCCAAGGCTGTCTATATTGAAGTTTTGAAAGCAATAGGCTACTTTACAAAAAAATTGGTCAAAATTGATGAAAAACGAAGTATATTATGCATGCTTTTTGGCACAAAATCGCATGAAGACTAAAAATGGCTCAAATTTTTGCAGCGGCTCCTATGGGTCATATTATGTGCTGTGGTAAAATGTAAGACCTAATAAGCTATCATAGGCATCCAAATAGGCAAAAAATACACGCAAAGCTCAATGGCTGGACAAGGACCATAATAGATAAAAATGACCCAAAACGGGGCGAATTGGCCCCTCAAATTCACCAAAGACACTCCCTGGACCCTGGGTATCCATGGCATTGTTTCAAAAACACTTTAGTGTGGCCAAATTAAACGAAATTGGACGAAACCGAAGGCAATAATCCACGGTTTCTGGCATAAAATGCCCCGAAACAAAAACGGCTCAAAGTTTTGAGGAAGCATCTGAGTGTAATTTTAAGGGTTATAAAAATATATTAGAGCCAGAAACCTATGGTAGATTACCAAAATTGGTAAAAAAAGCGAACGCTAGCGGCATATAGTAACGTGTCCACAAGGGTTTATAGAACTTCCCAAACACGGGAACCGACCCTAATATCAAGATTGAGCACTCCGAGGCTGTATTTGTTGAATTATTGAAAACAATTGGCTGCTTGACAAAAAATGTTAAAAATCGGCGATAACAAATTATATTATCCACGGTTTTTGGCATAAAATCGCATAAAGCCAAAAATGTAATAAATTTTAGTAGGGGCTCCTATGGGTCATATTATGTGTTGTGGTAAAATATAAGAGCTAAAAAGCTATCATAGGTGTCAAAAAAGGAAAAAAATACATGCGAACTTCAATGGCTAGACAAGAGGAATAAGAGATAAAAAAAGACCCCCCATACAGAGAATTGGCTTCTCAAATTCACCAAATACACTCCCAAGGTGTCCTTGGCATTGTTTCAAAACACTTTAGTACTTACAAAAAAGTGGCCAAATTCACCAAAATTGGACGAAATCGAAGGCTACAATCCACGGATTTTGGCGTAAAATGGCCCCGAAAACAAACGGCTCAAATTTTGAGGAAGCCTCTACGAGTAATGTTATGGGTTATAAAGAAATATTACAGCGAGAAACCTATGGTAGATTACCAAAATTGGCAAAAAATGCAAGTTAGAGGCATATAGTAACGTGTCCAGTTGTCCACAAAGGGTTTAGAGAACTTCCCAAACTGAGGAACCGACCCTCATATCAATCAAGAGCACTCCACGGCTGCCTATGTTTAGATATTGAAAACAATTGGCTACTTTAAAATAATGGAATTAACGAAAAAGAAGTATATTATCCACGGTTTTTGGCATAAAATTGCATGAAGACAAAAATGACTCAAATTTTAGTGGGGGCTCCAATGGGTCATATTATGTGTAGTGGTAAAATATAAGCTAATATGCTATCTTAGGTGTGAAAAAAGGCAAAAAATAGAAGCGAAGCTCAATGGCTGGACAAGAGAATAGGAGATAAAAAAGACCCCCCATGAGGAGAATTGGCCTCTCAAATTCACCAAAGGCACTCCCTAGGTGTCCACGGCATTGTTTCAAAAACACTTCAGTACTTGCAAAAAGTGGCCAAATTAACCAAAATTGGACGAAACTGAAGGCTATAATCCATGGTTTTTGGCATAAAATGGCTCCGAAACAAAATTGGCTCAAATTTTTGAGGAAGCCTCTAGGAGTAATGTTATGGGTTATAACAAATTATTAGAGCCAGAAACTAAGGTAGATTACCAAAATTGGCAAATAAATACCCACGGTAGTGGCATATAGTAACGTGTAAAGAAAGGGTTTAGAGAACTTCCAAAACAGGGGAACCGGCCCTCATATCAAGCAAGAGCACTCCAAGGCTGTCTATGTTGAAGTTTTCAGAAAAATTGGATACTTTAAAAAAGTGGTCAAAATTGGCTGAAACCGAAGTATGTTATCCATAGTTTTGGCACAAAATTGCATGCAGGCAAAATATCTCAAATCTTTGTAGGAGCTCCTAGAGGTCATATTATGTGATGAGGCAAAATATAAGAGCTAAAAAGCTATAATAGGTGTAAAAATGGGCCAAAAGTAAATGTGAGGCTTAATGGGTAGGCAGCAAAGGAGCTAAAAAAGACCCCCAAACGAAGAAGATCAGCCCCTCAAATTCACCAAAGACACTCCCTGGGTGTCCATGGCATTGTTTCAAAGACACTTGAGTGCTTTTTGGCCAAATTAACCAAAATTGGACGAAACCGAAGGGTATAATCCACGATTTTGGGAGTCAAAATGACTCCGGTAAAAAAACGGCTCAAATTTTTTGGGCAGCCTCTAGGAGTAATGTTATGGGCATAAGAAAGCAAGAAACCTGTGGTAGATTCCCAAAATCGACAAAAAAAACGCACGCTGGATGCATGGAGTAACGTGTGCAGAAAGGGTTTAGAGAACTTCCCAAACAGGGGAACCGACCCTCATATCAAGCAAGAGCACTCCAAGGCTGTCTATGTTGAAGTATTGAACACAATTGGCTAATTTACGAAAAATGGTCAAAGTTGACGAAAAATGAAGGATAAAAATCACGGTTTTTTGCAAAAAAAAATCGCATGAAGACAAAATTGGCTCAATTTTTGTATGGGCTCCCAGGGTCATATTATTTGTTGTGCCAAAATATAAGAGCTAAAAGTTATAATAGGTGTCAAGCATGGCACTTCCCTGTTTTTTTTTGGAGGGAATGTTGTGTTCCATATTTTTTCGCATTTCTGTTTATATGCTGTTTCTCAATTTTCATTTCTTCTCTCCACATTTTGTCGTCGTGTTTATCCTCTTTAATTTTATGTTTTGCTTTCTCTCCTTTTCAAAAAAACCTCTTATGGTAAACACAGGCCGAGATGAGAGTCGAATTAATAAGAACATATTCAACAAAATATAAAGCATGAACTATAACAATATGTACCTCCTTCTGCTAGTGAAATTCCTCTCAAAGAAAATGCAAGCTGAAAACTTCGGACTAGTGCGTCCTGGCCAGAACTCTACAAGATAAACATGGAACACAGATGTAAAGCAACGTTTACAAGGAAAGGATGTTGATGTATAAAACAAATTATAGAGTCATATAGCGAAGGTCGGGTAGCTCAAAGTGGTGCCACATAGTAACCTGGAGCTTGACATGAAATCAAATAGATATTTTAACAGTGTCCTTGTTCTATGTTCATTTCCCCTTTTTAGGTTTTATGCTAATGAGCTGAGTTGAGCCAATATAAGTTTCCAAGACACCTGCTTTAAGGTGATTGCTCCGTTTCTTGTGGGAACTCCAGATGACATGTCTGCCCAAACATAGTCTATAATACAGTTTATACATATAAAGAGGGTTGAATAAATCACCTTTGCACGAGCAAATAACAAAACCAGGCTGTATGTATGAGCTATTGCCTCATAATTTTCAGGAGTATTTTCTGGAGAGATTGACTGTGCCCAAATTGATGAGAGAAGAAGGGTAATTTGCCTGCTGCTGAGTCTGAGGGAACTTCCTTCCTGTGTTTGAGAAGTAGATATGAGCTTTGACTTGAAATGTCAGACGAGCCAGACAAAGGCAGATACGAAACTTTAAATATCGGATAGAAATGTAGAAGCCTAAATGCCACAGTGATATCACGAAATTCCAACCAAACTCGAAAATGGGCCGAATGTAAAGAAATGTGAAAAAGTAAGCACGTCAAAGACAATTGAATAGAACTAGGACCTACCACTTCCTTATTTAAGATGCTCAAAGAACTTTCCTCTGTTGGCAGAGTCAAAGGAGTCTTTATGCTATATGCTCGGCTGTAGGATGACTTCAATCTATTGAGAACTCCACTATCATTGTTTACCTCACTAAGAACATTCTCTTTGCTTCCTGATCTTTCTTTGCGTAGTTTCTCAAAGAGGGCAGCAGAAGAAGAGAAAACAGAGACAGTTCGGGAAAGAGACCTCGGTACATGAGCAGCCTTTCCCGACATAGGTAACGGTGAAATTTGACGAGGAGCAACTGAAGACGGTACAAGAACAACAGAGAAGATACGGTGAGCACCAACTCTTGTTTCATGATCTTTGTGGACCATTGCTGGGAGCAATTGGTGAAACAGGGCCTCGGGAAATGCCTAGCAGAAATGAGAACAAATCTCAGGATAGAGTTCTGCTTAGAACAGTAATTAACAAAAGAGACAGGAAAATATAAATAGTGTCTTATAATGAAAAAATAAGAAATAAGAAATAAGAAATAAATATATATAAGTATGGCCTTGCCTTGTTTCGATACGACACATTTGGTAGGGAGGCAACAATTTGTGCCGTTCGGAAGACAGCTGCAATTGTGGTCCTGGCTATTACTGTAATACTAGAAATATTTTCAAGCATGACAGCCATAATGTCAAGGATCGGACCTGCATCTCCAACCTAATCAATGGGAATAATTAAAATCTAATATCGTTTGCTAAAGATTTAAGATTATAATTGCAATGACAGGAAGGGACTATACTTTTTCTGCTAAATGTACAAGGCATTCATCCACCAATTCTTGGAACCTTCTATTGAATTTGATAATATCAGCACCAAGGTTTGAATCATCAATGGAGCAATGTATACTTTTGCGCAGATGCCTCATAATGTCACTAACTGCACCAAGTAGAGAAACAGATGGCTCAACCTCTGCCTGCTCAGCCAGAGAGGTAGTTACCTCAACAATGTCCAGCTGCATCTCAGGTTGTTTAAGTACATTCTTGTGATCCAAATGCTTCACCAATATAGACAGCAAAAAGTGTGTACTGTGCCCTGGAAAACAATTCCACCGAGGTTGATATCAGTCCATCACTCAAAAAGACTTTCCAGAGGAAAAAAAAAAACAATAAATCGTTCCACAGTGACTAAGTTTACCAAAACTTCCCATCACGGTCTGCATATCCCTCAAAACAGGACAAGCAAGCCCGTGTTTTGAAGACCAGAGATTTCCATTGTCGAAATAACGGAACAAGGATTCTAATACACGTCTAGTGGTAGTAGCCTCCTTGCCAAGCTTAGCCATATTATTCAAGCAGACCCTGGACCAAAACCCAGGGCTCTTGGCATCTTCCCTGGTAGAAAAAAGAAAGTATATATCAGTCGACAATATACATAAGTAATATCAGAAAAGAAACTGTAGGCTAATGTGCAGTTCTTACTCTGTCACGCTCAATTCTCCTTTAGTATTTACAAGGACTCTCCAAGAAGGAATCCTAGTCATAAGCTCAGGTGAAGGGGTAACATGACCCTCATCTTTACACACTTCTTGTACCCATCGACCACTTTCAGACCGTTGTTTGTCTATGTCGTTCCCTGCGTTTTGTTGAGGAGCTGTATAGTTTTCCAACACCACTGAAACAACCTGTCGGAGGAGACAAACAATGTATGAACTATTGCTGATCCAAAGTATACATATAACCCCAGAGGGATTGACTAGACAATAACCAAAGAAACAACAAACCAAAATAAGTCATCCAACGAGACAATTACTGAAGAGACTCACAAGCCCAGTGCCTCGAAGGCCCCCGCCTATGGCGAGGTAAGGGGGTCGGATGTACGCAAGCCTTACCCCTATGTTGAAAACATATAGAGGCTGCTTACGGACAACCCACTGAAACTTGCGTTCGAAATCACACTTTGTGAGTCACTTTGCTTTATTACATTATGTTCCAAAACCACATAATAGTGAGTCTTTGTCTACGGTGGACATGGAAATTGGAGATAGCTACCAGATGGTAGAAATAGGTGTCAATGTGAAATCATCAATAGTGCAGAAGGGCACAGGATGTACTGTCAAGACTCAGGTCATGAATCAATAGACACGCCCAGATACTAAGGCTATTTATGCCTAGGAATGAAGGACAATGACTTACAAATCACAATGTAGGCTTTCCTTTAAATTTTTACATCCACATTGGGAACAATGACTCAGATTTCAAATTATTGATGTCCAACTTTTTAGAACAGAAAGTACTCAACATGAATTCAAGGCGAATGGTAGAACCGTAGAAGATAAGATGAAGAACAGAAGAACTCCTATTTACTTACAGCATCAAATTCAGCCAACATATGAGAATGTTCACCCATGAACCAGACCTGAAAAAAACGTAAACAGTTAGATCCAAAAGTAGACAGTCAATGGGACCTACAGACTGCAGTTATAAAGAAAAAAATAATCAGATACCAAGCTGTCCTTACACAAATATACATAGGTTTTCTAAGCATATAAAAACATCATGACCACTCAATCACTATAGACAGAAACAGTAATAACATGACGAATCCAGTCACTTAATCACCATTGATGACAGAGTCTGCAGCCCAGCTGCACGGAGACGAAATCCCCTCTCATCTTCCCCAACTTCTTGAGCCAGCTGACACAGCTTTGGAATAAAGCCTTCCAAGTTGAATATGAAAGTACCATCTTTCTGAAAGAGAGAATGAACAGATACGAGTGAAATGACTCATGAAATCAGGCAAAGCAAATATTGATTGAGCAGATATTATAGTGAAGTTTTACGGCACCCACCTGATTATTTACAAAGACAAAAAGAGTCTGGCATCCTATAACACGCATTTCATCCTGCCCAGTTTGATCAAGCAAAATGTTCATGATGCTCAACAAACTGCTAGCGAACAATGGCCTGCAGAGTTGTCACATAATAAATGGAAATCCTGAATGAGAAAAGGCTTGTGGCTTGTGGATACAGACAAAGAAACAGATATACTCAACGTTGTGAATATGTAGCTCCACGATCAACTTGTTATGTCGCACTATGACGTAATCTAAAAGCCGTTAAAAAAATTTCCCTGAATCATAACTATCTTTTGCAACAATCTTTTCAAGTTTCCGAAGGGCATTTTATGAAAGTATAACCTAGAAAAGAGCAAGTTTTTATAATTGGTTCAACCCTTTAAGAAGTACTATAGTTACTGTCAGTCCGTCAAACAGAATAATGATATCATCATATCATAATCAGATTTTTTGAATGTCGCAGACATATTAACATAAGATCATCTCAAGCATCTATAACTACCTCAACTGCTTCTAACATCCTAGAGAGATGAACCACATATTCATTTCGGAGTTACAAAAACAAAACATAAATTGGAGAGGGCATAACTGCTTAACAACAAATCAGACATAACCGACCATGTGCGAGTTTACATTGCACAAGACGCATAACATGATAAGATAGAAGATTAGGAACTTACATTTGGTCCTTACAAGAAACCAATAATTTTCTGTAGATACACATGACAATCTTTGCGGCATGAAAGTTCTCATTCCTTAATTCCTTGTAACACCTCTGCTCAAGATTATTCGTGATCTGACATACAGAATATAACTATTAGTAAAGAGAGGCATAAAACCAAATTCAGAATGCTAGCAAAAGAACAGTAAAAATAGTAGTGAAGGGTTTCCATGATATGGAGTCCATAGCGAACCAAAAGTGCAAAGTTAACCCCATGAATAAAAGCTGCATCTATACTGGCAGTCTAACTTTTTGTAATGAGTCAGCTAGGCAGCTAGCTGAAGGAAGGTTATGTGAAGTTCAAATAAAAAATGAAAATCAAATACATAATCTACTCCACAAATACACAACAATAGTAAGATGTGTGAGCTCTCAATCAGACTTCAAGTGCATTTATATAAGGGGAAAGAGATGCAACCTTCCTCCCCTTTATTTAAAAGCTGAGTTTACCTTAGGAACACGTAACGGATTTTTGGCTGCATATTCACAGAGCTTCCCAATCTTGCGATCATTTGGTTCTTCATCCTATCAAAAGACAAAAAATTAGCATTTAACGCATACGGATGTGGTTTAGAAAGAATTTAGACGCAAAAAATGAGAGAACCCGTTAGGAAGATAACTACTTGAGCATTGGTTATTGTTTCCTACCATGAGTTCATGCCTGATAGCTGATGTGCATTAGGAAGCAAAATGTTTGAATGGCTTGTAACATGAGATGATAAGCCTTTAATGAAATGGCACACATATAAGAGAAACCTAAGATACGAGGCAAGTAGGATCATGGAAGAAAAGCAAGATGTGGTGATTGAACCAACAAGTGATGGCAACAATAGTCTGCCTTAGAGAGTAGCTTGATTTGCAACAAGTAAAGCAATGCCTATCTTCGATTGTTACCGGTAAACCATATGGAGTGAGTAAACAGCACAAGTAGATAGCAGTGTTGAAGCAACAATTCCAAAAAGAAGATTGCCATTTTCATGATACAAAACACACGAAAAGAAGAAAGAGGGGAAATGAGAGGAGAGAAGTGGAGTCTAACCTGCGTTTTTGGAAAGATATCAGCGATGAGTTTCTTGTATCTCTTGACGGGCTGCCTTGACCTCGCCCGCATAGCCGGGCAGAAGAAACACAGACTGCCGCATGCCGGCAATACTTGTCTTGAGATTACCCCAGAAATGGCACTCATTTTATTTACAATTCCAATTCAATTAATAAAACCAACAACAACAAACAACCCCTAACAAAAGGAGGTTTCTTTAATTTGTGGGAGAAAAAGGCACTCAAACAAATGTTACAATTTCGGGGGTACCTCCTCCTCCCTGAGACCAGCCTGCGGTTTAGGAAATCAATCATATCATTCTTAACATTTCAACCATAAAAGATTCAAACTTTATGAAATGGGGTTGCATAAAATGACATGATAATTCATAATCCATAATCAAATGGGTCAATACCAATTAAATGCCAACGAATGTGGTAACATGGTGATGCAAATAAAAGAGAAACGGAATATGAAAATACCTCAGGATCGGTGCCTGAGAAACCAAGATTAAAGCTGCTGCAAAAATGTTATGATGATACAAATTTATGAATTCCCTTGCATCATCATTTCTCTTTATTTTTTATTCTTTTTTTTTTCTCTTTCTGTCTCTGTTATTTTTGTCACCCCCTCCAAAAAAGAAAAGAAAAGATGTGTGCTTTTGTTGTAATGAATAATAATGAAGAGAAGAAGAGAAGGAGAAGAGGTGGTGAGAGCCGGCTAAAAAGACGAGACCCACAGGCCAATTCCCCCAACGCTCTTTCTGTCTGTCTAATCAGCATTTGACTTTCATTCTTTCCTTTTCTGTTACTTTTTACCTCTTTTGTCTTTCTATTATTGTTATGATCTGGTCCTATCAACCTTTCACTGTCAATTCTCCAAACACCTCACAAAACTCTACTTTTTTAACACATTACTCATTCTCCAATTCAAGTTTGCAAATGCAATTGTAGATTTGTTTTAACACAAGTGCGTTGTTGCTACAATTACTCACTCGTAAGTTTCCAATGCATAAATCGAGGAACAGGCAACTACTAATCAACTAAGGAATTATGTCCAAATTCAATGTGTCCCCCAGCAATATCAAATCTGATTTGAGTTTTAGAATGTGCAGCCAACTTTACACATTTTTGTAACTTGACAAAATATGCACAAAATGAGCAGCTCAAGATTCCAGAATTCAACAAGAATGTACAACAATACAATCAACCAATGTTCCTATCTGTTCACCCACTAGAATTCAGTTGTCCTTTTCTACATTACAATTCATGCCTTGACATCAAGCTTTTTAAACCTTAGAAGTGCCTCGGTGATCCTTTTCGACATGCTCAACAAGAGCTACAGGATCCCTAAACCCTCTGCTGCACTTGGGGCATACATCAACTGTTAACTTCCTAACGCCATCTCTTTTTTCATGGACTTTCTCCACATGCTCCACAAGTGCTGTGACTGATGGAAACTTGGAGTTACAGCGCGGACATGATTCCTGTTCCCCTGCTCCGGAAGCACTGCTTCTAGTGCTTTGCCCAACATGAAGGGCCTGGTTGAATTCACCACTCAGCTTTGCCATGCTAGCTTCAGCTGTAGATCGAGCAGCTGACGCAGCACTAACGAGTCTGCTCCATGCTGAAGAGGATTGGGCAGGGGCCCGACTGGGGCGTGGCACGTCTCTTTTGGTGGTGAGGAAGCTCATGAACTGAAATGCAGAGTCAGGTTTAGGAGGGCCAGGACACTTGTGATCGGGGCCAAAGCGGTGCTTTAAGCAGTGGTCAATGGTACAGTCCTTGCACTTGACAGTGTTGGAGAAGACGAGGATTTCCTTGCAGGCAACAACGGGGCACCTGCGTTTCTTGGTGGCTTTGTCGTAGTTGGAGGGATCACAGGCAGTATTAACATGGGTTTCCCAAGTGATATTGGGGTCTTGATCAGGAACAAGGCGAACACCTTTGGCACAAAGTGGACAGACGACAACAGTGACACCTTGGTGGTCAGCATGTGGACACTGGTGTTGCTTATAGCTTCGGTGTTCAAGGCAGAATACCTATTTATTTCACATAATTATTAATAATTTATTTATACAAACTACAGAAATGATGCATAGATATATGTTGATCTCAACATCAGAGGCACAATCCTTGAGCACAAACCTCCCTACTTGAGAAAGGTCATAACTTTAAGGATTTCAGATCAAATATGCAATCATCTCATAATTTAAATTGGAATTTCTAATCAAATAACTAAAAAAGATTGCAACTTTTCTATGTTAAAATTTGACAACATCATCAGATTCATAAATACAATTGCAAAAATGGGCAAATGTTGAAATACCTGACGGCAGCGGTCGCAAGTGAAGGGGAGGAAATCGATCTGCCGGCATTCATCAACCCAGCAATGTTTTCCAAGCTCTGGTATTGCCGGAGTTCCCATTCTTTTTATCTTCTCAAGGAATCGGAATGCACGATTCTAAGCACGCCGGAATTAAAAGGGGAATGGGAATCCCTCCGGCGGCTTTGGGTTTGGATGGAAACAGGATTAATGTTTGACTAACTAATAATAATATTCCTCTCTTTTTCAACCTTTTACGTTTGGACTCCCCCCAACTTTACCCACCTCCTCCTGCTCCGCTACCCCCTTTTATTTTTATTTTTATCAGATACGTAGAGTAGAAATAAAACAAAACCATATGATTCAAAAGTTTGTTTTCACTTTGTCAAAAAAAAAAAAAAAAAAAAAAAGTTTGTTTTCATGTCATGTTTGTATTTGTTTCACGATATTTGATAGTGGGTTGAGAACTTGAGATACATGTGACTATATGAGTATCGTGTTTTAGAGTCGACCTATTTTTTTCGAGAAGATTGATAGGGTGTTTTAACCAACTTAAAACAAATCGTCTATTGTATTAACCACGTTGAAGGGGGTATAGGGTGCTATTTTGTGGAGATTTCACCACTAACTCTTGCCTAGTTGGCATCATCTCTGTCATGTTATTTCCAACAATTAAGTCACCATCTTACCCAGCCACAGGCCACAGCTTCTGCTCAACAAACATCTTTCTTTTACCAATAAATAAATAAATAATGGGCATCACAACATTTGGTCTAAAACAATGGACATCATAACATATACTAGTAATCTAAAACAATGGATTCGTTTAATCTGAAACCAATGCCCGGCTAAGCATCAATCTAAAGATCGATCATCACAGGCCATCTGTACATCTCTTCCTCCGTGACTGGCAGCTTTAAGGTCACAAGTCCCGTTTCTGGGTCATACTTAAACTCCATGTCAATCCCTCCGACAATACATTTCAGTGGCCGCTGTGAACAATATGCTCCAAACATGCCGCACCCTCTGACTCTCAGCTGGACACTTGCACTTGGAGGAGCTTGCAGGTCGCTCAAGGACGACTTCCCACCATCTGTTTTCTTTCCAGTTGCTCGCACCTCACATTCCTCTACTGCTCCACCACAATTGAACATATCAAGCAGACCTATTGGAGCAAATGAGATGCTGCTTGTGATTTCCTGTACACACACATGTAGGCCATTACACACCTCACGTAAGGTTTGTGCCTATTATCCAAATTAAGCCTCAACAAATTCTTGTTTAAAACTACTTACTCTAACGGGGCAGAAATGAAAGAGTTCGTATTCCAGGACCTTCAGAGTCACGGGCAGTGATGCTCCTTTGGGTAGCCGAACCACCTTACCTGAGATGTAGGTTAACAGCTGTTAGTATTTAGCTGAATACAAATCAAGTTCCTCAGGAAATATGGAAGCAGGTTGATTTGTTAAGAGCTTGACTAATTACCTGATTGGTACATATACACAATCACTTCCTCATTCCAGTCTGTGCCAGCAACTTCGGCAATGGAATCCACGTCAGTGGCTTGGACAGAACCTGTGAGGGTCCCAGGAGATGTGTCATGGATGCGAGTCTGTTTTGAAATCCTGCACCACCCCGCACCTTGGCAGTTGAAAATACCAACCACACCAGAACATTTGTTCAGGTTCCATATTTTGAGCAGGCTGCAGTAGGGATCATCAACGTTAATCATAAGAACCACATTGTGATAGTAGCAGATATGTAAATCTTAAGCATCCGTATGCATCTCAGATGTTATCACAAGACACACCTGGTTCCATCTCTGGCTGGGTCATTGAAGAGGCAATCCCTAGTAGGTCTTCCAGGTAGGCGAGCACGGAGAACAGACCCATCAGGTAGGACCAGCTTCCTCAAAAGATCAAAGTTGTGGTGCCCCGGCTTGTCACTGGAGAACAGAATAATACTAACCTTAAACTCTTGATCTTAACTATCTATAACAGTTAAGCCCAAATCAAGACATCTCAAGCTATGCAAACGGGAAAAGAAATGGTTTTATGCATCTCCGTACCTCACATATATTGGACATCCGCCAACTGCACGAGCAGCCCCATGGTAGTCTGCAGCTGGATGCAAGCTCTGAACAAGATTTCTGATGTTAGTTTCTTATCTGTCCATCAGAGCATTATAATGAATGAATGCAGCCTCTAATAATTGCATGACGAGAAACCAGACTTACATGGAACATATCCCAATCAGGTTGCATGAACTCCCCAAGAAAGAAAGAATTATAAGCCACAGAGGATATGTGAATTGTATGTGAAGCAGGATCCCGAGGGTAGAAATCATCAGAAGCCCTCACAACAGCCGTCTGCTTGGTACTATAGATACCATCCGTATTGTGACACATGCAAGATATGCACCCATTATCAGGGAAATTGCGGGCAACTGAGGCTTCGAGAGCCTGATGATAGGCACGGGTGAGGGAAACTCTGCCACCGTGTCCAGCCCCAAGGGTCTCGATAATATTCTGCACATCGACTTTGACCCCATCCACTCCACATGAAGCAAGATAAGCATGCAGCTCATTGTAGAAATTGAAGACTTTCTTTGGATGGACTAAACCAAGACCATGGACGGAAAGACTGTCCATGACAACATCTGGTTGATTGCCCAATACGCCAGGAGACTGAACTGGGTATGCCAATGCACTACCATAATGTTCCATGCCTGCAGCTGCTGGCTTCACTCCACCCCAATAGCCAGCCAGAGCATGCCACACATAAACGTTCCTGAAAATTAACCAAAATATCATGGGAAACTGAGACCGCTTGTACTCTAAAACAGATGACTAATATTTATTTATTTATTGAGGGTCAACATGGTGCTGCATCAGTCATTAATGTTTGCGGCAAAGGATTCCCCCATACATCAGAAAGCCACAATAAATCGAGCAATGTTATCCCAGACCTATCAGACTGGACTTGTAAGTGCCCATCTAGCTAATCTGTTAGCAAACTCATTTGCCTCCCTAAAATCAGAAATGGAAACTAATACTCTCAAAAAACGACGAAACTAATACCCTAAACAGAGGACTATTAAGGACAGTGGAATTTAAATGATCACCGTTGAGATATCAGGATAAAACTACGTATTCCATATTTGAATGCCTAAAGATTATTTGTAGCATTACGTATTAAGACAATATGAAGTGAGATGTGAACTAGGTCTGCTTACACAATAACATATGACATTGACATCAATTGGTTTCAGCAGATGTAGTCAAGGCTGGGAGGCTGAGGGCTGGTGCAGGAGCCTCTTAAAGGAATTGTGTTAACATGTGAAAGGGGGAAACCAAGAAACACAGCTTTAAGTCCTAATATTACACCCTCCTTGAGGTTGTTTAGAGGTGAATTATAGTAAATGAAAGCAACAAAAGGTAACCAAGAAACAAAGCTTAAGGCCTAATATTACAGCCTCCTTGAAGTTGTTTAGAACTGAATCATTGTAAATGAAAGCAACAAAAGGTGAGAGAGTCTGGAAGGTGAAATACTTACTTAACTTTGTGGCGGTGTTTGGCATCATCTACCACAAGTTTGAGACCTGGGACCTCATTATTGTCGTCGCCATTCGTTTTGTGTTGGAACTTGTGGTTCTCTTTGATTCCAGTTAACCTGTTGGCAAATCTGCCCAAACAAAAAACACATGAATGTAAAAAAGGTAAACACATGAATGAGTTTGATTTGAATAATGTAAAGAGTTAAAAGGGTGAGAAGAGGGAGACTTACTGTGCACCCTGTTGGACGACACCGTTGTTGATCTCATTCCCAATCTGCTGCCAGCCATCATCAATGATCAAGAACCTTGGTGGAGTGGCACCCTCTGACAAGCTATGCATACATATAATTTGAATCAATCAATCAATTGTACTAATATTTAATAAAGAGTCACAAGAAATGATGGTGGATAAGAGGGATGAAATCTGAGACCTTTGGAGACCTTGTTGAACACCTTGAGCAGTGACATCAGTGTAGAAAGCATCCCAAGTGCACCACCCAAACCAATCAACAAAACTAGGCAACTGCGTCCACATTATTCATTTATATTACTGTTTTGAGCATACTGTATATAATAGAAGAAGAAAGAAGACAGGTTATTAGAGTCATTACCTTCTTCCTCTCCCTGTGGCGGAAAGATTGCATATGTTTCTCCAAAGCCCTAGGGGAGTAATTAAGATGGCAAAAATGAGGAGGCTTGAATGAGAAGCTACAAACAATTCAAAGGTGAGTTAATTACTTGACAGCCTGGTTGACAACTTGGTAGGGATTAGTGCCGGCATGAATGTAAAGAGAGTGAAGGCCATGATTGGTCCGAATGGAAGAGTCACCGCTCTCGAGGCAGATCTCAATCTGATTATTGTTTTGGTTGCCTTGAAGAACACACCGGAATTGGCCCTCCAGAACAGGAAGGAAGACGGTGTAGACAGAATCTTGCTCATTTTCAAGAATCATAAACTGAGTTTCCAAGGGAACATCTCCACCGCAGCTCCCCATCCTTTGTGTCATCCACCACAGCTTGAAACGGAAACAGCACATGAACCGCACGCCCCTGCATATTATATATTATTATTATTCATTTCTATCAAATCAATCAAATATTCATACAAATTAAGAAAGTAGTACTGACTGTAAAGTGCCGATTGGGAAGACATGAAGGCATTTGGAATCTTGAGCGGAGGCCCCGATGAATGCTCCCTCCAATGATGACGCCGGAGTCACCACGATGTTATCCGGTACACCGGTCAGAACGCTCCGTCCGTGGACAACAAGGTTTCCGTTGCTGATCGAGATCCTCGGTGTGATCGTCATCCTTTTCTTTTTTCTTTTATTAATTTATTAGTAATAAGCTGCACGAAACACAAAGGTGGCGGGATATTTTCTTCATTTGGAGACTTGTTCTTTTATACTGCCGGGATTTCTTTTTAAATTCCGACACGTGGATGGCCTAGATTTCGTAACTTACATCTTTGGGAATTTAGTTGATTAGTTAACTCAGAAATCATGTGCGTATTGCAGTCTCCAACGTTAAAACAAGAGTCACAGCACAACAAATGCAACATTCGCCGACGCATGTCTGCACCGCATAGAGTATACGTTACATTACATGTTGGAGATAGATATTTCTCCAATCAAATTGCTTATCTTTGCAGCTCAGCAACCATTCATCAGTCATCACTCATGATTTCATTACAATGCACACATTTGAGGTCATAACATAACAAAATTGACAAGAGCTTTCCTTTGTATATCAACATTTTTAATTCATTTACTTTGTTTCCTTCTCAAAACACATGCATCTCACTTGAGACTTTGCACACAACTATACAAATCATCATGTATTTACATGCAAAAATGAATCCCCAACTCTTCTTCTTAGTACACTGTTACCCAAAATCCGCATCAAACCTCTTGTTTAATTTCATTCTCATCTTCCCTCATTTGCCGACTGTAGTGACCCGTCCTTCATCAATTTCAAGCTCAGGCTGTTGAATCTTTCCCTCGAATACTGCCTCGAAGCTTTTCTCCAATCCGTTCCCGCCTTCATCATTGCAGCAAATTCCTCATAACTTATTCGTCCATCCTACACGTATGCACAACATCAAACATTATACTCTTTACTCTTTACCTACAACAACACACACCCAAAGACACACAAAAAAAAAAAAACACAAGAGAGAAAATGACGGACCTTATCTGTGTCTACATCTCGCATGATGGCATTTATCACCTCCTCGTTGTTAGTGTCAAGTTCATCCTCAAGAGCATCCCTCAACTCTTCAATCTCTATATACCCACTTCCATCCTGATCAAAGAATGAAAATGCTTGCCGCAGGTGCTCCTCGTTGTCCATCTTCTTTAGATGCACGGCAATTGCCACAAACTCCCCACAGTCTAGACACCCATCCTTATTCAGATCACCCTGTATGTATAACCACATTCACTGAGTTAGTCACCACAGAATCCCTTCATATTTCCCAAAAGTTCCACCCATATGTACATGGTTATGTTTGATGATAAGAGTAATCTCAGTACTTACAGCTTCCATTAGAATCTGAACGTCCGTTTCTGATATCTGATGACCAAGCTTATGCAACCCAACTTTGAGTTCATCAACTCCAATTTTGCCTCTTTTCCCAGTATCCATCAATTCAAATCTTTCCTTGATTCCAGCAACTTCTTCCTTGGACAAATGCTCAGCAATAACCTGTAGGACATCACACAGAGTAAAGATTTAAGGCAACGTATCATCCCATTCAACTAATGCAGAAACAACACTTGAGAGAGCAACAATGGTTTATTTAACCATATAATGGAAGCATTACCCTTAGAGCTCTTTTCTTGAGCTTGTTCATCACAGAAAATTGTCGGAGTCTAGCTTTCACTGTTTCACCCAGAGAGACATTGGGAGCCTTTTTCGAATTCTGTAGCCAAGTGTGATCTGTATGGGGAAAGAAAATAAAAAGGTTGAGGCTTTACATCCATTGATTTAATCAGACAATTTGAAACCATTTAAATGAAAAATCATCCAGAATCAGAGAATACACATTACCTAACACCTGCTGAGCAGTAAAACGGCGGGCTGGATTAGGATCAAGCATCTTTTTCACAAGATCTTTTGCATTATCAGAAACTCGTGGCCAAGGATCTCTTTTGAAATCTAAAGAAGACCTGATAATTGCCTGAGCTACTCCTTGTTCAGTTTCTGCCCAAAAAGGAGGGACACCACAGAGCAAAATGTAGAGGATGACTCCAGCGCTCCAGATATCAACTTCTGGACCATAATTTCTTTTAAGAACTTCAGGGGCCATATAGTAAGGGCTTCCAACAATCTCGTTAAATCTTTCTCCTGGAGTGAAGAATATTGAAAGCCCAAAATCAATGGCTTTCAAGGGTGCTGCTTCCTTCTTGTTTCCAAAAAGGAAGTTCTCTGGTTTGAGGTCGCGGTGCATTACTCCGTGCTTGTGGCACATCTGCATTACATACGGGGTTAGAATATAAAGGAAGATGGTGCACAGAGTGAGTAGTACAAGTCACATTGGTTTTATTGTTTGGGTAAAATCTCCATTAAAATTGAACTGGATTGAAAGGAGTGTAATTGAGTACAACATTCAGTTGATGTAATAACTGGCGCAACTTTGAAACATGTGAACATGGCCTAAATTCAACCATTCATGTTCACTTTCTTTCCTTATCTTTGCCTTAACCAAAGATGGCCTAAGTTGATCTAGAGGCAGAGTTAATTAACATGGATGCTTATTATGTTATGACACCAAATAAAAACACCAAATGTCTGATCATAGGTTTTAGTTTAAAGTCAAATGAAAGCAAGACAAAGTTTAATATGAAATAATAATAAGAAAGAGGAGAAGAGATAGAAACCTGAACAACTTCAACAATGGTACGCATGACTGTTGCGGCGGCCCTCTCGGTGTAATGACCTCTAGCAACAATCCGATCAAACAGCTCACCGCCCTCACAGAGCTCCATGACCAAATGAACAGCGTAATCATCCTCAAAAGTGTCTTTAAGGGTGACGATGTTAGGGTGGTCGGGCATATGCCTCATGATGTCAACCTCCCTCCTGACATCATCAATGTCGACACCGGTCTTGAGCTTATTCTTTGATATCTTCTTACAAGCAAACACCTCACCACTGGTCTTATCAGTACACAAGTATGTCACCCCGAATTCACCACGACCAAGCTCCCCTCCAAGTTCATACCTTTCCTCAATATCATGCCCTGTCGGCTCCTTTAAAACCACCAATTTATTATTAAAATCTCCTTGGAATGGATTTCTCTTCTTCTTCCCTCTCTTCTTCTTCTCAATATCACCCCCATTTGGCGTTACACAGCAATTCCCCATTTTCAACTATTTCTTTATCAAACCACCAAATATATATATATATATATATATATATGATCAAACCAAAAGCTGCGAAATTCTGTATGTGCAATCCCGATCAGAAAAGTCAGCTTCTGATGATCCTCCTGAAAAAGATGATAAAATTGATATAACAAAGGGATCTGAAAAGAAATTGTTTAGCCAGGAATTAAATATTGACAAGAACAAGTATAGACAAGGTTTGAATATTCAAGATGTGGGGTTTCTACTTTCTAGAAGGAACAAAGTCAGAAATGTGAGATTAAAAGGAAGCCGAGATTCTGGGGATTTTATATAAGAGAAGAGAAGAGGACAACCCCCTTAGAACCAAGGAAGGAAGGAAGGTGGTTGTCAGATGGAAAAAGATGAATTATGTGTGTTTAAAATGTTTAATAACTCCTTTTTGGTCAACATTGTCATCTACAAACTGTGAACTCGTCTCCAACTACTGTACTTAATTCATTGCATTCTCTTTTTCTTTATATACAATCCGTGTTGACTCTCATTAAATCATTTATGCAATTGTTCTAACACAAATTAATCCTAGGCTCACTGACGGTGAGAATGATTTACTGTGAAACCATGAAACAATTGAGTTAGGCTGGAAATGGTCAAGCCGTCTCATCAAATGGTCAGCTGCCATTATTGTCCATTAGTATTAACCACAATGATGATTCGGTCAACTAACCCAATTTGGAGCACACAAGCTTCGGAACCTTCCTCCAAATATACACCCAAATTTATCACTTGGCTACCCAGTTCATCAATCTCAAATAAGTATTCAGTAGCATCATATCCTTGAACTCTTCCATCAAAGACTCGCCCATGTGACCATCCAACTAGTTGCCGATTCTTAGTAATCAGTCTATTGGATCCCACTGGAGTAAACTTACAAATAAAAACATCAAACAGATTGAACATTGTGTGTGGTGCTTTCAGCAATTATAACAGAGACTTCAATCTCTAACACCAGCTTTTCTTATTCCCGATTAATTCCGAATCAATAACTATATTACAATAAGTCTTCAGTATTGCGGTTTTACAAATATGGAAAATTGTACATATACACAGGGCCTAAAAGACCACAACTGTACCCATGTAATATGCATTCCTATACGATGCTTTTTCCCCCTATCGTACTCTTTGAATTACCCACCAATATTTCCGTATAATGAAGCTCTTGATGCCCTCAACAATTCTCATTCCTCAGTTCTCAAAAAAAATTGTGTAATGTAAACGACAACTTTGATGTTACAGATCATCATCTTCATTTGTGAGAAAATGTGCATTACCATTAGCGCCAAGGTCAAGCCGTGCCAAAATGAAGCTACTTTCACCTGCCTTTCTTAGCCATTTTTGGGTTCTTGCACATTCTGATGCTTGATGGAGTTACCTCTACAAGCTCATCCTCTTGAATGTACTCAATGCAGTCATCAAGACTGTAATCAAGAGGTGTGTCTAGAACAACTGCACATACAAATAGCCACCATACAAACAGTTAGATGATCCTCATATCTAACTGACGTAACAAAGCCACTAACTAGTTAGATATCCATCAATGCACCAAATAAGAGACAAGACTATTACAAGTACACTATCAATCTATTGGACAGTGGTGGACTAAGATCCAGTTCATGTACAAAGTCCAAAAAATATTTCAGCGGACATTGAAAGTGTAAAATTATATAACATAGGGCAGGCACATGCACGGAGAAATTAAAAACGCCAACGTGATTCGAATCTTCCACCACTTCCCAAAAATAACATAGTACACTTAACATGGCCTACCGCTTCACCAAAACACACAGGAAAAGCCAGAGAACAAGAAAAAGCCCGTCCCTTTACCTGTCTGTTCTTTGTTTGAACGGACGTTCGTTGCAGCCTTCTTCTTGCACACATTCAAAGATAGGTCCCCAGGCCTCTGGTGAATGCCAATGATCTGGCCTTTGTAAATTTCCGCTCCAGGTGCAACAAACATTTTGCCTCTCTCTTGTGAACTAGCAAGGGCATAAGATGTAGAAGTACCGCCTTCAAAAGCAACCTGACTCATTTAACATTATTCAAAGTTTATCAAACTCGATAATAGTGGAAACAGAACCATGCAGTTCAATGGTCATTTTGAAGATAACTAAACATCATCCTCACAGCATAACTTACCAGTGAACCCTGATCACGCGTATTGATGTCACCAGCCCAGGGTCCATAACTATCAAATATTGTATTCAAGATTGCTGTGCCTCGTGAAGCAGTTAAAATCGCATTCCTCAGACCCAGAAGGCCACGGGTGGGCATTTTATAATTCAGGACTGTTGTTCCTTCAGATCTGGGGCAATTTGAAGTGGATGGTCAATATCAGTGAACAAACTATTGAAGAGGCCTGACAGAAACACGAACAAACAAACAAGCTAGAAATAATAGCTTCAAACACTATTATTCAGCTCAGGACGGAGAGAAATTTCCACCACCATATATGCTTGTGAAAAACACCAAGTAGTTTGATATGACCAACAATGCACAATTTTAGATTCAATACTGTTGTTCCCTTTAATGTTAATTTCAAATTTAAGCAAGTAAAGAATTTGTAAGCATACTACTCCGTATATAGATGTTTATCATGGAAGGTTGTATAAAAAGCGTGATAAGATCACATCAGCAAGCAAGAAGCAGGAACTTTGACATCAAAACAATTGATACAGGATCCACATACCCAACGTTCTCCATGTTAAACATCTGTCCACGTCTTTTGCCAAGAAGTTCAACAACAGGGCCCATGTGCTCTTCTGGCACCTCCACTGTGGCAACCTGCAACAGACCAACTGTGAATAACCATAGCGATAAAACAAGTCATATGGTAGAAAAGATTAAGGTCCACTGACACGATTCTGCTGAGCATATCAGCCATTAGAAACTTTTCTCTTTGCAAATATATGCTATCTTAGTCTGTATAAGGTCTGAATGACATGATCGCATTCACACAAGAACTAAAAGCAGAGCCAGTGACTTTGTTCAGAACAAGATGTAACTTTCAAATTTATCATTATGAGTTATGAACCTCTGCTTTTCTTCCTAAAGGTGATTAAAAAACCAGAACAGGTTATGAGTATGACATAACACAGTACAGAAATGTGGAGCACAGCTACCCAGCAGCTGCCTAGGAATAGTAAAAAGCAGGCACATGCTATTATGTAAGCTGTCCAGATATTGATCCCATTCTTTCTAGTAAACCCTTGACTTTTGTAAGTCAAACCTCATTCTTCACAAAGTTACCCCCAGCCATATGAGCAACATTCTTCTATTTTATTTTTTTGAAGGCAATGAGCAACATTCTTCATATGAGGAAACCTAGAATTTCATAGGGCGAAAGAGATGAAACCTACAAGAGAAAAAGTGCTTGATAATTACCTCAAAAGGTTCATATAATTTGTCATCCACCCTTTTGCTGATAACTTTGGGGGGGCCAACCATAAACTCATAACCTTCCCTTCTCCTATAACACAGTACAATCCATGTTAAGTAAGACGGTTAATTAATGAAATGAAATTCAAGAAGTATAACATTTCTTACATGTTCTCTATCAATATAGTAATGTGCAAAGTTCCTCGTCCACTAACAATGAAAGTATCTGAAGTTTCCCCATCCTCAACTTTCATTGCCAAGTTTCTCTCAAGCTCGCGATAGAGCCTGTCTCTAAGGTTTCTACTGGTCACATATTTTCCCTGGGAAGATACATCACTACATCAATAAATATAGGACATAGCTACGAAGCTTTCTCATCAACGAAGACGAGGATGAGGTGACTAAAACCAATCAACTAGGTTGAGCAACAACAACTCAACTATAAAGATCCAACAAGCCTGCCCACAATAAGGGAATATACATAGTCTGATCATAGGAGGTGGTTTCCATTTGACCCTTAGTTCAAATAAACAGCAATGAATTGAAAAGAAGTATGTAATATTGTCGGATACTGGGTTATAATTGACATAAAGTGGCACAAAATTTGTAGATAATATGATATTATCCTGGTGTACAAAATCAAAAAGCTGAGGATCACATGTCAAAGAAGTAAATAAATCCAAAAAAAAAAATCATGATATATACCTCACGCCCAACAAATGGAGAAGTGTTAATTGAGAACGACATTTTTACAGTTGGCTCCTCCACTTTAATTGCAGGTAAAGGTTTTCCAAGAGCTTTATCAGCAATTGTCTCTCCAATCTATAACGGTAAAACAACAGACAGTTAACTCAAATATACACAGAACTTAGAGAGAATAAATTCAGCTTAAGCAATAGTCATTGTAAAGAGAGAAGGGAGTAATAGTATTGACACCTGAATATCCCCGA
Source organism: Spergularia bocconei (assembly GCA_963457585.1). Lineage (NCBI taxonomy): Eukaryota > Viridiplantae > Streptophyta > Magnoliopsida > Caryophyllales > Caryophyllaceae > Spergularia > Spergularia bocconei. The sequence goes on along the minus strand of OY734946.1, from coordinate 46,186 downwards.
TGCCACAAACAGCACAGATATCTCCTGCTTCTACAGAATCCACAGGAGACCTGTGGAACTTCTCGTACACAAAAAGCTCACCTATTCTCCCGTATCTGCATGCATCTTCAGATGTGCATACCTTAAAGAGAAAATCATTTCTTTTCAGGTTATCCTTCCAAGAGATAAATTACAGAAACTATGGGGAAAAGTGAAGGCCAGGTTACAGACCTATCGAGCGTCTAGTGAATGAACAAAGGTGGAAAGACAGTACAATAGGGGGGTATGATGAGCTATTAAAGCAGAGTCAAACCAGAAGCAAGGCCATACGTATCAATCCCATATACTCCTAAGCCGAAAACAAAAAGTTTGATTGAATTTATTTGGCCAAAGTTGTTGAAAGTCATCACTCCGTTGTTGAGAAGATACCATCAATCACTCAGCAAACAGTTCATAAATGGGCAACTTAAAAAAGAAAAAAAGAAAAAAAAATCATACTCTACTTCCTGAAAAAGCGAAATTAATCAACAGAAACCACAACTTCATAACGGTCTGCCTAGTGGTTTAATTTGTGTAGCATGAGTAATCATATAAAGAATGTTTGCGCACCGACTTCATGAGGCAGGATATATAGGTAAAGGAGGATGTTGATGAGACATCGCATCAACCATGGTGAGCACATATGCGCCTAGAGGAAACTACCTCTCCCTTAAAAATTTACATAAGAAAGGAATTATTCTTCTTTTGGTTTTGCAAGCTAAAAAGATACTAAATGCTGGTAAAGCTTACCTTGACATCCATTCCCCTATTAAGAACACCCGCATGCAGCCGCCCAATAGCTATTCTTCCTTTGTGTTCATCGTACTCTATGTTGGTAACCTACATAGGTAATTAAAGCTTAAAAAGAGTCGCATTGTTGCTGAAGTAGAGACAGCGCACACCAGATGATTCTAACCAACCATTAACGATCAATTTAAAAAAGGAATGACTGACCAGCATTTGCAGAGCACCCTCTTCAATGCGAGGTCCTGGGATGCATCTAACTATGGTCTCGAAAAGAGGACCAAGATCATCTGCCAGGTTGTCAGGAGAAAGTCCAGCCTTGCCGTTGATGCCACTTGCGTAAATGACTTGGAAATCACACTTGAGACAAAACAAAGGCATTGAATTATAGGATTTAGGTAGGAGAAGAGTTGAATGAAATGGACAGGATTTGGAATTATACCTGCTCGTCGTTGGCATTGAGTTCAATGAAGAGTTCGAAAGTGGAGTTGATAACGAAATCAGGGCGAGCAGAAGGTCTGTCAATCTTGTTAACAACGACGACAACAGCAAGGCCAAACTCGAGGGCCTTCTTGAGAACGAAACGTGTTTGTGGCATAGGACCCTCGACAGAGTCGACAACAAGAAGAACGCCTTCGACCATATTGAGAATGCGCTCGACTTCACCGCCAAAGTCGGAGTGACCAGGAGTGTCAATAATGTTAACTTTGGTGTCCTTGTAAGTGATGGATGTGTTTTTACTCAGAATAGTAATTCCTCTCTCTCGCTCAAGATCATTAGAGTCCATTATCCTCTCTTGGACGAATTGGTTGTCGCGAAACACCTTAAATTAATAATTAATTAATTAACTACTTGATTGATTAATTAGGATAATAAAGCAGATAAATAACAAGTACCTTGGCTTGCTTGAGCATGGCATCAACCAGAGTAGTCTTGCCGTGGTCAACATGGGCCACTATTGCTATGTTCCTCACATCATTTCTCCTCAATATTTGACTCTTTTTCTCTGCTTATTAACAACTTTTCAACTTAGAATCGTAACAGATTAACTGAAATTAACATTTCTTTAATTAATTGAATGAAATCAATAAGAAAATACCAGAAGGAGGAGTAGCGGCGGTGGCGCCCGGAAGAGAGCAGTGAGTCCTGGAAGAGCGGCGGAGAAGGTGACACGTGTTGGCGGAAGGTGAAGAAGAAGAATGAGAAAGGGGGTTATGGAAATGGAATGAAGAGGCGAATGAACAAGGAAGCTTCACAGAAGAGTTGATAGGATTTCTGGCAAGGCAGAACCCAACACCAGGGCTGCTACTGCAGATGCTCATGGCACTCTCCATCCTCTCTCTCTTTCGCTTCTGGGCTCGCGCAAAAGGAGGAGGAAAGGGAGAAAGTGTGGAAGAGTGACAAATACTCTACTGCCTTTTTTTGGTATTTAAATCCCCAAATCAGTGGTTGTTTGCGTTTTTCGCATTATCCTTGTTTGGGTGGCCGCTGTCTCTCCGCCTCGACCTCTTTATTACTGGACTAGGACTACCACTATTACTTCCACGCCTTTCTCTCCTCCAATGTCTATATTGTCCTCCAGCGTCCTTGTCACATCTTTCTCGACCAACTTTGACCCAACCATATATCCCCACTCCTAAAAGTTTATTACTCCCTCGATTTCATTCATTTCTTTACGTCGGGGAAGAAGACCCAAATTCACTTGGACGAGGGTGATTAGGAGTGACATGGGTGTCATATGAATTTGAATAAATCATGATTTTGGATAAAGTCATATTGATTATTCATATAAATGGTTAATATAGAGGAAAAAATTAGACTTTTCGTGGTATTTGTTTGTTTTTCAAATGATTTAACTATTTTGTTAGGTTTTCAAAGCTATTGATGAAAATATTGTAAATACGTTTTGAATTTGTTTGCGACAATCTGCTTTTATGGTTTGAACATGACGGTTACAGATGACGACCATGTTAGCCGATCGACTTTTCTTCCCATGCCCGAGATGGCCTAAACATTTTGGAACTAACCTTAGTTGTTATTGACTTATTCTTGTAATGTTGTTCTATAATCACACGATTTATATGTGTTGTCCTTTTGATTTTTTTTTTTTAAAATTATGTTTGTGAATTTTTGGTATTGTTAAATAAGTTATTACTCGTATTGTACTCGTAAAAGGAAAAATGATGTTAGTACTTGCACAAAATAAGGTAGACCAAAAAGCACTGAACGACTTTCAAAGATTTAAAAAAACGAATGGGTTGGAAAGAACAATGGTTAATGATGGGATGCACGTCATCACTTAGCTTTGGATTAGAACCATCACGGACGATTCTATGGGTGTATGGAGTAATGAACAATGTTAAAAAATTGAACCACAAGAAATTTAGCAAGAATGGTGGCCATCCTGCATGGTGGTTCTATCAACGGTACCAAATGTTATTTATTTATCGGATCTTGACACGTATTCAGAACTGTATTTAAAAGATCTATTAAAAAATTTATGTGGAAACTCTATTTTGAAAAATCGTTCAAAAGCACTACACTTTATGTCAAAACTCAAAAAGACGAATTTTGGCACGTATTCAAAAAGTTCGAAAATTGAAAACCAAAAATTATCACCTCCCTCCAAAATAAGAAGGAAAAAGTAGCGTGTTGATTTGTTGAGTTGAAATTAAAAATGGAAGACGATGATTTAGTGGTCGATGGAGTGATGAGCAAGCTGTTGAGTAGTCGACCTAAGAAGCTGGAGGTCGCCATTGTTGGACTCAGCACCCAAGCTCCCACGCTATTTCTCAATGGTACCTTCTATCTTTTTCTCTCTCCAATTCAATTGTTTGTTTGTTTGTTAATTAATTAATTAATTAATTGCAGGCGAGCTGCGGTTTCTTCTCAAGTACGCGACTGATGCTGCTGCTCATTCTCGGCCGTTGGACCAACTCCTCATCCCTCTCACCGAACACGTATCGTTTCTTCTTCTTCTTCTTCTTCATTTTAATTTCATCATCGCTTTTACTTGTATATCATGATTCCGTACGGACAAGTTGATGATTTAATATGAATGCTCACTTTGTTTATCATGTTTTTTTTTGGTAATTATTGTTCATCATGTTGATGCGTACAATTCAAACCTTCAACTCATATTAGATTATTAGATTCATGACGATTGCTTCTGTTTGAGTTTTATCAACTTTAATTTCTAGGTCTAGCCGTCTAGGATTCATTTTTCATCTTCGGAACCTTGCGAATTAGAAAGAATGGATGGACAGAATTAGAAAGACTGATTAATGTGTTGTTGTTGTTGTTGTTGTTGTTGTTGTTGTTGTTGTTGTTGTTGTTGTCTCATTTCCATTACTTCCGTGAATGCAGTCATTGAGATCTGCGGCCTCTGAGCACACTAATCAAGTGTTGATACTTGTTAACTGGCTCTTCCAGCATCATGCTCTCTTTACGCCTCTTTCAAATGACCTTGCCTCTATTATATCTACAACAAAAGATTGTTACATCGCACTTGGCTGGTGCAGGCTTGTGTCTTCTCTTCTCACGTTTCCAACTACAATGACCAACTTTTTGACTAATGGTAATGCCTATGTCAACTTTTCGATATTTGTCTACACTGACATGATGAGTGATGCTTCTTGTATCAATTGACGGCTTATCTCTACACTACTAAATTTCTCATCCTTTCTCTCTACTGTCTCACTTAGTAAGCTTTCTCTTGCTCATCCCAGGTCTAAGAGACAACTATAAAGCTTTGGTGAAGATCCTCTCATCATGTATTCCACGTCTTTGTGTGATTGTAGATGCCGGAAGGTGTGTGTTTCTGCTTTTTCATCCTTGTTCCAATTTGTTTTGTTGACCTGCTTGTACTTGGGGAACTTCTTTTATAACATTGATAATAACCTTCACCGCATTTTGTGTTCCTTAGCTGGTTCTTGTCCCGTCAGTCACTTTCCATATCTCAGTAGAGTGTCTTTATCCCAATACATTTAGCAGACTAATATATTAGATCTTTAGTGTGCTGCAGCATGAGGGCCAACGCCCAACTCGTTTGGCAGCAGCAGCTGCAGATTGCATTTTAGTTCTCACTGAAGCATTGACCCGAAAATCATTGAGTTCTGGTGCAACAACTGAGCCACTGAGCATTTCCAAAGAGAAGCAGGTGGACCAAAATAATTTCTCTTCTGCAGTCTCTCACATCGATGGACAACAGTTGCTTTGGCAGAATTTGGATCGACTCATTATTCTTGTTCAGAAACTCCATTCTGTACGTTCAGTCGTTCACTGTTCATATCATCTTGCCAATTGTTAAAGCTTTCTCAGAGTCTTCCGTTGAGACTTGTCCCAGCATGAAGTGATTAATTTAGGTGTTGCTTGGTTGCCACCTATGCTACTAGGATGTCATCAATTGTCTAATTGTTTGCCACCAGTCTTAGCCCACAAGGAGGCAACACACAAGTAAACAATCCAAACACAAACGAATCAAGAGGGTGACAAGCTCCTTAAAAAGGCGGGAATTCATTTTCTACCAAAGGCACCAATGAATTGCCATAAAAGCACACTTCCGTAGAATCCTATAAATTTTATGTTTTTATGTCCTAGTTTGGTATTAGTAAAACAAATGCAGTGTCTAGGATATCTTTTCATTCACTTCAATGAATTGTTGTCTAATCTACTTTTCCGAGTTGTTGAACTGCGATAGTTCTGATGTAGCTATGCTCTTAATGTTTAGTGGAGCAAAGGTGATTGGGATTTACATGCAAAAGGGTTAGACAAAGTTCTTAAATGGCTATGTAAGATAAAGAGCAAGGACGCGAAAGATGGAAAAGGTCTGTTATGTTGCATAAACTACAGTATCTTGTTTTCCGTGTTTCTTAACTCGTGCTTCTATAATCTCCTTTCCCTTTCTAAAGCTCTTGTGCATTATATATGTGAACAGGACAACTATCCTCTTTCTGGAATCATTATAGTAAGCTGTGTCTTCTAGAAGATTCCGAGATCTATCAGCGTTGTGATGAGTTAGTCAAAATGTATTTGTCTAGAATCGAGGTTTGCTTATGTTGCCTTCTTTTTGCCCCAGCTTAAAGTTGATAGTAGTCTAATTCTTGAACTCTTTTGAACAGAATATCTACTGGTCATGCCTTTTAGCCTGTCAATAACATTAACACATAGGCTACTTAATTTATTGGCTGTGCCCTCGTTAAGTGAAACTTATGTGATTACTTGTTGGTTTGTTTGGTTCATATATAAATAAACGAAAACTTTATCTTGTGATTAGAACTACCGAGGCAAGGGAAGTGGACCTCTAATTTTTGTATACATAAAGATGGGTGTAATTTCAGCCATGATATCTTTGCTGTAGATAATCGTTGGCCTGTTTTATAATCGTTGTGCAAGCATTTCAGGTTTCTTAGGGTTATGGAACTTTCCCAAGAACGAGCTACAAAATTTGGCCTTTTAGGATTTATGTATGGTTTCTTTAATGAGGTTTTGATTACGATAATGATTGAACTTCTTCCTCATGTCTCTTAATTTCGGTGGAAGATAAGGCATCGTCTGTGTTTCCTTTTTCCTTCTGCCCTCTGGTTTTGTTTTGGCTTACAACAACAACAACATCCTTACTCCAGCGCCTTAAAGGCTCCCACCATAAGGCGAGGTAAGGGGGGGGGGGTCGGATGCACGCGCGCCTTACCCCTATTGAAACATAGAGAGCCTGCACACGGATGATCCAAAATGAAAATTGCTACGAAAAATGCACCAACTAACTACTTTATGAGCCATTTTGCTTTATTCCATTATATCCCAAAGCCAAAGAATAATTAGTCTTTGGTTCCATTGGAAATGGAATCCCTCTGGTTTTGTTTTGGCTTACAAGTCCAATACTTATGAAGGGGGCTGGGTTCAGAAGCCGAATCTATACACGTTTCTCTGCTCATCCTACTAAAATAAGTACTTTTGACTATAAAATCTTCTTCTTCTATGCATTGTTCTCTCGTTGTCATCCTCCCATACTCTCTCCTGTGACTGCTATTAACAGTTTTTCTTTGATTCTTCTCTCTTTGAGCTGTATAGAGTATACTTCTAGTGCTAATCTAACATTTTGGTCTTAAGGCTTGACGGAATACTTTCTGTTGTATTATTGTCTGTGCACATAATTTCTACATGCTCACTTGTACCCAAACCATAATTTTACCTTGTTACCTTTTTGTGAGGCTTTCACCTAAGAAAGATACAAGGCGTATACTATAAGCTAATATGCATGAAGATATAAGTTTTCTGAGTCATGTTTTAACTTGCCTTGGTAATGCTTTTGTTATTTCTATGTGTGGGGCTATGTAAGCCAGTCCATCCTAATTCATGAAATTTACTCACAGAAAAGCATGGAGTGCCATCTGGACAACAGAGAGAGTTGTGTGGAGACCAGCAAATTCATCATGAACTGTCTTGCCCTTCTATTGGGTCGTTTGACCCAGGAAAAGCTGGAAAGTACAATATCTGTATTCGGCTTACAAATCTCCCATGCTCTTATATCACAGGTAGTGACATAGTGTAGTTTGTATGACCATCTACTATGTATTTGGCTTCTTCTCTGGTTATTGGTTCTAGTACATGTTTGATACTATGTTCTTAGGTTTTTTTCCTTGTAGTATAGATGATAGAGGATGTCGAATCTAGAAGAAATAATGAATGGCTTCCCCTTGTTGCGAATTTCTATCAGAGGGAAGATTATATGCGATTCAACCCATTGAAGAGTTGGAGACACACTTTGGGTTTGGTTCATCATTTTGAACCATGTCTGATAGATTGGGAGGGTGGGGCATAGAATGGAGGTCTGTGTGTGTATGTGTGTGTCTGTGTCTATGTGTGTCTGTGTGGCAGTGATGGTTGTATAGTTAGTGTCCAGGGATCTTTCTGAAGCAACATTTGTTGTTGCATTATTTCGGGATAACTCGTGACAATTCTTTAGGACATCATGTTTTTCATGGTTTCTGCCATTCTTTTGTTTGTTTTGGCTTGAGAGTGAGATACCTCCTTTAAATTAATGTAAATATGTTTGTCAAATTTCTATTCTTTTCATAAGTTTTTGGCAGTAGTATCTCTAACTGGTATTTTCAGAAAAGTGATTTCACATAAGTATATTCTCTTGAAGCTTCACTGTGAAGATGAAGATGTGGCAGATATGGCAGTTTCTTTGTTCAGATCTGTTATCTTAGAGCTTGCTCAAAGTAGCTTCACTGATCCAATCAAGTGTGAAGCATTCTTACCCCCTTTACTTGGCCTTTTGGACAAGCATTCTGTCATTCCCAGAGCCATTGCAATTCTGATAGCTGAAGGTTGCTCAATGTATGGCCTTCTATTATTTAACTTCTTTATCCCGCTCTGTGATCTTATTATTGAATTCTATCCATCACTCCTCTCTGTATAATGATATTGACTCGTAATGATGGATTACCAGAGAATCAGATCATCGGGGCCTTAAGGAAGTTCTCAAGCGCTTTGCTTCTGAAAGTGTAGCACAGAGGAGAAATGCTGCTGTCGTTATCTCAGAATTCGTCTCTAAAACATTTGTACACGAGAATCTTCCTTGTGTTATTCATTTACATCAGGTAAGTTTGTTCATTGAATACAATGTTTATCCTTCTGCTCCTTTTCTATTTATAAAAGTATTTGAGTGACGTTGAATATATCAGCAAGGTACTCTTTTCTTTTTTGAGTGAACTGCTGAATTGGCAATTTGGCATTGCTTCAGGCAAGTTAAGATAACGGCTTAACATGCTGATATCGTGAATATTATGATTTCGAACATTGGGGGGCCTCAATGTTATCATCTGGGTGGCAATTATTCTACTTGTTGATTTGTTGAACTTGCTGACCACTAAATTACTTTAGGTTGCAGTGGAAGTAACAATCAGAGTCGCTTGTGTCTCGGTCTTGCATTTCGCGGTGAATCGTTTGCGGACAGCCATTGCTCCTTATGCACAAGATGTTCTCAGAGTTTCATTTAGATCTATTCAAAATGAATATGAGCCGGTAATGGGATTCATCCAACTTGTTTAAGATAGTACTAGTAGTTATGGTTTATAAGACTGCTTTGTTGCATCTTGATCAGAGTTTCTTTGTTGATCTGTTTTTAGGAAAGATATAGAGGTGCTAAGTTGATGGAATCTCTGATGGCCAGCAAGGATGAGATGATGCAGAGCATTTCAGGAATGCTGCTGGAGGCAAGATCCATTGTGTTAAATGTCATTACTTCTGAGGCATCACCCCGGTTAAGACAAGTGTGTCAAAAAGTGCTTGAAAGCTTGCCTTCTCAGCAGGAGTGAGTCTTTTTTGGAATGGTATGTGAATATTATGATAACCTAGTTGTAAAGAAGCAGAGGGTGGTAGGACTAGACACATAATTAAGCTAAGTGTGTAGATGAAACCACGGTCTGTGCCGGTTTGTTATGGCTAAGTAGTAACTAGTGCTCTGGAATGGTCGAAGAATACAGAGTCTAGGAATGTGGTGTGATAATGACGGGTAAGAAATAGGCAAAAGTATTACCTGATCAAAGAGTAAAGCCAATTCATACTCCAGTTGGTATAAGCCAATTTATACACAAGTAGCAGACAAGTAATGGTGTAGCACAACTTCCCAGCTGTGAAATTGATTTGGAAAATGTAATCATATCTGGCCCTTGATATCGGAGACGGGGTTGGTTTTGAAGAGTTCGTTGCAATATATATCTGTTGTTATTGTTATCACTCTGAGTTTGAAATGTGACTACTAGTGAGGGCGAAGTCAGAATAATAATTAAAGATTGAGACAGTATTCCATAAAAGATTTAAAGGAGGGAAGAGAGTGGCAGTGCGTTGTTATTAGAGAGAGTTGGCCTATTCCTATTCCTGAATCCTGAGTAAACACAAGAAAAGAGGGATCCTAAAATCAAAAGTAAACACATAATAATAAGATCAAAAGGAGTGGGTATGCTAATTACAACAACAACGATTCTAGTTGTTGTTGGCGGAGGGAGGAGTCTAGCATTATTATCATCATCACCATCATCATCACATTCAACATCCTTAAAAAGAGAAGATGCTTCAATTGTTTTTCGCGGTGGCGTTTTCGGCAGTGCCTCTGACGCTATATATTCCGCCGATCCGGAGCCTGAATCTGTTCGTGGAGACGGTGGAAGACGCAGCCAGACAGACGGCCACATACTCAGTAAGAGCATACCCACGCCTCCAACGCGCCTTTGCTCGTCTCCTTGCTCAGTTCCTCCGCCGTCTCCGCTTCTTCTAAACTGCTTCTAAATTTCAATCAAATTGTACATACACAAATATCCAATATCAACTGTGTTTATTCCATTCTGACGGCGGCAACACCAAAAGGGTTTCATTCATTCAGTTCTGACTTTGTGAGTCTAAATTTCTGTCTCATTATCCCATTACCACAAAGATGGGTTGGGAGTTGGGACAGCTACGGTGGAGCGTGGAGGGTATGCTTGTTGGGTTCATGCGTCATCATCAAGGGTCTTGTAATTCCATGATTGTCATTAAGGTTAATTTTGGAATTTTAAGGTCATCATCATCCTTAGATGGACCATGGTACTATTTTTGGAGTGAAGATTTTGATGGAAGATATCACTAATGTCAACATGATTGTACTTGAACTTGGAATTTCCATTATAACTATGTTACATGATTGCTAATATACACCAGAATTTTCAATTTCAACTTGTATTTTGTACAATTACGATTCATTTTATGTGCAAGATAGTTTGTATCTATTTTTTTTTTTGAGTTTAATATACACTGATATTACTTTGTCTAACGTACATAGATAGAAATGAAATACGGAGTAAGTTTTCAAAAAGAAACTCGTACTAAGATCAAGTATCGGAATTACAAGTTGTAACAAGATTGTTTATAGGGATGACATTCAATAGTAATAGAAAATAGGGAATGAAAATGGAAAACCCCCTTGCATTTCCACAAACATAAAAACCCTAATTATTGGTGGTTGAATAGAAAAGATGGAAGAGGAGAGGGCAAAGAGTGCGGTGGCGTGGAGGTGGGTGATAGAAGCCCTTGCAAGCTCCGACCTCGTCGATCTCCCTCTTCTTTATGGTATCATTCTCTCTCTCCCCCCCTTGTTTGTTTTTCTTTTTTTTAATAATTCTGGAAAAATCATCAAATTAAAATTGAAATGTGAATGATAATAATAGCAATAAGCAAGGCTGGGTAATGATAATTGATAGGTGTGTTGGTAATTTTGTAAAATGACAGAGTTGTTGAGTGGTGAGCATTTGGGTGGTGAATATTTGGGGACAGCAGCAATGGAAGCCACTGCACTCAGATGTTTGGAGGCTCTCTCTGAATATGTTCAACAACAAGAACAAGAACAAGAAGAAGAAGACGAGCATGTTTCTGGTGTCTCCAACAATGGGTTTAAGACCTCGGATACCTCTCAACATGTTCTTCACTCCATTCTCCGTCAGGTCGAAGAATACTCATTATCTGTATTTTAGTTTTATAATCAATAATCATAAGCTTTTAGTATTCAGACCTTTGTTAATCTGCAAAAACACGCCTCACAGAGTTTCAACTCCAGTATTCAGACCTTTGTTAATCACAAGAAAGCTACTACAAATGCTAGCTGCACTTTGGAACTGGTAACTCTAACACTCCTTATCATTTTGAGCAAATTGACTTAACCTTTTACTGTTGTCATGCTACCAACCTTTGCTTTTTATTGCTTTCTTATTCTTATTTTTATATCCAGTTGAAGAATTTGATCCTACAAGGTAACACCCCCTTTTTAAACCAAATCACTCAAACTCATTCTCATCCTCCAACTAGTCTCAATAATCCCCACTCCTTGCTCCATCAACCTGACACTGACGCCCAGCTTCCCAATGAAAATGCTCCGAATAATTATACAGATAATCTTGGCCCTCCTGCAAAGAAGCTTAAACTGCAACACCAGCATTCTGTTTCTTTTCATGACCCTCAAAATAACAAACCTACTAATCAAACGCCTGCTGCTGGAGACTCATCTGAGAATAATGTTGCCACATCTAATAATCCTGACACCAATAATCCTGCCCCCAACAAGCCTATCTTCTCAAGCTCCCAGTGTGTCTTCAGTACTCAAGATTCTCTCACATTGACGGACGACACAGAGCCTAATCTCTGTATGAAATGTAACGAGGGCGGCCAATTGTTAGCATGCCATGCTACTACCTGCCCTTTACTTTTTCATCACACCTGTCTGGGCTGTGCCGTTAGCTTTGACGATCAAGGCAACTTTTACTGTCCTATCTGTGCCTATAGCCGCGCTGTTTCTGAGTATGTTAGAGCAAAACAAAAGGTCTCTCTTGCAAGGAAAGACCTCACCTTCTTCATTGGAGGGGGCGTCTAGTCTAACTATCAACCAAGGCACACAAGATGCTGACTCCCTTTACATCAGGATGCCAATGCATGTGCACCCACTTCTCAAGAATCAACTATTGGAACAAGATGTAATGTATAAATGGACGCTACAAAAAATGCGGTTGCTTTTAAATTTTTTAGATTTCCTAATCGCTTGTTGACGGATTTTTTAGTTTTGACAACACAAGCCGCTTATCGAATGATTTATGATCCGAGACACAATGATGCCTTGGAGCTACAGAAACTCACCACTTAAATCATGGAAGAAATGGGTAGTATTAGCAAGACAGCTCGCAAGGATAGGACCACGGATCCGGATGAATTCTCCGAACATTATTACGGAAACCGAGTAATAAATTGGAATTAGGAAAGCGATCCTCAAAATCTTCCCCCTCAGAAAATAAAACACAATTTCATCCTCAAAATCCCAGATTAATAATCTTGTGCTAATTTGTGAAATAGAATGACGACTGCAGCTGGACCTACATGGGCACCCGCAAAAGGTGGGAATAGGATCTTGGGCCGCCCTTCTCAAAAGTATTCTTCTAAAGATCTTGCTGCTCATACCAGTCTTAAGCCCAGGTATCGGTTTTGTATTGGAACATATCATAGAATTGGAGGGAGTATATTACTTATTCTAGGTTGTGCTGCTTTGTTTGCTGATCTATCCCGGATATTTGAAAGAATAATATGCTTATATGCTACTTTGAATTAGATTTAGGTAACTTTGTTTTATAAATGACTACTCACTGTATTCGATTATTTTCGACTTATATTCTTTTGAAAATTAGTCAACTTGGTTTGAATGAATCAACTTTTCGATATAGTGTAGTCTTTAGTTTTTTTTGGTGAATAGTGTGTGATACTTATCAATCTGTATCCTATATTAATAGTTTTTAGTTTGAACATTTCAAGACATTAGGACACTTAACATAAAGAACTATATTTTAAGGGACAATTATGGTCAAAGACTGATTTTTCTCTTATTCAGTTGCAATGTTTCTTTGTATATTGGAATATGCAAGTATGTATTAACCTAACCTTTGTGCTATCTCTATTCTCCACTTTAGTTATCTTACGAATTTACTACCAGCCTGTCTGCTAACTTTCAGTGTCTCCTGTTCAGGAGGGATGGTCAGGAGACACAAGATGAAGTGCGGAAGAGGGATCCCCGGGTACAACTTGAAGAGCGTGAACCAAAACATTTTGGATCGAAACATAAATCATTTAGTGGTAAGGAGACTTGCATGTAGGTTAACTGCTGCATGCGCTATCCACATATCTTCATGGAACTTGTTTTACTAGTTTGTAAATTATCTTGTTTGTTTTTCCTTTTTTCCCTTCAGGTACAAAACGAGATGGTGACGACCGCTTGCATGCTAAACATATGGACACTGATGATTCTGATGTAGATGTAAATAATGATGACGATGACACTGAGGCTCTCTTAGCCGGCCTTGAACAGATAAAGAGGGAAAGGGCTGAAGAGAAGGCACGTAAGGTAAGTCTATATATATACTGTGTTACACCCTCATTTCACCTCGCCCCCTCCCAATCACTATTGTGTGTCGTACACACATAATGGTTATCAAGTCTTGTATGATGCCTGTTCAGACTTTTCTGTTGGGAAGGAAACAAACTGTAGTTTTTCTTCCACTAGTGTCCAACGCTCAGAAAAGGCAAAACTTTTTCTTTGGTGGTGATTATGATAAGGAATATGTATGTTTACGTACTGTCATACCCTTCTCTACTTTTTTATGCGTGATAGCTTAATTTTTGAAATCATTTCGTAAATAAGGCCAGTATCATATATTTGCAAGTGTTACCTTTAAAACAAACTAGTATTACCCTATATTTTATTGTCTTGCCTTCCCCTTGCCAACCCAGTTGAACTTAGCTCGAGTTGCTGACAAATGCATCTCGGATTCAAAATAAGACAGTATTGCGTTAACTTCAATTTTCTCCTTCCTAAATGTTCCCTTTATTATCTGAAATATTTTGTTTTCTGATCTATCTACTTAACTGCCAATTTGCAAATCCCATATTATGAATGCCCAATTTGTGTTTATAGTATACCATAACAACATGTTCCTTCAATTTCCAATCCATGGTGATAAGGCTGATACAACAACAACAACAACAACCAAGCCTTATTCCCAAAATGATTTGGGGTCGGCTAACATGAATCGTCATCCAGTAACCGTCTTGTGTACGCCAAGAAATTTCGAAAACGTTGTAAACATGTTAGAAATATTTAAACAATTTCAAAGGAAATTTAGAAAGTCGTCAAAATAAATAAAAAGGTTTAAAAAAATATTGCAAAAAACAGATGAACTTTGAACACAAGTTAAAAAGTTTTAGAAAAATAGTTGGAAAAACCAAACAAATAAATCAAAAGGGGTCAGAAAAAGTCCTCCACATGGATAGAGTCTCGCCACCCTGCCCTATCCAACACCATACTCTCTTCAAGCCCTAGGGAGCTCATATCACTTCTAATCACCTTCGTCCAAGTCATCTTGGGTCTTCCTCGACTCCTACTAATATTATCACTTCTCCACCCTTCTACTCTTCTAACCGGCGCCTCACTAGGCCTCCTCCTCACGTGGCCATACCACCTCAGTCGGTTCTCCATCATCTTATCCCCTATGGGTGCAACCCCTACTTTCTCCCTAATAACTTCATTTCTCAACCGATCACGTCTTGTATGTCCACACATCCACCGTAACATGCGCATCTCCGCCACACTCATCTTATGAACGTGACACTGCTTCACGGCCCAACATTCCGTGCCATATAACAGTGCCGGCCTAATTGCCGTACGATAAAACTTACCCTTCAACTTATTGGGCAATCCTCGATCACACAGAAGTCCTGTGGCATTCTTCCACTTCAACCAACCTGATTTGATCCTATGAGCCATATCTCCATCCAATTCTCCATCCTTTTGAAGAATCGATCCTAAATATCGGAAAAAATCTGATCCCTGAACAATCTTTCCATCCAACATGATCGTCCCCGTCTCCGTTTGCCTAATGCCGCTGAACTTACACTCCAAATACTCGGTCTTGCTCCGACTCAACCGAAACCCTCGAGACTCCAACGTGTCCCTCCATAGCTCCAACCTTCTCTCCAAATCCTCTTTCGTTTCTGAGATCAACACTATATCATCTGCAAACATCATGCACCATGGTATATCATCCTGGATTGACCTCGTCAATTCATCCATGACTATAGCAAAGAGAAACGAGCTAAGTGCGGACCCTTGGTGCACTCCAATGGTAATAGGGAACTCTTCTGACTTCCCTACACTAGTCCGCACTCTCGTGCTAGCTCCCTCATACATGTCCTTAATGATGTCAATATATTTTTGCGGAACTCCTTTCTTAGTTAGAGCCCACCAAAGCACTTCCCTTGGTACCTTGTCATACGCCTTCTCCAAATCAATAAATACCATATGTAGGTCCTTCTTCCTATCCCGATAAGTCTCCATTGTCTGTCTTATGAGATGAATTGCCTCCATAGTTGACCTCCCCGGCATAAATCCAAATTGATTCTCTGAAATCTTCACACTTCTTCTTAATCTATGCTCAATCACCCGTTCCCAAAGTTTCATTGTATGACTCATCAACTTGATCCCGCGATAGTTGGCACACTCTTGAACATCCCCTTTGTTCTTATACAAAGGGACCAAAGTGCTCTTCCTCCACTCCATCGACATCTTATTACCTCTCCAAATCATGTTGAAAAGTGTCGTCAACCATTCCACACCCCTATCTCCAAGACACCTCCAAACCTCAATAGGTATGCCGTCTGGCCCCACTGCTTTCTTCCGTCCCATCTTCTTCAAGGCCATCCTCACCTCTTCCTTCTGAATTCTCCGCCTGAACTCCCGATTAACAATACTTGGATGAATGTTCACATTTCCAATATCATTCACCCGATCACCATTGAACAAGTTATCAAAGTACGATCTCCATCTCTCCGTAATCTCCTTATCATCAACAAGAACTTTTTGATCAACATCTTTGACGCATTTCACCCTACCAATGTCCCGAGTCCTCCTTTCCCTAATGCGTGCAATTTTGTAGATCTCTTTCTCCCCTTCTCTGGTATCCAATCTTGTATATAGGTCTTGGTTCACCTTTCCTCTTGCATCTCTTACAGCTTTCTTTGCTGCTCTTTTTGCATCCTTATACCTCTCGAAGTTCTCCTCACTTCTATCTTTCCCCAAACTCTTATAACATTTCCGCTTGTTCCTTATTGCTTCTTGCACTTCCTCATTCCACCAAGATGTATCCTTACTCGGTAGCGCTTTCCCCTTAGATTCACCGAGGACCTCTTCTGCCACCTCCTTTACCTTATGCGCCATAGTAACCCATAACGAGTCTACATCTCTTTCCACACTAGTAGACCAGACATCTGTCCCTGCCATCTTCTCCAAGAAAGCTTTCTTGTGCTCTCCTTCAAGTTTCCACCATTTGATCCTTGGCTCTACCTGTGGCCGCCTCTTCCCTAAGCCACCCTTAGCCCTGAAATCTAGTACCACCAATCTATGTTGCGTAGCCGCACTCTCCCCAGGGATCACCTTGCAATCCGTAAAGCTCTTACGCCAAGCATTCCTTACCAAAAAGAAGTCAATCTGACTCGCATTACTTCCGCTCCTGTATGTCACCAAGTGAGACTCCCTCTTCTCAAACCATGTGTTCATTATACCCAAGTCATAAGCTAACGCAAAATCCAAAATACTCGTTCCTCCTTCATTTCTCGACCCATAGCCAAAACCTCCATGCACGCTTTCAAAACCATGCCGCGTTGATCCCACATGTCCGTTAAGATCCCCACCAATAATCAACTTCTCCCCACTAGGAACCCCTTGCACCACCTCTTCTAACTCCTCCCAAAATTCTTGACGAATAGATGCATCCAATCCAATTTGTGGAGCATAAGCACTCACAACAGTCATAATCTCATTCCCAATCACCAACCTCACTGTCATAATGCGATCGCTCTTCCTCGAAACCTCCACCACATCATATATGTACTCCTTATCAATAATAATACCAACTCCATTCCTACTCTTATCCTTTCCATAGTACCAAAGCTTATAACCCCATGGTGTGATCTCCTTAGCTTTCGCCCCAACCCATTTCGTCTCTTGTAAACACATAATGTGAATCCTTCTCCTCCTCATAACCTCCACAACCTCCGAAGATCTCCCTGTCAAAGACCCGATATTCCACGTTCCAAACCTAAGCCTACTACCCTTACCATTATGAATAAGCTTCCTTGCCCGCTCCCGTCCATGATTTGAAAACCTTTGCACATTTGACACCACCCCTGGGAGCCGGAGTGGCGCGTCACTTCGGGGTGACGACCTAGCAACCCTTGCATATTTTTCACTACACCCAGGTCTAGGAAGTGTAGCGCGACCTTGCATATTTGACACCACCCCCGGGCGTCGGAGTGGCGCGTCGCTTCGGGGCGACGACCTAGAGACCCTTGCATACTTATCACCACACCCGGGTCCAGGAAGTGTAGCGCGTCGCTGTGAAGGGGACGCCCCCACAGTTATTAAATTTCGATTCATGTCCATAAGATGTGGCTTGTTTTACGCTGGCCGCCACAAACCTACCGCAACTCTCCTCCTTTATCCGGGCTTGAGACCGGCAGTGAATGCCAAAAAAACACTCACAGGCGGAGTTATTGTAGTCTTTTTTCTTGAATGATTTTCTTGAATTAAGGTATACACAGAGGTTATTGTAGTCTTTTTTTTTTTTTAGGTTATGGAGAACTGGTGGTTGTTTTGAGTTTAGCTTCCTTTTTTCTTTTTTCTTGACAACATAAAATGAAGGTGATGGTGGAAGTTCATATAAATTGTCTTGGTTGGTGAATGTTATTACAATATTCATGGCAATGTCTGCTATTTGGTATACAGGAGAGACTACAGCAAGAGGAAGAGTTGAAAACCAAGGAAGCAGAACTTATGTGAGGAAACCCTCTTATGAATTTCAATAGTCCCACTAACTTCAATGTGAAAACAAGGTTAGCCGCTTGATATCCTTCAAATTCTTGAAACTTTTTCCCCCTCTTCAGAAAAAAAAAACGCAGAACTTATCTTAGTAATGATTGAGAAGTATCTTCAGTAACTTTAACTATCTGATCTTTTAGCTATTCTGGAAATGCAACAGGTGGGATGATGATGTTGTATTCAAAAACCAAGCTCGTGGAGAGACAAAGTTAGCTAAGCGGTTTATCAACGACACAATTCGGAATGACTTTCACCGGAAATTTTTGCACAAACACATGAAGTAAATTATGCTACTGCATGTAATGAACCTTACATTCCCCTATGTCTGTATTATGAGACGGGTCGTGTTATTGGCCTAGAATCCTTCTATGTCATTCAGACAATTCTTCAGCTCTGGTGTGTCTTAAAATGTCGTATTTGTGTGCATTACTTAGCTCACTTTGTACTTCTGGTGATTGGCCTTTGATGAACATCTTAGTGAAGAAACGAGAAAGAATTAACTTATCTTCCCTTCTTGGTTTTTTTTTTTTTTTTTTTTTTTTTTTTTTTTTTTGTAACTTGAAGTTTTCAAGGATTTGTACCCTGTTGTTAGAAATGGTGGTTGCCCTCATATTTTAAGAAAACCATTAATCCTACCTATGGAGGCTTCCATGAGAATTTGACACGTTTTTATTATCGTGTCAATTTTCGCACAAAACCACTTTGATTTGGCCAATTTTGACACTTTTTGAAGTAGTCAAATTATCTTACGGTGTGCTAAACCCACATTTTTGCTTTCCATTGTTTGACTAGCGTTGAGCTCCGCAAGAGATTTGGTTGTCATAAAAAAGTGGTATGTAAGCCCCGTTTTAATTTTTTCATTGAAAAATATACCAACAAATCTTCATTCAAATATCGCCACCAGTTTGAACTCTGATTAAGTATTACAGTGCAAGTTCAGATTCAAATATAACAACGTTTCCCGTTAAACTATGTCTCAATGATCTAATCACCAGTTACCAAATAGAGATCCTTCTACTCTTTTTGACTCATCCGTTCACAAACTCGGAAGCACTCAGATACTCACCATGCTCTTCAAAATATTCAATCAGTCGCTTCAAGAATTGATCGCTACTAACAGTTTCGGTGTCACAAACCAGACAGCATTGTCTCCTTGCTCGAGTCACAGCCACATTCATTCTCCTGTGATCACTCAAAAATCCTACCTGAACAAGTAACATGTATTTGCCATCTTTAGTTTAAAGAGTTACAACGTAAATTGGCTCAGTCGTTTCAAGGAACAATCATACATACCTCTTTCTGTGAGTTTGACCTGACCATTGATATTATAATGGTCTCCTTTTCCCGACCTTGAAAACCATCAACTGATGATATCTCCATATCCTTTAGCTTGTCCACATTGCTTCTTAACATCTTCAGCGCCACCACCTATAACAGAGCATCATCAAATTTTTAAAGGGAACTGGTTACTTATTGAGGCCAGGCAGCTACAAGTATCATTACCTGTGCATTGTAAGGAGTAATTATCCCAATATCAGAAGCACAGACTCCGCTTTCTACCAGTCTTCTCGCATGAGCCATAGCCACCTCAGCTTCACCCTCGTTTAGTGTGCTCTCTTCTTCGTCCTTCTTTTCTTCCATATCACAGCTGAAGAATGGACAAGAATCCAGAATTATAGCCCAAAAGAATGAAAATGTACCCAACGAAGGTTATAGAATATTTCACTTTCAACTGAACAAATAAATAAAAAAAAGTGTCCAGAAGATTCATGGATGCATAAAGATCAGATGCGTGCATCACAAACTTAGCATGGCTATTATTATAAACTAATGGAAGTTTTACAAGGGTTGGTAATGTATAAAACATATCACCAAGAACCTAATTACCAGGAATCCACGTGTTTGCCTCCATTATTATAGTTGTTTGGAAATGTTGATTCTTCGCAATCTTGTAGTGCCTTTGGTCGAAAAGGAATTCATGCCTTTTTCAAGGAGAAATCACCCTCTTGATTATCTTTGAGAACGGATTCTTTGTTAGGTGTCTTCATAGGCCAAAGCTGTTGGGTTTTCCTATAACGATTTTGCAACATAATTGGAGTTGGTGGAACTTATTGCTTCTTTAACTTTTTGAAAAGTTCCTTATCCTCTACTCTTTTATCATTCATTTGATCATCAATACAATCATCAATACATAAGATGAGTGTGACGGAGATGCGCATGCTACGGTGGATGTGTGGACATACAAGACGTGATCGATTGAGAAATGAAGTTATTAGGGAGAAAGTATGGGTTGCACCCATACGGGATAAGATGATGGAGAACCAACTAAGCTGGTATGGCCACGTGAGGAGGAGGCCTAGTAACGCGCCGGTTAGAAGAGTAAAAGGGTGAGGAAGTGATAATATTAGTAGGGGTCGGGGAAGACCCAAGATGACTTTGACGAGAGTGATTAGAAGTGATATGAGCTTCCTAGGGCTTGAAGAGAGTATGGTGTTGGATAGGGCGGTGTGGAGAGACTCTATCCATGTGGAGGACTTATTCTGACTCCTTTCGATTTCTTTGTCTGGTTTTTCCAACTTTTTTTTTTTTTTTCAAAACTTTTTTATCTTGTGTTCAAAGTTCATATGTTTTTTTCAATATTTTTTAAACCTTTTTATTTATTTTGACGACTTTCTAAACTTCCTTTGAAAGTGTTTATATACTTCTATAAGGTTTACAACGTTTTCGAAATATCTTGGCGTACACAAGACGGTTACGAGATGACGATTCATGTTAGCCGACCCCAAATCATTTTGGGAATAAGGCTTGGTTGTTGTTGTTGTAACAGAATTATAGTTCACAAGAAGCTATAATAGTATTGTGTTGTAATAGTTATTTTCTAGTGCATTTGGAATGAGCGAAAGTAGACACTTCATATCAAATTCATAATCTTGACGGTGTATGTTTCAAGAAGAGTGGAATTCTTGCTTCTTATTATGATAGGGCAATGTCTCTTAAAAAGGACCCATTTATTCATCAATTCATCTGCAAAGGACTTGTCCGTTTTTGTAGTAAGGACAACCATTTATCCGTAATTGCTTCTATATTTCTACAAAACTTTTTTCACATACTTTAAAACGTTTAATCAAACTTAAAAAGAAAATATCTCCCCCCTCCCCCCAAATTCAAGTAAAAATTTAAAATAGATGGTAGAGAGTTCTGTAGCTTAGTATGATTACGGAGTATTAGATTTAAAACCTTTTAATCATCTTTGAATCTAGCATTTCCACAATCTCCTCACGGGGTTGATCCTACATACCCTTAACTTAACTTCCATAATGTAAACACCAAGTTACAGGAACATGATCAACATCTCAATTGGACATCAAAAAGTAACCAAATCAAGAATAACACGTTTAATAAACGAAGATACGTACCCTGCTATGTCAATGAGCAGAAGCGTTGGCTCAGTGGCAGGTGTCTTCTTGACATCCTCCAAATCATAAAGCATATGGGCAGCAACACTTGAATGCGCTTGGATCTGCAATGAGCATCACTTAAAAAGTCATCAGAAGAACACTGAGTTTGCTATTACACTGCTTCGGCATATAAAAGTTTCCCTAGAATACTTTTGGTCCAATGAATAAGCACCTTACTGTTATAAAGCTCTTTCGATGACCAAGCCATGATAAGTTCATGCATGCGGTATTGAACAGTAAGCATGGACGTGATGTCATCCCCGTACAAGTCTGCAAGACGCTCAAACAAAGTTCTCCCTAAGCCTTTCTTTTCAGCTTCAACACTCTGGATTGTCGGAGGAAGCTGAAGATGATCTCCCACAAGAATACATCTTGATCCCTGAAGCAATATTTGAGAAAATTGTAACGCTCTTTAACCAAACAAGCCCACTCCAGCAAGTCAATTTTTTCCATTGTGAATATGTTGTATCCAAGATTTTCTTTCCCCGAAAACCTTTTAAACTTAAAAAGCCGGGAAGAGGGGTGGGGGGTTGAAAAAGTTATCAATAAAGAAAATGCAGGGGCTTCACAATGCCCAAAAATTCCTTACACGGAACATAAGCTTCCACTTCTTTATTCAGAAATTTCGGCAAGATGCTGATATTGATAGCATCAATTAGAGCACATGCCATATAAAAACCCGTGACTTTTACAAGTGGCTATACCAATGAAACTCTTGGGTAGAAGACGGGACTGCTGAAATCTTATTTCACGAGCATGGAATGTACCAGACATTTACTGCATTGTCACAACTCACAACCATGAAAACTTACCTTCAAAAGAGCTATCCAGCATGCAATTTCAAGTGCTTGTGCAGCTTCATCAATTATGACAAGGTCATAAGTAATATTGTCCAACTTTCTTGTCAACGCTCCAGTTAAGGTTGTCAATATCACATCAGCAGTTTTAGTAACATCTGCCACAGCTAGCTGCTGTCGCTTGCGCTCTTCCTTAGAAAGAGTACGAAGCTCTCTCATGATCTCCCTCTTGGTACTTTTATCTTTAGCTTTCAGCAACTTCCCAGTTAGTGCCTAAATTTCACATCTGATTGATTAATTAGATATGATATAAAAATGGCGAACAACATGATAAATTCAAAATATTTGGCAACAATTTACCTTTATTTCTTTACGAATGTCATTAGCCAGAGCATTGTTGTCTCCCCTTAGAACCTAATCATACCCGACAAAAATTAGATCATAGATTTATCTGGTACTTAAAGGCCGATAAAGTTGCATAAAATGCATCTAGTATATTGACAGGTGAATGTCACAAACTACACAGAGCATAACACCTGGATGAAAGCCAGGACAACTGGAGATAGGCAATTGACCTTAAGTAAAAGGCCAATATTGATCTTAATCTTTTAACAATGATCAGCATAGAAAAACACCAGCAAATCATAATTTAAAGTTCTAGGTGTGAAGAGAGCTTCGGAGGCGGCAAGGTAAAAGCAAGTCAATTTAGCTCTACGCCTCACACAACAATTCATCAATATAAGATAACACATTAATTAAAGCTTGAAATAGCTGTAAATAACACCAAACCCCAAGTTTTCCTTATTGGCTTGCAAAACATAAAGGTATAGAGGATGAGATGTTCAGACCATCTAAAAAACCATCTTCCACAACATTGCTTACCGACTCCAACGTCAATATCAAGGGGAGAGAAGAAAGTGGAGCATTGCGATCACATAAAAATACGCATTATGTGTGATGAATTGTAAAAAGCTCAGTACGTACATGGCACTAAGTCCTATGTTTCAAAAATTAGTCTCAATTCTTTTTCTTGACCTAGAATACTCAGGAACGTGATCACTTCTCCTTTGAAATTTGTTATGCCTAGTATTTGGAAATTCAAAGTCCCTCCAAGGCGTGATTTTTTTGCCGGACTATGGATTTTTTTTGACCTACATATGGTATTTATTGATTTGGAGAAGGCGTATGACAAGGTACCAAGGGAAGTGCTTTGGTGGGCTCTAACTAAGAAAGGAGTTCCGCAAAAATATATTGACATCATTAAGGACATGTATGAGGGAGCTAGCACGAGAGTGCGGACTAGTGTAGGGAAGTCAGAAGAGTTCCCTATTACCATTGGAGTGCACCAAGGGTCCGCACTTAGCCCGTTTCTCTTTGCTATAGTCATGGATGAATTGACGAGGTCAATCCAGGATGATATACCATGGTGCATGATGTTTGCAGATGATATAGTGTTGATCTCAGAAACGAAAGAGGATTTGGAGAGAAGGTTGGAGCTATGGAGGGACACGTTGGAGTCTCGAGGGTTTCGGTTGAGTCGGAGCAAGACCGAGTATTTGGAGTGTAAGTTCAGCGGCATTAGGCAAACGGAGACGGGGACGATCATGTTGGATGGAAAGATTGTTCAGGGATCAGATTTTTTCCGATATTTAGGATCGATTCTTCAAAAGGATGGAGAATTGGATGGAGATGTGGCTCATAGGATCAAATCAGGTTGGTTGAAGTGGAAGAATGCCACAGGACTTCTGTGTGATCGAGGATTGCCCAATAAGTTGAAGGGTAAGTTTTATCGTACGGCAATTAGGCCGGCACTGTTATATGGCACGGAATGTTGGGCCGTGAAGCAGTGTCACGTTCATAAGATGAGTGTGGCGGAGATGCGCATGTTACGGTGGATGTGTGGACATACAAGACGTGATCGGTTGAGAAATGAAGTTATTAGGGAGAAAGTAGGGGTTGCACCCATAGGGGATAAGATGATGGAGAACCGACTGAGGTGGTATGGCCACGTGAGGAGGAGGCCTAGTGAGGCGCCGGTTAGAAGAGTAGAAGGGTGGAGAAGTGATAATATTAGTAGGGGTCGAGGAAGACCCAAGATGACTTGGACGAAGGTGATTAGAAGTGATATGAGCTCCCTAGGGCTTGAAGAGAGTATGGTGTTGGATAGGGCAGGGTGGCGAGACTCTATCCATGTGGAGGACTTTTTCTGACCCCTTTTGATTTATTTGTTTGGTTTTTCCAACTATTTTTCTAAAACTTTTTAACTTGTGTTCAAAGTTCATCTGTTTTTTGCAATATTTTTTTAAACCTTTTTATTTATTTTGACGACTTTCTAAATTTCCTTTGAAATTGTTTAAATATTTCTAACATGTTTACAACGTTTTCGAAATTTCTTGGCGTACACAAGACGGTTACTGGATGACGATTCATGTTAGCCGACCCCAAATCATTTTGGGAATAAGGCTTGGTTGTTGTTGTTGTTGTATGGATTTGGGAAAGATGATTACTTGTGATTAACTGCAGCGACTCAGGCCTCCTACTGCTTTACGTCAGAATATTTGCTCCATGTATTGGAAAAACAATGAAGGTAATAATCATCCTTTCAGTCATTGTGAGTCCGACTATATGCTCTGGCATTGGTTGACTGAAGTACGTGAGCACTGGCATCTTGTTTTTAATTTTCTACGCACGAAGTATGTGACTTTAAGGGAAAATATAAAGAAGTTCCTTTGAAATTGTGCTATGTTTGCTATTTTTGAAACCACTGTAGAGCACTCAATTGGGTCGTTTCAACAACAACAAAAAGATTACCCTAATGCCTCAAAAGCTCCAGCCATAAGGCGGGGTAGGGGGGGGGGTCGGATGTATGCAAGCCTTAACCCCATGTTGATAATATAGAGAGGCCGCTTATGGTTTACCCATAGTGAAAATTGCTTCGTCATTTCAATAAAGGGCAGCCCGGTGCACATTGGCGTCCCCGCTAAGCGAGGGTCCGGGGAAGGGTCCCACCACAAGGGTGTAATGAGGGCAAACCTTCCCTTGTCAATTTATTTGACAAGAGCATAACGAAATTTTTTTCTTATCCAAAAGTCACAAGATTTATCATAAATCATCATGGTAACGATGACTATATCCTATCATGTTTATGTGAATCTCATATGTTTTATAACAAAAAGGAAGAAATTAGTTCTCTATTTGACCTCCCATTAATACAGCTCTTTTTTTTTGATAAGGAATTACAGCTGAGTTATTCTGTACTCGAAGACATAGATGGAAAGTAGGCAATATAATGATTGTCTAATCAAATTAAGAAAAGAAGCAGAAACAACAAGGACGAAGTACCTGTGAATCTAGGGCACTGTCCAAAATCTGAGGCAGCAAACGCGCGGGATGCCCAACTCTCACAAGCTTCACTCTAATGAAAAGTGAAATTAACTAGTGGAACAAAAATGTAACAAAGATCTCGAGGAAATCATCAAGAGCATCAATAAAACTATTCTGACTTGTTATAAGCATTTCATCTAAAAGACTAGAGCCAAACAGCAGGCTATAGCTACTTGGCATATTCGGATATTGGTGTGGTCAATTAAATTGAAATTTACCTGTGACGGACGAGACGCTCAACAATATTGTCAACGGCAATGTTGGAGGCAGCACAAGCAAGTATTTTTGAGCCACGCTTGACTTCCTGTAAGATTATTTCGACAACGGTGGTGGTCTTTCCAGTTCCAGGAGGTCCATGGAGCAAGAAAACGTTGTTGGATGAGAGTGCTCTAGAAACGGCAGCTTTCTTCATCACAGACAAAACAGGGATAAAGGCAGAGCCCAGTGAGAAATGTGTTTGAACTTTGAAAAAACATAAGTTTCTGAAAAGGCAGATGCGTAAATGCAGAAATAACTTGGCCAGACAGAAACAATTTTTACAAGGTCTTTGTATAATATGTTTTCCAGTTAGTATTGGTACATAAATGAATGACAGGAAACTTGAAACATTGAACATTTTGTGGTGGCAGGAATGACATATATCCACATGAATAAAATAATCCATCAAATAATCCACCAAACAGTATTCAAGAACTTTTTTTTAGAGTGACTGGTGTCACAGAGAGAGAGAGAGAGAGAGAGAGAGAGATACCTGGGAGTGATCCAAGTTGTTATTGAATGGAGAGAAAGTAAATTCTTTCTTGGAGCTTGCGGGTGGAGTTTCTCCAAAAAGTACGGGAACTAGGTCAGTGGCAGGACCTTTGTGTACACCTTTACTCAGCTGTATCAGTGTATCTTTCATTCTACGGTAGGTCACCTAACAACAAGATTGCAACATATGCCACACCTTGAACCTTTGCAACCTTTTCAAGTCTAATAGAATTTAAGTAGAGCCTTCCAACTTACCTCATTTGCAACCTTTTCAAGTCGGAGGGAAATATTAAGACCCTCCTCGGGTATGTCATCAAAGGCAACAGTGATTGAAGCATCCTTGAGACGATAAACCACGCCTTGCCCCAAAGCAGGAGACCCAACATCAGCCTTGTTCGGTTTAACAACTACCACGTCATGGGGTCCAAACTGATTCATGATTATATTCCAACAGATTAAAATTGTATTTGCAGAAATTGATTATTGTTTGAAGCAAAAAAAGAGTGAGAAAGTGACTGACTTTGTGAGGAGGGAGTACATCTCCTTTTGTGGATTGAAATTCCAGAAGACTCTTTCCCATCAAACCTGACTAATTAATGTAATCATTGATTGATTAACAAAAAGAAACCCTGACTAATAATAATCAAACAAAGAATTCAAGGAGGTTACCAACCTTCATATCAACGCACTTCAAGTTGAAAATGGTGGAACCCCTTGTTCGAGCACTGTCAATGCTCCTCGATGACCCGCTACATATTGAACTACTTATCTCCGCTTCCTGTAACCAATCCAACACTCACTAATTAATTAACAAACAATTAATAATAACAATAATAATTCCTATGTACCTTCTCCATTTCGATTAAGGGACCCACTGTCGAGATGAATTGTTGCAGTGAAATCGGACCCCGCTCTTTTTTCTTCCCTCCCTCCATCCTTGGGGATACCGGTCGCCGGGGTGCTCGGACGTGCTGCACAGAGGTTCAATGTGGAGACGGACTTTATTTCATGTCTGGGAGGTCTGGGCCTAAATACTTGGGGTTCTCGCTTGAAAAGAAAACCAAATGTAACGCGTGTATAGCACGGGCTTGTTTCCAATAAAAAGAAAAAAAGTATTTATACAATGACGTGTATATTAATTAGTTTTTCTGGGTCACGCTTGCTCTTCTATGTCTTGTCTCTCTCCATACAACCACCAAGCACGACTGACCTGCAGCGTCCGCCTACAGAATCGCTGCGTCCCTTAATTAGTCCCTAGGAATTGATGTTATGAATCTGCGATTCTGCCTATAACTTGTGATATCAAAAGGTATATTATTCGTTAAATCTATGCCCCTTTATTTGTTGAATGTTAGGGTTTATCTTACTAATTTTGCTTATTTAATTACTCGTATATTTGATGATTCATTTTTTAGGCTAATTCTAGGATGTTAGGATTTATCTTGACTGCCGAATTCGTCGATTAGGTTAATTCTAGGAAGTTAGCGTATCAACCATTTCTGGTGTCCTAATTGTTTGCTCAGAAAATGATTTATTTAATTACTAGGGGTACTCACAACGCTAATTGTATATCTTTGTTCAAAACATTGATTGCAATTGAATGTGACATTGCAATCTTTTTTTCATAACAAGTTAAATGCCCCCATTACTCACAGAATGCCAATAATCTCAGAAACCAATTGAGTGCCTCTTCACTCCACTTTTGTTTTCGCTCTCCATCTCCGTGTTGTGTATTTATATGCTTTTGAATTGTTTCTTCCTTTGTTTCATATTCAGGAAACTTTTTGTGCATTGCGATCAATCCATTATGGTGTTAAAGAAGAATGATCATCTAGATGCCAGTGGGGACTCTACCAGTGAACCCGAAGATCCACCATCCACCAACAGGAATTCTTTCAAGTCTAATAATCATGCTGCTATTAGTCAACAAGTCAGCCCAGCTGATGGTGTAACAGTCTCTGATACTCAAGCCCTGGACTGTGATGTTGGAGATATGCACCTTGAATCTAAGAAGCGTACCAGACTTTCCGAAGCTTCTAAAGATGATTTAACACCTTCTTCTAGTGATAAGTGTCATGATGGAGATGACAAAGTCGTCTCGTCAAATGAGCGAGATGGGTCAGATGAAAGCGTTGCACCGGGAGTCTCTTCACCTCCTGATTCTGATATGGAGGAGGAAGATGTAAGTAGAGTATCTAACTATCTATGACTCTTAAATGCAATTTTTTTTTCTTCTTTTTCTGTGAGCTGTGTGGTATTATTGTTAGATTGTACTAGATTCTTTGGTTTGTAGTGTGAGGTTTGGACATCTTGATAAGTAAGCTATTATGCCTTGTCTAACCTGTTAAAAATTCGTGATACTAAGCTACTTATGTGTCGCTTCTAAATGTGAAGGCTATTTGGAACTTAGTTACCCTCTATGTAGTAACTTAAGGCTTACCACTGATGTCTTTGTTATGTTCTTTAACTCTGGAGCATATGCCATATAGTTATGTTTTTTTTTTTTTTTTTTTTTTTTTTTTTTTTTTTTGCTTATGCAAATTTATACTTTTTTTCTCATTCCTGTGGAATGTATCGCTAATGACGCTAAGCGCTTGTCTTACTACTTCAAGTGGTATATAGATTCTCGTAGTAGTCAAATGACAATTATGGTATCTGATGTGTTTGGTGCATGCGGGAATCACGGGGGTGATTTTAAGTTATAGCTCATGGTGATTGGATGATAGAAATGGTGGCAAAGAGCTTTTAGGACCTGAGTGTTGGGGAATGATACTTACTTCATCTCATCTTAACATCTTCTTTGCTGTTGGGCGGGTAAAATGAGTCTTTGGACATATTAATTGCCGTTTAGGCCTGGATAAAGGAGGAGATTTTCTGGTAGGTGTGTGATGCGTACAACTCACATCTTGTGGACATGAACCAAAACTTAGATATCATTGGAACACGCTATGGTCAAATCTCTTCCTCTGGTTTTTTGTGTGGTTTTGTAGCTAATAGGTTACTGACTTTTCAAGTCCACATTGTGATAGGTGAAAGTGTGTGACATATGTGGTGATGCTGGGCGTGAGGATTTGCTTGCCGTGTGCAGCAGGTGCAGCGATGGTGCAGAGCACACGTAGGTTCAAACTTTGTTTGCTTTTGGTTGCTGGTTTTATTACCCTATTTTCTCTTGTCATCTGTGTCTATTTCTTTTGATCAGGTATTGTATGCGCCAAAAGCTTGATAAAGTTCCAGATGGTGACTGGCTTTGTGAGGAATGCAAATGTGATGAATTACTGGAAGCACGGAAGCTTGATTCTTATAAAAAACTAGGTAGTCATGAAAGAAGTAAATTACTTGGAAGGACAAACTCTTTACTCCCCGATCCTTCTTTGAAATTGGATAGTAATGACCCTTCTTGTGAACGACCTAAATTATTAAATGGTAGCCTCAATAGACAAGCATCTTCGAAGAGATCTGGCGAGAAGATGGAGTGTTGTCCTACAACAAAGAAGCAGGCTCTTGAATCAAGTATGGGATCACCGACGACGTCTAGTCCAAGTCGAATGGCTGTGTTGTCTAAGGATGGTTCTTTTAAGAATTTGGAAAAGTTTAAGGGAAAGCCAAGCAATCAAATCTCTGCTGAATACCCAGGGGATTCTTCAGAAGATGCACGGTCTCCTACTGCAAATTCTCCTCATGCCCTAAAAGGTAACATCTATGCAATGGACGGATTCTTGCTAATGATGAGCTACAATCAGGGTATTTAATGATTTGAAAATCCTATTTCTGTTTCCAGGTAATTTTTTGAAGTCTAATTCCTTTAGCTCCTCGATCTCCAAGCAGAATGTGAAGATATCGGAAGATAATCTTCGAAAGCATGGTGTCGATGCTAAGGATGGACTAGGAAAGTTCATTGGCAAATCCATGTCTTTCAAAGGATTTGGTCGATCAAGTTCTATCGAACCAAAAGTTAAAATGCTTCCTGCAAAATGCACTCTTGGTCAAGACTCAAAAGGCCAGAAGCACGGAAGAGAACGCACTTCACTTGAAAGAAGAAACCTTACAAAATCAGATAATTCTTTACCTGGTCAGATATCAGCTATTTCTACTAAGCGTCCTTCCCGAGCCACTGACGGGTTGTCAACTTTATCTGTGACCAACATCCGTGACAAAAATGTTCAAACCGATGGAAAGCTGTCTGATATATCGAAGTCTGCTGAGCATTTTGCTCAAAATTCTTCGGATTTGATGACGGGTTTAGGTATGTGTTTCTTGTCCCATCGCCCAATGTATCCTGATCACGTCATTACGTAAAAATGTGGTGAGACCATCTGCTGTTGCCTATGTTACTGTTTAAGATGTAACATTGGGTTTGCAAATTTGTCAAGTAACTCTACATTTTTTAAAGCTCGCTCTTGTGCCTTAATGTTTCACACTAGCTATTTGGGGTTATCATGTTCTAACCTTTAGTTAGAGGACAGTCTTAGACAAGTCGTGGTTATTTTCGGCCTCTCTTTTCCCCTCCCCACGCCTTCCCTTTGGTTGTTTTGAGAATATTGTATTTTTTTGTTTTGTTTTTTGAGGGGAACGAACATGGTTTTCTTTCAGG
Organism: Spergularia bocconei; assembly: GCA_963457585.1. Taxonomy (NCBI): domain Eukaryota; kingdom Viridiplantae; phylum Streptophyta; class Magnoliopsida; order Caryophyllales; family Caryophyllaceae; genus Spergularia; species Spergularia bocconei. The sequence continues at coordinate 15,004 of OY734946.1, read as the reverse complement.
TGAAGTAAAGAGACCTTCCACAGTCATTGCTGAATCTGCATCTGTCAATGGAACTGGTGATGCCTTTGAAACCAAGCCCAATCCTTTCAGTGTAAAGGATGGGTCGATGGTAAGTTCTTCTCGGACTGCTGATGAGTCACTTAATGGAGCAAGAGCATATGGGCAGGAGAGTCAGAACGATAAAGCTTCTGAGGGTGTTTCTGGTCGCTCTAGACAAGGTCTTAACAGTGGAATGGGTAACGGAAATAGGCGTAGGCTTCCCTCGGACACTTCTGCATTGAAAACTAAAGATGGGTTGCACGAAGAAAACAAATTGAAAGCAGCGATTGAGGCTGCAATGCAGAAAAAGCAGGATATATTCAAAAAGAGCAAGATTCCTGAAAAGCCTAATGAAATTTCAATTCCAAACTCACAAGGGTACAATGGTCGAAATGCCGTTTCAAATCAAGTTAGGGATTCTATGTCTGAGGAAGCAATGCATGAAGGGAGTATTAACCTTCAGGGCATTAATTTAAATCCTCGCAAACAGAATTCCCTGAGCCGCGGAAAGCTGTTTAAAATGTATCATGCTGATTTTGAAAAGTCTCTTGCCGGAGAGTCAGATTTGACTGTCTCAGCAATTCCCGAGCAAGATTCAGTCTGGCAGTAAGATTTGCTTGTTTTCTGGCCTTTCCTTAACTTTTAGCTGTTACCTTTGTTATTCTCTGTGATGACTTTCTTTAATCTAATTGTTACTTGCAGAGGAGGTTTTGAGATACACAGAAATGGTAAACTTCCTGACATGTGTGGTGGTTTTCAAGCACATATGTCAAGATTTGCGTCTGGTAAAGTGTTTGAGGTGGTGGGTAAGCTCCCCCAGAAAATTATCTTCAATGAAGTGCCTCGACCATGCGCATGGCCTGTGCAGTTTAAGGAGTTTGGAGCCCGAGAGGACAATATTGCTTTGTACTTCTTTGCCAAGGATACTGAGAGGTTGATGTTTGTGTGTTCCTTTATTTGAGTAGTTAATTGTTTCTTCTGTTATCCTCATTCTTGTTTTGTATCGGTTCTGATTCTCAAATTGTTTGTTACAGTTATATGAGGAGTTACAAAATCTTGGTAGACTATATGATGAAGCATGACTTAGCTCTTAGAGGGAATATCAATGGAGTTGAACTCCTCGTATTCCCTTCAAATCACCTTCCTCATAAATCAAAATGTAAGTTTCGACATCAATACCGATGCCTCTTCTTCCATGGTAGTTGTCTTCTGATGTGGTTATTCTTTTAGTTGTTTTGCGAAATATCTGCTCGTAAAGTGGGTAATTTAGTTATTTTAAATGCCGTTTCCTGGTACATATGCTTGAACTCCAGCTTTTTTTTTTTGACATCTTTAGTTTTCCTTGTCTATATCACGTGGCATGATGAGCTTCGGTTGATTATTTGTTTCCTATTTCTATAGTAAATTTGTGGTGATCCCTGCTCTCACACGTCATATCCCACATAATATTATAATCGTTACTTTGCTTCCTCATTCCTAATGTTCTTTAGTTTTATTCTATATGTACCTGTGAACCTCTGCTCCATGCCTTCTATGCAATGTGACAAAGAATACGAAACATACAATGATACAAAATCAAGTGCAAGGAAAAATATCTGTATAGATATGTAAGTTCGTCATAGCTTTTAGTTTTATAGAGCTGTCCAAGGGTGATATTCCTGGGGGATTGTTGGCGTTATGGCCTTTTGTGTGCTGTTGGATGTCGTTGTTGTTACTTGTCACTACCATATCACAGGAGTTCTCTGTAAATACAAATAGGAAGATGAAAGGTCTCTCTTTCTTTGCTCAATCTTTGCTTGATCAGATGCATTCTGGTGCTTAGCCCGAGGATTGGCATCGAAATGTATGTCAATGTTGAAGGAAACCATGATGTTCAGCCAGCCCGTCTGTGTTTGGAATTTTGATGTAGACTGGTATAATTTGTTGTCTGATTACAGGTTGGAATACTTTGTATTTTATGTGGGGGGTATTCCGAGGTAGGAGACCTAGAATTCCAGAGAATAAAGTTGGCTCTCTGGGGAAGTGCGAAACGTCAGTTTCCGACACGGTCATGGTTGACCAAGGTGATATATCGGTTGAAAATCCGCGTTTGCATAAGCCTGCAGCAGAACAGGGTGGCGGTTCATCGAATGGAGGCTGTTACAAGGACGAATGTCTTGTAGGGGGAACGTGTCTGGATTCACCAAGTGGTACTACGAAACTCAATGAGGGGATTAAAAACCACTGTACAAGCTCTGGTCGAGCGTCCTCAGAATCATGCAGTGCTGCTTTGGTAATGTCCTGGTGCTGTTGTATTTTGTCATTTCTTCTGGCTTATTTGCTCCCTTTTAATTGTTTCTTTGTCCCCAATATTTTGAGTCTTGTGCTTCATCTTTTCTTTTAAAGAGTTCATGAGCTACTGGCTGAATTATTGTAGATTCATGGTTACCCTATCGCAATTTATTGAGCTGCAGTGCAAAACGGTGTTTTGTGTTGCTGTATATAGAACTTTTTCTACCTTTTTATCGTACTAAGAAAGTTTTATTCGAAAATTAGGTTGGACCAGAAAGTCTTATGCATTAGCACGTTACTTTCTTACCTTATTTTTTATGGTCAGTCCACCTTAAGTTCTAAGTCAAAAGGGTCACTTGTACTGATTAAGCGTGAGAAAGAAGGGTCACTATGTAAATTTGAACTATCTTGGAGTAACAAAGGACCCTTTAGTTAAAAAAGGCAGGTAGTGTAACTTCAATACTTCATGACTGACCATTGCGAATTCCAGAAAAAAAAAAAAATTAGTATGATACAATAATCTGGAAATGAAGGGGACTAGGGTATATGACGACATGTATTGAAAATATTTGGTAATGATGGATAATGCAGTGCTTGTTTTTCCAATTGAAACTGATAGGTATGTATCAAGTGTACATATCTCACATATTCTCCTGAGTTTTACCAAGCTCCATTCCTAGCGTTTTGATTTCCTTATTTGTGGTGAAACTAGAAAATTTCATTCCTAGGCTTTAATTCCCTTACTTGTGGTTAAACTAGAAGACTTGATTCTTAGCCTTTGATTTCTTTACTTCTTGGGTGAAACTAGAAAACTTAATTTCACTGAGCTTTGTAGCTATATTTACATAAAATCTTCAGGTCATTTTACGTGGCTTTGGACATTATATGTATGAATGTGTTAAATTTGCAGTTGTGATTGATACATCCAAAATAAGTTCAAGCATCACTATTCCCCAAAAATAGCCCATGATGACTGAGCTTCCCCATCCCTGGACAGCCTAACAGGAGCTTGCTTTCACACAAAGTTTATGTGAAATGGCGGTAGGCCCAAATCTGTCGCCCAATCGGCCAAAGTTGTCTTTTTTGGAAATTTATTACATATATGGAAACTTCTGGCTGTCAGTGATGTGAAATTTTCATGCTCTCACAAGCTTGAATCGTCACCTTTTCGAAATTTTACCGGATAAGGCATTTCACGATAATATTCCAGTACTGTAGTGTCTTTATGCAAATGTCTGGTGTCCTCTACTGAGGTGCTGAACTTTTGGAGAGCGCTACCCATCACGTGTTTCTTCTAGGGTGAATGTTCCATCTGTTATGAGTGTACATCAAAATTACTATAGTTGTCAAAATTTCCGAGTGTCCTTTGCCATTGTGCTAAATAGTGTCCTACTAATAACTTGTTAAATGGTGCAGGGTGTTGTATTGCTTTATTGCTCTTGTTACTTTCTTCAACCTTCACTGTATGTAACTTTAACACCCTTTTTTTGCTGAACGTAGAGAGATCATTGTCAGGAAAACCCTAATAGGGTTGATGAGCATCAGAAATCGATAGGAGATATAAACAGAGGCAAAAGTCTGCCATCAGAGGTCATGCTAAATAAACAAGGTAGCTGTCCTCGTGCTTCAAAGTTGCCCCTGGATAGTAAGCAAGAAGGTGGTACTGTTGTCATTCCGGTTAAGTCGCAAGTGCTGGACACTGAATGCGAGGATATCAATAAAGGAAAATCTGAGAATGGCGTGAAACAAGAAAAGCTAAATCTGGATAACATGCACGACATTGGTGAGAGGAAGGTTGACGATGACATTAATAAAAAAGAAGATATGAAATTCCTACTGAAGAATGAGGAAAAGCCGAAACCAAAGGGCGACTTGAGGTCGGAAGATTATGTTGATATTAATGTTTCTGCTGATAGCAATGACGATCTCCAGAGGTTACCATATTCCCCCAAGAGATATTCTCACAAGGATTCTGATGGGGCTATTTCATTAACCACTACCGCAGTTATATGTCAGAAGAGGCCATGGGCAGATAGGATAGACAAGTCAGAAGATGTAGACCAGGCTTCCCTTAGTAGATCGATGAAAGGGTTTGAGAGCTTTTCTGGATGTGATTTATATGGGCGCCCATCTTTTGCTGATAGGTCGGAAGCTCAGATGGGTGGTGTGAGCTCTAGCTCACAAATGGAGGAAATATCTAATGAAGCTGATATTAAGAAATCGACTGCAACAAATCCAGGGTCACCTGGACGATGCTTTTTTCATGTAGATTCGCACCCTGTGCACAGTAGTCAGCCAGGAGAGGGTTGCTTGCTAGAGAATGAGGATCGGCTGCCTGGTGGATCCCCGAACTTGGAGCTTGCTTTAGGATTGAAAAAGAGACAAGCAAGGGAGAGACTCCTACCTTTCCTTGCTGGAGTAGACAACAGAACAGATCCAGACAGGCTGCCTGATGTAGTAGCATCATCGAAGGATGAAGACGGAGATGCCAGTGCTTCACTTTCTCTTTCCCTTGGATTTCCATTTCCAGATAAGGGAAGTATGGCTAAGCCTGAAAGTTCTACAACTGCAGAACAGTCAGTTTCCACAAGGCACGATTTAAATACTTCACTGCTTCTCTTCAGGGGTTCATCAGGCCAGTAGTCGGGCCTGATCTATATGTATAGTAATTATGCCGATTGTAGCAAATTAAATAGGTCTTGTTTTTTTCTCTCTAGTCCCCTTAGGCCCTTATGTTCATAACACCCGCAGGATATGTTGATACAACAGTTACTGTTATACCTCACTGCCTTTTATTTTATCTTTTTGGCTCCTATTTGGATTTGGTGCCGTGTGCCCGTGTATATACCTAAATCAGTGGCAAGCCAGGCCCGCTCAAGTTCATATCTGCTCTCTGATTTACACTCATGTTCCATTGATTTGATTAAGGGAGTTAGGAATGGATCATTAGATGGGATGTCTATCGTTGAGAACTGACTGCCTGGTTCAATCGCGACATAAGGTTGTTTCTGGTGCTGCACCTAACCCGAACTATGTGTTTACATTCATATGTTATTTAGCCTGCGTACCCTAAGTTGCCTGACTATTTTGGGGCTAATACTTGGGTGCAATTAAGCCCAGAAGAAGAATTTTGTGGTCGAATTTCCAAGAATGTCCCAACGTCGTCCTCTTCAGTGGTTGAATAAGTTGATCAATTGTGGCTGGATGCCTGGATCTCATGAGCGTCAAGTTTGTTTGTTGTCAAAATAAACTTGATCAAAGAGGTTCACCTTCTACGGTGCAACTCAGTCTTGCTTCAACGTCTGCTTATAAAAGTTTAAGGTGAAGCACAAGTGCACAACATATGTAATCGAATACTAAGTTTTGTGCAGCTCAGCTCGGCGCAAAAACTTTAAAATTGTCAAATTTATAACCTAATCTGTCACTTCAATAATCCCACACAATTGTGTGTTTTGTAGGCAGCTGTTGATGCTACAACTAGGAACTTAGCATTGGAGTGGGGAACAGATTATGACGATATACCTGGGATGGGTTTGCTTAGCTAATTACAAATGCCGTCAGGTTTACTTAGTTCTAATTACTTAAATGCATGAACCATAATCGAGCCCTGAGTGTCCTTGTCTTAGGTGATTGTAACCCGACTTTTCTCAGTGATTGTGAAATGCGAAGTTGCAAACTCATCTCAATTACTTTTAAGCGCCTACCTTTGAGCATTCGCTACCTCAAGTATTTCATATAATATGAAAAATGCTTATATTTATTTACCTCTAGTGATTTACTAGGTAAATATGTGAATGCTTAGGGTTTGAACCATGACCAAAACCACACGGGTTGAGTTTACTTTGAGAGAAAAACTCGGCAAATTTCATTTATAAAAAACTGTATTTCTCTTACAAGTTGCACGCTATATATATAGAGGCATGAAATTTATTTTATTCATCAAATGGTCCAGAGATTTTCGTACAAAGGAAATAACAAAAACTAGTGCCTTATTTGTCCTAGGATAAACTATACTCCCTCCTACCCAAAGATATTTTCCTGTTTCTTTTTGCAGTTTTGAGATGCCCTGTTGGGAGCTAGTTTTAGACCAAATGAATCATTCAATTGCTACAAAATTTAGTAAATATTTCATTCTGCATTGCAATCTACCAACTCTACTTGATTTGAAGGCAAACGGGTCTTTCATTAAGTCTACAAGTAGTCCCTAACATGGCAAGTCAAAACTGCAAAAAGAAACAGGAAAATATCTTTGAATAAGAGTAGTATAGCACAAGAAGAAGCTCAAAGATGGACTCATCTCTAGGAAGCCATCCCATCTCAATAACCAAAACATAATCAATTTTCATGCAAATAAGCTCAAGGTAAGGTGGATTGATATTCTCTTGATTTTACCATAAACTTACATATGGTAACTACATATTCGTAAGTAATAGATGAATTCTTTATGTGATTACTAAAACTACATATGCTAGCTAGCTACATTTTCATAACACTTAATGAATTCTCTATTCAACTAAAGCTCTAAGAAAATCCGTATGACTTTTAACCTATTTAATAGATTGACCTATAATTGTTAGAATTGAGAAATTCCTTTGAATAAGTTAAACACGTACCCATTTATAGTAGGGTGACTTATAATTATTAGTATGAGTATCTCAAATTTAAAGGTCATCATTTGTTGCTTATATGTACCAAAATGTAGAAAATGTCATATTAGACTTTTGACTTATGGATATTATCTTTCATAACATATAAAATGATTTCATGATTATGAAAATGTCATATCTTCATGGTTACCATAAATCTTATTTTCATGATTACCATCCTGTATATATAGGATCAAGATTCTCTGGAGTTATTTTTCCTATAGTTTCCCGAAGCTTAATTAAAATGGAAAAATAAATTTATGACTACCTTTTTTTAAACAAGGAAAAACACCACATCGTAGAGTGATGTTTCCATTTCAAATAAACTCCAGGAAAAATAACTCCAGAGGAGCCGGAACCTTATGTATGGTATACTACATTTCCATAACTAATGTATGAATTTTGTACATGATTACTAGAAACTCACATATGGTATAACAACAATTCAATAACATAAATTAATTCCTTATTCACCAGAAGCTCTAAGAAAATTCGAAGAGCTTTAAACCTCTTCAATGCCCACGAAAAAGTTTCGTTTATAAATATATAAGATAAGATAAGATACGATAAGATAAGATAAGATAAGATAAGATAAGATAAGATTATAACAATGATCTCCTTCGTAAATTTTTGAGAAAATCTAACAACTTTTAAAACAATGGTCAAAATTGACCAAAAACGTAATATATAATCCACGTTTTTTGGCCAAAATAGCTCCGAAATAAAAATAGCCCAAACTTTCATAGATAAACCTACATGACTTATTATGGCCGTGTGCAAAATATTAGAGCCAAAAACATTAGGTAGACCCCCAAACTCGACAAAAGAAGACATATTACCCTGTATAGGTGACGTGTGGCGACAGACCTTAAAGAACATTGATAGCGGATGAATCTTTTCTCATAAATAATAAAAGTCAACCAAAGATCCCCTTCGTAAAGTTCTGAGACAATCTACCGGCTTTAAAAAAAAGTGGTCAAAATTGGACGAAAACGTAGCATATAGTCCACGATTTTTTTGCAAAAAAAGCTCCGAAATAAAAAGAGCCAAAACTTTTATAGATAAATCTAAAAGTCATATTATGGTCGTGTGCAAAATGATATAGCCAAAAACATTAGGTAGGGCCCCAAACTCGACAAACTAAGATATATTACCCTCAATAAGTGACGTGTGGCGACAGACCATAAAGAAACTTGACAGCGGATGAATCGTTTCTCCTAAATATCAAAAGTGAAACAAAAATCTCTTTCGTAAAGTTTTGAGACAATCTACCAACTTTAAAAAAAGTGGCCAAAATTGGCCGAAATCGTAGTATCACGATTTTTGGCAAAAATTGTTCCGGAATAAAAATGGCCCAAACTTTTATAGATAAATTAAGATCTCTTATTATGGGTGTGTGCAGAATATTAGAGCCAAAAACCTTTGATAGCCCTCAATTAAATCGAAAAAAAAACGCATATTCGCTTCATAATGTTACGTGCGCCGAAAGGCAATCAGGAACGTTAATAAAAGATGATTAATTTCTCGTATAATACCAAATTATAACAATGATCTCCTTTGTAAATTTTTGAGAAAATCTAACAACTCTTAAAACAATGGTCAAAATTGACCAAAAACGTGATATATAGTCCACGAATTTTGGCAAAAATAGCTCCGGTACAAAAATGGCCCAAATTTTCATAGATTAACCTACATGTCTTATTATGGCCGTGTGCAAAATATTACAATCAAAAACATTAAGTAGGCCCCCAAACCCGACAAAAGAAGATATATTACCCTGTACAAGTGACGTGTGGCGACAGACCTGAAAGAACATTGATAGCGGATGAATCTTTTCTCATAAATAACAAAAGTCAATCAAAGATCTCCTTCGTAAAGTTTTGAGACAATCTACCGACTTTGAAAAAAAGTGGTCCACGATTTTTGGCAAAAATAGCTACGAAATAAAAAGGGCCAAAACTTGTATAGATTAATATAAAGGTCATATTATGGCACCGTGCAAAATATTAGAGCCAAAAACATTAGGTAGGCCCCCAAACTCCACATAAGAAGATATATTAGTTACCCTCAATAAGTGACGTGTGGCAACAGACCTTAAAGAACATTGATAGCGGGTGAATCGTTTCATCTAAATATCAAAAGTGAAACAAAGATCTCTTTCGTAAAGTTTTGAGACAATCTACCAACTTGAAAAAAAGTGGCCAAAATTGGCCGAAATCATAATATATAGTCCACGATTTTTGGCAAAAATTGCTCCGAAATAAAAAGGGCCAAAACATTTATAGATAAATCTAAAGGTCATATTATAGCCGTGTGCAAAATATTAGACCCAAAAACATTAGGTAGGCCCCCAAACTCGACAAAAGAAGATATGCTACCCTCAATAAGTGACCTGTGGCGACAGACCTTAAAGCACATTGATAGCAGATGAATCGTTTCTCCTACATATCAAAAGTTAAACAAAGATCTCTTTCGTAAAGTTTTGAAACAATCTACGATTGGCCGAAATCGTAGTATAGTCCACGATTTTTGGCAAAAATTGCTCCGGAATAAAAATGGCCCAAACTTTTATAGAAAAATTAAGAGCTCTTATTATGGGTGTGTGCAAAATAGTAGAGCCAAAAACCTTAAATAGCCCTCAAAATCGACAAAAACGCATATTCGCCTCATAATGTTACGTGCGCCGAAAGACAATCAGGATCATTAATAAAAGATGAATAATTTCTCGTATAATACCAAATTATAACCCTGACCTCCTTCGTAAAGTTTTGAGAAAATCTAGTAACTTTTAAAACAATGGTCAAAATTGAGCAAAAACGTAATCAGAGTGGATCTTCTGTCCCACTTTGTGTCCCCCTCTGTGTGCCACACCAATAAGAGGCAAGAATTTCCCAAAACTTACCATTTAAAATAATGTTTAAAAGAATTATATTGTGAATAAAAGTATACAAGCATGATCTCACTCGGCAACGTCGAAAGACATAAGGTCAGACTTGTTGCTAAAGGATTCACTCAAAGGGAAGGAATTGATTACACGGAGACATTTTCTCCTGTATCAAAGAAAGATTCTCTCCGAGTAGTCATGGCACTAGTAGCTTTAGGGTTTAGGGTTTAGGGTTTAGGGTTTAGGGTTTAGGGTTTAGGGTTTAGGGTTTAGGGTTTAGGGTTTAGGGTTTAGGGTTTAGGGTTTTAGGGTTTAGGGTTTAGGGTTTAGGGTTTAGGGTTTAGGGTTTAGGGTTTAGGGTTTAGGGTTTAGGGTTTAGGGTTTAGGGTTTAGGGTTTAGGGTTCAGGGTTCAGGGTTCAGGGTTTAGGGTTTAGGGTTTAGGGTTTAGGGTTTAGGGTTAAGGGTTTAGGGTTTAGGGTTTAGGGTTTAGGGTTTAGGGTTTAGGGTTTAGGGTTTAGGGTTTAGGGTTTAGGGTTTAGGGTTTAGGGTTTAGGGTTTAGGGTTTAGGGTTTAGGGTTTAGGGTTTAGGGTTTAGGGTTTAGGGTTTAGGGTTTAGGGTTTAGGGTTTAGGGTTTAGGGTTTAGGGTTCAGGGTTTAGGGTTTAGGGTTTAGGGTTTAGGGTTTAGGGTTTAGGGTTTAGGGTTTAGGGTTTAGGGTTTAGGGTTTAGGGTTTAGGGTTTAGGGTTTAGGGTTTAGGGTTTAGGGTTTAGGGTTTAGGGTTTAGGGTTTAGGGTTTAGGGTTTAGGGTTTAGGGTTCAGGGTTTAGGGTTTAGGGTTTAGGGTTTAGGGTTTAGGGTTTAGGGTTTAGGGTTTAGGGTTTAGGGTTTAGGGTTTAGGGTTTAGGGTTTAGGGTTTAGGGTTTAGGGTTTAGGGTTTAGGGTTTAGGGTTTAGGGTTTAGGGTTTAGGGTTTAGGGTTTAGGGTTTAGGGTTTAGGGTTTAGGGTTTAGGGTTTAGGGTTTAGGGTTTAGGGTTTAGGGTTTAGGGTTTAGGGTTTAGGGTTTAGGGTTTAGGGTTTAGGGTTTAGGGTTTAGGGTTTAGGGTTTAGGGTTTAGGGTTTAGGGTTTAGGGTTTAGGGTTTAGGGTTTAGGGTTTAGGGTTTAGGGTTTAGGGTTTAGGGTTTAGGGTTTAGGGTTTAGGGTTTAGGGTTTAGGGTTTAGGGTTTAGGGTTTAGGGTTTAGGGTTTAGGGTTTAGGGTTTAGGGTTTAGGGTTTAGGGTTTAGGGTTTAGGGTTTAGGGTTTAGGGTTTAGGGTTTAGGGTTTAGGGTTTAGGGTTTAGGGTTTAGGGTTTAGGGTTTAGGGTTTAGGGTTTAGGGTTTAGGGTTTAGGGTTTAGGGTTTAGGGTTTAGGGTTTAGGGTTTAGGGTTTAGGGTTTAGGGTTTAGGGTTTAGGGTTTAGGGTTTAGGGTTTAGGGTTTAGGGTTTAGGGTTTAGGGTTTAGGGTTTAGGGTTTAGGGTTTAGGGTTTAGGGTTTAGGGTTTAGGGTTTAGGGTTTAGGGTTTAGGGTTTAGGGTTTAGGGTTTAGGGTTTAGGGTTTAGGGTTTAGGGTTTAGGGTTTAGGGTTTAGGGTTTAGGGTTTAGGGTTTAGGGTTTAGGGTTTAGGGTTTAGGGTTTAGGGTTTAGGGTTTAGGGTTTAGGGTTTAGGGTTTAGGGTTTAGGGTTTAGGGTTTAGGGTTTAGGGTTTAGGGTTTAGGGTTTAGGGTTTAGGGTTTAGGGTTTAGGGTTTAGGGTTTAGGGTTTAGGGTTTAGGGTTTAGGGTTTAGGGTTTAGGGTTTAGGGTTTAGGGTTTAGGGTTTAGGGTTTAGGGTTTAGGGTTTAGGGTTTAGGGTTTAGGGTTTAGGGTTTAGGGTTTAGGGTTTAGGGTTTAGGGTTTAGGGTTTAGGGTTTAGGGTTTAGGGTTTAGGGTTTAGGGTTTAGGGTTTAGGGTTTAGGGTTTAGGGTTTAGGGTTTAGGGTTTAGGGTTTAGGGTTTAGGGTTTAGGGTTTAGGGTTTAGGGTTTAGGGTTTAGGGTTTAGGGTTTAGGGTTTAGGGTTTAGGGTTTAGGGTTTAGGGTTTAGGGTTTAGGGTTTAGGGTTTAGGGTTTAGGGTTTAGGGTTTAGGGTTTAGGGTTTAGGGTTTAGGGTTTAGGGTTTAGGGTTTAGGGTTTAGGGTTTAGGGTTTAGGGTTTAGGGTTTAGGGTTTAGGGTTTAGGGTTTAGGGTTTAGGGTTTAGGGTTTAGGGTTTAGGGTTTAGGGTTTAGGGTTTAGGGTTTAGGGTTTAGGGTTTAGGGTTTAGGGTTTAGGGTTTAGGGTTTAGGGTTTAGGGTTTAGGGTTTAGGGTTTAGGGTTTAGGGTTTAGGGTTTAGGGTTTAGGGTTTAGGGTTTAGGGTTTAGGGTTTAGGGTTTAGGGTTTAGGGTTTAGGGTTTAGGGTTTAGGGTTTAGGGTTTAGGGTTTAGGGTTTAGGGTTTAGGGTTTAGGGTTTAGGGTTTAGGGTTTAGGGTTTAGGGTTTAGGGTTTAGGGTTTAGGGTTTAGGGTTTAGGGTTTAGGGTTTAGGGTTTAGGGTTTAGGGTTTAGGGTTTAGGGTTTAGGGTTTAGGGTTTAGGGTTTAGGGTTTAGGGTTTAGGGT